>OX387334.1:7193998-8443998 GCA_947562085.1 Eudonia lacustrata | reverse complement strand
GATCCTTTGGGCAACCCCCTTTTTTCACGCATCCTCTTAGATATCTTTATAATACCATCATATAACTTATCTTATCTTAGTGTGACAATATGGCATTTTAACCCATCGGGATTTCTTGTGCAACCTCATATTTGTTATTCCAATTCCCACTGCTGTGCTCAGGTTTTCCTATTTAAATATAAGCATGAAGGATATTTGTTCCGTTTTAATTATAAATAAATTTACAATTGTTGACAAAATATTATAATTATCATTATCAGCCTGTGTCAGTCCACTGCTGGACATAGACCTCTCCTATCGCATGCCACTGAGCCCGGTCTCAGTTTCTTCTTATCCTCTGCTGCCAGACACTTTACGTTTATTGTCGCTCCACCTAGCAACGTGTTTAATAAATAAAATTTACGTGCAAAATACGGTCTTATGTGTACAACAATAAGAAATATAAAATTTTGCATTTCCATTAAGAATGTTATAGTTAGTAGGCACTAACTTCACATTGAGATTAGTAGCGTTAAGCAATTAAAAATTTAATTTTGTATGAGAACGCACGCGTTTTAAACGGCTCGCTAACGTTTCGGATACATTATATTCGGACGCAGTGTTCAATTGAAACTTTTTAATTTTATTATTTTTTTCACTATTAAATTATTGGAGTTGTTCAGTACAGTCAGATAAAAAAAAGCTTCAAAATATACACGCCAAGTCTGTACAGACCCCAAAGCGTTCAAAACAATAATTATGTAAAGAGAAATGTCAGTTCCTTTGTCAGTCTCATAACGAACTTCGGATTTAGTAATTCGATTCGAATTGTTTAATATTTAATAAGCGCTGTGCTCAATTTTGATTGGGATTCCAAAGTTTTCATTGAGTTAAATAAGTTAATGAGACGGTGGAAGTTTTCACATTTGAAACGGAGAAAGAGTAAACACGAATTACCAATAAAAAAATTAAAGCCGTTTTACAGAATTGAGCTAAAAAAAATTATACTTATCACAAAAAAAAGGAAAAGCTGCCTACATTATTGATATTGCTTTTCTCATAAATATTGAACACCATCTTTAATTTTATCTTTGGCTAAGTTAAAAAATAATGTTTTGTATGCTAAAAACTTTTTTCTTTTTTTTTTCAAATCAAATCAATTGTTTATTTTCTAGAATACATACATAGGTTAAAGTTCTTAAAGATAAATAAGACAATGTATTCAGCCTGCATGCAGGCGTGCAAATGTTATATACCTAGGTAGTTATTTTGAAATTACAGCAATGTTTATCTATTTATTACGATAATTATTATACTTATATTAAAATTACATTTACTAGATCCATATTATTATTGTTACATAGTATTAATCAATTATTTATTAAAATTTAAATATTCACTAAGGCATTTCACATTTTAATTCAATTTTTAATTTATAATAATTTGTAATTTGTAATTTTTCAATTGTAATTTATTGGTCCATTTGTTGACTTTAAATAAAAGTATAATAATAATAATAATAATAATAAAAAAAAACACACACATACAAATAATAATAATAAGGCTATAAAAACAATTCTGCATTAACCAATTATTAAGCTTTTTGCTAAACACACTTCCTTTTAGTACTTTCTAGTTTCTTTTTCTACTTTGCGGTAATTTTACATTATGATTTTAGATTAATCTTGTCATTGTTCCTAATGGACAAATCTATCGATCATGGACAATAAAAAGATGTACCATACTCTTACATTTTTTTTATAAGGACTACATACAAAACAAACACAATATACAATTACTAGATATTATAATATAATCTAGTCTTAAAGCTAAGATTCGCCTTAATTAGAGAATGCCACGACATGCAATATGGAAAAAAATATGATCACTTATCTGGCATTAATGTATTTGATGCTGACTGTACATGTCACTACATATAACAAGAATAAAGGAAGTTCACACACCACGTTCCATGGGGGTCAAAATTAAGAAATATCACTGCGGCAGTGACAAATAGCTCGGTTTAATGGTGACAAATGTCATGGAAGCATTTTTTAGGTCAGCCATGGGCACACGCTCTCTTTTGACGCAGTTTTAGCTTTTTCTCAAAAGTTTTTTTTTATATTAAAACTTCTTTGTACATTTTTTAACAATCGCGTTATATTTTAAACAAAGTTATTTACTTAATTAGTTAATGGAAAGCATTTGGCCTTAATCTCACCTGATATTAAGTGAAGAAGTCTCCATAGATGACGACCTCTTTCTTTGGTCGAGTGGTGTGTACACCGGTTTTCATGGTGTCGCCATCTCTGAGGTCACGGGTTCGACCCCGGTCGGGTCAATTTAGAAATTATTGTTTTTCTAAATTGTCTCAGATCTGTGTGTTTTCTATGTATATTAAGTGTGTATTTAAGTATTTTAAGTATGTTTATCCGTTGTCTCGTAACCATTTAACGAGTTTCATAACGAAGCTTCTCTAGGTAATTGGTGTGAGTGTAAGAAAGTTTATTTATTTATTTTTTATAGATCTTCCCTAATCCTGAATAATTTATTTTCTTTCATTGACCCTTAGTCTGAATGGCGCGTGTGATACCTTTGCCTATGATAAGGCCGAAGATGGAAGCGCATTTCACCCGAAATCTTCAACTACTAAGGTATGTTTATCTTATCTCTAGCTGCCGGAACACAACAATGCTACAATTATTGATGTTATGGCGAAATATTTAGATAAAATGGTAGTAGCTAGCCGGACGGACTAACGAGCCCTAACCAAACCGAGTAAACAAACATATACCCCTCGCTGAAAATCGAACCCGGGACTTCTGGGTCTGATACCGGTGGTCTTAACCACTAGACCATACAGGCGGTTAAAATTTATAAAGCGGTGGTTAACGCAAGCTACTTTGTATAGGTATCAAGGCATACCTTTATACCCAACACGTTACGACCGAGTTACACTTACACCAGCCAGCCGTGGTCACGGGCTGTCTGCGTCAGCAGTCTACCTAACTCAGCCAATTTTCGTGACTCTGATATAGCGGTGCTGATGCACTTCCGATTATGCTCTTACTCACTCTTACTTTGTAAGCCGAAAGAGACTTACAACTCCGTCACCAACTTAACAAAATTATCAGTTAAATCTTACATAGATACCCAGATATTAATGATTTTTTTTATTAGTAAGATTTGTCTAATAAATTAACGGCGTTAGTAAATTTTTTGTCCTTGATAGAAAACGATTTATTATTTTGTCCAGTAATGTAACAGTTGACAAATAACGAATCATATAGTAACTTGCCTACAATGTAGTCTTCCGATTATGCTCTTACTCACTCTTACTTTGTAAGCCGAAAGAGACTTACAACTCCGTCACCAACTTAACAAAATTATCAGTTAAATCTTACATAGATACCCAGATATTAATGATTGTTTTTTTTATTAGTAAGATTTGTCTAAAAAATTAACGGCGTTAGTAAATTTTTTGTCCTTGATAGAAAACGATTTATTATTTTGTCCAGTAATGTAACAGTTGACAAATAATGAATCATATAGTAACTTGCCTACAATGTAGTTAATATCATAATCTCGTATAATACGATATTAAAAGTTGAACAGTATAATTACTACGAAAATATGTAATATATAAGCTGTGCAAGCAATTTCCTTTGCCTCGATTATAGTACGTTTTTTTCCAAAATAACGCTCGCGTATCCGTCATCCATTTTCGGAAATGGAATCGTCCGCCATTGTAAAAGGTACGGCGGACTGACAGGTGCGAAATTAAGTTCATTATTTACATTAATTTAATAATTTCGACATAACCATGGCTGCACAAAGATCGACTGACTTTGATAGTCGCATGGGTTTATTAATTTTTGCTTGAATGGTGCCGAAACAATGCCCGGCCTTAATGAGGCTGCTGGCGATATATTAATTTTGTTGTTAGAGCTAGCTCGTCTAAATTTCTAGTAAATTATATCAAAATAATACTTTATTGTCTCGTAGGTAAGATTGTCGGGAGCCAATATTGAGTTTCGCGTAAAATAATATGAAGACACCTATTATTATAAGGGAGGGATGTTTTAAGAAATAGTCTTACAAAACCTTTTAATATTAAATTCGTTATTCGACTTAAGTTATATTAAAAATAATGTTTATATGTCTCTTTTGGAAATATGTTAAGTGAGTCATATTATACATGGACAGTTAAAAACATATGAAAAAATACAAGCAAAATTTTTTAACTCTTAAAGTGTAAGTATTTGTTTTTTTTAATTATCTGGTTGGTTATCTGGTTGGGGGTGGGGTATACTTACAATCATTATTTGTGAAAATTAAAGCTGAACTTCCAATTATGTCAGTCAAAATTACCTGTAAACAAAGAATTACAACGTTAATAATAATTAAAAAATATATTTTTCTTCTACAATCCTAGGCTAAGATTAGAGTAGTGCTTACATTAAAATTATGTGTGGAACTGAACTCTAAAACTAAGCATTAAAGATCTTATGGTCTTCTTGAAGAAGATCCTTCAAGATTTTAAATAAAACACATAATAATTAAAAGTAAATAAATTAAAACAGCTGAAATAACTGTTTTAAGGTTAATAATTCAAACATTTGTGAAACAAGCCTAAAAAGAACACTACACAACAGATGTTTTTTAATTTTCATTTATTTTTTATTAAATACGTAGTAGTATCAAAATAGTACTTCTTACCAACACGTAACTACTAACACGCGATGTTACCGCAAAAAAATTGCGTAAAGTTATAAAAACATAATCAAAAGAAATTTTAACTTTTTATTTTCAAGTGCTAATTGCTGCAGTGAAGCTAAATTAAATATTTATAAAATTTATAAAATACAGTGAAAATTGTGCAGCCGCCCGGATTGCGGATGACCCAGGTTCGATTCCTGGCTGGGTCGGGTAGGCGTTTAATTTTTACACTGTTTATAAATTTTATAAATATAATCAAAATGGGTTTTGATTAGAATTATATATCAGAAATCTTTTTAGACGGGCACTCTTGGCAGAGAGGTCGTTTTTATGGGTGGGTCCTAATTTAATTTAGATATCTTTATTATCTTTAAGCTTATAAAGTTTCATTAAAATTCAAGTCGTTGTTATGAAAAAAAAATAACTTTGTTATTTGTATGGAAAAAAACCCTTGGGGGAGGCCTTTGTCCAGCAGTGGACGTCTTTTGGTTGAGATGATGATGATGGTTATGACGATAATGAATTTTTAGATTTTCCGTTATTTCAACAAGCACGTTGTATAAGTAAGATTAAGATTGTACAATGAAATTTCCTCTGAAGCCAGAACAGATGTCAGCTAACTATTAGTCTAAGACCGCAATGTTTGGAGGTATGATCCTCTTACAGGCGCGGTCACACCGCAAAACGTTTACTCAAACTTAAGGTTGTGTTCGGTGAAGTTGATCGCTGCTTTCATCTTGGGGCTTAAGCCACAAAATATAGAGATCCGAGAAGGTAACCTTATTCAGGCGTCTGCTGTAAATAAATAAATAAACTTTCCTACACTCACACCAATTATCTAGCCCAAGAGAAGCTTCGTTATGAAACTCGTTAAATTTACTAGATAACGGATACTTAAAATACTTAAATACATACTTTTATTATATACATAGAAAACACTCAGACCCGAGACAATTTAGAAAACAATAATTTCTAAATTATCCGATTGGGGATTGAATCCGGGACCTCAGAGATGGCGACACCATGAAAACCGGTGTACAAACCACTCGACCAAGGAGGTCGTCGTTAGTAAATACAGACACAATAGAATTTTAATTGTTTAGGGCACTGATCAGTGCTCACCGCAGATGAGAAGTTAATTTAGACAGCGCTCGAGCAAACTCACCTAAAGCATCGAACATTGAGCCACAAGATAAAGGAGACTATAGAAGATAAGCTCAACAATACAAGCCGCATTTTTTTTAGAGAGTTTTTGCTGATAGCCTCAAACGGCATTTTCAGCTTCACCGGGCTTGTTTGTAGGCGGCGAGAAACTTAAAGGGCTCCTCAAGCCGTGTGTAACGAATCACCTTCGGAGTATACAACTATTACTATACCTACTACATTCTCCGAAGGGATCGGATCGGGGTGCGGAACAACCCGAGGGCGCCTCTAAAGGCACGGACCTTGGCTTATGTAATTGGCTTGTGTATTCTGTAAATGTGTAGTGGCTTTTAGAGGATCGGGCGGGGGAGGATTACAAGCTGCGTTGGAGCAACGCAAACATAGACGAGTTTTATAACGAAGCTTCTCTCGGGCTAGATTAGGAAAGTTAGTTTATAGTTTTTATAGTGTACTCTAGTGCAAGTGACCATGATAGTTTAAATAGTTATATCGAGTGCAGCTGTTGCGAAACTTCGTGTTCGTGAGAGGTGGTCTATCACCCGTATTTATAGACAAGCCATTACTTAGCAATTACCTACTTTGTTCTTAGAAATGTCACTAAGATCTAATTTAATTTTATAAATAAGTAACGTTTATATAAGAATAAAGGTTTTCTTAATGAATTAAATAAAAACATTATAATTATTATCAAAATCGTAAATTTTATTTTATTTTAGACAAAACACAAACTTTCACACGGAATATAACCTCAAAACTAGCTTGTCACAAGCTTGTCACTATAAATTCTTTGAGAAATCTAACTAGATTGCTTGAGTAAAGATATTGGTGACTAGTGCTTGGCTAAGAATTCTAGTCTTTTGACGTTTATAACTTCATCGGTTTACTAAAGAATATATTTTTTTTTGCTTCAGTATGACCTTTTACTCGTTTATAAATACGGGGGTTAGTGTGCGTCGCTCTAACGCGTTTGTATGAAGCTTCCCTTCTGCAGTCTTTTTATTCTGTGGCTTAAGGTTTGATACTTTACTAAACTTGACGAATTTCGAATTTGAATTTCTCAGTCGTCGTTGAAAAGTGATCTGATAATATTGGTTCGGGATTTGGATCTGTTGATTGAAGCGGTTAAGTCTGCTGGTTGGGCATTTGTAAGTTAATTTAGATTTCTGAATGATCTATTTTTTATGTAGGTTATTGTGATTATTATCCCGCATTTAGTGAAATGGTGACTTAGCTAATACCAATCAATTGTAGCGAAGACTTGTTTTCAATGATGGAGGCCGCAATGGAAGCAGTGAAACAGTATAGAGTCTGTTTACTTTAACTATTTAAATGTTCATGTATAACTTAATTTAACTATTTGCCAACATTGTAATAACTCATATTTATATACTAGCTGACCGGGGCGGCGGCGGACTTCGTACCGCTTGACAGTTTTCATGACAACAAAACAAACAAATCATTCGTCCGCTTAGAACACCCGTATCCCATGATGGACCTATAGCAGCGCCACCTATCGGGACCTAAAAATCTAAAACGAACCCATTCTCGAATCCACTTGAACACACAGACGATTTCATCTAAATCGGTCCAGCCGTTTAGAAGGAGTTCAGTCCGTGTGTATGTTCCACACGCACAGAAGATTTATACAAAATTTTCATATTGTTTATCATTTTATCTTCGCGATCTCGCTTCCCTTTGAGGGCATTAAATATATAAAGATTTATAGAGTGCAATAAAATGATTGAATTGAATTGAATTAAATCGATCTATGAAAGTAGAAAGTTAGAGTTACCAAACCTAATTTATTTATTTGAAAATAGTTCAGTAAATACAATTAACTTTAAAAGTATAGTTTTAGGTAATTCACAACTATTGAACATAAAGCTCGTGTTGCGATGTTTCAAGTCAAGCGACTTTCCCAGAGCCGGATTACCGGATGGGTGAGCAAATTGATAATCTTTAGATCCTCCATATTTGTAATGAAATTTGAAGCTTATTTACCCATAACTTATTTTTTACTTTTTTGTTTTTAGCCTGCGTACCAAATAAATTATTCGGCAGGTCTAATGGGAACACCCTGTATGCGAAATAGATAGTAATGTCGGCGGCACCGGTAAGTTCCGGCTATCCATCATCAGCGCGCGGCTTTTGGACATAATCGGGAGAGGGGGTAGAGCTGGGGGTAGAGTAGAAAGGGGGTAGAAAGTAGAGGGGAAGGGGTAATTCCCAGTTTCAGGTTGTAAACTTTGTAAGTATACATTGAAGGGCTAAACAGTTTTTGTCTTAATTTTAAGTGTGTCAGTGTACTGCTTATTAATACCCCACCACTGAACATAATATAGGGTCTGGACTGTAATCCACCAGACTAGCCCGACATGGGTTGGTGGGTGTTAACGACTGTTGTACCTAATACCACAAAAAGTGGGACTTAAGGTTATACGTGCCTTTCGAATCATGTTGAAAATTGAGATATTTTTAGTTTGCTCACCCATCCAAGGTTCAAGCATAGCGACAGTAGCTTGATTTTTACGATTGTGCACTTGAAGTAATTAAAATAACACAAAATAGTTTCTTGAGTACATTAAAGTAAAGGGGTTACTAAAAAAAAAGATTTGTGTAAATCGGTCCACCATTGACAGAGAAATCGATGAACATACTTACATAAAAAAATACGAACATGGAACATAGAACCTCCTCCTTTATTGAAGTCGGTTAAGAAGAGTATTTATACGAGTCCCTACTCTTATTCGAATATCTAAGCCTTCTAATCTCATTCCCGGTGAGCACTGTCTTTTTTCATATAAATAGTCTTGTGATTATAACACCCCGTCTCGGAAAACAATATTTTATTGTGAAGAGCCCGGCAAAAAACTTTTCTAGGATAGGTAGTTACTTTTTAAAAGATAACTTTACTATTTAACAAGTCAGGGTTGCTTTAATTTGTGTTCAACCTTTTTTTATTTAGTCTTTATCTTTTCACTTTTTGCTAGAGACCTAGTAATCTACTAAAAAGGTTTAATTAATAAAAGTAACATTTATTCCATCAATGCTCCATCTACAAAAAGATTTTATCGACGAAAGTACTTTGTAGGTTATAATAACGATTATTTTTCGACGGTATTACATTAACGGAACGTCGCAAAAACGGATCGACGGATCCTCAAGATTTATGTTACAGCCATTCACCAGACGGCATTCAATTAGTAATACAGCCTTTGTTTCACCAGAAGATTATGGCTTTGACTGTACCCAAAAGTTTCATTCAATTTTTGGCTGTATCCCGTCGAGCTACAGTCCAAATTGGTGTGAAGTGCGAAAACGAGATTCCACCTGAGCAGATGATTAATTTACAACCTTACATCTGTAAGTATACAGTTGAAAATTAAACATTAAGTAGCAATCAGTGTGGTCACTGGAGACAGTGTGATTGATGACATTTGGAAGGAAGTATTATCTGTGGTCCTATTTGCATAATGTTGTGGCATCGGACGTTTTGTGATTCTGCCATCGTGTTATGTATTAAAGATATAATCAATATTACATCCATGAGTTTAGGTTGCAACATAAAGTAAGTTTTATGTTCCAATGAAGAAGTATGTATATGCTACTTAGCATTTTTGGTAGATTCTTTAACGAAGTAAAATAGGTTATGCAATAAATTTAAGTAATGAAGATTTAGAAAAAAAATACTTTCGATTCATCTTTAAAGTCTTTTACCAAGTATCTTACTCGTAGTACAAATCCAAGCAGAGGCTGAGTTACAGTAATTTTTTTTATCGCTCTTCTGTAAATTTTTTTTTTGTTATTTCGATAATGAATTCGACGACGATTCGATACGTATAAACGTAAGACGTGTCGATATTAATCAAAATAAACGGAAGAGCTAGAAGTATTTTTAATTGTATACCATGTAGCACTGCAGGGCATAGTGAAACAATTCATAGCAGACTGTCAGTTCAATCGGCTTTTTTTATGGCATCGGAACTGACCATTTGGCCATACAGTCTGTTCCGAACATAACCAATAAACCGCACACGCAACCAAAATTCTTCGTGGTGAATCTGACGTTTTCAAATAGTGAAGTGACATCCAAGTAGAGATGTTCAATCGGCTTTTTTATGGCATCGGAACTGACCATTTGGCCATACAGTCTGTTGCGAACACAGACTATTAATCTTATAATTATTTTTTATGTGCTTACTATTATTACTAGATCACAGTATTTCGTTACGCATAGGTAATTTCCTTAAAATTGTTTAAATTGGTGTGAAAATATTAAATCTCTGAAGCTTGTATGGCTTATCAAAATATCTAACGGCTCTTAATTACGTTACATATTATCGTTGGACAAAAACAAAAACTTATCAAAATTTAATTTTTCACAATAATTTTGTACGTAATTTCAATGTCGCCTTTTAAACTCTAAATCGAGTCTCATTCTAATGAATGCCAGTTACAAATTAGATATCGATCTCGTGAGAAGCTTCTATTCAGGCGGCATTGTATGGAGCCCATACAATGGTACATTACTTTGCACTTTTGATAATAGTTAGGAGTGATAAGCTACGATTTGTTAAGGGTAAGCTGCGTGCGCGAGATATAGTTAATGTAACTTATCTCAGTACAAGTTATCTTAACTCTGAGCTTGGTATATGGTGGCGTATTAAAGTCGCTCCTTAATCGGGTATTAAACTAAGATATATTGTTCTTGGTTTATATTGTATGTATATAAATACAAGAGACGATGCGACATCAAATTTGTTTTACATGTTTTTGATTTTTAAGTTATCAAAAAGGCGTGTGAGGATCTTAATTGAATTTTTATCATACTAATATTATAAAAAGAAAGCTTTGTATTTTTGTATGTTTGCATCGAATAAACTCAAAAACTACTGGACCGATTTAAGAAATTCTTTCACCATTAGAATACTACATTAGCGCTGAGTAACATAGGATATATTAAAAAAGAAATGTCCACCTGTATGAAGTCGGGACGGGCCGCTAGTTAAAGATAGTTTTATAGCAGGCTATGCATTACCCTAGGATTATGTACAGGCGCTTGCATTCAACCTATTTAAAACTGTGAAATAATAATATACTAGCGACCGCTCGCGGTTTCACCTGCGTGGTTCCCGTTCCCGTAAGAATACCGGGATAAAAACTACCCTATGTATTAACCCAGGTTATAAACTATCTGTATGCCGAATTTCATCCAAATCCATTCAGTAGTTTTTACGTGAAAGAGTAACAAACATCCATCCATACTTACAAACTTTCGCGTTTATAATATTAGTAGGATTCTCAACCTTAAGACTTGATAATAAAGTTCAAACTCTATTGAGGAATTTAACAGTTCGTAGTGGTTGATCTGTAGGCGTGTGTATGTGTGTCTTTTTATCCCATATTTTAACTCATAGATATGAGTAGGGTATGAGATCATACCCTCCAAACAGCACTACAAGACAGCTAAGGGTCAAAAATAGCATGTCAGCGTGGCAGGCATCCAGAAAGGATTTGTGCTGGATATACACATTACGTAATACATTAAAAATACATAAATATAAACCTTTTTCAGTATAATAAGAACAAAAGAGTAATATATAAGGTTGTCTGTAGGAGATAAGTTTTTTGCGCGGGAAATGGCGGTCTTATCTCATCCAAAACAAGTGTTAAGATAATGTGTGCCTGATTTATGATTTCGTTTGAGCAACTAAGATTATATTTATAAATAATAAAAAAAATAAAACTCATTTATTTCGGATTTGCGTTCACAGTGTCAGTATTTATATCAGTATATCAGTATATCAGTAACACCATGGTGGCCGAGTGGCATAAGCGATAACGCTTACCCAGATAAAAGTAGGTCCTGGATTAGATTCCTGGTCGGGTAAAGCTTGTTTCGTATTATCCGATGCAACCCGGGCTGGTTTGTGATGACCAACCCGAATTTAGCAAGCGTAGTGATTAAGTCTAGAATTATCAGTGTTAAAAATGACTTCATTTTCAAAATATAAAATATGGAAACATTACTTCAAACCAACATTGGACGAATATTTGAAAAAAAATTCTATGTATCTGTAAATTAAGTGAAATCTTACCCTTAACAGAATTATCTACGGATGATTTGCAGCAATTATCCGTGGATTTAGTTATTATGAACATTGGATAATTTCTATAATAAGACGTCATTATCTATGCGTGCATTGTTGTTGAATCTATTGAGTTTTCCATTAATGGCAATTACATTACAAATTTTATGATCTTCTGTGAACTTGGCTTGAGAAAATTATGTACGGTTCATGCAGAATAGAAATTCGCTGTATTGTTGCATAATAATAATTCTTAGACTATAGTTTCTACTAGAAAAACTAAAGTGTTTGGCTGAGGTTTGAATAAACATAATTTAAAATGAAATAGATTCAAACTGAATCCGAACTGAAGAAAGAGAAGAAAAGATCTTTAATGTCAACATAAGTGTTTACGTTAAGGTACAGAATGCACCTTTCAACAAATAGTTTGTGTAGGGCATGTGGAGAGCAAACCGAGTCAATGCAGCACCTACTGTGTGACTGCGACTCTCTGGCTAGGAAAAGAATGGGACTCCTGGGGTCGGCCTATCCGAAACCGGAGGACTTCAGGCTCTTCGCTCTTAAGGACGTTGCCAGACTTATAGCATCTATCTTTACAGAGGAGGAAGAGTGAAAGGATGGGGTTGCACAAAAGATCCCAATGGGTCGAAGTGTTATTGGGAGGTGGAAACCTCGGCAGGCCCCACTAAGATAAGATAAGATAAGATACGTTAAGGTCATATTTTTTAGTTTTTTTGGTTTTGAGCTTAGCAATTTTAACTTATTTAACATAACGTCACTTTTATTTAACTTCAATTTAAGTTTCCAAATTTTGTTTAACCTAATATTTATTGCTATATGGTAAGTTAATAGTAAATGCTTTGCACTCTTGTAATTGGACACGGATATACCATGTTAACTGTATATAATATATTTTTTATGTTTTCTATCTGTCACAAACCTCTAAAATATTTTAGTAACTTTTTTTTCTACGTAATATTATATTTTGAAGCTTTTTTATCTGACTGTACTGAACAGCTCCAATTTAATAGTGTCCGAATCGTCAGTGAAAAATATAATAAAATTAATAAGTGTCAATTCGGACACTGTGTCCGAATATAATGTCAACGTCAGCAAGTCGTTGTTGGCTAGTAATTGTGCTTTAAAAAACAGTACTCTATGGCATTGTAGGAATTTTAATCAGTACCTATCTAATGTAAGTGGTATATTTTAGGTTTATTAGTAATGGAAAGTGTTCTTCTATGATCAATGAGGGCAGAGGCTTGCTGATATTGCAGCTAGTCTAGTCAGGCAGAATATGGTGGCGTCGATGTCATTGACATGAAATAAAGAAGAAGAAATAATCTTAGAGCCACCACCACCATCATTAGCTCATTTTATGTCTCCACTGCTGGGGCACGAGCCTTCCCTTAGATGGATAGGGAGAACGGGCCATAAACCACCACGCAGGCCCAGTGCGGATTGGTGGTTGTTAACGAGTGCTAATGCAGCCGTACTTAAATCTATATCTATTAGCGTTTCAGAATATAGAATAGAATAAATGTTAATGTGAATAAACGCCTCGGTGGCCGAGTGGCAGAGCGCTCGGCCCGATACCCGAAGGTCCCGGGTTCAATTCCCAGGTCGGGCAAAAAATGTATTTCGGATTTTCGATGCATAGCCCGGGTTTGTGATCGCCAACCCGCATTTGGCAAGCGTGGTGATTAAGCCATTACCCATCAATTGTAGCGATGACTTGATTTCAATGATGGAGGCCTTTGCCCAGCAGTGGGACAATTATAGGCTGTTTACTAGAATAAATGTTTATTGGGTACCAGTACAAACAAAAAAAAAAACAAAAAATTAAATTAAAACAATGAAATTAAACTAAAAAATAAAACTAAAATAATAAACATCAAATGTAGGTACACCAAATAGGCCTCTGCTCAGTTTGAGCCGTGACAACGCGTGTTGGCACGGCACTGGTATTCTGCAGATACCTACCTTTGATGAAAAAAAAGGCGCGTGCCACTGCGCAAACAACCAATTCAGTTAAACATATAAAACAAAATAATTTCAAAAATCTTCACAGAATTACAGTAGGTATTAGGTGGATATATTATATATGTGTGTATATATTATATAGGTGGATATATTGGGGTGTAAGGGGTCTCAACTAACACCATTCGAGGCCTTAGCCAACCTCTCCTGCGCGTGGCACACCCTGCTGGCCAACAGACGAGGCTCTGGCGACCGACCGATGGCGGGATAACCATCACAAACGAACGTAGCTACAAGTGCACAGACCGGTGTCGGGCAGCAGCGACATCCGGTGCGATTAGCTACGCACTGCGATTGCCAACCCGCATGCCCAGCGTGGCAATTATGGGCAAACCCTCCATGGCGACACAGAAAGGACCGTGGCCCCCAGTTCCCGGCCGCCCTGCTATTCCTGATCACGGCGGCGGTCACGGTAACGGCAGGGCAAGGGGTGCGAAGAATCCCCGGGTTACGGAAGGCCGCCACAAACAACTGACCCTGGCAACTTACAACGGACGCACGCTACGGCTTGACGAGCACCTGGCGCAGCTCGAAGAGGAACTCGTGAAGATAAGGTGGCATATTCTTGGGTTAAGTGAAGTCCGAAGAGAGGGGGAGGACACCGTAACCCTTGAATCAGGCCACCTTATGTACTATCGAGAGGGAGACCAGCTATCCCAGGGTGGCGTAGGGTTCCTGGTAAATAAAGCCCTTTGTGACAACATTGTAGAAGTGTCGAGTGTGTCGAACAGGGTTGCGTACCTTGTGATCAAGCTAACCGAGAGGTATAGCCTCAAGGTTGTGCAGGTTTACGCACCGACCTAAACACACTCGGACGATGAAGTAGAAGATATGTTCGGGGACATATCCAAGGCCTTACACTTCACCACCAAGGCCCACTACAACGTTGTCATGGGGGACTTCAACGCTAAAGTGGGAGTACAGAATCGCCACGAATCGGTAGTAGGATCCCATGGTTTTGGTAGCAGAAATCATAGGGGACAAATGCTCGTCAACTTCCTCGAGAGGGAGGGGCTATTCTTGATGAATTCGTTCTTTAAGAAAAAACCCCAAAGGAAGTGGACATGGCGAAGCCCCGATACTGTGACTAAAAATGAGATCGACTTCATAATGACGGACAAAAAGCATATATTCAGAGATGTCTCAGTGATCAACAGGTTCAATACCGGCAGCGATCACCGACTTGTCCGAGGCTCTCTGAATATTGATTTTAAGCTAGAACGTTTCCGTTTAATGAAGTCTAGGCTCCGTCCTAACCTGCTCCAAACTATTATAGGATCTGAAACGTTCCAGTCAAACCTGGAGAACCGATTCGTTGCCGTGGAAACCACAAATGTTGTTGACGTCAACCAGGCCCTCGAAAATGTGGTTGGAATCCTCAGGGAGGAAGGTGTGAGGTTTTGCGAGATACAGCGTAAAGGCAAAAAGTCAAAGTTTTCGGAAGAAACCCTTAGGCTCATGAAGAAACGACGTGAAGACCTCCCTGTCACTTCGTCCGAACAACGGGCTATCAACCAGAAGATTGGCAAATTGGTACGCTACGACCTCCGACGCTCCAATACACGCTTAATTGAACGAGCGATTGAGCAAAATCGGGGGTCGAAAGTGTTTGTCCGGTCTCTTGGGAGAAGCCACTTGACGAAGTTGACTACAACCAGTGGAGTAGTCGTTGCTTCGAAACCTGAGGTTCTTTCGGAAATTGAAAACTTTTACAGCCAGCTATACGCTTCGCATGCATCTCAACCTGATCACGAAAATGAGGACATCAGAGCCACATTGACCCGACACTTTACCGAAGACTTGCCCGAAGTCAGCCTGAGCGAAATTGAGATGGCTCTTAAACAGCTTAAAAACGGAAAAGCCCCTGGCGAAGACGGTGTTACATCTGAGCTCCTTAAAGCAGGCGGTAAACCTGTGTTAAAGGAGCTCCAAAACATCTTTAACACCGTTCTCTTCGATGGGAGAACTCCGGAGGCGTGGAGTAGGAGTGTCGTCGTGCTGTTTTTCAAAAAAGGAGACAAGACCCTATTGAAAACTACCGACCCATTTCGCTCCTAAGCCATGTCTACAAGCTGTTTTCAAGAGTCATCACTAACCGTCTGGCGCGAAGGCTCGACGAATTTCAACCCCCGGAGCAGGCCGGGTTTCTAGGAGGATATGGCACCATAGACCACATCTTCACAGTGAGGCAGATTATACAGAAGACCGAGGAGTATAATCGGCCCCTGTGCTTAGCATTTGTGGACTATGAGAAGGCATTTGACTCTATCGAAACCTGGGCTGTTCTAAAATCTCTGCAACGATGCCAAGTCGACTGGCGATATATCCAAGTGTTGAGGTCTCTTTATAATGCCGCTTCCATGGCCGTCCAAGTACAGAACCAGCAGACTAAGCATATCCCCTTGCATCGTGGTGTGAGACAAGGGGATGTTATATCCCCTAAATTGTTCACAAATGCTTTGGAAGATATGTTTAAGACGCTGGACTGGAAAGGACGTGGGATTAACATCAACGGTGAATGCATCTCACACTTGCGGTTTGCGGACGACATCGTCATCGTGGCCGAAACGTTGCAGGATTTACAGTACATGCTGAACGGCCTAGCTGATTCTTCTCTATGCATCGGTCTCCTGATGAACTTGGACAAAACCAAGATTATGTTTAATGAACATGCCATTCCGGGACCGATTGCAGTTCAAGGCAGTACTCTCGAAGTTGTTAAGGAGTATGTCTACCTCGGGCAAACTCTGCAGTTGGGTAGAAACAACTTCGAGAAAGAGGCCAGCAGAAGGATACAGCTAGGCTGGGCAGCATATGGGAAATTACGTCGGGTCTTTACGTCGCCTATTCCACAGAGTCTAAAGACGAAAGTCTTCAATCAGTGCGTCCTACCCGTCATGACATATGGAGCCGAAACGTGGACACTCACGGTAGGCCTGGTCCACAAATTTAAAGTCGCTCAGCGAGCTATGGAGAGGGCTATGCTTGGAGTTTCTCTGAGGGACCGGATCCGAAACGAGGTGATCCGACAGAGAACCAAAGTCGTCGACATAGCCCACAGGATTAGCAAGCTGAAGTGGCAGTGGGCCGGCCATATTAGCCGCAGAACCGATAACCGATGGGGTAAACGTGTTCTTGAGTGGAGACCGCGTATCGGCAAACGTAGTGTGGGACGCCCTCAGACTAGGTGGAATGACGATCTTCGCAAGGTGGCTGGCAAGAGCTGGATGAGAGTAGCCGCGGATCGTGCTCAGTGGCGTGCCCTTGGAGAGGCCTATGTCCAGCAGTGGACGTGTGTAGGCTGATGATGATGATGATGATGGATATATTATTGTTAATACAATCATATTATTATTAATTGCTAACAACAATGAAGTAGGTATCATTATTACACTATATATGCCACAAAAAAGTAGTTCGGTAATGAAGTTGACGTTCACACTGCGGTATTCTTTTGTAGATCAAGTAAATGTCTTTTATAATTTGCTTTAAATGTGTACATCGTTTGTAATATTTGATGCTTTATAGTAAGCGAGAAGAGAAATGTCCTTGCATATGCTGGATAAAGGCCTTTTCCAAGTTCTTCAGTGTCTTTTCTTATAAGAACTTATATGATTAAAAAACCACCTGCAAAAAGGTAGTATTACACTTTTACTTACGCAACGGCCAACATTTTAATACACGGAGTGGCAACACCGACTCGTTCAAATATTAAACATCTAATTCGCCTCTTTACGTGAACCGTCAAACTCAAGTACAGTCCCCAAAACCGAACGACCATCCAATATTCATCGTATGGATGTCAACGGTACATTGTCGCCAGCAAATTTTACAGTTTGCTGTACATGTCATCTGGTAATGACTAATTTAGGGTTGCCAACGTAAAAAAATAATACTACTTACTAAAATAAAATAATCGGCTACAGAGTTCGTTACACATTTTTGTTTACAATGATATTTTAATTGAACAACTCTACTTTTAACGAAAACTTTAAAGTTTCTGGGTTTCAGTCGCCTGCACTTGGAGATGCCTAGGTCCAGCAGTGGGCTAATGTAGGCTGATGATGACGATGAAGAGCCATTTAACATTTCAGTATCCAAAACAAACTTAAAAGTCTTAATAATTATTTCAAAACTAAACGCCAATTATAATAAAAACTCTTTTTACTATGGAGAATACAGAGATTTTGTCAGTTAATAGAAAACATTTAAACAACCGTCTGTATAACTATAAAAGTTAAGTTATAAATATGTCTTTACATTTAAAAAAGAATCGCAGTAAAAAGGTATTAGTGGAGAAGCGAAAGAAACAAAAAAAAACAGCAAAGCTCATAAATTTATATTTACGATTGTTCTAAGAGCATTGAAATAAAAATGAAGTATGTAGTTACAGTGGGTAAGGAATATTTTCTCTTGTGCAAATTTATACGCGTACTAGCTTAAAGAAAAATTAGAGGCAAAGGAAAATTATTTATTAGCACTTAGCACACACAATGGGACTAAAATACAAAAACGGTTTTCGTTTTACCGACCAATGCATGGTTAGAGCTCTGCGTACTGCCATGACAGCATGTAAAGGCGAATGAAATGAACTGTAGTTTAATAAGAATTTACAATTTTCAATTGTCTGTACTGTTTTTGTGTCTTAGATGACAAATGATATGATAAATTCTGACCACATACAGTATCGAGTATCGACCGATATACGCTGGTGATTTAGCCCTCAAAATAATAACTGAAGTTATCTGAGATATAGCCATATAGCATTGTAAATGACATAACTATAAATAAACGAATGTTCACGGATTTGATTATTTAATAGCATAGCATAATTAATTATTTCGTCAAAAAAGCGCAAGTTGAATTTAAATTAGTGTATAGGTACTATGAATCAACGTTTTCTCACTGCAGAGCAAAAAATCCACCCTCCTCATTTAGAGCAAAAACATTAAAAATATTTTTTTTTTATTAAAAAACAAAAAATATTTAGTATGACACCGGCATCAGTAGCGTCAACAGTGACAGCCAGTGGGACAAAGGTTTAAAGTTCACTTGGGGCTACATCGCCATAGTATTTCATAAGTTGTAGCAGTTGTAATTGAGTATGTAGTTACTGTCCCACTGCTGGGCAAGGCCTCTACCATTGAAATCAGGTCATCTCTACAAAAGATGACCACGCTTACGAAATGTGGGTGGATGATAACAAGCTCGGGCTATACCTACATCGAAAAATCCGGAACACACAGCACACAGTAGTAAGTTGCCACCTTGCTAAGTCTGAGAACCTTTGTTTAAAACCCATCCCAATCTGCATTTGTATATAATAAACTTAATAAAATACTTAAAATATATGCTATGCCTCTGTATGCGTGCAAAAAATGTCTGACGCAGTGGTTAGGGGCACTAACATATGTAGAAGTCGAAAATCTTTTAACTAGAATTGCTAAACCAGCTAAAAGAACTAGTACGAACTTGAGGCTTGCACCCCATCACACACGCACACACACACTTACACACATACACACACACACACACACCCTCACACACACACACACACACACACACACACACACACACACACACCCTCACTCACACACACACACACACACGCACGCACGCTCGCACGCACGCACGCACGCACGCACGCACGCACGCACGCACGCACGCACGCACGCACGCACGCACGCACGCACGCACGCACGCACAGCGGGTCTTAGGTTAGCGGGTCATTCCTAAAACAAATATCTTTCGATTACTTAATAGGATGTCACAGCAATGAGTTGTATCTAAGATTACTGAAATAAACGCATTTTTATTATTTTATTTATTTATTTGTTTATAAACACACATTATAATTTATCTATATCTATATCTGAGTGAGTGAAATTTTCTTGGTAAGCTAACCCAGCTCTCGCCAGCCCTACCGAAGGAAGGCCCCAGGTGGCACCCGACCGCACTTAGCTCCAACGAGCTCACTACCTGTCACTTATTACCCTATATGATGCACGACGCTTACCAAGCGCGGCGTGCCTTTGTAAAACATAGCCAAGTCCCAATTATGAAGTAAAAAGTAAAGTAATTAACATAGGTTAAATCAGCTCGATGGTTAACGCGCCCGGTCTGCGAGTGCTAAGGTTAAGCAACTTTCGCAAAGGCCGGTCATCAGATGGGTGACCAAAATGTATCATCTCGAGCTCCTCCGTGCTTCGGAAGGCACGTAAAGCCTTTGGTCCCGGCTGCATTAGCAGTCGTTAACAACCACCAATCCACACTGGGCCCGCGTGGTGGTTTATGGCCCGTTCTCCCTTTATATGCCACTCCTATGCAACGGTCTCCATTATTGAAACCAAGTCTTCGCTACAATTGGTGGGTACGTATTGGCTTGCCGTATGCGGGTTAATCAATCACACTTACTTATGTTTATCGACTTTTATAAGTGCTTTCTAACTTGCAATAGGTAGTCTCAGAGGTAAGGAAAACGACTGTGAATTTATGACTCGATATAAATGTCTAGTACCTACACCCAAATAACAAAGTTTTTGCAAACTGAATCTATCGCGGAAGAAGTTGGTACGTTCAGCGTGGGGTCGTCTGAGTGACTGTCAAGCGTTCCCGAAGACGACGATTCAGATGACGCCACATGTTATCACCCACTACTTATAATTAGCAAGCGTGTTGCCACTATACCCATTCTTTTTTTTGCCATCATCATGCATGATCTCAGCCAAAAGACGTCCACTGCTGGACAAGGGCCTCCCCTAAGGATCTCCACAACGACCGGTTTTGTAATGCTCGCATCCAGCGGCTCCCCGCGACTTTTACCAGTTCATCGGTCCACCTTGTTGAAGGCCTGCCTGTATTTTTGCCATACCTTAGTAATACTAAACTGAACTATAAATAAAACTACTTTCTTCATTCCACACGGCTACCATGATATCCAATTTCGATCTAAAGTCGTACAAACACACGCGTCTAGTCGTTCCACTAACTTTTAATCGAAGCTCAATCGAGTCGAGTTTATTGAGACACTAGTAAATTCCCCGGTCAAATGTACTACAAGGGTGATTCATTACACTACTCGTAGTATCCCTAATAAGCGAGTACATCACTAAGCAGAACTTACGACTAGCGAGAGCCCGTTTCAAAGATTCATAATCATCCGTGCAAACCATTAATTCAAGTCCACATTCACGGAACAGTATACGTGTAAGCAGTATACCAACGCTACAATTTTCAGCGAAAACGTGAGACTACCGTATCATTGAGTAACTGGTATTACAAAATAAGGAGGACCCAGAAAGTAAGTTAAGGGTGCGCCGGCGCCGACTAAAAAAAGCTAAAAGTGTAGTCACGGTTAAGTTGATTTAAGATGAAAAAACTATCGTATTACATAAACAAAATATATAGTTAATATCAAAGGGAACGGGAAAAGGGAACACATAAGAACCATGAATTAAATTAAGACATTTGCTATTTCCAATAATTAAAATACTTAGTTGCGGGTTGCGGTGCATTTCACGTGACAGGTGAAAACAAAATTTTAAAAGGTAATTGTTAATTTTCAAGGCCTTCCGTTATTTTGATTGTGTTTGTTATTTAGAGAAAAATTAACCTTATTAGTAACCCTTTCGATCTGCATCATAAAATACGGCATGTTATTTTTGTCGCATTTGACTGGTTCAAGTCCCGCTTAAGACAAGCGATTTTTCAAAAATCCATAAATGCAAAATTTATTGTTTTTAAAAATAAAAGAAAGTCTTCTTCACACAGAATGTGCTATATTTCCTATATTTAAAGTAGTGGCCTTCCATGTGGCATTCAATCTTTTCACCTTATATAATAAATCTTCTATGCGTGTGTATTTTATTGAACTCCTTCTAAACGGCTGTACCGATTTGAACAATTGGATCCAGTAGGAGGCGCTGCTATAGGTCCATCATGGGATACGGGTGTTCTTAAGCGGACGAATGATTTGTTTGTTTTGTTGTCATGGAAACTGTCAAAGCGGTACGAAGTCCGCCGGTCAGCTAATGCTATATAAAATACTAGTGGGCCCGCTCGCGACTTTGTCCGCTTAAGAACACCCGTATCCCATGATGGACCCCTATTGCAGCGCCAACTACCGGGTCCAATTGTAAATGTAAACCATTCTCGAATCACACACACAAAAAAAATCATCAAAATCGGTCCAGCCGTTTAGAAGGACTTCAATTACAAACACACGCAAAGAATATTTATAATATACAAAGATAGTGTTTTTTCACGTGTTATGTATATAATGAATAATTCTTTACTATACTTAAAGTTGACTATGTTTTTAATACTAGTTAGCGAGTATCAAGTTAATAAGGTAATAATATAAATACCTAAGTGCGTATTCAATGTAAATGTGTATCTACTTAACTTTAAAGTTAAATGTTGATTGATGTAAGCCAAATAGTTTTAGGTTATTGACCTATAGATGTTTTAAAGGATTCACACCTCTAGCTGTGTTCCATCTCTAAACTGTGCGCCAGCACTCGCGAAGTTCCAGTGGCGCCCAACTTTAAGTAACCCATTTCTTTGCCGCGAAGATTCCCTACCGTCCAATCTATCTCTCCCACCGTTTTGATAAATAGCACAGCGTCGTCCGTCCTGCGCTATTTTTGTTTCGAGTAAAAGCTTTCTGCTACATTTACGTTTTTCACAAGAAAAGCTTGGTAAGCGAACGGTTAACTGCTTGCTGCTACTGCAGTTTTAGAAACGTTAGGTAAGCGATTAAGTAATGTGTTACTAAATATAGCACAATGGGTCATTTACAACACTAAAAAAAATCATCATCATCATCATAACTTTTTAAACTATCATTACTTACATTAGAATAAATATTATTACCATGTTTATTGTCGTGTTTGAGTATCCGATATTTCGGCACAGTTGCATGCGCCATGATCACGGATATATTAGAAATATCGGATACTCAAACACGACAATAAACATGGTAATAATCCCGTTAATAATATTTATCATCATCATTGTCACTCATTTTTCTGTACGGATAGGGAGAACGAGTCATATAACACCACACGGGCCTAGTGCGGATTGGTGGTTGTTAACGACTGCTGTGTGGTGCCGGGGATAAAGAATTGCACTACCCCATCTCTTCCCGTTGGTGTCATAAAAGCCGACTAAATAGGACCATTCCAGAGGATGGGCAGCAGCATCTCTCTGAGGTTACCCTCAACCTACTGCGATCACCAACCCGTCTGCCAAGCGAGGTGATTACGGCAAATACCCCCCATAACCGGAAGTTGTGGAGATCCTTGGGGGAGGCCTTTGTCCAGCAGTGGACGTCTTTTGGCTGAGATGAACGACTGCTAATGCAGCCAGGACCAACGGCTTCACGTGACTTCCGAAGCACGGAGGCGGGGTGATAAATTTTTGGTCACCCATCAATTGTCCAACCTTAGCAATCGCAGACTAGTCTTCGTGCTTCGCCAAGCACGTCAAGTCGTTGGTCCCGGGCCCCGGGAACACGGGAACCCGGCTGCAATAGCAGTCGTTAACGATCACCGCACCGCACTGGGCCCGCGTGGTGGTGATTCCATCCATAGGGAAGGCTCGTGCCCCAGCTGTGGGGACACAAAATAAGCTGGTGAATAGTACAAAACTTCAGTCAGTGAACACGTAAACATTTCGTTACAGCAAGTGGTGTATATAAAATTTTCAAAAGTTTTTGCGAATACTAACATGAGAATGAACTGAAAAAAAGACCTCCACCCTCCGTCACTCGGATAAGCCCAGTTAGACAAATAAGATAAGCCTTAAGAGAAAAACAGTATTAAATAAACTCATTACTCTGTCACGGTTTCTAAGTAAAGAATCTTATAACCTAATAGAAATCCTAATTGGCAAGAGGCAACTTAATAACTCAATTACTCCAGATATTACCTGAAAGCAATATAGGACTTTATGGTTGAAAGTCGTTCAAGAGTTATACTTATAGTGCACCTTACAGTATATAATAGCTCTTATCTTAATGCACGTACCTGATAAAATATCGGCAGTCTATGTCCCATGCATTGTAACGGTATACGCTGACCTTAGCCACAGACTACATGTCTTCAGTGTTCGCACTGCGGATTTAGTTGTCGTACAACGGGACAAGCAATAAACTGAAGGTGTTCTAGTAAAAGTATATAAAAGGTGGGTATTGTTAAAGTTTCGGTGTAAATAAGTAAACATATATGCCACTGTCGTGATCAGCTGATGCGTTGATTGTTTTTAATGTATTGCGCTCTTGATATGTATAGTTTTTATTTATTTAATTCTTTAGATACACCGACAGATGACAGTTTTGTTAATGTAACGTATAAACAATATTTACATTAAAATTGAAATTTTTGTTTTTGTATATACAGTTATCTTTACCAAACATTATGTATCGTTATTCGGGATTGAAATTTACATTGTAAGGTAAAAATAACATTGACTAAATCGAAGCTAATGATAAAATTTCTCCACGAGCAGCTAATCATGTCAAGAAAAGTGGAGACTAGATGCGCAAAATAATTGTCCAATTTAAACATATCTCCAACAATTTTCTAATATTTCTAACATATTTTTTTTTGTCAAACATTTCTCTATTGTTTTATCAAAATAAGCCACTGTACTTAGGTACGTTCTACGATCTTTCCACAATCGCGCTTCAAGCAGCTCAACTCACGCGCTGCAAAGTAGCCGAATCTCATTAGTCTGTGGCGGCATAACGGTGTCCTTCGTAGCTAGGCCGCGTTTCAATAAATTGACCACAGTTCGTTTGTTGAGGTACTGCAATTACTTGGTACGTGGACGTATTTGTGCATGGCGTTTGGAGTCATAAGCACTGATGGGAACAGGGCTTATCTGCCTAAAGTTCCAGGGCTGGTATAAACACCTTTTTTTAAACATTTCCTGGTAAATACTGTTCTGCGTTCTTTAATAAAATGGTAACATGTTGTCTGTTGGTAGGACTTAATGACTGCTCTCTTTCGGCAACTATCTAACTAACTTTAACTACACATTTCCGCTTAGCACTACATTCGTGGATATAGAGTTGGTCATGTGGGACTCTTTCCCTAACACCAGCTCCTCTGTCCAGAGATTTAGGAGCAAGGCACTACACACAAAAAAACCACTGTACCTACTTCCTCGAAATATTATGACTAGGGTAAACCGTGACAACCGTCAGACATTCAGCTTGGCCTTCTCCCCGGTAACATCCTGCCAGAGAACGCACGTCCGAGAAAGATTGGGCGAGCTTAAGGGTGCCTAGTGCGAGTTTTATTTGACAGCTACTCAAATCGACTCGAGGGTGGGTAACCCTTAACTGTCACGAAACCTCAACAGATACGAAAACTACCTGAAATAACGGTTTAAACTGGCATTTTAAAGCACGGAATAGCTCAACATATTTCAATTCGGTTCATCCAACGACCGACATTACGAGAGTTGCTTAACATGCACGATCGCAGCCGTAACCCGCCAATAACGGCAAATACAATACCATCTTAAAATCAATTGTAACTCTCAATTAAACGTATACAGATAAGTCAAGTGATCCAAACTCCCGAAGCAAATACCTTTAAACTTCGGTTTGTTGAGAGGTGGTATTGGGGATAACTAAGATAAGCGATTCCTCTCCGGTTCTAAGTCAGGAGCTATTGACAAAATATCAGATACACAATGCGGACCGAACAACAATATTCGCCAAAGTTTTATTGCGGAATTTAAACAGCTATCGAGCTTAATGGCTCAAGTTTAAGGACCACATACTTTTAACGTATGGCGAATAGCGAAGTTAGAAATATTGAATTTGGTATTGGTAGAATAACATTGCACACCTGTCTGCATAGTTTGAGGAACAATTTAAATTTCAACAGCCTTTGTGGCCTAGTGCTTAAGACCACCGGCCTAGACCCAGAGATCCCGGGTCAGATTCCCAGCGGGGGTACATGTTTGTGTACATAGTTTTTTTTTTATTCATAGCTCGGCAAATGACTCCACTCCACCTGATGTTAAGTGGAAACGGAGTCCAGACGCAAGAACAACTGGTGCAGCGTGAAAACAACGCAGCATCAGTCACCCTCACCCTGCCGGCCCCCAAGGTGCCTCTTCACGTCTCGTTTGAAGGACTCCATGTCATAGGAAGGAGGGAAAACGTGTGCTGGTAGACTATTCCATCTTTTGGAAGTTTGATGGATGGTTTGGTTGGTGGTAGGGCTTGTTAGTCTGCCTGGCTCCTACCACCATCCTATCTAAATATTATGGCATCCCATAACATCAATGTTTGTAGCATTGTTGTGTTCCGGCGGCTAGAGATAAGATAGCTAGTTCCTCACTTGTTAAGAATTCCGGGTGAAGACGCTTCCACCATTAGCTTTATCATTACTGAACAGCAGGTGAGACGAAGGCAGGCACTGTGCTTACCCTTAAGACATAAAAAAACTCTTTTAGGTTTTAAGTTAGCCCGCGACCACGACCTGTGTGGTCTATCATACCTATCATATAATAATATAATATAATATGAGACAACATCACATACATTGTTCTTATCTCAAGGTAAGTAGCTAAAGCACTCGTTTCATGGAAATCACAAACAACGACGGTACCACAACCACACAAACCCGACACAATAACAAAAAGTTCGTTATCGACATTGACCCGACCGGGAATCGAACCTGGGACCTCAGAGTTAGCGCCGCCCAAAGTCCGCGCGTGCATGCCACTCGGCTACGGAGGTCGTCAAATATAGTAGTTTGTGTTGACTCCCGTCATAAAAACTTTATTTATGTCATAAAAAGACTTACCACTAAACACTTACTACTTACTAAGTAGTAAGTAGTAAGTGTTTAGTGGTAAGTCTTTTTTTATCTCTTTGCATGTTGTGTTCGCCTTAAAAGATTGTTACATTTAGTTAAATAATTCTGAATTTTTCTTTTTTATTGTAGAATTATTGTAAACAAACGCTGGTGAACCTAAATAAATAAATAAATAAATAAATAAATAAATATACAATAATATCATACAGTAAAGAAGTCTCAAGTTCGAATAGTGAGCGAACCCCGTTGAAGTTACTCCGAGGTAGTGTTTAGCTTAGCTGCTACCAAGTACCAACCAATCTAAGTTCGGTGACAATTCACCTCAACCGCCATTGTTACCACGCTCCGGTTACTTTAACCTTCCAGAGTCGCGGTTAATAACTTCTCAATACCATTATAAAATCTTTCCGCTCGCCTTCTATACAGGGTCTAACAAAATCAATAAGCGAATGTTTAAGGGCGGTATCTATACATCATTCTGAATACAATGACAAAAAATGGGCTCCAGTTTTATAGTGATTTTTTAAATGTTTTCTAACAAACTAAATCAATTAAAAAAAAACATGCTGTATCTTTACTAACACGCACGCAAGCATCGATAAAAAGATAGTGCACGGATACACGACACAACGGCTATCTTTGTGTGCGTGTATTACCGCTGTACGGGTTTGGGGAAAGGGTGTATTTTTTGGAAAATTATGATAATGTTTTGTTGATTATCTCGGTGACGAGCCTGTAGTTTTGAACCAAATTTGGTGAGCATGCTCAGTGTGATGTATAGATGCTCCCCTTAAACGTTCGCTTATTGATATTGTTAGACCCTATATAACGTGTAACAGAAAGGTGTGGTCAAAATTAAAAGATCTAAAGTGTATCCGATCTAGAGTTACTAAGGCATAATTATTAATTTTAACTTGTTATGCAAATTTCAATTAAATAGTTTTATTGTGACGTCACATTAAAATAAACAAGTTACAGCCCAGTGGTCTAGTAACCTCTGTGTTCTTATATTTATGATCACAGCTGTATGCTTAAGGGTGCGCCGTCCGTAAGTGACAAGTGTCATATGTTTTATTTGAAATGTCGTCGTCCATATTTATTTGATGCCGCGCGGCCATACTAATTTTGTATGGGGAATTTAAGGTGCTTAATAAAAAATAATTATTTAAATAACCACTTGATGAATCGAAAATGTAGTCTAGCAATTTGTAGTTTATCCATTGATGATTGTTTAGACAAAATCAGAGGTACAATAATTTAGATAAACTATAAGAAATCTACTAAACGCCGCCACTCGTTTTCATGATTTTTGCCCAACTTTAAATGATATTGTAGAAAAAACTATAGCGTGTTATGAATTTATGGTTCTGACAAATTGTAAACACGTTCCCTATGATACTAAATATATATTTTTTTCATTTAATACGATAGTATTTTCAATTATATCTACTTAACCGTAACTGCATTTTTGGCATTTTTTTGTCGGCGCACCCTTAATAACTTCTCAATACCATTATTGAAGTGTTACATCTTTCCGCTCGCTTTCTATAACGTGTAACAGAAAGATGTGCTCAAAATTAAAAGATCCAAAGTGTATCCGATGTAGATCTTGTATGCAGAGTTACTAAGGCATAATGATTAATTTTAACTTGTTATGCAAAGGAGATGTTCCATTTTTGAATGGAGGCTGGGCCCCCTAATTCTTACAGGGATGAAATTATATTTTATGAAAAGAGCAAAAAATTAGGAACTTTTCCATGTATTAATATATTTTTTAACATACCCAAACATTGTATTATTTAATTAAAAAGGTCAATAATAAAAATTCATAAAATAGCTACCCTAAACTTTTTCTACCTTGGCAACTTCGCTTTTCTAATGTAAATGTATGTATTTAAAAAATATAACTTATTTTTCAAATTAATAATGCAAAGGCAATGCAATGCAATCGCTTGGTTTTATTTTCAGGAAATTGCATTGAAACCTTAAAATACCTTTTAGTAAGTATAAATAAGTTTAGCAATATATAATAAACACTTAAAACTTTCATTAGAACCCAAAAATAATAAGAAAAGCTTGATGAAGAAAACAAGATTTCAAGTTTTTAAATATTATTTAAATTTTGTTAGGGGGTTTTTATATTTTTTTCTTTTTGGAAACATCATCTCAGAAGGCAGATCTATCAAAAAAGCATCACTTCAAAACTGTAATAAAATAAGGGCCCTAAAACGAACATCTCCTTTCAATTAAATAGTTTTATTGTGACGTCACATGAAAATAAACAAGTTACAGCCCAGTGGTCTAGTAACCTCTGTGTTCTTATATTTATGATCACTGCTGTATGCTTAAGCGCGCGTGACGCGCATGACTTCACTAATATAAATATTTTATTTAAAATTGCATGACAAATTAGAGTAAATAATTATATCTCAGTAACAACACATACAGGATCTAGATCGGATACACTTTGAATCTTTTCATTTTGACCACACCTTTCTGTTACACGTTGTATATACGATTTGCGGGAGTGATTTCGTAGAAAAGGGACGGAAGTAGGGTCGTAACAGTGTAATCCGTAACAGTGAGAGCTCGCCTTCTATACAATAATTTGTGGAAGTGATTTCGTAGAAATGTGACCGTAACAGTAGTGTGTTACTGCTGCACAATTTATGAACGCAGTAAGTACAACTTACTGCGTTCTATCTATCTATTTCTCGAAACTTACGCGGCTGGATAGGATAACAGTGTGACATGTCTTCTAATGAGTATTTACTGCATTCTCTATAAGATTTGTAAAAAATATACGGAGTCGGAAGCGCGCGCAAAAAAATCAATAATGTACAAGACATATTATTATTTTAATTAACATATTGTGTCATCATTTTGATATGGCAAATGTCTTATAATGAGTATTTACTCTATTCTCTTTAAGATTTGTAAAAAAATATACGTCATTGTTAATTCTATATTGAATTTTTTAATGTAATATAGATTTCAACCATTTCGTGTATAGACTTATAAACTAAGTATATAATTAAATATTTACTGATGATATGACTCAATAAAGTGCAGATCATTGATAATTTTCAGAATATAATGTTTAAATTGCTTATTACTAAGGTGAGATGTCAAATGTTACACATCATATGCGACTGACTTATTGGCGGGAAAGTGAAAAGTCATGTCTGCGGTTTTGTTTTATTTTCTAAAATTTGTGTTATGTCGAATATCAATGTGAAATATTAGTGTGAGATGGATTATTAACCGTTAAGTGTTCGTGAGTGCGCATGAGTGTTAGCAAATAAAACAAAACAGTGCAATTTCACTTTTCAAGTCCTCTCAAGAAGTTCGCCCGAGGACTTAGTAAAGCCCCACATCTTTACTGAGATATTCATATTCATTTATTCACCATACATTCATAACAATAAGTACAATAAAAAACGAACGAATAGGCTTGATGAATTTCACCCGGAGCCGTAAAACAATAGACAAAAAAAATAAAAATTCATATGCGACTACTGCAAGGCTCGTTCGTTTTTTGTTAACTTGATGAAGTTGAAATATTTTTATTATTTTGAATTTTGCATTCACAATCCCATATAAAGATAAAAGATAAAATTTTACTAGAAATGTTCAACCAGCCACAGGAAGATCGAGTTGGAATCGAACCCGCGATTCAGCCAAGGTAGCTCAGCGATCCAAAGGTCATAAGTTTTTTTTAATATTTATACTTTCTCCTTCAACATGATCGAAGGTATTGTTTTCTAAAGTTTACGCGAACACTACACATTGAAATGAAACAACTTTTACGGATCTTTTACTTTCTGCGTAAAACGGAACGCACCTGATTAAATTTAAATAAATAGATGAATAAATAAACTTACCTACACTCACACCAATTATCTAGCCCAAGAGAAGCTTCGTTATGAAGCTCGTTAAATGAGGGTATTCAAGCTACCAACTAATTATGAGACCAATACCTTCAGTCTCCCTGTGACCACGGACCCTGCAAAAGGTTCGAAACGTCAGGATAAACATTAATTAAAAGTAATGTGTAAAATAAACGCCAGTAGATCCGTAAAAGTTGTTTCATATCAATGATAGGAGGTATTTTTAAACTAATTCTCTTTCATGCCAGTTATATCTCTTTTGCCTCTCGCATTTTCATTCCGCATACTTCACATTCATACTTTGTCTTTCTTTCCTGGGCAGTGGGTCATCATCATCAGCTCATATAAGTCTCCACTGCTGGGGTACGAGCCTTCCCTATGGATGGATAGGGAGACCGGCCATAAACCACCACCAGTGTGGATTAGTGGTTATTAACGCGAGTGCTTATCCACCGGGGACTAATGTCTTCACGTGCCTTCCGAAGTACGGAGGAGCTCGAGATGATAAAACTTTGGTCGCCCAGGTGGTTATGATGTTATGATCTACGTTTTGAGGGTTTATATTGTGTTGCGATTTTATGTGTTTAGCACACACCATAGGCACTGAATTATTGATTAAAAGACGCTGGTTAAACTTTTGTCACTATTTATTCGCTTTTCGCAGGTTTACAACGGTTTTTACTAATTATTTGTAATTAAAGTATAGAGAGCACACTTGTACGTGTCGCCATGTTGAAAAGGAAGAGAGCGAGAACGCTATACAACGTGTAACGGAGACGAACGATTTGTATGCGTTCAGAAATAAAAAAGGAATTTAGTTATACTAAACATATTGTAACTAATAATAAAAGCAGTCACAAAGTTTACTTGCAATAAAAAAAAATTGTTCCGTATTATCCGCAACGTAAATGTGCCCGGCAACTGTAATTTTGCACAATAAAATCAAACGAAACACGTAAATATACCTATCACAACTACCATTAGAGCGGGGAATAAAAGATCTCAATCCATTTATCATTCCAGTCACGAATACTAGACACTAATAACTCGGCAAAATATCCGTATTCACATCACTAGCACGTATAGGAGTAGCATTAATCACACAAGTTCGCAAAAACTGCCAGTAATTCATTCAAAGTTCAAAATTACTTGAATTTCGCCGGGTAGTGTGCGCAGTGCCGCCCCGGCATGGCAAAAAACCAAGCTAGGTATCCAACGTAAATTCTCAAACTTGTTGGTACTATTCCAGACATCTGCTATCTCTTTTACACGGCTTAGGGTATTTCTTACAAGATGTTGTTGGAATTTGAAAAGGGAATAAATACAAACAGTTTCGCCGATATGAGAAGTGGTAAACCTTTTTGGTCGAGTATAACTTTTATCTTTCCAGATAAAACAAGATGGAAAGAGGGTATGAAGGCCTTTGCCCTGCAGTGGGACACCACAAGCTTATAATAATAATAATAATAACTATACTGGGATGGCTCTATCATTACGGATAGGACTATTGTCGCCAATAAGTTTGATATCGTGGTGGTCGACCGATCCCAGCGCCGGGCAATACTGGTTGATATCACCATACCTCATGATGAGAATATCGTGAAAGCCGAGAAGGACAAGCTCAGTAAGTACCTTGACTTGGCTCACGAGGTTACCGCCATGTGGGATGTGGATTCAACCATTATTGTACCGATAGTCGTTTCGGCAAACGGTCTTTTAGCCAAGAGCCTCGATCAACACCTAGAGAGGCTCTCGCTGAAAGGTTAGGTCAAGGGTCAGATGCAAAAGGCAGTACTCCTTGACACGGCACGTATTGTCAGGAGGTTCCTCACTCTGCAGCCCTAACCACCGGTAGCTTGGGCCCTGCCCCGCTGCTGGCGGTACTCTAGGATTAGGTTTTATAATGTTTTATTGTTTTTATATTAAAATATTGTAAAAATCTAGTTTTAAGAAAGAAAGTAAATAAAGAGTATAATAATAATAATAAATAATATATATTAATATTATAACAAACCTAGGCTAAGAAAAAAAAGAAATAAAGAGATAATAATAATAATAAAGAGAAGCAAGAAGAAACAAGAGCCTCGATCAACATCTCATGAGGCTCTCGTTAGGCGGCTGGATCAAGGGCCTGATTCAGAAGGCAGTTCTCCTCGATATGGCACGCATTTTGAGGAGGGTCCTGTCTCTGAAGCCCTAACCACCGGTAGCTTGGACCCTGGTCCCGACGTCGGCGGACCCCTACTTTTTTATATTTTTAAATGTTTTGTCTGTTTTGTTTTTAGAAAATATTTAAAAATGTAAATTAATATGTGAAAAAATAAATAATGGAAATAATAATAATATATAATAATATTAATAACTCTTAACGTGTTTAGGTTTTAAAGCGGTTGCAACGCTTTGCGTTCTCGTTTTCATCATCACTTTCTTTTTATCCTACGAATATTATAAATGCGAAAGTTTGTGTGTATGTATGTTCGTATATTTGTTGCTTCTTCACGCTGCAACGGATGGATGGATTTGGATGAAATTCGGCATACAGATAGTTTATAACCTGGAATAACACATATAATACTTTACATCCCGATATTCCCACGGGAATCACACCATAAATATACTAAAAACGACAATTTAATTTTCCAATACAAAATGATTTGCTTATTTTGTTGTCATGGAAACCAAAGAGAATTTAATCACTTGATGGAAACTGTCACAGCGGTACGAAGTCCGCCGGGTCCACTAGTTAGGTATAAGTATCTCTTACGATTGATTACATCGGGAGAATACGGGAGCTCTACCCAATAAAAACCTAGTACCTACCTATACACGCCTGCATATCATCAGACTACCTTATAATGCTATATTCCCTCACTATTGAGGGAATATAGCATTATAAGGAAAGTCTATACTTTAAACTTTATATCTGTGGGATATGGTTGAATTTTTATTCTCTGCCACGGGGATGGCTTGGGACCACGAACAACAAGCACTGTGTCATCACTATCCTCGAAATGTCCCCATCTCTATAACATTATTAAAACTAAACTAACTTTGTATGCACATGACAAATATTTATGTGGCTTGAACACCAACAATAGGACTTTTAGAGACAAACAATAAAAACACGCAACCCTTAAACGTTTCCAGTGCGGCAGTAACCACAAATTTTAGAAATAGTTGCACCACGTCACTTTAACGATACTCCAACGTTCCCACATTTGTTTAAACTACAAAATCCTGGAGACCCTTTGTTTCTTAACAACTCACGGTTCGCACGGTGCAGGGATGGCGAACCATTTGCACGCGTGCCATTTTTTAAAGGTTTATTTTTACTCATCTGAAGTGATATTTACATAATTTAGCGTTAGCAAAGATTTCACAGCTAATGTTGGTGAGATATACTAAAGATTCTGTAGTATCTGTTTTTAATTCTACTAAAAGAATATTTTTGTTTTTTTTTTGTTTTTGAGCAATTATTTTTATTTTTAGGGCAAAGTTTAATAAAAAAATAATTAGTCTTGCTATACCATTGTTTCTTAATTTGTACACAGATGCTATAAAACCTGTTTTTGTTATTTCTCAATGTTCTTCATTATTTTCTTTAGAAACTTAATAATTTAACAAAAAAATATAAATATAAAAACAGTAATTTAAATAGTAAACTATCACTTCGCTGTCATAAAGGGTGGTTCTCAACCGTTCACCGGTGCCACGGAAATGTGACTGTGATAAATTTGGGCCAAGTTAGGCCCAGTCGACATCCATGGTAGCGGAAATGTGCGGAGAGAGTCGTAAATCACACATAGGATGTCGGTATACCCACATCTCTGCAGAGATCCGTTTCGAAGTTACCAAGGACATTGTGACTAGCCAAGGTATCGTTTTAGTTAGCGATTTATGAATCTTATTAAGTAGTGTGAAGTTAAAATTTATAAAAATTACTCATTGAAATGTGACAATAATTATGTTTATATTTAATATTACGCAATTTATTTAGAGAACAAATTACAATGTGAAATACCGTTGAAACATTTCAATAAGCATAGTATTTTGGGAGAGATTTATTTTTGGATTGCCTACTTAACAACCCGAAACCCGAACAGTGTCAAATTTATTTTCTATCTTAGTGGGACCTGCCGAGGTTTTTATCTCTTCGTAGCATGCCCATGCTTCAACCCATCGCCGACGGGATCTTAAATGCAAAAAAGTGTCAAAATAATACCATATGGTTTGAAACAATTAACTTAACTTTTGACTTATTTTGTTGGACAGTTAATTTTGAAATATAGGTTTCAAAATTCAAAATCGTTTAAATTAAGTTCAAGCAACAAAGTAGCACTTATGAATGTCACTATGCCATCTGTTCGTAAGTCTATACAGGATGGAAGACCTTGTACTGAGAAGAACCGGCAAGAAACTCTGCAAAAGCTGAGCAGCAAACCTCTTTTACATCAATCTATCTAAATCTGTCAAATAAAGCTCAAAGTCTATTAAGAAAATATGACAGGTAGTGGTAGTGCAGAGGTGTGTACCTTTAAATAAAGGTACAAAGGTTTGTCACCCCTGGTGTGTAAAAAAATGGCGTCCTGTAGGAATTCTAGCGTCTTTCTACAGCTCGGGTCTCAGGTGACAATGGGGACGTGATTCCTTTAGTTTGACTTCAAACTTTTGCAGACCACTTTGCAGTTTGCTCCGAGATTTGCATTCGAATTATTTCTTTATAAAACGTAAATATTTTTATAATTCTATAATATCCACCTCAGTTACCACAAATTTTACCAGCCTTGTAGTGTTTCGACAGTCAGAGAGAAGAAAGCCAGTTCAGTTAGTAGTTGAGGGTTCTAGGTCGGAGGTCAAAGATGGATTTACCAGAAATCCAACTATACTAACAAACTATACTGAAATAAATTTAACTAGGACTTTTGGTTCTGAGACAGGTACCTGTAAACCACAAGATTAAAAAATCAAGGATGTCCAAAAGTTATTTTTTCTATATGCACGCTTTTTCATTCATCTCATGTGATTTAAATATAAATTGTTATAAAAAGCCCTCCGAAAAACCTCAAAAAGTTTGCCAACCAAACCCGCAAACTACTCAAAAGGTATTAAACAAGGCTACTACAGCCACCTAATTACTCTATGACATCCATCCAGCAAACTAAAACCGGTTCGTTACTGTGCAGATTAATATTTCGTTGCAGTAAATTTGTGATGCGACGGACAGCGGGCAAACTTGTCCAGCCAAATTGTGGAAGTTGCCAGCCCTGGGGATACTGCCAATTTAGGGTGACGACTAAATGACTTTAAAATTGCATTCACACTTTTGCTGTGAGAATGATGATAGTTTTACGTTGATGGCAGCGAGGATCTGTTAACTCATTTCTGGACAACGCCTTCACTAACCATTCTCTACAGAATGCTAATTCAGTAACTACAACAACAACAACAGTTACATAACAGTGTGACAGTAGCCTGCTATGGACATTAGAAATATCGATAAAATTAGAAAATAAGGCAAAGGACAGTATTGTAGACGTTTTAAAATAGCAAACTTCAGAACCTACTGGTGAATACTGGTGCCTTAACCGCTAAGAAACAGGTTTCCTTATCTGTGGCAAAACACAACAACATCACTAACATTGTTAATGCTACAGTCTCAAATAAGATGGCGGACTGGTGGACTTACAACAAACCACACCATCAACTGGACCGAGTCAAAAAGATATACACACGAACGTAACGAATGCGGGACCTCTAGGTATGGGACTGGTGCCGCGGTGGTTCAACTACTAGCACAAAGAAGAGGTTTCAACTCAAATTTCGACACAATTCGCTTCTATGACGTATGATAATTTCGTGATGCTCCAGTGGACTACAAAGAACACACCTGTCATCATCAGCCTATAATCAGCCCATGCCTGGGCTCAGGCCTTTCCACATGCATATAAATATTTTTCATTTAAATTTGTTACATAAATAGATTAATTCATATAATTGGTGATATATCCGTATTTATTAATTAGATAAAAAAATGTATTATAGTTCACGGGAAGATTATAGAAAACTAATGGGATTAGCAAGCATGCAATAAAATATGCTACAAAAGGCTTTATCACGTTTTTATTGATCAGGATATAAGTTTATATTACTTAGGGATAGTCAAGCAGTCTATAAATGTAAACATTTTTAAAATCACTTCAGTACTTCCAAAGATTACCCTTTACATACTAACAAACAATAGTTATCCTTTCTTAATATTAGTACCTAAGACAGCAGTATTTAATAACTCAAAAGAGCGTTCCAATATTAAATTATTATTCGCAAATTAAACTCAACATGTTTGCTATTTCTAAAGGTACCCTTGCCCTTTATTGACACTGGGGCACTAAATCAAATTAGTTCAGGTAATAATCGAGTGAGTATTTGAAGTGTAACGAACATTTAGCAACGCAGGAATTTCAATATTGTCGCGAGTGACAGCCCTGAGCGTGCAAGATTTAGGGTTGAGCGCGTCATAAGATGGTATGTTCACTCGAGTTAAGTTAATTGTCTTTGGTTTTGAATTTATTAATTTATTGGTTTGGTATGGTTTGAGAAATATAGTGTAGGACGCCCTCAGAGTAGATGGAGCGACGATCTTTGCAAGGTGGCTGGCAAGAGCTGGATGAGAGTAGCCGCGGATCGTGCTCAGTGGCGTGCACTTGGAGAGGCCTATGTCCAGCAGTGGACTAATATAGGCTGATTATGATGATGATGATGATGACGAGATTCTAAATTAGTGATTGCTTATGGACCTGGATCACCCTCGCGTCATGTGACGGAAAGTACAGTAGTTTTAGTAGGTGTCTCTAACAGTATAACAGTCTAACAGTCTAACAGTATAAAACTGTTTAGATCAGAAATGATTTCTAGTTGAATAGTAGAGAGAACTCTCTATCAGGGTGTCTACCCTGCTGGACCAATAGAACAATGGAATGGACCTGGAAAATTCACACAAAAAAAACTATCAGGATGCCTATCCTGATAGAGTTTTCTTTGTGAAAATCCTATGTGTTATTCCAGGTTATAAACTATCTGTATGCCGAATTTCATCCAAATCCATCCACCCGTTGCAGCGTGAAGAAGCAACAAATACAAATATACGAACATACACACAAACTTTCGCATTTATAATATTAGTAGGATTGTGTGTTCTATAATTGTTAATGGTCAATGCATGGGTGTACGTAAAAAGGCGATGCGCGCCATTTCTGGCTCACTTTTGTTCGGAAGGAGCTAGTGGTAAGATCTCATATGGTATTGCTGTAAGTATCGTGAAAATTTATATATGATGATGATGATGATGATGATGGTAATTTAAAATAGCTTGTAATGGTCATTAGTTGTTATGTCAAGTTTTTGAGATACTTTTATTGTTGTAAAATTATTGAGTAAAGCCTTATCATTATAAGATGATCCAATTAAAAATAGTATGACTTTGTATTTATTAAATAAAGATGTGTGTTGGAAGCTTTAACTTGTGTTGTAATGTGTTCTTTTATAGATGACACAACATTATTTTCCATTCACAATGCTTTATGTAGAAGATAAAAAAATCAAGTTATTTTTTTTCTATTATAACAACATAGTAAATTGCTACAACAACAAAAATATCCAAGCAAAATTCCTCTTCACCCTTTCTTTAACAGCGTCACAATATTGGCATTAAAAAAACAAGTCTTTGTTTTATATAATCGCTTCCCTTGTGTTAATTAACGTAATTGGTGTAGGAAATTTTAACGAACATAAAAATCAAATTAAAATACCCTTTTTTCAGCAAAGTAGGCGACGTACGGCAAATAAATTTGATCAACCCTGATTTATGGGGAGAAAGGTTACATGTAGGTACAACACACGTGTCGCGTGTTCTCAGACCGTTTGTGTAAGTTCTAACATACACTTACTTGTTGAAGCACAGTCGATGTACAATAAAAATGAATTTGAAATGTGAAACGGCTTTGAATTATTTCAAAATTTACTATAAAATGACTTTTACTGACTGAGGTTAAGCAACATTCGCAAAGGCCGGTCATTGGATGATTGACCAAAAATGTACTTATCATCTCGAGCTCCTCCGTGCTTCGGAGGGCACGTAAAGCCGTTGGTCCCGCCTACATTAGCAGTCGTTAACTACTACTAACCGGCAATGGATTCGCTTGATAGTGTATGACCCGTTCTTCCACAACACCACACACCACACACACCCACCACACCACACCACAGTGTTTCTATTCATAGGGAAGACTCGTACCCCAACAGTGGGGACAAAAGATCAAATCAAATCAAATCAAATCAAAATATTTATTCGTATTAAATGCGTGATGGTAAGTTTGGTAAGTTTGAGGTTAAGAATCGCATATTTAGCTAACATGTTAGCATACAAATATTAAATTAAATTGAATATAATTAAAATGAAATGGAATTAGAATTAATTAGGTATATATGTCACAAGATTGTATGTCAAGCATTAGATTTGTTATTCATAAATTCATCAACAGTATAAAAAGTATTTTGTAATAACCATTTTCGAAATGACAACTTAAATCTAGTATATGGGAGTTCTTTTATATGTACTGGTATTTTATTATAAATTTTTATGCACATTGCGTAACAATTATTCTGATAACATGCGGTTCTAGGAGTACTCTCTAAAATGAGTCTATGTGGGTTTCTGGTATTAGTCCTATAATGGTACTTTGCTTCAGTAAACAATTTAAAATTCAGTTTCACAAATTTTCCTATCTCTATTAAATAAATGGAGGCTAATGTTAATATGCCTAAGGTCATGAAATATGGTCTGCATGATGTGTCAGGAGCAATGCCACATAATGCTCTAATACATCGCTTCTGAGCAATAATAGTAGTTTATGCAACTGTCATATAATGAAGGGTATTAAAACACGAGTGTGAGTTTATGAAACGAGCGCAGCGAGTTTCATAATAGTAACGAGTGTTTTAATACCCGTGTTATATGCAGTTGCATACACTACTTTATCTTCACTAATGCAATTAGTCAAACAACAAGAGTAAAAGCTGACAATAGTTTATTTATAATAATTGTTCAAATTTCCGCCATTAAAATCTAACCAATGAGAGCGCAGCTGCGCGCTCAGTGCCAATCAGGAGCGAGCGCGCGCTGTTCTTTTTTTATTTAATTGGCACAAGATCTTACCAAAGAGTTTTGTGTATGTAAGTTTAGTAGTTTCGACGAAGTTTTCACGTATAAACCAACTGTTTTCAAAAGCCAGCCTAATGTCAAAATTTTATACAACTTGTATGAGGATTTTGACATAAGGCTCGCCAGGTTAATTGGTCGCGTTTTATTGATGTTATAATGAGATTTTACGATATCGATGTGGATATTATACCATCATGTGAAATTGCTTAAATTGAGTGTTTTGTTGTCTGCGCTATAACAGTAGTAATTATAAGTCAAGTATTGGAAACATAAGTAGAATGTTACAACATTAGTGTAGATAAAAACTTTTTTAGCACCAACACTATTTCCCCATAATATGACACCGTATCGTAGTATCGACTCTACGTATGCATAGTATGCCACTATGGATGTTTCCTTACTAGCAACTTTCCTCAGTTTATACAAGGCGGATGAAAACGAATTTACTTTATTGCGCACTTTATCTGTGTGCGTGTGCCAGTTCAATTTTGAGTCTAGTGTGATTCCCAAGAACATAACCTCATTTTTACAAGTAATTAATTGATCATTGTAATTTATACTAACATGTCTGTGTTTAAAGTTATTAAAATTAATTAAATTTGTTTAATAAGATTCATTTCTAAATTATTATTTGTCAACCATCTATTAAGCAATGTCAGTGTATTATAAATATCAAAATTATGTTTGTCAAGAGTAGATTTTTTATCAGTTGTTATAACGACAGACACATCATCTGCAAATAAGATTGTTTTGTGTGTCACAACATCTTGTAGATCATTTATATAAAGTAGGAATAAAAGTGGCCCAAGCACACTCCCTTGTGGCACACCAAGCTGATTTGTTCTAGTATTTGATCTACATACCTGTGAAACATTATAACTATCAAGATAGGATATCTCTACATACTGAAGCCGATTTTCCAAGTTAGATTGTATCCATTTTATAGCTGGTCCCCTAATACCACTGCATTCTAGTTTTGACAGTAGGCGAACATGCGATACGAGGTCAAATGCACTAGTCATATCCAATAACAAAACCGAAGTATATTTATTTTTATTGGTGTTTTGTAAAATATTATTTACTAGTTCAAACATAGCTTGAAAAGTTGATTTTCCCTTCTGAAAACCAAATTGTGCTTTTTTAATAGTATTATGCTTGACAAAATACGACATTAATTTAAAATGCATGGCCTTTTTAAAGATCTTGGAAAGTACCGGTATCAAAACTAAAGGTCGGTAATTTTTTATCAGCCTTCTATCACCTTTTTTAAAAAGGGGTCTTACGATCGAAAGTTTTAGTTTTTCCGGGAATATTCCGGTTTCAAATGATAAGTTGATCAAATAAACTAAAACTGCACTAATTTCTTTTTTACAGGCTTTTAATACTTTGGTAACAATATCGTCATAACCTTGCGAAAGTGTGTTGTTCAATGACATAATTATCTTTTCTACTATCTTGGCGTCTACTGGTGACAAATACATAGAGCTACTTTGCTTTTGAGTATTGGGTAACTCCACTCTGGAGTCCGCTGTGTTTGGTCTAGAAATAAAATGGTCACTGAACAATGTAGCAATAGCAGTTGGATCAGTCTCAATATTGTCCCCATGTGTGATCTCTCGAATATGTTCTCGTAACATCTTTGCAGAAGTCTCACCCCTAATTACATCCCAAGTGGCTTTGCACTTATTTCTACTCTCTAGCACAACTCTATTATTATTATATCGTTTCGCTTCAGAAATACAAATTTTTAATAATTTATTATATTTGAGGTACTTTATTTTGTCAGATTTTAATTTACTTCTATAATACTTGTATCGATAAACTGTTTTAATATTACAACTCTTTTTTAATCCTTTTGTAATCCAATTTGCTTGTCTCGGTGACTGTTTAAATGTGATTTTGCGTATTGGAGAACATGATTTATAAATAATGCTAAATAGTTCATGAAAGTCATTAAAAGCCAAGTTTAAATGTGGGTTATTAAATATTTCAGTGAAAGATATTTGTGATAAATAATATTTGAATTTATTTATATATTCGTTACAGTAACAGCGTTTGTATGTGTAAGTTTTGATAGGAAGTATGTCTTTATTTTTCACTGAAAAACTAACTAATTGTGCTGTATCGTGATCGGATAGCCACAATGGAACAGTAGATCCTGAAACATCCTCAACATTACTTATAATTAGGTCAATACAAGACTTGCCTCTTGTGGGTTCAGTAATGTGCGTGGTTAATTGATAAGTATTTAATATTTCGGTTAGTCGATCAGTTTTGTTGTCACTTTCTAGAGTATTTATGTTAAAATCACCCGTGATAACAATCTTTTTCTTGGGATACTTTGTTATTAATCTATGCAATAGAAGTTCAAATTTACCAAAAAACTGAACAATATTTTTTTTCCTAGAGTTGAAGAAGATGAGCTGGTGATGGCTTTATGTTCAAGAGTTTTGAGTGTGATGGGTGAGGATAGCGCGGGACCGTGCTAAGTGGCGTGTGAGGGAAAGCCTATGACTTGCAATGGGTGTATGTGGGCTGATGAAGAAGATGATGATAGTGATAGAATTCGAAATGGCTGCTTCAAGTTACCTCAAAACAACTTTCAATGGAAACAAAAACCATGGTAAGAATCCCTTCAAAATATTTACTCTATTACGCAGCGGCTAAGGTCCTGTTACCTATGCTGACGATGGGGCCTAGTTCGCCACACTATGTTTACCTGTCTGTATTAGGGCTATGCTCGGGGTCTCTCCGCGTGATCGCATAAGAAATGAGGAGTTCCGCAGAAGAACAAAAGTTACCGACGCTTAAAGGTGACGCTTTGAAAGTCCGTAAGTATGCTCTTTTTTGATAAAACCTTGACAGAATCATCTCAGTAACGTCCTATTTATAAATTATGTATTATACGTTTATTTTTGTTCTATATTATATGTTATATATGTAAAAGTAGTTTATGTAATAATATATATTATATTTGTTTATATAAGTATATTTACATATATAAATTGTACATAAATGTAGGTATATACTGTGCGTTTTATAATAGGTATATTATATTTTTTTCTTAATTGTTGTCTTCACCCAATTGCACCTACCTTGTTATTTCTGCACCACCCTATGGTTGACTGGTAGAGAATGCCTCAGGCATTAAGTCCGCAATGTAATATAATTGTGTTGCAAAAGTTTTAAATAAATAAATAAAAAAATAAATTAATAAATACCGACATAGCCCGAAGAGTTGCTAAGCTCAAGTGGCAGTGGGCATGCACATTGCTCACAGAACTGATGGCCGCTGGGGCGAAACAGTGCCAGAACACAACAATGCTACAACATTACAAACATTAATGATAAGGCGACATATTTAGATAAGATGGTGGTAGCTAGCCAGGCAGACAAACTAGTCCTACCACCAACAAAACCGAGTACACAAACATGTACCCCCCGCTAGGAATCGAACCCGGGACCTCTGGGTCTAAACCGGTGGTCTTAGCCACTAGACCACATAGGCGGTTAAACTATAGTAACAACACCGGTCGCGATTGATCCTCTAAATATCCCGATCATGTTACAATCGATTACCCCGACCCGCTGAGGGCTTGTTACCATATTAATATGCCCCACTTTCTCGCCCTATGACCCCTGGTCAGCCCATCATTAATTAAAGACCCGTATTTGCTGTACCCGTAACTTGAGGCTAGTTTTCTTGACCCCGCGCCTTGTCGCAATGTGCTTTACTGTAGCTTGATATGATTAATAGAACGCAACCTTCTTTGAGATATTAAAAAAAACTAGTGGTCGCCCAGCGGTCGAAATTCGACCGTAATTTTATTAAGGCTGCACGGATTGTATCCTAAGCAATGAAAAATTAAAAAAGATAGAATGTGAGTTTGGATTGGCTTTGACAGATTTCGGCCGCTCCTCTTCCATTTTGAAATTTTTGAAAAGAGTATTAAGTATATGCGTGTGTGTCAAATACATGGTAGTGTGTGTAATGTTTGTTTTATTGATTAAATGTATTTTTTATGTATAATTAAAAAAAAAACATTTGGCTATCCTTCTCTATATAAACTATAAGTGTGCAAAATTTCATACTCCTCCGTCCGCGCAATTTTCGTAAAAAGGAGTAGGTATAAAGTTTTTGCTTCACGCGTTAATATATAGATAAGACAGTTTTTATTAAACATCCTATGCTTATCTTATCTCTGAGGTTACCCTCAACCTACTGCGATCGCCAACCCGCCTGCCAAGCGTGGCGATTACGGCAAATACCCCTCATATCCTTGGGGGAGGCCTTTGTCCAGCAGTGGACGTCTTTTGGCTGAGATGATGATGATGATGATGATCCTATGCTTTAGGGAAATACAGAAATTTTGTTGATAGTTGTTAAATTAAATTATATTTTTTATTGTTATTCAAATTATTATTATCTTAATCTTAGCATAATTTTGTGATTTTTGCTGTAGCACTTTTGTATGCATGTAGTTTTCACCCATAATTGAGGTGACACTTATCAAGCGTCTTATTTATACAATGTTATAAATGTTAATATAATTTTTTATCGCAAATTTTGTTGCGAACAAATTACAAAAACACAAATGTTGAAAAAATTTTTTGAATTGAAAATTCATTGAATTCATTGAATGGGCGCCTTTGGCTTTCAAAGTAAAAAGTAAATAGTGTTGAATAATTTCGGCGGGCTGGTTAGAACCACGATAGCTCAATTGGAAGAGCACCTGACCCGGTATGTTAGAAGGGTGCAGGTTCAAACCCTGCTCGTGGAAATTTTTTCAACATTTGTGTTTTTGTAATTTGTTCGCAACAAAATTTGCGTTGAAAAATTATATTAACATTTATAAATAGCTTGCCTACTTTTTAACTGATCTTTAGTATTTGTAAAAATATTATGATCGGATGTTAATGACGGTAGTTGTTAACATTGAATGGGCGCCTTTGGCTTTCAAAGTAAAAAGTAAATAGTGTTGAATAATTTCGGCGGGCTGGTTAGAACCACGATAGCTCAATTGGAAGAGCACCTGACCCGGTATGTCAGAAGGGTGCAGGTTCCAACCCTGCTCGTGGAAATTTTTTCAACATTTGTGTTTTTATACAATGTTTTTTTTTAATGTAATGGTGTTTACTTTGTTGGTGTAACAATAAAAATAAATAAATAAATAGTTAAAAAAAGAGTGTATAAATGAATTTAAGCGATTAAAAGTCTAAATAGAGCTTTGAAGTTTGCATGGGATACAGAAGTGTAAAATAGCTCTTAAATTTTTGTGGTCGAAAATAAATAGTTTTTAGACCGGCTATTGTAAAAGTTCCTTAAGGCGACGCACCGTTAAACAATTAATCTAATACAGAGCGTTTGCGCACCGTACCATAAGAAAAACTGTTTTTTTTCCTTCCAATTATAACTACAAATTATTTAAAAATAATGAACTAGCATATTGAAGTGTGTGTTAAGACTAATCTACTAAGAAAATTTGGTTGCTTATATCGGTCTGGTTTGCCTGTAAAATGCAAATCTGTTTTAAAAGGGGTTACTTTGATAAGTTTTTCTCTGTTATAAAAGTTAACAAATCGTGTTTCTGCAACTAGCAAAATGAGGCCAATTAAATGAAAAATCATGTCATCAAATATCACTTTCATATATGTTTTGTAATTGTTGGGAAAAATCAAGATCCCCGCCACGTAAATTTCCATTGCGTCGCCTTAACACCGGCAATCGAGTTTCTGAAATATGATAATATAACAAAGAAATGAGTAAAATGTGTACGTGGACGAAGTTAGAGCTGTAAATAGTTTCATAATAAACCGACCGTCCAAATATTACAAAACAATGTATGAAATTTAATTATCGCTTATCGATTTGCACCTGCGCATGTTACATTCAGCCACAAATCCGAAGCTTTATTAATAAGATAAGATAAAATCATAAATGAATTCCACTTTCGGAAACTATAATGAATAAAGCATACATTAATATACTTGGCAGAGTTTTTTTGTGATATTATTTACATTTGTGTCTCAAATAATCCACTTTGCCAAAAATAGGGTTGTACTTTTTCATTCATCATCATCATCATCAGCTCATTTTTATGTCCCCACTGCTGGGGCTTCACTTGCAAAATTCAGCTACTGCGCCGTTTATCATCTCACTAACTAAGTATAAAACTCTACTTGGTGGTTTTTTTTCGGAGTGAGTTTGCTGGATGCCTCATTTGGCATTTTCAGCTTCCTCGTAAGCTCGTTTAAAGTCCCCACAATTGGGGCACGAGCCTTCCCTATGGATGGACAGGGAGGACTGCTAGTGCAGCCGGGACCAACGGCTTTACGTACCTTCTGAAGCACAGAGGAGCTCGAGATGATACATTTTTGGTCACCCATCCAATGACCGGCCTTTGCAAAAGTTGCTTAACCTCATCACTCGCAGACCGGGTTAACCACTACGCCATCGAGCTCCTCGACTTTTTCATCAATTTAGAATAATGTAAGGGAAATACAAATTCCTCGGTAGCTGAGTAGCAAGGTTCTCGGTCCGTCCGGAGGTTCTAGGATCAATTTCCAGGTCGGCCAAAGCGTCTTTTGTTGTGTTATAATGATAGTCGTTAAAACCTACCAACCTGTATTGGGCTAGGATAGAGATGGGCAAACGACGGCCCGTGAATGATCGCAGTCCGGCCCGTGACCATCAAACAAAAATTCAAGTGCGTGTGTGTTTCAGAAAACAGTATGTATTTTCTGTATCAATATTTTTATTTCTCAAAAAAAATATTTGTTTAATGAAAAAATACAGCAAAAAATCCGCCATATATTTTGTTAGTAAATATTGTCACGCGCATGAAAAAGTTTGCCCATTCCTGGCTAGCATCATAGATAGATAGGTAGCACTTTATTATTTGCTGTATACGTATCATACGTATAGAAATAAAAAAACAACGAAATTTTTACACAAAGGTGGGCCAAGCCAGTCTTATTGCTTAAAGCGATAAGACTCCTAAGACTCCAGACAACCTTTGGGGCATAGGACAACTGACGGGAAACTAAGAGTTCATCAACAATCTAATGCAAAGCAATCAAGGCATGGTATCTTATAAATGTTTATATAATTTTTAACGCAAATTTTGTTGCGAACAAATTACAAAAACACGAATGTTGAAAAAATTATATAAACATTTATAAATAGCTTGCCTATTTCTTAACTGATCTTTATATAGTATTTGTAAAAATATTATGATCGGGTGTTAATGACGGTAGTTGTTAACATTGAATGGGCGTCTTTGGCTTTCAAAGTAAAAAGTAAATAGTGTTGAATAATTTCGGCGGGCTGGTTAGAACCACGATAGCTCAATTGGAAGAGCACCTGACCCGGTATGTCAGAAGGGTGCAGGTTCAAACCCTGCTCGTGGAAATTTTTTCAACATTCGTGTTTTATGGTATCTTATCTTATCTTAGTGGGACCTGCTGTGGTTTCCCTCTCCCAATATCACTTCGACCCATCGGGATCAGGAAGGCATGGTAGATTATATGTCCCAATCTTCCCATTTGCTTTTATTTATTTGGGAAGACCCCAGCAGTGGGCCGATTATAAGCTAATGGTGAATACCAAAAGAGTCCGACCTTCTGAAGGCACGTAAAGCCGTTGGTCCCGGCTGCATTAGCAACCACCGCACCACACTGGGCCCGCGTGGTGGTTTATTGCCAGTTTCTATCCTTAATCTTTTTACCGCCAAAAACTTCTATAGAAGTTCGAGATTTTCGTGACGTCCACGCCAGCACTTCTATAGAAGTTCTTCTTTGTACCTACTTTATTAAAATACATTTATACGTTGGCGTACAGCGACACATCGCGTGCAGGATAGTTGGGCGGTGAAAAGGTTAAATGTCTTTTTTCTGTGTCCATAGGGAAGGTTCGTGCCCCAGCTGTAAGGACATAAAAATGAGCTGGTATGTAAATTGAGTTGTGATGATTTAAAACAGGAAAAGTAACTTAAGGGTGGGCCGACCAAAAAATGCCAAAAATGCAGTTACGGTTAAGTAAATATAATTGAAAATACTATCGTATTAAATGAACAAAATATATATTTAGTATCATAGGGAACGTGTTTACAATTTGTCAGAACCATAAATTCATAACACGCTATAGTTTTTTCTACAATATCATTTAAAATTGGGCAAAGATCATGAAAACGAGTGGCGGCGTTTAGTAGATTTCTTATAGTTTATGTAAATTATTGCACCTCTGATTTTGTCTAAACAATCATCAATGGATAAACTACAAATTGCTAGACTACATTTTTGATTCATCAAGTGGTTATTTAAATAATATTTTTTTATTAAGCACCTTAAATTCCCCATACAAAATTAGTATGGCCGCGCGGCATCAAATAAATATGGACGACGACATTTCAAATAAAACATATGACACTTGTCACTTACGGACGGCGCACCCTTAAGAAATTGAAAAATAATATTTTTGCACTTGTTTATTCATGAACGTCAAGTAGTGACATAAAAAAAATAAAAATATAATATACATAATAAATAATATGTACAGTCACAAGCTTTAACATGTATACACTTTAGAGTAGTTTTGACTCCTATTCCGCTGTGTTAAGAGTTACCTATTTTGTTTACATGCTCGTGACACAATAATAATTTTATTAAGTATATAATTTGATAAACAATACATATATTTCTCGAGGAGCTCGATGGCGCAGTGGTTAACGCGCCCGGTCTGCGAGTGCTGAGGTTAAGCAACTTTCGCAAAGGCCGGTCATCGGATGGGTGACCAAAAATGTATCATCTCGAGCTCCTCCGTGCTTCGGAAGGCACGTAAAGTCGTTGGTCCCGGCTGCATTAGCAGTCGTTAACAACCACCAACCCGCACTGGGCCGCGTGGTGGTTTATGGCCCGTTCTCCCTATCCATCCATAGTGAAGGCTCGTGCCCCAGCAGTGGGGACATAAAATGAGCTGATGATGATGATGATGATGACATATTTAATGCGATTCTACCGCTGGTTCAGAAGGTTGATTCTGCTAAGAACACTCTAGCATCAGGGAACTTAGCAGTCCACTCTTTTTAAACCAAGTCAAAAAAGTTTTAGTTTCAACGGAAGTCTCGAAATCGAAGCTCCCTGTAGGTATACCAAACACATTCCAATATAACGGGTGGTCCGATCTCGTAACGTAATCATGTTACAGCCATTGTTTTTAATTGTAAACGTAAGCAGAGAGGCTCAATGAATCAGACTGCTACAGTTGTTACTTAGAAATGTTTTGCTGAATCTGATATCAAAATTCTATATGAACAAAGAATATTTGTACTTACACACTCGTAAATTGCTGGAATGTTATTAAGCATAATTCTGGTATGGTAACCACTTCTTGACTTTAAGCAATATCCGAATGTTACACTGGAAATCATGCAATCTAATTTATATAACAAATAAGTAAATTAATTTTATCATCAGCTCATTTTATGTCCCCACTGCTAGGGCACGAACCACTAAGCGGTCCTATGATGAAAAATTTTTGGTCACCCATCCGATGACCGGCCTTTGCAAAAGTTGCTTAACCTTAGCAATCGCAGACCGGGCACTTTAACGAAAACTGGTATCCGCCTGGCTAGCTACCACCATCTTATCTAAATATGCCGCCATAACATCAATGTTTTAGCATTGTTGTGTTCCGGCAGCTAGAGTTAGCCAGTGTAGAATAGTTAAGAATTCCGGGTGAAGTGCGCTTCCCACCTTAGCATTATCATCACTTAACATCTGGAACACCCTTAAGATGAAAAACAGAACAAGAGAAGGTTACATTGCAAATTTTAAAACCTATATTTATTAGATGCAACTAAAAGGGGATGGCAAAGCTTCATTGAAATTAGCGTGTACACACAGTGACATGTAATTTTTAAATATTAAGTAGATTATCGGGTATTGTATCAATTTATAAATAAAACGGATTGATGTTAAAAATTAAAGTTGGTCTTATATTAGATAATAAATATTTTCTTCTGTCGACATTTTTATTTCTTAGTCCCCGCACTATGCGAGTGATATTTGTAGGTGTGCTTCGTGGAATAGAAAATTAATAATTTTAAAATTTTATTTGAAGGACACCTATGGGTGTGCTTCGTGGAATACTTTAGGTGTGCTTCGTCTGGGTGTGCTTCGTGGAATACCTCGTTCTCAAACATTATCCAAGTTTATATATTCTCAGATATTTTCTCGCCGCTCGAACTAAGCTAGTTAGCATAAGAGGCTGCATCCTCGCCCAGTAAATCAAACACCTTTTACCAGAAGGACTTAAAAGGGGAAAACGCTGATTTATATTCTAGCATTCGCGCACTGCAGGGTTGCTGGTTTGAGTTCCGGCTGAGATAAAAACTCCATTTTGCTATTTTAATAGGTTTAAAGTTAGTTTCGTATCGTTTCGCCGTGTCAGAATAACAAATGTTTAACTGCTTTACATAATTATGTTATCGACTTCTTGGCGGGAAAGTGAAGAGTCATGTCTGCGGTTTTGTTTTATTTTCTAAAATTTTGTGTTATGTCGAATATTAATGTGAAATAATGGTGGATTATTAACCGTTAAGTGTTCTTAAGTGCGCATGAGTGTTGGCAAATGAAACAAAACAGTGCAAATTCTCTCAAGAAGTCTGCCCGAGAGCTTAGTAAAGCCCCACATCTTTACTGAGATACCTACTCGAGGGGCTGGAGGGTAGGTATATCATTTCTCATTTCTCATTTCTATTATTATTCATCATCATCTATACAAGAAGGAAATATTGTTTATTTATATATTACTTGTAAGAAACATTACTTTGACACTGTAAATGTGCTAATCGCACGAAGCCATCAACTAAAGAAAAAAAAAAGAAAAATTATGTTATCTAAAGCTGTCAAACTTGGAGGTAACAAATCACAATTAAAGTGCACAAATCATCATGTTTAGCTAGAAAATAGGCTTTCGTCGAAATAGACGACCTAGCTGACGTTTAAGTTGTGTAACGAGGCCAATTATTAATAATAATAGTTAATAAATAATAAACTTATAATTTTTTTGTATTACTAACTACTTTGTAAACTATGTTACACTAGCTTCTTGTAGACACTATATTATAAGGGTAGTATCTAGTTCTAAACTGTTTTATTAAAGCTGTAATGTAGTATTCTGATATCTACCTGTTTGTGTTGCAAATAAAATAAATAAATAAATTCAGGTATTAAAGGTGAGTCTATGACATTCCTCGACCCTTCAACTATGCTTCTGCAAATAATCACGTCAAAATGATAATATTGCTTTATAACGATACGAAATTTACAATAATTTATTACAACTGTACGTAAGAAAAGACAATTGAATATACGAAAGAGCGGGATGTTTTTAAAAGTTTCATTGAATTAAAAGTAAACATTTTTCTATTCTTTTATTTTCAGCCAGTTACTACAGCCCGTATACAAATCGCTCAAAACGTAGGTATGCCTATAAAACCTACACCAAGCAGTTTACATTTAGCCCCATTAAAAACTCAATTCAAAAATGGAACGCGAAAGTTTAAAAGTGTATAATTTAGTCGTAACAAAGCACAGCCCTACAATAAGCTTATGGCGCAAACCGAGCGTAACATCAACAATACGTACACGGAAGCGAAAGAGGGTACAAACGTACAGACATACCTGTTTCGGGTTACATTAGCGATAAAATTATGAAATACTGCGGTGCAAGCCTGTACTAGAGGCCAGGGGATCGCGAGGAGAAAGTTTACGTAACTTTAAAATTGAAATTCTCGTTTTCTAACTGTACTGGTGACGCTAGAATGACAGAAACGGAAACTTCTAGGGCCCTTGTCTCTGGTTGACTGTGTCGTTAGGAGGTTTTGGTTATTTGCAATACATTTATGAGGATAAAATGATTATAGGACTTTTTGTAGTAATAACCAAATATTTACTTGCACTGAAACCGTGCTAATTGCCATTCTATCACGTTAATGTTTTAGTTCCATAACCGCGAGTAAATCTGTATGAAGTTTCATTCCAATGAAGTGTTCGTGTTTAACGACTGCAATACTTTTCAGCTGCATAGTTTCTAGAGGTCGCCGATATCACAAGACTAAAAATGATAATATTTAAATCTTTATTAACAAAAATAAAAATAAAAACTTTTTTCGTTCTACGTTTTACATTTTAACGATAATACACTTTATACCTAACTGGCTTTTCTAATCACGCCGCGCCCGACTCATACCTGAAACAAAAGATAAATAATATTTGTTAGAATAACTTATGGGCAATACAAATAGACCAATAAGAAATTATATACCCTTTGTATGAAGAACTTTGATACCAATAGTCAAATTGCAAATGAGAGATTTTAAATTGAACTCCTATTCCCCCTTTACTAATAAACAGAGTGCTTATAAACTTCGAATATTTATTCCTTTTTTTGTATCTTTTACTCTAATTAAAACACGCAATGTCTATTCCAAGTTTATACTCTGTTTATTAGTAATATAAATATTTAATTAACAATTTCATGGAAAATTAAAGTAACAATTATGTCTAAGTATTTTAATTATGGCTACACCTATCTGATATACGTTGCATATTCTCAACATACATACATAGTAAAAATGTCTCCTACGTGCTTGGGAAAGCATGTTATGCCGTAAGTCCCTGTTGAACTACCCCTTTTACTCTGCTATATCCTCTTACAGCTTTGTTACATAAAACATGGGAATTTAAATTGAACCTACAATTTTTTCACAAGCCTTCACCTCACCTATTAGCGATAAGACCAATGGTGGAAATGCACTTCACCCGGATTTCTCAACTACTGAGGCACTGGCTATCTTATCTTTAGCTGCCGGAACACAAATAAACTCCAAGAAGCCGCTGGATGCGAGCACCACAAAACCGGTCGTTGTGGAGATCCTCGGGGGAGGCCTTTGTCCAGCAGTGGACGTCTTTTGGCTGAGATGATGATGATAATGATGATTAATGTTATGGCGACATATTTGGATAAGATGGTGGCAGCTAGCCAGGCGGACAAAAAAGCCTTACCACCAACCAAACCGAGTAAACAAACATGTTTCCCTACTGGGAATCGAGGCCGGGACCACTGGGTCTGGGTCTTAACCACTATACCACAAAAGCGGTTATAAGCAGCTCGACTCCGTCCACTGCTTGACATGCGTAAGCCCCTCCTAATGCATTGCCACTGCTCTTTTGAAAGCTGCTTGACACTTTGTGTAGGTAATCCACATCTACATCTCAACACATTTTTCAAAATCCTGGACATAAACATTTCCTAGTGCATTTTACTGAGACTACCTTGACTTCCAACTGCTGCCAGATATTTTGCATATTATGTTCATTCATCTCGATATACCTATATAAGAAAACAGTTGATGTAAGCCTATCCTACTGACCGCCATTGAGTCTGATCTTCGGCTCTTTTAACTGCTGGTACCTAGCCATTTTGAATATGTTGTCGCTTTATTTCGAGACAAATTAAGAAATTCTTGGAATAACATTTAACGGCCTTTACAGCATGACCGGATTTTTTGTGGGAAGAAACTTCAAGGGTTCCTCAAGCCGTGTGATCGAAACCTCCTTAGAGGGTTGCTAGAGGGGATAGCATCACGGAAGCGTGTCCCCATCTCTAACTAGATTCTCCGAGGCGTTCGGAGCGGATCGAATACATCCTAGCTATCCCTTGTACTACACGTACTACCGCGTGATTCATATTTCGCGTTTTTGTTGCCCAGTGTGCGCCGCGCCTGTACAACTGTTGTTTCGCCATGATAATTGGCTTTGTTTCACTGTACGCTGAGGACTGAGAGCAATTCTCATGAACGACATTTTATTTCTGTTGAAGAATGTGAATTGATAAAAAAACGCATGTAATATCATCTCTTCTGTGATGTTATATTTAAATGAAAATATGCTTGTGTCGTCAACAGAGAGTACTACCTAACTTATTATCAAACTTATAAATTTATTTCATTGATTTTACTTATGTTAGTTTTATTTACTGATGTTGTTAATTGTTCCACAAATTGGAATTACATCAAAAACAGCTAGTAGCGTAGGGCATGTAGACAGAAAACGGAGTCAATGTAGCACCTATTGTTATTATTATTATTTATTAAATAAAAATACAACAAAGATGCATAATTAATTGTCAGTAGACTTAGACTACCCCGTGTGGTGCCGGGGATAAAGAATTGCACCACCCCATCTCTTCCCGTGGGTGTCGTAAAAGCCGACTAAGGGACCATTGCAGAGGATGGGCAGCAGCATCCCTCTGAGGTTACCCTCAACCTACTGCGATCGCCAACCCGCCTGCTAAGCGTGGCGATTACGGCAAATACCCCTCATATCCTTGGGGGAGGCCTTTGTCCAGCAGTGGACGTCTTTTGGCTGAGATGATGATGATGAGACTTAGACTTATTGTTAGTATTCAATTAAATTTTTTTTTTAATTGAATTAAAAAAAAAATAATAATTATTATTTATTAATTATATTCTATCCTATTCAACTTTGCGACTGTGACTCTCTGACCTAGGAAAATAATATTATGACTCTTAGGATCGTACAACCAAGTGGTGTGATATCCCACAATGAGTGAATTCAATTTTTAAAAAAAATAATCTGTTTTTTTTTGAAGCACAAATTTTTGCCTCAATCCATAGTGCTCTATCGTTGTGGCATACAATAAAGACATTGACACATTCTAAACTGACCCCACAGTTGGATCTTACTATTTAGGAAATCGTTAATTTCGACAAACATCACAAATGTGAAACAATAACAAATTATCGTGTTAAACGCGAAACGCTTGATATTTAGAAGGTTTGTGCAAACGACAAACACACTGCTAATACGATCACATCTGTCATCAACAAATACCATTTATGTGTCAATTAGTATTGAAATAGAACGATTCAATACAAATTAATTGGATTTACTGCCTGATGGCAGTGTAGCAAAGCAATCGGGTCGATATTCGGAGGTTTGGACTTCAATTGCAGGTCGGGCTATTGAATCCAAGACCTTAGTAAGTTATAAGTTTTTCCGGTGGGTTCGGCAAAGGAATCGTGCTCACTGGAGCCTTACTTAGTAATTTATGGTTTTCAATGTAATTATTATTTTATTTTATTTTATTGTTTTTAATTTCTTTTATATTTTGTCTTGTCACTGTACCGTATATATTCAGGCCCTGTCAGAATAACAGTATAAGTCAGTTATAATTGTGTATGTTAATAAAAAAATTCTTAAAAAAAAATCTATTTCTTAGGGTATTGATAAACTTTGATTAAGAAAGTGATTGGCAAATAAGTAGTACAATAACATTCCTATATAGAGATGGACAATTTCGAATGTTTTTATTAAGACGACACCTCGATTTGTGAACATTCAAAAAGGCTGATCCATACTGACGCTGTCATAAGGTCGAAAATACGTAGCGCCTGCGACAATATATAGGGCACGAGCCATCCCTACGGATGGATAGAGAGAACGGGCCATAAACCACCACGTGAGCCAGTGCAGATTAGTGGTTGTGCAACCTAATGCAACCGGGACCAACGGCTTTACGTGCCTTCCGAAGCACGAAGAAGGTCAAGGTGATAAATTTTTGGTCACCCATCCGATGGCCGGCCTTTGCGAAAGTTGCCTAACGTCAGCAATCGCAGACCGGGCGCGTTAACCACTGCGCCTTCAAGCTCCTCAGTTAAATACCATGTATTATCTCCCATAACAGGGTAGCCGTGAAGGTGGTGGGAATAAATTCGTGGAGATCTGGGTACGACCCGTAGATCCGTATGAAATGTAAATTAAACCCGTGTTGATCCGTATAAAGTGTTTTAGTTCTGTATTTAAGTAAGATGCTTATAAAGTTACAAGATATTTGTTTTCTAGAAATATCAAACAGTCTAAAGAAGCTCTAGTGGGAATCAAAACCACGACCCTTGGATTAATGCCCGGTCCAATGCTCTTACCGTTGAGCTGACCCCAGAAGACTGCTTTAATTTTTCTAGTACTTTTTGTGATTTGCGCTGCATGTCAGCGCCAGACAGCGGTATTACGCGATTACGCCCATCGCACCGCCATTATGAAGTTAACTCAAAGTCGAAAGAACACTATTGCAAGTATTTAACAATCATAAAGACGTAATTCCTTATAAATATTTTTTGCATTTACAATGCTATGTTACAGTTACAAGTACTTACCAAAAAACAAATATAAAAAAAAAATAAAAAATAAATTCCTTAATAAACCTAGCATTGTAAATGCAAAAAATTAAAAATTAAAATGCTTACTATAGGTGTTATTCAATGTGTAAGTTTCTCTCACTTTGATTAATACCTATTAACTTCTCGTTTCGATTAGCGAGCTAATACACTGAACAATAGAAGTCGCTTGTTCTAATTACGTATCGCCCTGTTTTTATAGGCGCTCAAATGATTTTCCATGTCCATTAATCGATTTTATGATCAATAAAAAAATCGATATAAATCGGACAGAGTTTCAAACGAATGAGAAAAATTATTGAATGGTATTGTATTGAAAAGTGATTGACTAATATATGCCTAGTCGTAATATATTTTTCCTTTAGTTGATGGCCTAGTGCGATTAGCACATTTAGTCAGTGTCAAAGTAATATTTCTTACAAATTGTACAATTATATAAATAATATTTACCTCCGTATTCGTATGATGAAAATGAGAATTGAGAAATGGTATATCCCCCAATCTCTTGAGTATCTCAGTAAAAATGTGGTGCTTGTGGTGCTCATGCGGACTTCTTGAGAGAATTTGAAAAGTGGGGTTAAAGTTACTCGCGTCCGTAGGTTTACCCTTGAGACCCTACACGTGACCCCTGTGTGTTGCTAAATGAGTAACACTGTCTGAGTGGTAGAGCCACGCTGCGTTGCAGCACGAAATGAGCCGGCTCGCCCGGCGTAACACCACCCTCTCACAGAATATTAGCGTGAAACAACGACACTCGTTGCTGTTGTGTTTCGTCCGGTGAGTGAAAGTACCGGAGGCCCATCTCTCACCCCTCCCCCTCACAATCCCTACTCCCTCCTCAAGATCCAACTCCTTACCAAGGTTGGCAACGCATCTGCGATAACTTTGGTTTTGCGGGTGCCTATAGGCGGCGGTGATTACTTTCCATCAGGTGACCCGACTACTCGTTTGCCTCCTTATAACATACAAAAAAAAGGTAACGTTGCATTGTTTTGTTTCATTTGCCAACACTCATGCACACTCATAAACACTTAACGGTTAATATCCACTATTATTTCACATTAATATTCGAGAATTTAACACAAGTTTTATAAAATAAAACAAAACCGCAGACATGAGTCTTCACTCTCCCGCCAAGAAGCCCATCCTAGTTGTAATTTCATTAAAAGAATCCTTGAGTTTTTTTTGTGATATCAATTGACGACAGAAAGACGCTTAGCTAACTGTTCGATAATATAGCTTATTAAAATGAAATTAGAGTACCTAACTGAAATGATACACGTTTTACGAATCTGATCGCGATTAATTACATCCCAACAAATATTATAAATGCGAAAGTGAGTTAGTGAGTGAGTGTGAAGTGAGTTTATTTGTTTGTTTGTTGTTTTAATACGCTTTCAAGCATTAACTATGCAAACGATCATCATGAAATTTTGTACACATATTCTCGAGAGTAGGTATAATCAAAGACGTAGGATACTTATTATTTAAAAAAAACGTGAGTTTAATTGCTTGTTTGTTTAACGCGTAAACTATTTAACGATTTGTTTGTTTTGTTGTCATAGAAACTTCGTACCGCTTTGACAAGTAGTCAAGTAGTCAGACAAGAAGTCCGCTAGGTCAGCTAGTACACACGGCGGCAGATCAACCTATCCAAAACTGTCAAATTTCTACAATAAATTTTGAACTTTATTATTTGGTTATAAGGATCAATATTCATTGGATAAATTTGACAGATTTGGGTAGGTTGATCTGCTGCCGACTGTACCGTATTTTGTCAAATATCAGACTTGAAAAAGTGCGACTAAGGCTGGCTTGCACCAAAACTCACTAAATGCGTTTAGCGCTAAACATGTTTCGTCACTTCGTCTTTTTTCAAATTGTAATTTGTTTGCAACAACTGATCTTTCAATTATTTGTAAAAATATTAAGATCGGATGTTGATGACGTAGTTGTCGACAGTGAATAGGGCTCCTTTGGCTTATAAAGTAAAAGTGGATAGTGTTGATTAATTTCGGCGTATTGGATTGAGCCACGACAGCATAGTTGGCAGTGCACCTGACCCGGCATGTCATGGGGTGCGGGTTCGAACAACACTGTCTTTTTTTTAAATTGTTATTTTATTTTTATATTTATTTCTAGATATGTTAGATATTATTGAGATGACAATGAAAATGAACACTGTTTCGATTTATATTTGTCAGTAGCTAGAAGCAATCCCGAATCCCGGACAATGACCGTGCAACCGAAGGGCCCGGCATAAGTTCGTACAAAAAAACTCTCGTGTCTGTCCTCTCATAATAAAACTATTGTACTCCCCCTATATATATTAATACGGAGTAAGATAATCTTTTATTATTCCTCCTGACAATTTATGGTAGGACCACAAATTGCATTTGTCATTTGACGTGTATTGTCTTGGATTTGGCGAACGATTTTGGACCTTAACAACGCTGCAGAAGACGTATTAAAACATTTACCCTGCATTTAGTCAATCAGTTTTCTGTTTCATACGATTTTGGATTTAATAGCTGTTGGGGTAACAGTGGTTTTTGATGTGAAAACCTCATGTGTGGATGCAGCGAATTGATTCGGGATTTCGTTCTATAATCGATCGTGATGCGCTATTGTATTAACTATAACACTGTGCTGTATAGACATAAAACTTGGAAAGAAATGGCAATTAAAAAAAACAATATCGGTATGTCGGAATCTTTTGTTTTCTAAAGTTTCCGGACACATCAGTATAGTTACATAAATATAATGTAATTAGATATTTTAAGAAACAGCAGATGCTAAATTTTGTTGAAAAGATTTAAGTCAATAAAAAGTTTTTTATAACGCATTAAACTCATTAAATAACAATTTTCAGGTATAATAGTCAATCACAAATTCACAATCACAACATTCACAACTATAAGGATATAGGAATAAATAATTACATCGTGTTTATAATTATATATCTAACTACTACAAATACTACTACTACTCTACTCTATTGAAAATTGGCAGACTATCGATAGTCTTAAAACAATCAATAGTATCGATACTATCGATAGTATTTTTGCAAATAAAATCGACAGTATCGATACTATCGATAGTTTATTCTTCGCGACCAACAATACTATCGATACTATCAATAAGCCTATCGATAGGGTACATGATTTTAAATGAAAACTATCGATAGTAAAACTATCGATAGTTCGGCAACACTAGTCACAGGGAGACTGAGGTGTTGGTCGTCTCATAATTAGTAAGTAGCTTGTAAACCCTCGTTTAAATTTAGTTTATTTATAATAAACGCGAGTAGATCCGTAAAGTTGTTACATTTCAATGTGTAGTGTTCGCGTAAACTTTAGAAAACAACAAGTTCATTAATATTTTTACGTAAATTCCCGAACGTTGGCTATATGTAATTACTTGGATACTGTAGATTTCTATTCATCATCATTATTTTGTACTCTGTTATTTTAAATATTGATGTCAATGTTGCGTGGTACTAAAATTATACAACGTGCTTTTGCTAGGAACAAAACTAAGTTTAATTAGTTTCAGATTTTGTACCAAATTAACATACATTTTAGAATGTGGCACATCACCACAGACACACAGGCAGACTATACAAATTACTAGAAACGGCAGCCTTAAATAAATGCAAATATCGACGTATAAAACATTTCAGTTTAACGTACAGCTTTTGCGTAAAATTTATATAAGAATGTGCGTTCTTCGTATATTTTCGAATCAATATTAGTATATTAGAAATAGAAATATAATATATTATAATATATAGAAATATGTTCTTTCTAAATTAGTTTATTAATTTTAGTCCAATTATTCGCACTATATTCAATTCATACTATATTGAAAGTTATATATAAGTGAACATTAAATTATTTTTAGATATATTAGTATATATCTATTATATATATTATTAGATTAATTGGACTAAAATTAATAAACTAATTTAGAAAGAACATATTTCTTATATACATACCTAGTGTCTCAATTACTAACAAACATATGAGATATACCCGGATTAGAAAATATCTGCAAAAGGCAAGCTTCATACAGATCCGCTCGTGCAACGCACACATAGACAACATAGTCTCACGGACACGGAATCGCAACAGCTGTAGCGGTAGCCAAAGTAACATTAAGAAAACGATAGCGAAGTTCGAAAATAATAACATGTATGGGATTGACATAAGATTGACCACGTGATTTAGCGCGGCTTTGGCTAAGCCTACAGTGCGCGGACTATTCCGAGATCCGTGTAGGTACTAGTGCAAGGGTCTATGTGTGCGTTGCTCCAGCGAGCTCCTCGAGCTTATTATTATTTAAAATTCAAAGTTCAAAATCATTTATTCAGTTTAGGCTACAAGTAGCTCTTGTGAATGTCACTATGCCGTCGGTTCGTAAGTCTACTCTGGGCGGGAGATCTTGTACTGAGAAGAACCGGCAAGTAACTCAGCAAGTGTCCAGCTCTTTTCTCCCTTACAGCGTCATAAATATTGAAAAATGCTCTATTAAATTTATTATTAACATAATTAATAATATTACACTTTGGCATTGCAAAGAGTGTTTAGGGAACACTCTTTGCAATGCCAAACCCCGATAAGTGCCTCGTACGTGCAAATGGAAAAAAATACGAAATAAACAAGCCGCAGTTTCCGATTCATATTTCTCCCTACCACCGTAATTTGGTATCGAGAAGCCGTTCAGAAATCGATTTAACTCCGATTTTACGACTCAAAAACACTTAACCGATAACCTGCTGTTGCTATTAATCGACACTTTACGATTCTCGATAATTGATTTCGCGATCCCGAGTTATTGAGTATGAACGATTTGTAGTTATGTACTAATTCTGATTTGACATAAGACGTAGGTATTGCAAGATTTATTTTCATTGAGTGCAATGCAGAATAAAAAATTTACAAAAAGAATATCGAAATTAAATACAAATATTGAAATTGAACGCGAGCTCTTGCGTGTTAAAACATATTTTATTAATTAATTAACATAAATATGAAATGAACGCATCTCATTAGCATAGTAACTAATTAATTTTAAGTTGACCAATTACCACGCTCTCCCTGTGACCGTGGATCCTGGAAAGGATTCGAAACGTCGCCGTCGCAATAAAATATTATGTTAAATAAACATTGAATAATATATTTCATTTTGGAATACTGAGGATTCTTTTTTTGCAAAAAAAAATTGCATACAATAATTTATGTTTCATTTTATAGTGCCATCGTAAATTAAGTAACATCGCGTAAACTCAGTAACGATAGCTCGCGCAAAAAAGGTAACATTATAAGATAGGGTAAAAAAATAATAATAACAAACTCACCTAATGTACCTAAGTAAATCGTGCAGTAAACTATCTTCTGTAACCAACGTTCCGCAATCTCTAAAGCATTAGATAATACGCAAGATCGTCTTTCAAAAATTGAACAATTATGTTAGAAACAATTTTCTGTTATAACACTTTGCCGGCACGAACGTACACACAACAGATTTTGAACTCTATTGTCAATGGAAAGTGAGCTTTATTGTTACAGCGATAAAGCACAAACGGTAGCCGCGTGTTAAGGCGTCGCTACACGATCGATAAAGTATTTTATTTTCTCGTGATTATAAAATCGAGGGGAGATAACGAGCGGAGTCGCGTGCGAACGATTATGTTATAGGCCATAACGACGAGTGCTGTTGGAGTTGGGGCTTTTAATTTATACGTGTGATTCTTGACGTGTAGGGTTTGGGATTTTAGAATAGTCATTGTTGTGTGTGAGAAGCGTTTGTTAAAAGCAAATTGAGCCACTTTAGAAAGTATGGTTCGTATGAAGATTTTAATGGGGTTTAACGCAAAGTATTTAGTAGGTATATATATCCCATGGTCTGGGACGTAAAAGTATGGGGCCTTCAAACGAGGCGTAAAGAAGCACCTTGTGGGCTGGTAGAGTGAGGTTGACTGATGCTGCGTTGTTATCACGCTGCACCAGTTGTCTTCGCGTCTGGACTCCATTTCCACTTAATCAGGTGGTATGGAGTCATTTGCCGTGCTAGGTATAAAAAAAAACCACCCGTGCATGCCGTAAGAACCAGGACAAGATGGTTCCAAGATGCTTTCTCATCAAAAATTCAATTCAAGATAATTTATTCAGTTTAGGCTACAAGTAGCTCTCATGAATGTCACTATGCCATCGGTTCGTAAGTCTACTCTGGGCGGGAGATCTTGTACTGAGAAGAACCGGCAAGAAACTCAGCAACTGTCCAGTTCTTTTCTCCCTTACAACGTCAAAAATATTGGAAAGGGCATTTTCCAATCATAGCAAGCAGGACACTTTCCATTACAAATATACACAAAAAATATATAGAAGACAACCACAACATGTAAAAAAAAAAACAAAATATAAAATCTAAGTTAACAAATTTACATCAGATAATTATGTAAAAGTTTCAATTTCCACAATGTCATACAGTACCACTACAGTACTCTAGTAAAAGTCAAAAATTATTTAAGTAAAACAAAGTCAAACTATAGTTAATAACACTAAAAATAAGATAAGTATGCTAATAAAACTAAAAATAAGATAATATATAATCAGGCTATCGGATACCTAGCAACCTATAACTAACGATAATTTTCCACCACATCTTTTCTTTTAGATGGAGCCCTACTTTGATTATACTAACGGCGAGTTTGCTCAAAATTGGTGAATTTGATGCTCTGTCTACCCCTTTTTGGGGGAAGGACGTGAGAGTATGTATGTATACTTAGTTTCGTAAGACGTTTACGTTTTGATACCCGACTTTTGCTGATTTGCACTGGCAGACTCGGTTTCAATTCTAACAAAACATCCCCTCCACTGTCGAACGACAGGCCACCGGTCGCTAACAATTGATTTAACAATTGTTATACGTTATTAATAGGCCCAGCAGTGGACTAAGATTGGCCGATGATGATGATGATGATACGTTATTGACAGTGGAACTCTAAGGGTATGCCTAGGACACATATACTAAGTAGTTTACGTTAAAACCTCGTTAAAAACTTTGTTTTAAAAATGGAATGCGAAAGTTTAAAAGTGTAAATGTAGTTAATCTACAGCTTTCAGCTGCCAATGGCTTTAAATGCGATTCCGATTTTTTTAATGTTTTTTATTTTATTTTCACAATGTTAATTTTTTTTCAAAGTTTAATAGATAAATTCGATTGCATTTGTTGCTAATGCAATTTTTTTTTCTGTTCTTCCTCTAAAAGAAGTGTTCAATAAAAACCTATAACAAAACGGTCCGTTTGTGTACCTTATTCCAGCATATAAGTCTCTTTTTAATTCGTATGTTTCTAAACGAAAGTAGATAACGAATCGACCAACTAAATCGGATATAGCATCCGCATTGCAGCCACTTAGCGGATTAATTGTATGTGGGGTTTGAGTTTTGATATAAGGTTCGATACGGGGCGGGCTTCTTCGTTTGGAAGGTATTTTAAGCAGCTTATACCTGTTTGACAACGGTAAATATAACTTATGTGGTGTATCAGTCAGAGGAAAACGGTCTCAGAATCAGGTAAAGATAAAAGTCAATTTCATTCGGAATCTTTTACTACAGAGGAACTACTATCTTCTTTTTAACTGTCAGAAGACGATAATGCTACTAACATAGAACTCATGGCTACACATTTATAATTATATATATGGTGATAGCAAGATAGACGGACAAGACTTACCTACACTAATATTTATCTCTGGGTCTACTTAGATCAGAGGTCATACCTATTAGACCATAGAGATCGTTAATTTATTTTATTTAGTTATATACAGAGTGTCCCAAAAATGGCACGCCAGGCTGACACTGGAGATATCTTAGCTATAAACCTATCAGATAAAATAACATGACTAGTAAAAGTCATTTTTTGGAGAAAATGACACTTTTTTATTTTCTGAAAACTCCACTTTTAGTTTGTTTTAAACCTATCACATAAAAATAACATGACTCTAGTAAAAGTCTCATAGTTTTGGAGAAAATGCCACTTTTTTATTTTCTAAAAACTCTACTTTTAGTTCGTTTTTATTTCTTTTATTTTTTATTTTTTTTATTATTATTTTTTTGTTTTTTTAATATGATAGGTTCATAGCTAAGCTATCTCCAGTGTCAGCCTGGCGTGCCATTTTTGGGACACCCTGTATATTTAATTTAATATAGGTATTAATATAAATCGACCGTTTCGAATTTAGCTTAATATTTTCAATTGTTGGACAGAACAGATGATAAATGCATCTTGTATATACAAGTAATTAGGCCTTCACTGTTGTTACTATTTAAACACGAAATGATACAATATGTACATGTCTTATACCATAAAGTTGGTTGCTAAATATAAAGATTATATACCCAGTAGGCCTATGTTATTATATAGTGACGGCCATACAATTTAAGAGAAAGGATTCCAATACAAGTAATAGGTACACTAAACACAATGCAACATAAAAATCATCCACGATAAATTGATACTTTGCGCGCCCAATACCAACCGCTCATAATTTCGGGGTTGATCCCCAAAAATATGGGGTTGTAAAAAAAAAGTATTAACGTTAGATATGACGCACAGATAGCGTTACGTTATTGACATTATCGTGTGACCGAGCCTTTATAGTTAAATCTTTATTATGGCAGATCTATGAGCGAGGCACTGTTATGGCTACGTAGCAGGTACTATTAATGTTGATACTTTCATTTCGGTAATGAAGTAGGGATTTGGTTGATATATTTATGACGGCAGTTGATGGATTTTAGTTTGATTATTATGGTTCGCGTCGATAGGCTAGGCGAGGTTAAATTTTTTAGCGAGGTTAGATTTTGATTGTAAGTACCTATTATTAACTTTTAGATCCGGTAGATTCTGGTGTTACACATAGTTCAGAAAGCGTTAGAAGTACAATCTCGACGTTTATAAAGATATTGGCATGAGGTGGCGCAAGACAGACTTAGATGGAGGCTTTTATTATCAGAGGCCAAGAATCACTTAGGGTCGCTGAGCTAGCTTAGTAAGTATAAATATATTGTTGTAAGAACGCCAAAGATCGAGACGCATGAAAAATATTTATGGAGATGAAATAGGTGAAATATAAAATAAAAATGAAATTTATTATTTGGTGATATTGAAAATGATTATTTAGTATTATTTTACCACGTAATATGAGACAAGGCGAAGTGGTAGCAGCTTAGCTATCATAATCGTAGCACGTACATAATGTACTGTTCTTTGTAATTCTAAAGCTTAAGTATCAAGATTATTTTTTAGAGTTCGTACCGTTATTAACCAACCAAAGTTAGTAGGTATCATTATAACCGAAACAATAACAACAAAAACATTTCTCGTAAATTCACGTTTAAAATTACGTAAGCCCCGGAATTTTCTGTAGTGTGACACCTACGCAGATTCCGTGGCTTTTAATGAATAAAATTAGTATGTGCGCTCCTTAACTGTAGGGTTGTCACTATTAAGAAAATTAAATTAAATAAAGTTTACATTTACTTTTATTTTTATTTTACATTATGAATTATGATATTTAATATAAAATTTTATAAAAAATACTTTTAGCTTTAGGGTTGTTACCATTGAGATAAAATATAATAATGAAATAAAGTTGAAAATAGGCAAATAATAAACATACTTATAGCATCTAGTGATTTGCGAACACTAAGTAAGTCTAACCTATCGCTACACAATACAATCAAAAAACGGTTTTGTATTTTTACATTACCTATTTCTCTTTAGTATTTTTGTTTTTGTTGAAATAAATTCAAAAAGGAATGTTTAAGTAAAAAAGGTTTTCTAAATACTATTCCATCAGTATCGTTTACAGTTTTGATTCCCAGTCTATGTAACTGTAGCTACAAAGGGATACCATACAAATGCCCGTCCGTTTGAGTAGCTACAAGCATGCCACGCTGTAGCAAAGTTCTCGTTTCCCAAAAGACATGTCTTTACATCTTTGACTGTATAACGGAGTTAGCCATTGGTCGAAACGTACTATTCTCTGGTGTAAGCCACACAGTCTCGAACTTTATCCATGAATTGAGAGTACTGTATACGTATCCGATCAATAATGCAGTTAATACAAAATGTATGTAGGCTAAAATTATATTAAATAAAACTATAAAAATATAATATAAAATTATACCAAATAGTAAAATATAATATAGCACAGCACACCTGCCACCTGTGTTTTACTTATTTATTTATTAAACACACTCTTCTCTTCTTTTTCTTTCGAATTTTGATGAACGTTTCTTATTAAGTTATTAGCCAGAAAGTTATTAATTAAAATAAAACTGGAGAATTTCAGCAGATAATCATCAGCAGATAGGTATTATGACATTAAAATACTTAGGTATAATATTCCAATACAATATAAATGAATTTTTAGTCAAATAATTAAAATAATCATGAGAGAGGAAATTCTCTGCTACTAAACTATACTATACCCGACAGGGTCCATAATGGATCCCATTGTAAAGACCTACCATCTTATTGTCTGAACATTATGGAATTCAATGAAGAAATCATTTAAAAGCGATATGACCGCCAAATTGTAACTTTGTAAATATATTTTTTTTGTTCATGATTATGTTTTATAGAGTTGCAATAAAAGTATTATCTATCTAATCTATCTAAAGTATTCAGTATACAATATTGTTGTATACATTTTGCCTCATTTCATATGTTTCTTACATAGAGAAAACTTTAGAGTTTTCGTAGCACGGCTTGGGTATCCATACTGTTCGCGCTCGCGCACCCACTGCGCTCCACGTTCCTGCAACTGCTACAAGCAATGGATACGTTCGCAAACGTTGCACGAACATCACAGATACCCACCTTTCTATGTAGCCTATGTTATATAGGTACATAAAATATTATGTAAAATATATATTTTATTATTAATTTACAAGATAACATTTTTACTTTAAAAAATTAGAAGTCAGAGCAATGGACCGGTTATCCAAAGGTCGTGGGTTTGATTCCCACTCGAGCTTCCTAAGACTGGTTGATCTTTCTAGTAAAAAAAATATCTTGTACCTAACTAGTTTCAATATTGTGAATGCAAAAACGTAAATAATAAAAATATTTAATATTTTTTTCTTGGCAACCCTATTAGCGTACTCCTTAGCTCTGTGGCCAATTAGTAACTAGATTCACTATTCAGTATTTCCGTGTGTATTTTGTGCAGTGGACTTTCTTTAAAATATGCCAAATACGGGAGTATTTAAGGTTTCAGCTGGTAAGTAAGTAGATTTAGTTACGTTGAGTTATTTTAGTTAAAAGGGTGTTTTTTTTAAATCAACAGGTATCTGGCTAAAGAAATAATTTGTCTTTCAAAATCCGGAAATGCATTTTTATTTTTTATAAAAATTAAGACCAAGATAATTTGCACTTTCCTCTACTTCTAAGAAACGGATATTACTACTACTTAGTAACTACGGATTTGATCATTCGCACCCATTAAAAACACACACATTTAAAGTCCATCAATGGGACAAGCTCAAAATTTTTATATAAAGTAAATAATCTTTTTTTTTGTAAATTTCGTTACTATTAAAGCTCCTACTAAAGCTGTGCAGTTTCCTGCAAAAATAGACGTCCTGTATGGGTTTTTTTTGCAGGCTTTACCTACCTACGTACCTACCTACCTACCTACCTACCTACCTACTTACCTACCTACCTACTGGTAAAAAAATGTTTAGACGATTCAAAAGCACTTCATTCTTAAAATTATTTAAAAAAAAAAGGTTTACTTTGACTTTGACTTTATATTCTTTAAGCATAGAAAGTTTCGTTAGAATTATCTTTGGTTTATATGATGTTAAACTTTTAAGGTTGTATTGTGTATATACGCCTTTTGAAATAAAAGTCTTTAACCCGCCGAAACTATAAGCCCTTCACATGTTTTCCAAAGCCTGTACTCTCACACTGTTAAATAGGTATGTATGTATTTTATATACTAATGGGCATAACAAACAGAATACTTTCCTAACTAGCACATAACTCTCAACCAACAATTAAACAGCAGCGTCAGAAAACTAAATGAGGCAGAAAAAAAAATGCAATGCAATCGCAGTCGAGTGGAGTACATCCCCCAACAATCCGTCCGCAACTGGGTCACGAGCTCACGAGGCAACTCCAGGGACCACCACCAGGCGGCAATGTACCGGGAAATTGACCAAAGTTCGGCGTACATCGCTTTGAATGTATGCTAAGCTATAAACGGTAACGCAACACACGCGTCCATGTATGTAAGGAACGGCTTGCGAGTCGTGTTTACAAAATTGGCGTGTGAGTTGTGGCGTAAAACAAAAGCCTATCACCGCATCGCTCTCGCGATGTGTTTAATTAAAAAGTCGCCTCACTGAAATATTATTTGTAAGCCAATATTTTTGATAGTGACGATCTTGACGTCGCGCGTCGGCTCCACGCTCTCTGCGAGACGTAACGAGGACGCAGTACATCGATGATTTTTTCGATTTTAAATATGAATCTATACTAAGTAGTTGTAGAAGCAAAAGAATATACATTCCATCGCGCACAAAGAAGTAGGTAAGGTGATTCGTTGTCGCAATTCCAAAAGATGAAGAGTCTACCAGCACTTGTTTTTTCATCTTCCTATGACATGGGGTCCTTCAAACGAGGCGTGAAGAGGCACCTTGTGGGCCGGCAGAGTGAGACTGACTGATGCTGCTCTGTTTTCACGCTGCACCAGTCTTCACGTCTGGACTCCATTTTCACTTAACGTCAAGTGGAATGGTGTGTCATCATTTGTGTCTCGCCCGAAAGTGTGGAGCCGGCGTTACATATTATTTTATTAGTGAAGCATTCTAGTCAGAATGGTTTGGTTGTTACAGATTGTCGTCAGTACAAACTTTCATTCTAATATGCATTGTGTACGTACGAACGTAGGTAGATAATCTTTAATAATAAATTTTAAAAATTCGAAAATTTCTTAAGCGCTTTAGGTACTACTTTTAGACAAATATAATATATTGTTAGTAATGTGGGTAGGTCTGAGCCCAGCAGTGGGACGTTTGAAGACTAATAATGATGATCATAGCACACATAGTACAGTCAGCCAAAAAACTCGCTGAACACTTAGCAGGAACACGATCCTGAAGATGATAGCTGACAGGATGGATGCAGCTGTCTTCCGGTGGTTCACTGAATTGCATGTTTTACATGTAAGCCAGTGAGTCTTCGGGACGTTTTTGCGTTGTGTTTGTTATTTTTAGTTCCTAACATAGTTGTAAGTCTTTTTGTTACTAACATACTCTACTTTAATTTATTTTATTTATGTAATGAATTTTAATTATAATGTAATTTTAATAATCTAATGTAATTTTTAATTTTATTGTTTTTTAATTTTGGTAATTGTGAATATGGACCATGGTCTGAAATAAAAGTATTTTATTTTTATTTTATTTTATTTTATTATTATTTTTTTTAGCACTTTGTCAAAGCAAGTAGGTAATCGGACAGGCGCTTGTCAACCTCTAACGATATTATTATGACACGGTACTAAAGTGTTCAGTTACTTTCGATGCTGATCGTACCACTAGCATCCAAATTTACTTTAACATGCCAATAAGGTTATTCGAAAGAACATTAGCATGTATACACTTTTAATAAATAATGTCGAAAAAAAAACCACAAATGTTGGAAAAATTTCCACGAGCAGGATTTGAACCCGCACCCTTCTGACATACCGGGTCAGGTGCTCTTCCAATTGAGCTATCGTGGTTCTAACCACTTCTTTCACACTTTCGGCGGGCTGGATAGAACCACGATAGCTCAATTGGAAGAGCACCTGACCCGGTATGTCAGAAGGGTGCGGGTTCAAATCCTGCTCGTGGAAATTTATTCAACATTTGTGTTTTTGTAATTTGTTCGCAACAAAATTTGCGTTAAAAATTATATAAACATTTTATTCAATAATGTTGACTCTTAATCCATTGTATTAAGAGTTACACTGTTTACATGTTCATGCTCTCAAATGTACATGAATATTATAAGTTGACAAAGTGATTTTGGCTTCAGGGCACAATGTACTCAAGTAGGATGCATCAACCTCCGCACAACGGTGATTGGGTTAGGCTGTGCTTTGGAGGCGAGAGGCTTCTCGGGAATTCGTAAGTAGCAAAAGTTTCCGAAGAAAATCTAACCGTGAACTATGAATACGGGAGACTGTCAAAGATTTTGTAGTGTATCGTGGTAAAGATTTTCAAAAGAACGTCTGCAGACACACGGATAGGTGGTAAGGTTGTTTTTTTTAAATTATCTTCGAGCGCACCAGCGTCTTACAACAAGCTAGCTAGGGGTCGGCCTATCCGAAACCGGAGGACTTCAGGCTCTTTGCTCTTAAGGACGTTGCCAGACTTATGGCATCTATCATTACAGAGGAGGAAGAGTGAAAGGATGGGGTTGCACAAAAGATTTCGATGGGTCGAAGTGTTACTGATAGAGGGAAACCTCAGCCACTAAGATAAGATAAGATACAATAAGCTAAAGCTGAGGTTGATAGTTTCTCAGCTATCATCAGAAAGCGCATCGCTTCTGTTATCCACCGTGTGCGTGGCAGGAGGAGGAGCTCGATGGCGCAGTGGTTAACACGCCCTGTCTGCGATTGCTAAGGTTAAGCAACTTTCGCATAGGCCGGTCATCGGATGGGTGACCAAAAATGAATCATCTCAAGCTCCCCCGTGCTTCGGAAGGCACGTAAAGCCGTTGGTCCAGCCGCATTAATATTAACAACCACAAATCCGCACTGGGACCGCCTGGTGCTGTATGGCCTGTTCTCCCTATCCATCCATAGCTCGTGCCCCAGCAGTGGGAACACAAAATGAGCTGGTTGTGTGCATGGCAGCTCCAACAGCCTCCTGCAGACGGTCACGGCGAGGCTGGACGTGGTCAGTGCGATATGCACTACTGGACCAGCGATCACATATCGCTAAAGACGCTAGGATAAGTTTTAAACTTTCACAATCACTTTTAAACTTTCGCGTTCCATAGTTAAACACATTTAAACGGGGATTAACGCAAACTAATTAGTATTACTCGCTGTGTGGTGCCAGGGATAAAGAATTGCACCACCCCATTTCTTTCCGTGGGTGTCGTAAAAGCCGACTAAGAGACCATTTCAGAGGATGGGCAGCAGCATCTCTCTGAGGTTACCCTCAACCTACTGCGATCGCCAACCCGCCTGCCAAGCGTGGCGATTACGGCAAATACCCCTCATACCCTTGGGGGAGGCCTTTGTCCAGCAGTGGACGTCTTTTGGCTGAGATGATGATGATGGTGAATTAGTAAAAAAGTATCATACCTTCTTTATACCCGACGCGACGTTTCGACCGAGTTACAACGGCCGTGGTGACCCGTGGCCCGTGACCCGTTAATCCCCGTTTAAATTTGTTTAAGTAGCAATCATTTTTATTAGCTACTAACATAGAATTAAGTAAATTGTTAATTGCTAACACTATGAATGCAAATTCGAAATAAATGAATTTTATTTTATTTTATTATTATTTATTTAATAATAGAATAAGAAAACCCTCAGAAACTAAGATTCATACAAACGCGGTGGAGCAACGCACAGTAATAACTATTGTGACTTATATTCGTTAAAATGCAATTCAATGATAAAATTCTTAGTAAGTGTAGTTTTTCTACAAAGAACTAGTAAACATATCTACATGTTTGTGTACTCGGTTTGGTTGATGGTAGAATTTGTTTGTCCACCTGGCTAGCTACCACCATCTTATTTAAACACTAGCTGTGCTCGCGACTTCGTCCGCGTGGAATAGTGACTTTCGGCAGCATCTTTAATTTTTTAGGCTCTTGTTCCCGTTTTTGCAACATTTTTTATTGCTGCTCCACTCTTATTAATTGTAGCTTAATGTCATATAGCCTAAAGCCTTTCTCGATAAATGAACTATCTAACACAAAAAGAATTTTTCAATTCGAACCAGTAGTTCCTGAGATTAGCGCGTTCAAACAAACAAACTCTTCAGCTTTATAATATTAATATAGATGTCGCCATAACATCAATGTTTTTAGCATTGTTGTGTTCCAGACTTCCGGCAGCTAGAGATAAGATAGCCAGTACCTCAGTAGTTGAGAAATCCGGGTGAAGTGAACTTCCATCTTCGACCTTATCGTCACTTAACATCAGGTGAGGTGAAAGCCAAGTGCTTAACCTTTAGAGGTAATTTTAAAAAAAAGCTTTGAAAAAAAATGGTTCAACGAAATAAAGACCACTAATAAGTACTAGGATAACAAATCCATGTATTGCTTCAGACTATTTGTTTTCCAATACACCTAGGGCCATGAATCACCGTTGCAACATTACATCACAAAACGAATTTGTTTTACAAACACGACCCGCACTCTCGGATATGCTTCAACAATACGTGACCGGTGTATCGGTTTCTATTGACGTGAACCAATCACAGGCACTGTTAGTTTTGAGATTATGAATGTACTAGTTATTGTGGAAATGAAATTGATGTAACTGCACGGCATCGGCAGATTGAATTTACTACTATCGAGAAATTTTGTTATTTCACAATGTTATATCCCCCGGCCTTTTATAAATTTTGGTGCCTGTGCGAGTTCTCGCACGATCATCAAAATGTCACTACACACTCAGATACACTACTATACATCATCATCATCATCAGCTCATTTTATGTCCTCACTGCTGGGGCAAGGTTGCTGGGGCTGCTGGGAAATTACGTCGGGTTTTTACGTCGCCTATTCCACAAAGTTTAAAGACGAAAGTCTATACTCAGTGCGTCCTACCCGTCATGACATACGGAGCCGAACGTGGACACACACGGTAGGGCTGGTTCACAAATTTAATGTAGCTCAGCGAGCTATGGAAATAACTATGCTCGGAGTTTCTCTGAAGGATCGACTTCGGAATGAGGTGATCCGACAGAGAACGAAAATAATCGACATAGCCCATCGGATCAGCCAGCTGAAGTGGCAGTGGGCCGGTCATAGTAGCTGTAGAACCGACAACCGCTGGGGTTAACGAGTTCTCGAGTGGAGACCGCGTATCGGCAAACGTAGTGTAGGACGCCCTCAGACTAGGTGGAGCGACGTTCTTCGCAAGGTGGCTGGCAAGAGCTGGATGAGAGTAGCCGCGAATCGTGCTCGGTGGCGTGCACTTGGAGAGGCCTGTGTCCAGCAGTGGACTAGTGTAGGCTGATGATGATGATGACTGCTGGGGCACGAGCCTTCCTTGTGGATGGATTAGGAGAATAGGCCATAAACCACCACGCGGGCCCAGTGCGGGTTGGTGGTTGTTAACGACTGCTAATGCAGCTGGGACCAACGGCTTTACGTGCCTTCCGAAGCACGGCACGGCAAGTACACACATGCACATAAGTATATAAGCCCAAGACACCGAACTTGTAGAAGAACCCGCTCGATCCTCTAAATGCAACATTCACATGATGCACTAAACATGCGCACTCGTTTAGTCCCGACACCGTAATTGTAGAACAAGGGTACGAAAACCCGTTTCCCACGCGCTATAAACCAGGTACAAACATGATGCTGGGTGGTTTTCTCTACCCTACTCTACAACCCGGTCGACCCGAGCCGAGGTCCTAGCCGTTAGCCCCGCCCTCGGGTTGTTCCGCTCTCGATCTGATCCGAACCCTCGGAGAATCTAGTTGGCAAAGGGGACATGATTGCTTGATGCCATTTCCTCTAAAACCCTCAGACGGTGTTTTGATCACATGGCTTGTGGAACACTTTTTTATATTGATAGTCTGCAGTCGAGCAGGGGCCCGACCGCTTAACCGATCGCTTTGACTTCGTGTGTTGTTTATGACGTCATCTTGTCGTTTCGTGCCGCCCATGAAAGCAATATCGAAAGCCTTTAGCTTTTGATATTGCTTTCATAGGTGGTACGAGGTGGACGTCATAAACTATACGCGTAGTCAAAGCGATCGGTTAGGCGGTCGGGGGGCAGGCGGGCTGCCTGATGGTGAGCGGTCACCGCCGCCTATAGACATCAGCAACATCACAGATGTTGCTTTTGTGTTGCCGACCTCAGAAAAACCTCTTTACACCCCTTTTGAAAGAATCCATGCCGTAGCTCAATGGGAAAACGTCGGATGGCAGCTCATTCCACAGTTTGATGATACGTGGAATAAAGTTCCTTTGGAAACCCTTTAAGCTTCTTACAGCCCCCAAACAAGTCCGGTAACGCTAAAAAGGCGACCAGCAAACTCTCCAAAATAGCTAAGGCCCTAAAAATGTTGCCCTGTTTCTGTAGATCAGTTTTTGGTTACATCACAGAGTTTGTATGTAAGCACACTTGCTGACATAAGACAGAATGGTATTGCAATTTGTTATCGAAGTAAACAATCAAGGAATTCATCACGAACTACGTGTGGGATGTGTTATTCGTAGTTTGCGGTTGTATCGGCTTCGTATGCCAATCTCAGAGGAGCTGTTAGACGTGCGATGGGTTTACGCTGAAGGGAAGTAATTATTATCACGTATTAGTTGAAGATATCGACTGCTGTCTAAGCACTTCTGTGGCCTAGTGGCACTTGTGGCACCACCGGTCTTGAATCTCGGCCCTGGTTTGATTCCATGCGTTTTTAATGGATAGCTACTACCATCCCATCATCTGCTGCCATATCAATAATCATAGCGTTGTTGTGTTCTAACAGTTAGAGATAATCTCTGTGACCGGCGATTACGGGTGAAGTGCTTTTCCACCTTCGGCTATTTAATTCATTAGATAAGATGACAGAAAAACGTTCAACCGTTGTGGAAACAAACTATTAAATAATTACAAAGGACGTATAGCAGAAAACTAAGGAGCAGTAAAGTCCGACCGCTTCTGGCCTCTGTTATATACGAAACATGCGTATTGCGACGCGGCAAACGAATCTCTAGTTCATTGCACGTTATACTTCGGAAGTCTTAGCCTACAATAATAGAAAGAGTGCAATGGACCGAGTAACAGCGATATGAACTGAGTTCCGTTCGTGACAGAACGCTGTTAATACAGTTGCAATGTTTGCTTCCCTCTCGTATAAGCCCGACCAACTGGGTCACGGTGGGTCAAACTGCCCTGCATTCTGCATGCGGAACGGTGATACCGGAATTAATGTTGTAATTGTCTTCACGCCTAAATTTGAGCGAGGCCTTCCGATATTGAGGCCAGTAAATCGTGATGATTAGGTGAAATTCTATTCTGACCTAATTAAATCGTTGTGTTGGTTATAATTTAATCGGTAATGGCTTAGTCTTGGCGTTTTGGTAATTTTCAAATTAATGTAATAATCATGAAGACTGGTTTAGGTAAAGATAAAACTGTAAGAGATAATTTTGCTTTCGTCAATTTTAAAGGTAAGTACTCAACTTGAACTTAATTATTTACAAAAAAACTTAATAATTAAAACAGCACTATTATGCAAATGCATTAAGCAGGATAATTTAGAAGAGAGGAACTTCAAAAACTCAACATCATTTCAATCTTTTTCGCTTACTTCAGCCGTTATTCTCAACTAGGTATTGAAGTGGCTATCTTATCTCTGACGGTTGGAATACAACAACAATGATACTGAAATTGTTGTTATGGCGCCAGATTTCGATAAGACGTTGGGAGCTAATCGCACTCACAACCCTACCACCAACTAAACCGAGTACGAGTATAATAAGGATGGAATCCCCAATACAATATTTACATCTCGTGGATAAGATTTCTCCGATATTTGCAATATACTTAAATGTTATAGTTTCTTCCAAAATTACACACAACGGTGCAAGCATTTTCATTTCTTACCACTACATAAAATTAAGGAAATGTAGCACTACTTCTTAAAACATTCCAAGGTAATATAGACTCTGCCGAACTACTCAGTAAAACCTATGTATTAATACGTGAAGTAAAAACTTTGTACCCCTTTTTTACGAAAATTGCGCGGACGGAGGACTATGAAATTTCGCACACATATAGTTTATATAGAGAAGGTTATCCGAATGTTAATATTATTTTTTATTATGCATAAAAATACATTAAATCAATGAAACAAACATTACACACACTACCATGTGTTTGACACACACGCATAAATTATTATGCTCTTTTCAAAAATTTCAAAAATGCAAGAGGAGCGGCCGAAATCTGTCAATGCCAATCCAAACTCACATTTTATCTTTTTCAATTTTTCATTGCTTAGGATATAATCCGTGCAGCCTTAATAAAATTACGGTCGAATTTCGACTACTGGGCGACCACTAGTTTATAATAATACACCCAGGAAAACAACGCGACACACAAATTTACTGCATGCACATTTGTCAGGAACTAATTATTGATCTAACGCGTTTATTAACATGGTGCCTGAGCTTTTCACCTCAATGTGTCGAAATATGAACTTAGACTTATTTAACACCAACGTATCGCGACAGCAGTCAGCCCGTGACCACGGCGTTGTAACTCGGTCGAAACATCGGGTACAAAGAAGGTATGATACCTTTTTACTAATTAGATTGCATTAATCCTAGTTTAAATTTGTTTAACGTAAATTATACAATGATAACTTTTTTAGGTCTGTTAGCTCATGAAAGGTATTTATATTTTAAGTGTCACGCACGGCTCATAAAAATAAAGTATTCTTAACAGCGATTTGCCAAATGTATCTACATAATTTGTTTATAGGTGAAAACTTGTAATTGGCTTTATTATATTTATACAATAATTTATTTTTAAAATGTTAATCAAAACCATTAGAGTCTAAAACAGAGAAACTAGTTACTCGGACTTATATTAAAGCATCGCTACGCCAAACCTTCTTGACTCAAATACTGTGCAAAATATTTTCTTCGCATGCTCTCAGACTTCTTACCCTTTAAATTACATTTAAAATGGCACCGCAGTATAATACTGAAACTACATACCTCAATTCAGGCAACCATAAACTCGAACTTCAGAAAGAATACCCCGGAATTGTGTGGAAACGAGAGAGCTCAGAAACTTTTGGAATCTAGCCGGGCCGACACAGTATAAGCGAACGGAGAGTATCTTCGTTTCGAACCCATAGGAAAACATTGAATTGAATTTTCAATGTTTTTTTAATTCAATTTTCAATATTATTTTAATTTTATTTTCAATGATAATTTATTTATTTTTCAATTGTATTTAAATTTAATTTGTTTTCATATATTAGGTTATTAGCTTTATTAGCTTTTAATAGCTTAAGATTGGTACATGCTGTGCTTCCTTTAAGTAAGATTTGTGTTTAACTATAAGTTTTGATTGTTATTTTTATTTTATTTAATATATTGATACAAGTTGTTGGAAGTCCTTAATAATATAAATAAATAAATAAATAAATAAACATGGAAACGCATACGTGATGTCATTCCCTATAGAAAACTTCTGACGGTGTTGCGATCACATGGTTTCAGGAACCCTTTAAGTTTCTCTAGTATACTTATAGTTGACGTGGATAAAAACATACATAGGTACATTTATTTGATTATCCTTAAATAATCTTTTATTGTACAAATAAAAACAACATATTAAAACAAAAGTTACACAATACATATTATAGCTATTAGGATGAATTATTGACGACGATTTGGTTAATCAACTGATTAACCACCTCTGTGGTCTAGTGGTTAAGACTCAAGGTCAAGGTCTCAGACTCAGAGATCCCTAGTTCGATTCACAGCAGGGGGTAAGCGTTTGTGCAATCAGTTTGGTTGGTGGTAGGGCTATATGTCGCCATAACATCAATTAGATAAGATAGCCAGTACCTCATTAGTATAGGATTCCGGGTGAAGTACGCTCCACCTTCGGCCTTATCATTACTCAACATCAGGTGAGGATGAAAGCCAAGTGCCTTAAGGAATTAAATAAAAAAAATTACTCAAAACTCATTGAAAGTCTAACGTTGGTACTGCCTCAATATTTACCGTGCGCCTGAACTTTGTAGCTACGAGATTTAGTGCACAGGAGACGCAATAAAAAACTTACTTCTCCCCTGATTACTCTTGGACTGTACCTGAAAAAGACAATGTTTGTTAGTTATTATATTTACGGTCACATTTTTGAATAACAAAAGTAGAACTACAATAGTAAAGTTTCAGCCCTATCATACTTGGATAGGGTTCATTTTCGAATGCTCAATACTGGTTAAGTTCGCAGTATGATGATCTTGTTGGTTCTATACAACAATGTCTCAAAAATATGAGAAACATTTTTTTTACGGTCAAACTTAATGTTAAAAATCATATGTGTTTTAAATACAAACTTTATTCATTCCATTTCATAGTTGTTAAAATAATCTATCTATTTAAACAAATAAGAAATGCTGTTTGTTGGTAAGCGCATTACTTGAAAACGGTTGAACAGATTGGGATGAAAATTTGCAGTTAGACAGATTATGGCCCGGAACGGACTAGGACATAGCATATTTTTTATCCTAGTAAGAGGTCCAGCAGTCCTCTCAAACGAAGTCGCGTTTAACAGAGCTAGTTAACGACACATGAAATAGTCAGTGATTCTAGCTATGGACATCCTCAATTCATTTCCGCCTAGTATGTGGGCGACAAAAGAAACGTGTCGCTGTCACATAAATCACCCCTCTCATCCGACACCAACGAGACAGAAGAAGATAGAAGATCCAAATCCGCGACGCACGTCCATCCTCGCCCGCGGCCTATGCTATACTACTGCGTTATTAAACGTCACCTGAATAATTCATAACAGGAGGGTACATCGAAATAACATTGCGACTCGAACAAATGTTAACTCTAACGTCCGGGGGCGAAAGTCCAATTTGCTACGGCAACCGCGATCCGTCTTTTCGATCCTTCAGAGATTTGAAAATCAAAGGAGTTAAAAGCTAAAAGAGAATCTTAACTATGTTTACTATTGACGTTTTGCGGGAGAACCAGTTCGAATATCTTACCTTTTTTCCGCGACTTCGCAAAAGTAGAAGGTACTTACTATTCATACTAACTTGGCGGGAAAGAGCAAATGTCATTTAGGAGATCGCTGTTTAAGGAGCAGATCAGTTGAGATCGGCGTCCAGTGAAGTGTGGTGCGATTTAAAAGCGATAAAAATTTATAGCTAGCGATATTTATTTTTTCTAATTTTTAGTTCAACGGAATAAATGTTTAGTAAATACCGATTTAAATAAAACACTTATTGTCAACGTCTCTTTCAGTGGTTTTTATGTAACTTTGAAGGTCCATACTCAATAAGCTGCATTTCCTTACAAGTGACAAAAATACGCAGTTTAATACAAGCTTATTATATTTGAGTTAATACACATGCTCTATCATCAGCTGTATCAATTAGGATGTCTGTTATAAGTGTTTCTAAAAAAAGCAATCAAAAGTCAACATGTGCAAATTTTTGAATATTGTTAGAATTGGATTGAAATTGCAAAGCGTGCGATATGTCTATATATATTAGTATATTATACGAGTATTCAGTAGTATATACTATGTACTCGTATAATGTAGTTCCAAGTTTTTCAATCAAAAAAAGTCAATATATGCAAAATTTTGGATAGTAGACAAATGGATTAAGCGTGCGTGTGTATATGTACATATATATATGTTTCATCATCATTATTATCACCTCAGCCAAAAGACGTCCACTGCTGGACAAAGGCCTCCCTCAAGGATCTCCACAACGACCGGTTTTGTGCTGCTCGCATCCAGCGGCTTCCCGCGACTTTCACCATATATGTTTATTTATATATTAATATATATTGACGAAGCCAACACATTAACACCACGCAGCAACAATAAACAGCAATAAATATAGCAGGAGTAATGCTGTGGGGAGGCAACGGTGTCCTAATTAAAAATTTACATTTTGAAAGGATGTTTTAATTCATTATTAAAATTTCGCGGTGCGCGTCGCTTTAACAGCGAATATTTCACATAACTCACGTCAAATAATGTATTATCGCGAGTGTAACGGGGGCCCTTTGCTATTGTTTTATTATGTAAACCGCCCAAAAAAGCCCTTTTGTCCCTAATTCTTTGGTCGAAATCTTTTCTAACTTCGCCCTGAATTATGGTGTTTAAACGTAATTGCTTTGGGGGTATGACACTTGGTTGGAAGCGCTAATTGCTGTCCCTTTTTTCCCTTGTTTGTTACACGGAAGTTGAGTACGCAACACGTATTAGTATGTCGTTGTGTCGTGTAGGACAGAAAGGGCGTGTAGGACAGAAAAAGTGAAAAATAAATTCTGTCCCTCTCTAGACTAGTTAACCCACCGACCGCAGGCAGTTATTAATTGTACAATTGCAACGCAACTGCTCTAAATGCGGTTGATAAATTGGTATTACGGACACAAATCGCTCAATGTATGTAAACTATAAGAATAGAATAGAATAGATTTTTTTGAATTAACATACACACTTAACAATTATACAACAATAAAGGAAAAAGAAAAAACAGATAGACAGAAAACAAGAGCCGATGAGTAGTAAAAAATAAAATAGGTAGGTAGTGTGTGAAGTTAAAGGGCCCAGTCTCAGCATAAGCTGCTGTGCATGGATGTTCAGAATGACACAGAAGCGCTGTTATTCTGACAGGGCCTGAATATGAGCGATCATTAATCGATTTGTGTCCTTAATATTAATTTATCAACCGCAATTAGAGCAGTCAAGTTGCAATTCTACAATTATTTACATCTGGTTGCTTTTGTCTTAGTGCAACGAGTTGTGAGCGAGCTTACAGCTCCGGTGACCTATCTGGATAATAGGTAGTGGACTTTACGTGTTCACGGGGCGAATAGCTTGAGACACTAGTCTTAAAAGTACTGGATGAAGGATGCGTACCGGCGTGTTCTGATCTGGCGTTATGACCTGACGTAGATGGTCCCTTGCACTTGCGTAAGGATGTTTGACACCTACTTTGTATAAACTTTAAAGCAGTGTATAGCAGGGTTGTTGGTTGCTTTTGTCCGTAATTAAGCCTGCGGGTCTTATACCCATGGGTGTCGGGTTAGAAATCTATTAGGGTTAACTATTAGACACAAAAGCTCTTAATGTAACTTATTGTAACTTTGTATTTTTTTTCTATAGTTCATGTTTATGTTTTATAGTGTTGCAATAAAAGTATTATCTATCTATCTATCTATCTAATGGGTTGTAATGCTAGTAGAAGACGTAAACCTGGGCAGCCTAAGATTTGGTTGGTTTATTTTATTTTATTTTATTTTTTATTTCTTAGGTGAATAAATCAACAGTAAGAAAACAAATATGCTATGCAGTTATACATCAGAAAACCAATGACAGATTCACATTAATAGCAGGGAAATTATTGAGCAAACAGAATACATGTTTGTTTAGCTAGGATTTAAAATGCGATTTAATTGGAGAAGTTGGAGAGGTTTTGGTAGGCTTCTCTTTTATGTTCGCCTGGCTACCAATTTTTTTTATAACTTACAGGTGAGCACATGGACTTCATCTCACCCGATGAACGTGATGATAAGGCCAAAGGTGGAAGAGCACTTCACCTGGAACCTCAACTACTGAGGCACTTGCTATCTTCTTGTTTATCTCTCACAGAAGATCCCAATGGGATAGATAGTTAGGTGAAGTCAAACTTAAAATATATCTTATTCAATTTAAAACAACTGCCAAGAGTGAGTTTCATTCGCCATTCGATCACGTTAACGATAACGAAAATTTGTATGGCAAAGTTTTAACTCTTCTCGTGTGCCGCCAGGAGGCGCTGCTTCATTGCCATAGTAATCATCGTTTTCGTAAACGTAATCCAATGAATACGGATATTAAACATTGGCAAGTTTAGCAAGACTACTATTAAATCTAGAAAAAGATATAAGTCAATGCGCCTTGTCTTCAATGATTGTTAAGTCCACAACAAAAACGTTTGAAAACAAAACAAAACACAATCATCCCAGCGAAACATTTGTGTCCAAGTGAACCGTTTCGTCATTTAAACGAATATTGATTGGCCGAATGAAAAGAAACACTTAGCGAAGTGAACCCTGAGAGTCAACAAGGACAAATGTGTCCCGGCTAAGTACCAAAGTATCAAAACAAACAACTCACAGAAGGCGTAATGAAAGGGCTCTCCATTGTCTTAAAGACGCTGCATATAATCGATTTAATAATATTCCTATAAGAAAATCACCCTTTACCTGGCGCGTCTCAGAACCTTTGTTCGAGACATTGGGGTTCAAGTTTTGATTATAGAATAAAAAGTTATTATTCCCCCGTTCTCCTCCTCCTTTCTGGAGTATTTAATGACTCGGAACTCTTTTCATGATCATTGATTGTTTTCTAAACCAATTATGCGTAATCATTAATTAATTTTTTATTTATTATTTTTCGAGAAAAAGGCCAGGTCAAGAGTACCCTAAACCGAAGAGCATGTATGAAGAAAATAATGAAAGTGGACGAAGCGAAACAAGTATGTATGGATCGTAGCAAGAGGAAAAAAGTGGTCTCTGCCTACCCCTACGGGAAAGAGGCGTGATTATATGTATGTATGTATGTATGTATTAATTAATTATAGTATTATTATGGTTATAATATAATTTTAAGCATGCGAACAAATTACAATTTGAAAAAAGACGAAGTGTTGAAAAATATCCATGGGCGGGATTCGAACCCGCACCCCATGACATGCCGGGTCAGGTGCACTACCAATTATGCTATCGTGGCTCAATTCAACTCGCCGAAATTAATCAACCTACTTTTAATCTGTTAGCCAAAGGCAAGGGCGCATTCAATGTTGTATGTTGCCTTATTCAATGTCGACAACTACGTCATCAACTTAATATTTTTACAAATATTGAAAGAACAGTTAAGAATTAGGCGAGCTATATTTATATATTACTAGCGGCCACTCGCGGTTTCACCCGCGTGGTTCCCGTTCCCGTGGGAATATCTGGATAAAATGTATGTTATGTGTTATTCCAAATCATAAACTATCTGTATGCCGAATTTCATCCAAATCCATCCATCCGTTGCAGCGTGAAGAAGTAACAAATATACGAACATCTTTCGCATTTATAGTAATTTTGTAGGGTTTGTAGTGTACCTAACCCTGTCTTGGGGTGCGGGTTCGTATCCCACTCGTGGAATTTTTCAAAAACCTTGTCTTGTTTTTAAATAATTATGGTAATGAAATTATCGTTCAGAATTCGAGATTTTGTTAAAGATAGGTTATTTTATGTAGTTTTAAATATTTTTAGTAAATTAAAAGTCACGAAAGACAATTGTTCCAACAGTTTTCAAAAACAACGACACTAAAGCGAAATTAAAAAGATAAGGCTTGCTGTCCAGTGGGTATAAATATATTATACGAACGCTTAAAACTGTCCGCCTTGAGGCAACTTTCTTAAATATTGCAGATTTATGCTAAACGCTAACTGGACTTTTTGGTTTTTTATTGTCGCATAAAAAGTTAATTCAAATTAAGCTTCGGTTTACTCGGGTGGAGCGTCTAGCCCGCCCCTTTTAATGGATGTAAAAAAGTGACGGCTTCAAAAACTGTAACAACGCGTAATAATAACTTTATAAATTTATTATTTTTAACTTTGCATTCTAGCTGTGAATATATAGTTCATGATAAAATTTTACTAGATAAAACCGAAAAAGTCGTGTCGGACTCGCCCACCGAGGGTTCCGTACAAACTTCATCATCATCATCATCATCTCAGCCAAAAGACGTCCACTGCTGGACAAAGGTCTCCCCCAAGATTATGGCAAACACCCCCCGTGTTTGCCATAATCGCCACGCTTGGCAGGCGGGTTGGCGATCGCAGTAGGTTGAAAGTAACCTCAGAGAGATGCTGCTGCCCATCCTCTGGAATGGTCCCTTAGTCGCCTTTTACGACACCCACGGGTTGAGATGGGGTGGTGCAATTCTTTATCCCCGGCACCACACGGGGACGTACAAACTTAAGGGTAGATATTATATATACTACATACACCAAAGTTATTAGGTAGGTACCTATACATATAAAAGAGGGAAAAGGTATTTCTTTTTCCATTCTTCGTCATAAATCGAAAACTATACATCATAAAAATAATTAAAAATCTGTTTCAGCTTGTGCAAATGAAGACCTTTCATACGATACCCCACATAACACGGTTAACTTACTTTAAAATTTGGACCCCCGTTCCTTGCAGACCCTGTTTTTTTGTAATTTAATTAAATATGCATAGTTTTCAGATTTTTCCCTGTACTTGTAGTATAACACGATATTACTTGCCAAACTTCATATCATGGTTCTAGGTCAACGGCAAGTACCCTATGAATTTCGATTCCCTTGAGAGTGTCGAAATATACGTTTTTTGCGACATAAACGGCCGTATCTTTTTTTTTTCGTTAACTTAGAAGTTTTATATTTTTATATTTTATATACCTAGCACGGCAAATGACTCCATACCACCTGATGTTAAGTGGAAACGAAGACGTCCAGACGTGAAGACAACTGGTGCAGCGTGAAAACAACGCAGCGTCAGTCAAACTCACTCTGCCGGCCCACAAGGTGCTTTTTCACGCCTTGTTTGAAGGACCCCATATCATAGGAAGGAGGAAAAACGTGTGCTGGTAGACTATTCCATCTTTTGGAGGTGCGACAAAGAAACGTTTCACCAAATTTCTTTGTGAATCTTCTTATTTTGTGGCCCAGTCATCCAATTACGCAAAAGTCGAAATCGAAACCGCGGCGGCGTACTATTCAGCTTCTTTAGCGCCACTCCCAAAGAAACACATCGTTAACCTTAATAGAACTGTTAACCAAGCAAAAACACCGGTGCGCAAACAAAACAAAAAACGCCTAAGCAACTGCAAAATGTATTACAGGATCGCGTTACACTTCAACCGAATCGTTATTATCTCATTAACGTGTACAACGAGTGAATCACCCTTAGCGCCGTTTAGCACGAGATATGCTAGCGATCGTCCTGAATTGCTGCCAGATTATCTTGAATAAAAATAAAAATTTCCACCGCAAACAAAAAAGGAGCGTAGGCCCCCGCTCAGATTAAACGTACACTCGGCAATATTTCCAACAAAGGGATACCTTAAGCCCGCAGCAAGTAGAGAGTGAGTTTTGCGGGTGCAATTTTAAAAATCGCTCTCTTCGAAGCGATAATTACTTGGTAACGTTTGCGACTTGAAATATGCCCTCGGATTAGAATGGGATCGCAGTGGAGACGGAGCGACAGCGGATACAACAGATTAAACCTTTTTTAGTATATATTCTTAATGAAGATACATTATTGTTTGTGATAGTAATAGGTAAAAAACGGTGAGAATAGGCCGAACGCTTGAAAGAAACAAACAATCTATGCCGCTAAGCAGCATTTTGCATACCTATTGCTTTATTTTCGTTTGGAGGGCTTTGGATCCAGTGAAATGACAAGGCATTCTATATCTGTAACCTGTAACTGGGTTTCCGTAGCTATTCAAATGTTCTCAAATAAAAGCTGTTAGTCTTCCACAAAAATATATAATTAAATAAGCATTGGGCTACATTTAAAACTTTCCAAGCTCAATTCATAGATGTAACACTGTAAGTAATAGAATTGTAAGATCGCTAAACTATCATTCCTGTGGCCGTCGCCGGTGGCCGATGCTCATTTTTCTTTAATCTCCAGACTCCTACTTCGAACGAATGTCGTGCTATTTGCGGAATAGACTTTGGAGTTTGAAATTGGAGGGCGATCTAGCGAACTGTTCTTGGCGAAAATAGATTCGAAGACGATTTTAAAGGAGTGTTATGTAATTTTATTACGAACTATTTTTGCTAAAACAAAATTGATTCGTGCATTAAATGGAATAAACATGGCAATAATCTGTGTTTGCTTAATAGTCGATAAACCTTACTACATAAAAGTTTTGTGACAATTTAATATGTAGACAACATATTTATTAAATCAGAGTGAAATTAATTAAAAGCAATGACTATATTAGCAATTATGATTTAACAATGTATAACGTCTCTAATAATAATGATGTCGTAAGTACTATTCTAAAATTAAGTATTTGAGGCTAGCATTTTAATTCTAATCATAATCAATAAAGTGTGTTAACTTCTCTGAGTGCAGTAGGTATTAACAGATCTTATGAATTCAAGAGAAAAATCGTAGAAAAAGTGTGAGAAAAACCTTTTAGCACCTACTTATATCGTTCGATATTTTGCGAGCGGTTGCAAAATAAGCACACGCTTCTTTCATTTCGATATTAATATTTCTCATTTTCGAAATACGATGAGTTTCATCCGGCGATCGACTGTGGTGTTTTTTTTTATATCTAGCCTTTTACATAAAGAAGAAAAGGTTCAAAGCAGCTGTGAAGTTAAACTGTGTTTTAAAGCGTAATTTTGTTTTATTTTCCGTTATTATCATAAACATAATAAAACGTAGAAGTTTAAAAGTGTATATAATCAGGTCTGCTTTCTTACTATGCCTGCCTGCACTAATATCACATACATCACAATACATATAGACGTAAAGGTCGTCATACAAATCATACAATCCAAACTGCGCCTATTAACGGAATGCTGTCGGGCGTGCGCCTGTCGATGTCGCTCGATAAGATTATAGGGTTGTCACTAAATAGTTTTGACTAATTGCATTTCATTATTATAAATTATTCTAGGTGGACCGACGATCTGGTGAAGGTCGCGGGAAGCCGCTGGATGTGAGCAGCACAAAACCGGTCGTTGTGGAGATCCTTGGGGAAGGCCTTTGTCCAGCAGTGGACGTCTTTTGGCTGAGATGATGATGATGATGAAATTATTCTAATCTATTTATATTTTGTTATAAGTTACATAGAAGGTATATACAAAGGGGATAATATATATTTTGCATCCAAACCTAGCTGTGGTGGTAGTTAATATTTTAATATCATGAATCGCCAACAATAATTGTTTATCACACATTGTATTCGATAATATGACCTTATAGCAACTTCTTTCAAATTGCAAAGAAGTAATATCTAACTGTACGCGAAATAAACCGCTTTTATTTAGACGGATTTGGTCCAGGTACCTATATCTTGTAGCGCAGTAAGAATTTAGAGCTGCCACAACATGTTTTGTTGGTAAAATCGTTACATTTAATAAGAAAATAATATCAATTATGTCAAGCATGTTACAGAGCAGGCTCACAGGCTTGAAAATATTTCGATCTATACTTACATACAAAAAAAATCTTGCCTTTCAATATTACTCTTGTATATTCCTAAGGTAGGATCAGCGGGAGACTATTAGTGTTATAGCAAAAATTACAAAATCACTGCTAATAACTTTATCACAAATAAAATAGAGAAAATAATGAAAAAACATTTTTTCGTTGTTTCAAAAAACTTTTATTATAATGTGCAAGGGGTTACAATATTGATAAATAATTTTTATTAAGTAAATCTTTGGATGATTATTTTCATCAAGTGGCAACCCTAACGATCGATCAAGGAAACCGCGTGGGTTCTGCAAGGCATAAGCTTTGCACACATCTACTTAAGCTTTCAGTACGACTCGCTATGATGACATGAAAGCTTATTATGCGGGCATTATTATTAGTTTACTAGCTGACCCTGTAAACGTTGCTCTGCCGTTGTTAAAAATGGGAAGGTGGATGAAGAAGGTATATTTTAAACTAAAAAAAAATTTTTTTTTTACTATTAAAAAATTTATAAACATTTTCTGTTTAGTGACACCCTAGTCTACCCTAATCACGGTAACGGTATGAAATATACTTTACGACCTATTTTCATACCTACCAAATATACCTACATAAAACAATTCATAAAAAATCGGTCAAGTCGTATCGGAGGAGTGCGGAGACCGTGACACGAGATTTTTATATGTATAGATTGTGATATTGACCTTCATCCTGATCATCATCATCAGCCTTCAATAGTTCACTGCTGGACATAGGCCTCTTCAAATGCACGCCACTGAGCTCGATCCGCGGCTACTCTCATCCAGCTCTTGACAGCCACCTTGCAAAGATCGTCGCTCCACCTCATCCATCCTTATACATCCTCACCACAGATTATTACCAAGGGAAGATTTTTTAATCTCACTGGTGATCTCGAAATTAAAAGTGACATGAAATACACTATAATTTAATTTATAACTTAATTATTAAGATAAACATTGTTCGCCAACTTTCAGTGACCAAAATAAGTTACCAGTGACTTCGAATAAGAGAAAAAGGTGCACTCATAATTTATAGATATCATAGGGTGAGAATTAGTCATCGGTTCAAAAATCACCCCACTGACCATAAGAAAAATAAAATAAATAGATAAATAAATAAAGATCCCGGGATCGGTTTCCAGCCATACAAATAGGTACTCGGTTTAGTCGTAGGGCTTATAATAATGAACTCTTTGCATGCCATTTGTGATCCCGAGCCATCCCCGTGGCAGAGACGGGATGGTACTAGGTTTTAGTCCCCTCCCCTCGTCGAGCTTTTGGGGGCTGGAGAAGAGAATAGGAGAAGAGACTCACGTAACCCGCGGTCACCTACCTAAGGTCAGCCTTTGTGTAAGCGCAAAGCATTTTACCTAGTAAAAAAGGCTTGGTATGTTGGTCCGTCTAACTTACTATCTAATATATCAAAGTCATAATTAAAATTGTTAGTAGATATCGCTGTGAAAGCGAATTTTCTACAATCGTAGTAATTTTGTCCGTTTTTTGACCGTTGTAATTATTGATAAAAAAAAATATTTTTATTGTATAAGTAGGTTTAAGTAAACTTTCTTTGTAAATAAAAGTTTCTTCATGCCAATAAAGCACCAATTTTTTTAAGTCGGTCAAAAGAACAAAAACTTATGCGTCACCATAAAAGCATTTACGCTCTCCCAACTCTAACATTTGCCGACAAAAATACATTTGCGTAACTTTCTGTGTGTTATTGCCATCGCAAAAATATGTTTCGCAGTTTAGTAGTATTTACGAAAGCTAAACTTTAGACATGGAAAGCCTATCAGAGGTTACGTACGTACCGTTAGGGTTGCCAGTTAAACAGTTCTATTAATTCACTTACCTATAATTTTATTCATCATCATCATCATTATTTTTAAGATAAGTATTGGGTACTTACCTATGAAATTGACGTCCTTTTCTCACTTATTAATAGGTGTATTACTTCTAAAAGTCAATACCGGTTGACTATATTATTTAGGCTTCAGTAATAACAATGATTATTCATTTTGTGTCTTTATCGCCCAATTTTTTTTTAGTTGACTTCTTTTTTTGTTCGCGAAATTGACCTTTTGTTTCATTGTAGCTTCAAATGGCCTTGATTTTTTTTTATTTTAATGTCTGCTGTATTCAGCTAGTGAAACAAACAATCTACTCTACAATTTTTATAGTCTTAACATAAATAGATGCTAAGAAAATTAAAAACGTTAGTATGAAAAATATAATTTTATAAAAAATCTTCATACAAAACCTAAGGAAGTAAGGACCTTATATCTATACAATGTGATTCGAAAAAAATACCACGACGAGAAAGCCTTCCTAACCTAGGTGTCCAATGCGAGTTTTATATACAATTCGTTATCGCTAACGGAAACATGATTTTAGAGCTTGCTGCTTCAATGCCATCAAATTCTCTTTTTCGTTAACGATCACCATCATTAACTGCTGGGGCACGAGCCTTCCCTATGGATGGATCGGGAGAACGGGTCATAAACCACCACGCGAGCCTAGTGCGGATTGGTGATTGTTAACGACTGCTAATGAAATAAAAGCTGATCAAGATGATACATTTTTGGTCACTAGGCTCCCTGATCTGTTCTGTCCCCTATGTGGTGCCGGGGATACCCCTATGTGGTGCCGGGTATAAAGAATTGCACCACCCCATCTCTTCTCGTGGGTGTCATAAAAGCCGACTAAGGGACCATTCCAGAGGATGGGCAGCAACATCTCTCTGAGGTAACCCTCAACCTACTGCGATCGCTAACCCGCCTGCCAAGCGTGGCGATTACGGCAAATACCCCTCATATCCTTGGGGGAGGCCTTTGTCCAGCAGTGGACGTCTTTGGCTGAGATGAGGCTCCCTGATCGTTAGTGACTTCAAAGTCAAAGATGAAAGCGTATTGTAAGAACCTTCAGCTACTGAGGAATTGGCTTTCTTATCTCTAACTGAAAGAACAATGTTACTAACATTATAACGTTGACGACCTCCTTGGTCGAGTGGTTTGTACACCGGTTTTCATGTGTCGCAATCTCTGAGGTCCCGGGTTCGATCCCCGGTCGGGTCAATTTAGAAATTATTGTTCTTCTAAATTGTGGGTGTTTTCTATTTATAGTAAGTATGTATTTAAGTATTTTAAGTATGTTTGCGTTGTCTAGTAACCATTTAACGAGTTTCATAATGAAGCTTCTCTTGGGCTAGATAATTTCTGTGAGTGTAGGAAAGTTTATTATTATTATTTAATATTTATTGTTATGGTGGCAGACAGTGGTAGGTCATCAAATAGATTTTGAACAAACCCTATCACCAAACTAACTGAATACAATAATTGACAGTAACGGATTCTTTCCATGATTTTGACTTTGGGACTGAGACTGCTGGTCTCACCATTAGTCCAAAGTGGTGGTGGTTGTAGTATCCTGGTAATCTTTATCGATACCACGAGTTGTAAAAAAATATAAACGGGACGAGCTGCGAATAGGACGAGTTGTGAACGGGACGAGCCACGAACGGGACGAGCCCCGGATGGGACGAGCCGCGAACGGGACGAGCTGACAATGGGTTAAGCTGCGAATGGGACGAGTTTCGAATGTGTGACGAGTTGCGAATGGGGCGACCTGCTTCCGACCCGTAGCCACATTGTCAAAAACTAAGTGTTCGTTTTCGAAGAGATTGGGAGGAAACATTATTTAGAAACTATTTCATTGTCGGTAACCCTACAACAATGTATAAGAAAGTCATAACACCAAACTATTACTTCTAAAAAAATACTTTTGCAAATATAATATTATTTCAGACACAGTTTTTTTTGTTTCGCTAGTTGTATGTTATTGTTAGATTATTATTTCTTTATATTTTATTATCGTAAAAATAATTTTTATTTGCTTCGTATACTTGCTTAAAATGGTCTTATGTATAAATTAGTACAGAGCATGAGTCCTGCTAATGCTTTGCAGAAAATCTTTATCTCAAAATTTAAGTAGTTTTTTTACTAACTTATTTCGTCCCACTGCTGGACAAAAATCTCTCCCAAATCGTCTCTTTATTTCTTTTAAGTACCTAAAGTGCTTTTATGAAAGAAAATATAATAATTTAAAGAGTTTTTTTCCGATTATCAACTTCAAACGCCATATCGCGATGTCGGAATAAAAAAGCGCTTGACCTGATATGCAAAGATATTATAAAAAGTATGGTCACCCATCCGGGAATATAACATGGTTAAAGTTGCTTAGCATTCACGATCGTAACCCGAAAGCATCGAGTAGGTGTGAACGAGCTTTAGTCCATATTTGCTATGTCGATGGAAATTCATACAACCATCCACTCCATAACCTCTCAAATACAGCTGAAGATTATGTTTGCGAAACTTTCTTTTCACCATCATCCCCCCCTTTATTAAATGGGTATGGAAGGAGTAAGCCTCTCACTGGGCGTAAATGACTTCCTGAATTTGAAGAATTATTCGTGAAATCATGAAATACCGGTGTGATTCTTACTAATTTTATTCAGTTCTAGATAGCAGAAAGATACTACAATAATTTCAGTAACCTTAATATAGGTCGATAAAGCGTCCACGACTATTGCCAGACCAATAAAAAAAATACAAACAAAGATCTAAGTGTAATGATGAGCTTTCAAAAGTCTTACAAAAAACTTTCTTCCCAAAAAAGTCACCTCTCGTAATACATTTTATGTGAACTCATTGCTAATAACAACAACGCCGCTAAACAAACTCGCGATCCTGCTAATACATCCATAGAGTTTAATTATTCAAAATAAAAATTGTAATGAAAATTAATATAGTCAAAACTCAAAACAGTTTTAAACTTTTAAGTTTAATGAGGAGTTGTAAAGCGTCAAACAAAAAAGTTTCTTACTAACAACAGTGCACCAACAGTGCCGCCAAATTTCAATTAATAATCTGTGCATGCAAACAACAACGCCGCTAAACAAACTCGCGATCCCGCAAATACCTTCACTATCGGACACCAAACCTCCATAGAGTTTCCTTTTTCAAAAAAAGAAAAAATAGTAATGAAAACAAAAATGGCCGCCTGCAGTCAATCACTGGCTGGTAAAGTGACGCGACGTAAATCCGACCGTGCTATAATTGGCGTCCACCGTCCACGCTCCATTGCAGTCGCTTTAGAGTACCGTGGGCACACCAAAAAAAGTTATATCGACGCTTTGACAGGTAGTCGTATGCAGCGATGAAGGTTGCCGCATAAATAGTTGCGTGTTGCATTGAGCGTTCGGATTAGGGGATACAAAACGACATTACAAGTTTTGAAATCCGATAAAACTGCAAAATAAGGTTAAGGTTGATAACAAGAAGGTTTATGAATTAAAGTAAGGTAAAGTAAGGTCTTTTTGGATGAAAGGGCGACGTCACAATTTTTTTTTAAAGTACTAAAATTTTTGGGATTTAATAATTAATAGTGAACAAAAATAAAATACCTGCTAATCCAAACATAAAGTTTAGCAATGACAAAACATGGAGCCAAACCCATTTTTTATTGTTTTTTTAGAAGTGCTATTTTTATAGTCTTTGTGCAATGACAAACCTTTTTGCTGATAGGACGAACTACCTTCGTCAACGTCTCTTTAACAACAAACTTAAGTATTTAATACGTGGTTTCATCATCATCATCATCATAATCAGCCCACATCAGTCCACTGCTGGACATAGGACATAGGCCCAATGCATGCCACTGAGCCCGATACGTGGTTTAGTCTCTCTGTTTAGTACTAGGCTTTTAGCGTGAAAGTCTCCACAAGCTTTCTCGTGGCTGGACGAGGGAAGAAAAGAGACCCATATAACTCAGGGTTCCTTTCGCAAACCTCAGTGTCTTATCTTCGTAGGGCCTGCCCAAGTTCCCCTCCCCCAGTAGCACTTCGACCTATCAGAATCTTTTGTGCAACTCTATCCTTTCAATTTTCCTCTGTTAAGATGACTGCCATAAGTTCGGAAGTTTTGAGAGCCTAGAGCCTGAAGTCTTCTGGTTTCGGATCCTACAAGTCTCATTTGTTTCCTAGCCAGAGTAACAGTCGCTAAGATACCTCAGTAAGACAGCATTTTCACCTAACGCCTCGGTGGCCGAGTGGCAAAGCGCTCGGCCCGATACCCGAAGGTCCCGGGTTCAATTCCCAGGTCGGGCAAAGTGTGTTTCGGATTTTTCGATCTATAGCTCGGGTTTGTGATCACCAACCCGCATTTGGCAAGCGTGGTGATTAAGCCATTACCCATCAATTGTAGCGATGACTTGATTTCAATGATGGAGGTCTTTGCCCAGCAGTGGGACAGTTATAGGCTGTTTACTATAAAACGGCTACCACCACTCTGTCCGATAGCGCAGTGGTTAACACGCACGGTCTGCGATTTCTAAAGTCTTTACTTTAAAAGTTGCTTACAACTTTCGCAAAGGCCGGTCATCGGATGGGTGACTAAAAATGTTTCATCTCGAGCTCCTCCGTGCTTCGGAAGACACGTAAATCCGTTGATACCGGCTGCTAAGGCGACGCACCGCTAAACAATTAATCTAATACGGAACCTTTGCGCCCCGTACCATAAGAAAAACTGTTTTTTTTTTCCTTCAAATAAAAACTACAAATTATTTAAAAAAAATGAACTAGCATATTGAAGTGTGTGTTAGGGCTAATCTATACTAATATTATAAAGCTGAAGAGTTTGTTTGTTTGTTTGTTTGTTTGAACGCGCTAATCTCAGGAACTACTGGTTCGAATTGAATAATTCTTTTTGTGTTGGATAGTCCATTTATTGAGGAAGGCTTTAGGCTATATAACATCACGCTGCGACCAATAGGAGCGAAGCATCAGTGAAAAATGTTGCAAAAACGGGAAAAGAGCCTAAAAAATTAAAAATGCTGCCGAAAGTCACTATTCCACGCGGACGAAGTCGCGAGCACAGCTAGTCTACTAAGAAAATTTAGATGCTTAAATTGGTCTGGTTTGCCTGTAAAATGCAAGTCTACGTTTTAAAAGAGGTTGCTTTGATATTTTTTTCTCTGTTATAAAAGTTGACAAATCGTGCTCCTGCAACTAGCAAAATGAAGTTAATTAAGTGAAAAATCATGTCATCAAATATCATTTTCATATGTTTGGTAATTGTTGAGAAAAATCAAGATCCCCGCCATGTAAATTTCCAATGCGTTGCCTTAACAACCACCAATCCGCACTGGGCCCGCTTGGTGGTTTATGGCCCGTTCTCCCTATCCATCCATAGGGAAGGCTCGTGCCCCAGCAGTGGGGACATAAAATTAGCTGGTGATGATGGTAAAAAAAGAGAAAAAAAAGGTACTGTGTGCCAGCCCTGCTTGCGTACGGAACCTAACTATCTTGTTTGCGCTGCGCACACTTTAGTATTCCGCTCTCGCGTGGAGCAGGTAGTAAAACACGACTATGCAACCAGCGAGGTCACACCAGCCCGAAACGTGCCACCATTATTCTGAAGTGTTTTCTCTAGTATTTTCATAGTCGATGTCTGTTTTTAGTGCTACTGCTACGTACTAATGTTGGCATGCAGGTACTGGGGAAATGCTACAGGTTTTAGACGGTCTTGGGTCAAGCCTATGCCGGTCAGTAGACTTCTGTAAGTCTCAATCTCAATATGTTTCAAGACTTTAAAAAAAATTAATAATAGTTTTAAAAACAAAGTCTCTAACGACTGGCTGGCCTAGTAGTACAGTGATTAGTATGTTAGCCTGGGTTCAGTACCCGAGTTGGGTAAAAAGCTTGTTTCAGATTATTCGATGCATATCCCACCAAATCACATTTAATTTTGGCAAGCACAGTGATCAATACCCATTCATTGAATAAAACAGTGACTTGATTAAAACCACTACTCGTAATTCCACTTCTACAAAAGTTAGTTATAACAAAAATACATCAAGAATTGATAAAAAAATGTATTGGAAAGACAAGTAATAACTGTAAAAGGCTTTAAATCGTTTTTACAGCACTTTGTATATTGATTCAGGATACCACTACCACAGTGCGTTTGGTAGCGTGTCAATAACTGCTACTTTATGACAACGGTATAAGATTAAAATAACTTTATCAGTATTTCCATGTAGTGAGAACAAAAAAAAAATTAATCAATTTTTAAAGATTGCGTTTTCAGGACTGGCTTTTGCAGATATTGTTTTGTTGTTTTACAGTAAAAGTGGGAACAAAATGAATGATTTTATGGTTTTTAGTAATAATACATACAATCAAACCATTCGACTCATTATCCGAAAGTCCTGGTTCAGATCAGGCTGTTTCAGATTTCGCACGGGGTTGTGATCGATGATCGTGCAAATCTGCATCTGCAGTAATCAAAAACCCGGGTTTGAGATTACTTACACATATTTATTTGGCAAGCGTGACGATTCGTCTGCCGTGAATGAGCGTTGATCAGCGCTCGCGCATAGCCATCAATTGTAGCGATAAACAGTTTTTTTTTATACGTAGCACGGCAAATTACTCCATTTCACCTAATGTTAAGTGAATATGGTGTCCAGATGCGATAACAACTGGCGCAGCGTGAAAACAACGCAGCATCAGTTACCCTCACTCTGCCAGCCCACAAGGTGCCTCGTTTGTAGGCTCCATATCATAGGAAGGAGGGAAAACGTGTGCTGGCAAACTATTCCATGTTTTGGAGGTGCGACTAAAGAAACGATTCACCAATTTTTTTTAGTGCGGATGTAATATTTGAGACAGTGAAGCGGTGACTTCGGAGAGCAGCACGTGTACTCCTATGGAGGAAGGGAGAAGGGGATGAGGTCAAAGAGCTCTTCAGAGCATTCGAGAGTATGCATTATCATTAGAAAGTATGTTGGCTATTTGAAACTAAATTAATCGTTAGCTTTACTGATTATGAGAAACTCTATATGCTATTTCTTAACACGTTTGTGACAACACACCGAAGCTCACAAAGCGTGAATGTTTTGTTTCGATTTGAAAAGTTTTTCGTGTAATCTAGTTTCGTAAATTCAATTTAGCAGTTTCCGAACGTTCAAAGGGTTATGTATCAAAGCCTGCGTTCTAAATGCAACTGTTGTACTGCCAGTGTCAGGTCACAACTGACGCCCTACGCAAATTAGTTTGCGTAAAGGCGTAAAGCAATACCGTCACTAAAAAAAATGTGAAAACGCTCACAAAAGCTTTGACCTAAAACCGAGAGCGCCTGACAACAGCGTTTCCAAAAGTATGAGTGACAATACGTTTTTTTTACTCAATCCCAATGCAGAGTTGGCCAGCTAACAAAACAAAGTCGAAGTTGTTTTTACGAGATTTTCGGTGTAGAGACAGTATTATTTTCGCACGTTTACGACAACCAAATTCGTCATGACGCAAACAAATTAATTGGAGTTTGGAAAGTTTTGTTCGCCCACAATAATTACAAAATCAAAGGCTAATAAAAAGACACGAAGATACTATGTCATTTAAGTTAAGTTTTAAAATTCTTACAAAATTTTGTTCAATTTAGCTTAAAATTGTGTCAATAAATTTCATCATCAGCTCATTTTTATGTCCCCACTGATGGGGCACGAGCCTTCTGCATGAATGGATAGGGAGAACCTATAATAACTTTAGTATATAACAAAGAATTTATTTATTTATCCTAAAAAGGTTTCATACCTTCTTCAAGGTTTCAGTCAGCCCGTGACGTTGACGTTGTAACTCGGTCGAAACGAAGGGTATAAAGAAGGTATGTAACCTTTTACTAATTAGTTTGCATTAATCCCCGTTTAAATTCTTTGTTAACTATGGAACGCGAAAGTTTAATAGTGTATATTACTTTAATACATTAAAATAATATTTTAAATGCAAAAAAATAAAAATAAAATAAATATTGTTATGGTTTATTTATGACTTTTATGTCTGAAATAGTGTACTTATAATAAATTGTAACATCTTTATGACCAAGCAAATAAATAACTTCTTAAATAAATAATACCTAATACATTAATTTTATAGCAACCCTGTGCAACACATCATCATCATCATCATCATCTCAGCCAAAAGACGTCCACTGCTGGACAAAGGCCTCCCCCAAGGATCTCCACAACGACCGGTTTTGTGCTGCTCGCATCCAGCGGCTTCCCGCGACCTTCACCAGATCGTCGGTCCACCTTTTTGGAGGCCTGCCCACACTGCGCTTTCCGGTACGCGGTCGCCACTCCAGGACTATCCCGCCCAAGCGGCCATCAGTCCTGCGAGCAATGTGCCCTGCCCACTGCCACTTAAGCTTTGCAACACATGCTTACTTTTAATAAGTAAAATTATTGTGCCACCCAGAAAACTGGAGTAACTAGATCCTTACTTTTTTATTTTTAGTGTATCGCTAATATTCCTAAAACAACTACTTCGAAAATTAGATCGCACATTGCAATTACGACATTACCCGAAAAACGTCAACGTTACAGAGACCTTCGACACAAAATAAGGTGACTGTAGAATGCAAGCTCCATACAAACGCGAATTTGCCGATGCCGGCGGCATTTTCAGCTTCACCGGGCTTTTTTGGGACGGCGAGAAACTTAAGGATCCTCAAGCCGTGTGAAACGAAGCACCTTCGGAAGTATCCTAGAGAGAACGGCATCACGCACTAGTGCGTGTCCCCGTGCACTCGTACTGTTGCGAGCTGTTCCGAAAGCCGTGTCCGCAAGTTGCTGGAGCTTCTGGCTCTGCTTTATTTTGTGCCCTTGACTTGAAAAGCTTTTTCTATAGCCCGAGAACGCGAACTAGGCGTGGCGTAAAGAAATTGCGACGGGGGAACCCTTTGTGATTTTTTTTATTTACTTAAGGGTAGGTGTCGTTGTGAATCCGAACTAGGCTTCGGAGTCGCTCGTTCATTTCGGACGACTCCGCGCATCACTCTTTATTAGCGTTGGTTAAGGGGTGACGTTTAAAAGGTATCTGTTTCATGAACGGTTTACATTGCTCATTGCGTACTCTTAGTGCAACGAGAAGTTAGCGAGCTTACAGCTCCGGTAACCGGGATATTAGGTAGTGTGTTGTAAGGAGGTTATATGCAGCCATAGTAAAAGTTAGTTTAATTTATTTGTAAGTAAGCCTCTTTAGTCTGGAAGAGTATTTTAATCATCGAATATGTAATTAAAAAGGTTTGCAACAGTTTGACACAATCGTGGAGAGTCGTAGATAGGAGCGACAGCCCGGCTAAGAGCCGAGGTGCTCTGAGATCAGTTTTATCGTATGTAACATTTTTATTATAATACACAAAGTTAAGTACAACTGGTGTTCATATTCCACATACACATCACAGTACTATACGTGCGCACGGGTAACTCGCTTGAGACACTAGTCCTAAGAATTCCGTATGAAGAATGCGCTTCGGTGCGACCAGATCTGGCGTTATGACCTGACGTTGATGGTCCCTTGTTCGAGTTCGTTTGCTTGCGCAAGGTTGTCTGACGCCTTTTTGTAACCCAACAGTTGGTAGGGGGTGTCAGTATAAACTTTAAGTCCTGTATAGAAGGGTGGGTGAACCCTGTACAAAAAAAAGGACATGGGCTGTTATTGTCATTGTAACTGAAGTAGAAAGCAACGGTTGGTCGAGCGTCCTAAGTACCACTGAAAGTACTTTGTTCACATAAAAAATGGGTCACCTGGTTCTAAGTAATTACAGCCACTCATGTACACTTACAACATCAGATAAGTAGCAGATGCGTTGCTTAGCCTTTGTGGAAAGAGTAGGCTCGTTTCCCTAAGGTCCCTAAGTCGTAATGGTCTGCGAATGCTGCCCCTCTTATTTTGTTTCACAGAACTGACGATAGTTGTGGTATAAAGACCGTCATTCACTAAGGTGATAAATAAACAAACAAATCTGTTTAAAAATAATAAGTTAAAATCAAAATAAAGCAAAAAATACTAGCAGAAAAGTCTAGCTTTTAAAATAATACCTAGGTTAGTGTTATATAATTTAAAAACGCTTTGCTAAACATCATTTTGAAGTAGTGAAACAACAGAATATAATTAGATAGTCTGGCATAAAAAAACTTAACTGCTACAACAGTAGGTAATAATAAAAAATTCAAGCTTTTACGTAATATCTAAGAACAAGCGTCTCCATTAAAGATGCAAAATACTGGGAGCCTCACAAAGACATCAAACAATTTGACACTTTAAAATAAACGCTTCACAAATAAATGGTAGGTATCTCTGATACGGCTCATAGCGGAGTAATAAATAATTCAATAACGAAATGGCAATGTTCCATATGTCAATAAACTCTACCACGAGTTAGTCGGTAAAAGAATATTGTATGGTGTGAAATCACTATGACCAGTGTAAGTTGACTTATTTATTTTCACTTGGAATATAGTTTTTGACAAAAACAATTTAAGTTGAGGGGTTCTCTTTGAATTGGACGTTGGATTCTAGCAGCTAATAACGAAGCACGTGCATGACGCGTGCACATTATGGATAACAGTGCTTCAAGAAGGGAAATAGTGAAATGGTATGGGGTGAATGATAAATGTGTGAAATGACGTTTCGTTTTGGGACAGTATTGTTGTATAATTACAAACTTTACTTGCGATATATTTTTAAATTAATAATAGCAACTTTATGTTTATGTAAATAATAAAAAAAAAACACCAATTTGTTTAAACCTTTGACGACCTCCTTGGTCGAGTGGTTTGTACACCTGTTTTCATGGTGTCGCCATCTCTGAGGTCCCGGGTTCGATCCCCGGTCGGGTCAATTTAGAAATTATTATTTTTATAAAGTGTCTCGGGTATTATACATAGAAAATACCCCGGTGTTTTCTATGTATAATAAGTATGTTATATACATAGATAGATATAAGATCCTTGGGGGGAGGCCTTTGTCCAGCAGTGGACGTCTTTTGGCCGAGATGATGATTATAATGGTGGTGATGAGAAAAAAAAGGTATTGTTTCTATCGTCAAATTGGGTTAATTTATCAATTGCTATTCTTAATTTTCAACAGCTGCGACTTAATATTTTTTAACACTGGTAAGAAGATGGTTATTAGATAACTAGTGGAAAATAACGGGACAAATTAAAAATAAGAATAAGAATAAGAAATTATTTATTGACGATCACACAGACATAACAGAAAAAAAAGACAATGAATGAGGAAACATTTAAAAAATAATAATAATAACTAAAGCAACAACATGAGATGAATGTGTGAGTAATCTTCAATGAAAAACCTACATATATACATCAAATATTGAGGAGCTAGATGGCGCAATGGTTAAGGCGCCCGGTCTGCGAGTGCTGAGGTTAACCAGTTTCGCGAAGGCCGGTCATCGGATGGGTGACCAAAAATTTATCATCTCGAGCTCCTCAGTGCTTCGGAAGGTACGTAAAGCCGTTGTTCCCCGATACATTAGCAGTCGTTAGCAACCACTAATCCGCACTGGGCCCGCGTGGTGGTTTATGGCCCTATCTACCTATCCATCCATTGGGAAGGCTCGTGTCCCAACATGATATAGATATCTAAAGTTGTGTAATGTAACATTGTGCTCGTAATTAAATTAAACTAGATTATATGGAACAGAAACAAAAACAATTGAGCGCGTGACTATCAAGCCTAATAGAATGATACAGTCTCTTTAAGAAAACCGTTACAGAATTTCAATACCTACACTTCTACTCGCAAATCTTTTTTTAATGTTTTTCTGATTTTTCGATGCATAGCCCAGGTTTGTGATCACCAACCCGCACTTGGCAAGCGTGGTGATTAAGCCATTACCCATCAATTGTAGCGATGACTAGATTTCAATGATGGAGGCCTTTGCCCAGCAGTGGGACAATTATAGGCTGTTTCCTTACTTTTTTTTTCTTGTACACAAATGCACACTGATCCGATGCGAACCCATCGGAGAATCTAGTAGGATAAGGGAACACGCACCAGTGTGTGATGCCGGTCGCTCCAGAAAATCTCTGACGGTGCTTCGTTTCACACGGCTTGAGGAACCCTTTAAGGTTCTCGCCACTCCCAACAAAGTCCGGTGACGTAGAAAATGCCGTATAAGGCAATTAACAAACTCATACAGATACATCGGTTAACATTTTCGATTACAATAGTTCAGACAAGTTTATCTCAAAAAAGAGATTTCTACATGTAGATGACATTTTAGTGTCGCAATATCAGAATTTATATCATCATCATCATCTCAGCCAAAAGACGTCCACTGCTGGACAAAGGCCTCCCCCAAGGATCTCCACAACGACCGGTTTTGTGCTGCTCGCATCCAGCGGCTTCTCGCGACTTTTACGTGATCGTCGGTTCACCTTGTTGGAGGCCTGCCCGCACTGAGTTTCCGGTATGCGGTCGCCACTCGAGAACTGTGCCGCCAGCGGCCATCAGTCCTGCGAGCGATGTGCCCTGCCCACTGCCATTTGAGCTTAGCAACTCTTGGGCTATGTCGGTAACCTTTGTTCTTCTGCGGATCTTCTTATTTCTGATTCAATCACGCAGAAAAATTCCGAGCATAGCTCTTCATTGCTCTTTGAGTGACATTGAGCCTTCTTATGAGGCCTATCGTGAGCGACAACGTAAAGAAAAACTTTGTAACCCTTTGTAAGCACATTGCGCGCACGGAGAAGTGAAATTTGGCATAATAGTTAAAACTCATATGGAGAAGTGTGCAGAAAAACATAAAAAATATTGAAATATTTAAAATTAATTCAAAGAAAGTAGATTAAGCACCTGTGGTAAGGGAATCGGAAACAACGACGACGGTACCACAACCGTAGACCCGAGAAAACATAGAAAAAGTTCGTTTTTGTACATCGACCCGACCGGGAATCAAACCCGGGAACAATAATTATTTTTTCTAAAAATCATGCTGGATTTTACAGCTGCCTGCCACCCGAACAAAGTTCGTTAAGCCTCAAAAAGAGCTTGTGTTTAACTGTCAAAACGTCCCAAGTCCTTTATTCAAATAATGACAGTAACAACGCTATACACACGTGAAAGGGCTTGGTGTTTGCTGTGTTAGGGTTGTCGACTGCGGTAAATTAAAACGATAAAAAGTAAAAAAAAAACAGTTTATATTTTTTGACCGCATTCATTTTGAAACGTCACAAGCGTAAGGTTCTTTGGCTACTTATTTACTGTAACATAATCTTAAGCCCGATCAATCTTAAATAAACTAAGAGATAATAAAGCAATGTCATAAGCACACATTCTGTTATAGTTTTGTTCAGAGTAGGTTAAACCTTTCAAATCCATATTTAGGATTTCGCCAACAGCACTTGAGTGCGTTTGCAAACTTAAGTATTTAATTTATCATTATCAATTATTGAAATACACACGGAGAAATATTAACAAATAATAAATGTTAAAAAATGTGACACACAATGCGTCTTTCCTCCAAATCAACAAAACATAAAATACATCGGTCGCATTACTAATGGTTGCTGGGGCGGTACATGGCGACCGCGTACCGGAAAGCGCAGTGTGAACAGGCCTCCAATAAGGCGGACCGACGATCTGGTAAAGGTCGCGGGAAGCGGCTGGATGCGGGCAGCACAGAACCGGTCGTTATGGAGATCTTTGGAACAGGCCTTTGTCCAGCAGTGTATGTCTTTTGGCTGAGATGACGATGATGATGATGAACAACGTAACAATTCTAAAGACATTTTTTGATCATCATTGTCTTAAACTGCTGGAGTTAAACAATATTTCCGAGGCAATTATCCAAAATTGACAACCCTACCAAACACCAGGCCTAGTATTTGTTTTTCCACGATTCCCCATCGCTCTGTATATTGCGGTTAATGTTAGGGGTGAGGATGAACGGGGACTTTCATTTTCGTTAATAAAGAGGGCGCTGGCGTCAAGTGGCCCATGCCAGTTACTTACCTTTATGTAAATTGTGACTAAGTTTTGAGGCAGGGGAAATTTTAATTGATTTCGAAATTTGTACCGCCTTGATCGATCGGGAAAGCTTTGACGGTCTCTGTTGTATAAAAGACATTTGTTTTAACTACTTGCTATTATGTGATAGATTGCTTTATTTATTACATTTGTATGATCGTATTTTAGCATATTATATACATATAGCATGTTAAAGACAGATACCTACGCTACTATTATTTATGTAAATTGTGACTAAGTTCTGAGAAAGGGAAAATTTTAATTGATTTCGAAATTTGTAACTCCACTCGCTTTGACCGATCGGAAAAGCTTTGATGGTGTCTGTTGTATAAAAGACTTGCTTTAAATACGTCATTTATAACATCTGCATCTATCGTATTATTGTCATATTTTTTTTTTATATTAGAAGGAGGCAATCGAGCAGGCGGGTCACCTGATGGAAAGCAATCATCGCCGCCCATGGACATCCGCAAAACCAGAGGAATCACAGATGCGTTGCCGGCCTTTAAGGAAGGAATAGGAATATCATTTAACTGTCACAGATACGTTAATACGAGTATTATTTATGTAAATTTTGAGTAAGTTCTGAGGCAGAGGAAATTTTAGTTGATTGCGAAATGTGTACTTCTACTCGGCTTGATCGATCTGGATAGCTTTTGTTTTAAAGACTTGGATTCAACTACTCGCTATTACATGACTAATTGCTTGTTTATAGCATCTGCATCTATCGCTCTTTAGCATTTTACTATGACAAATACGTTATTTAAGTAAACTGTGATTAAGTTCCCCTGCTTAAGCAGGGGAAATTTTAATGGAATTTGAAATCTTTTACTTCCCCGCCTTGATCGATTGAAAAATGCTTTGATGGTCTCTGTTGCATGAAATACTTTTGCTTAAACTATTGCTATACATGATAGATGACTCTGTCTATCGTGTTTTTGCATCTGTTCTTGTCTTCTGTGGCAGGGGAAATTTTTATTGATTTTAAATTTGTACTTTAAGTCACTGCTTTTGCTTTCTTCTCTGGCGGTTGAGGGTCGGTTTGATTATTTCCTATATAGGTATGTGTCAGATTATTTATAACTTTTGTACCTGTTTTAATTGTTTAGCGTATTATTATGACAGATACGTAACTATTAACGAATAAATATTGAAGTCTAAAGCTTTCTGCTGAGCAGGGTCCTTTTGGCAAAGCGGCGAGAAGTATAGGTGGCTACTTGTATTATAAATTTGTTTTTTTTTTCAGTCTAATGTTTGTCAACGTTTTTACAGTAGGCAGGTACAACGTGTGCTATCAAAATATAAATATTTTTTCTTTAAAATGTTTTTGTTTAGTTTATATAATTTTCATTTATTTTTCAATTGGGAGAGCACCTGACTCGGTACGGTCAGAAGGGTGCAGGTTCAAATTCTGCTCTTAGAATTTTTTTTTTTAACATTTTGTGTTTTTTGTAATTTTTCTTTCTTCTCTCCTGACAAATATGGTAAACACTGCAGAGTGCCTAGTGCGAGATTTACTCGCTATTTGATCAGGTTTTACGAAAAAAAATCTATGGCAAAATTACATGTCAACTCGAGGCACTGCTTCAAAACAAACTTTCGTTTTTGTTTACATGATCGAATAGCAAACAAGACAATACTGAAATATTCATAATATAATAGCGTCCTTTTATTTTTGGATAGTCGGACGAATTATAGCCAAAGATTGCCACACCATGGGTTCCAACAAAGGGACGACGACCACGTGGAAGGCCTAGACGGAGATGGCAGGATGAGTTGGACTCCCACTTGAAAAGGTTAAAATAAGACTTATTTACTAACTAGCGGCCGCTCGAGGTTTCACCCGTGTGGTTCCCGTTCCCGAGGGAATATCTGGATAAAAAGTATCCAATGTGTTATTCCAGGTTATAAACTATCTTTATGCCGAGTTTCATCCAAATCCATCCATCCGTTGCAGCGTGAAGAAGCAACAAATATACGAACATACATACACACAAACTTTCGCTTTTATAATATTAGTAGGATTCGAATAGTAAATTGACACATTAAATACTCATACACTGTCAGAAAGGTCCATTTCATACACTAATTACATAACTTCTAATTGTGAGTGAAATTAAGTTCGTCAAATGTGAGAATACTTAGAATATTAATTAGTGATTAATTGTTACTTTCGAACTTGACCTACTATTAGATATAATTATACCTTTAATTATGTCTAAGAATATTGTTAACTGTAATGTTTGTTGTTTTTCATTGATAAAGATAGGTCTTTAACCGCTTCTGTGAGATCCCGAGTTCGATTCTCAGCGAGGGTACGCGTTTGTACGCGTTGTTGGTTGGTAGGGCTTGTTTTAACTGTACCTGGCTAGTCCCTATCTACTGACCCTGATAGGTAGGGTATGGCAGTTGGAACTACGGGTCCGGCTGTCTTTTCAAGGGTACCACGGGAGTTCCGAATCCTAGACCCCCTGCCGGTTATGCCTTCGCGGGCATCTCCGGCAGGTCCTGGACATGGGTTGGACTCGTGGTGGCATGTGGTTAGCTGTAAAAGTGAGAATGTTCGTCTGCCTGGTTGAGGTCTGGCCAGACTTCCATTTCGTGAACAGCGAGCGGGTCCTAGTAGCGATCCGGAGGGGGCCTCAAGCGAAAAGATCTGCGGGCCACCTTAGTTGGTTGTTCTGCTCGTTGGTTTTCATTGAGTAGTTCTCCAACATCTCCGGCACTAGTCTGGAGGACTAGTAGAGGCGCCCGCTAGATGCAAAAGCCTCCGGTTGAATCAGCCGCGTAGGACTTGGAATTGATCAGGTGCCTGGATGGGTACCGAGAAGTGAGTGTGCTTACAACTCCGCCACCAAAGAGGACATTTGGTAGTCGACTTTAGAGTTGACGGCCCGAGCAGTGGTACACTGAGAGTTGTGCTCTTAGTGCAACGAGTAGTGAGCGAGCTTACAGCTCCGGTAACCTTTCTGGATATTAGGTAGTGAACTATACGTTTTCACGGGGCAACTAGCTCGTAGCTCGTGACACTATCTAAAGTACCGGACGAAGGATGCGTACCGGCGTGTTCTGATCTGGCGTTATGACCTGACGTTGATGGTCCCTTGTGCTTGCGTAAGGATGTCTGACACCTTACTTTATAACCGTGAGGTTGGTGGGGGGTGTCAGTATAAACTTTAAAGTAGTGTGTAGCGGGGTGTGTACCTTGCTAGATAACACCATCTTATCAAAATGATGTCGCCAAACCATCTACGAGAATGTTAGTAGCATTTTGTTGTGTTCCAACAGTAAGAGTTAAGGTAGCCAGTTCCACAGTGGTTGAGGATCCGGGTGAAGTGCGCTTCCAACTTAGGCCTTATCATAACTTAACATCAGGTGAGATCAAGGCCAAGAGCGTACATATAAGGGGGAAAAAATTGCTTGCGTTCCTCGTTTTTTTGCAATCTTTCTTAAACTGTTGTCAACGTATACAGAAAAAAAATGTCGTCCAAATCTCACTCGCATTACTCGCTGTGAAATTGATCTGAATGGGACATAATCCTAACAAGTTTAGGTGGGTTCGGGGCCAGTCCGGGGGGCATCGTTACAGCCCGGAAGGGTGCAGTCGAGTGAATTTAATATATTTCCCGATCCGTTTGTTGGAGATAGCAAACCAATGGAAGTGTCTTTAGGAATTGTTTGAAAGGGTTATACAACTCTATAAAATATACTCGTACGTCTATAAAAGAATGTAACATTGTTTTGAAGTATTTTTGGTGACAGGGTCGTAATGACAGGTAAGTGTTAGACATAAAACTGATTAATTTAGTTTCTAAGCCACTCGATGCCTTTAAATGGTTGGCGGTAAACCTGCCAAGGATCGAAAGTGGAGGGGTTTTGGGAAGGCTTTTGCCCAGCAGTGACAGGAATGGAGAACAGACTAAAACACAAACTTTGTTTCATAGTTTCCTGTTCATCTCTGAATTAAGTAAATTATAACCTACTAATAAATAATACTACTAATAGCTACCTAGCTATTAACGCTGTTTTCGGTGTTTATTTAAAAACAACAGAGATTATGAGTTATTGTACATGTTATTGTACATGCAGATGACGTAGATAAACAGTTATTTTTTAAAAATATAACGCGTTCACAAAACAATTACATCATGACCAAAATGGAAAAAATATTAACCTACCTAAATAACAGAAAATTATAAAATACAAAGAACTGGCTCCAAATCAATAGCCAATTCATGGCCATGATAACATAGACATAGACTATGCAAACGCTCGTATAAACTGTAACTTACTGCCACATCCAGCAGCTTTATATCGGAGCTTGTTATACCAGATTATGGATGAGCTGGAGTGAGAAATTTCAAAATAAATTCCATACAGAAAGAGCACTTATTGACAGGCCCCTCTGCATTAATTTAGCTATTCTCCACAATAAACCCGTCTGCTTGCTAGGGATGATGCGTGTGATTGGATTTTTTATATTTTTTATTTAATAATAATATCGATGTCTGGCGCAGTGGTAAACGCGCTCGGTCCTCGATTGGTAAACTTTGTTACGGGCCGGTCATTGGATTATCACGAGCTTATATGTCACCAACGGTCTTACGTGCCTTCCGCAGCACACTTCGAAAGGCACGTTGAACCGTTGGTCCCGGCTGCATGAGGAGTCGTTGGCAACCACAAGGCCTCTTCCAAGGATCTCCACAACGACTGGTTTCTTTGCTGATCGCATCCAGCGGCTTCCCGGGCCTTTACGGTCATATACTATATTAGTACACTTCATTGTTTTTCATAGTGTTTTTATAATTAAAATCATCAATTTCTTCATAGCCAAAGCCAAGTTATAACTAAAATATTACCAGTAACAATATTATCTATCACACCCCTATGCAGCTTACCCCATGGAGTGTACAACAAAAAATTATGCGAATCATGGCGGATGGTATGTCACGTTCACAAATAACTTCTTTTATCAAAAAAATATCAATAAAAATAATGCTTAGCATATGTAAAAAAGAAAAAAATCTCAACTAGTGGCAACCCTAATCTTATAAAAAATACAAGAAAACTCACTTGTCCAGGTAAAAGTAAGGCTGCAGGTGCGTTAATATTTCTTCTTTAAATATCTTGAGTTAGGACCAAGTTTAAGAAGAAAATAAAAACTATTCTGCTGGTAGTAACCCTAATCTAATAAAAATAAACGAAAACTCACTTGCCCAAAGAAAATGCAGGTATTTAAGTTTTTATCTTTTTCATTTTTTGTGTCAACCAATACTTGGACCAAGTTTATATTTTGACCTCTAACTGTAAATATCAAAATGAAATACTTATTATAAAAAAAAAATTCAACTTTCTTAGAACAGAACTTTTCGTTTTCGAATGAGTTTTTCGAAGCTTTACAACTTTGAAACCCTTGAACTGAAAATTTCATTTTGTTTATTGCAGGATCCGGTCCGAATCACGATTTCGTTATTTCCAATCATGACGTTCTATATCGATATATAGTCCGAATTAAAGGCCTTAATATGCTCCTACCACTCAATATGCAAACAGTCAGTTACCTACTTTTACTGATTTAAAACTCATTTAAAAACAAGACACGTCAAGTAACAAAAGCCGCCTCTGTGGTCTAGTGGTTAAGACCACCGGTTTAGACCCAGAGTTCCGGGATTCGATTACCAGCGGGGGGTATGTTTGTGTACTCGGTTTGTTTGGTGGTAGGGCTTGATTGTCCGCCTGGCTAGCTACCACCATCACAACTAAATATGTCGCCATAAAATATATATATATATATATAAAAAACACACAAATGTTGAAAATATTCCACGAGCAGGATTTGAACCCGTCTGACATACCGGGTCAGGTGCTCTTCCAATTGAGGTATCGTGGTCATAACATCAATGTTTATTTTATGACCTTATCATCAGCTGTGATGACGGCCAAGTGCTTACCAATAAGATGTAAAAAAGCACTATCTTCGTTTAAAACACCAAATGCTACCTCAAGTGGAGACAGATTCCAAAACATGTTTTTGTCTAGCACGAAAGCTGGTACCTCAAAGCCCACGATCGGTCTTAGAAACCCTCAAGATATATACCCCTGATTTCGATTCAATGTCCGCCCCTCAAGCGTTATGAGTTTCTTTGACAAATATTGCCTGAATGGAACATTGCCCTAATATTGAGGTGTCATAAGAGAACGTTACTATAGTGGAACTAGCTGCGTTTATACATGTTTTTTTTTATATTAAACCTTCTTCGAAGTATTACGAAAGTCGTGGCATTGGGCGGGGTGAATTGCCGTCTAAACTGAGGTTCTATTAAGGTGGCAAAACACTATAGGTTGAGTTCAGCCAGTCACTCAGTTGTTGAGGATTTCTGGTGATGCTTGCTTCACCTTCGGCCTTATCGCCATTTAGCATCATGTCAATAAAACGAAGTATATGACAGTTGTCTTAAAAAAATCATTCACTAACGCCTAATGGCGTAACTAAACAGATACTAGAAATCTGGACATTGTCACTGCGTCTTCTCTCGACCTTTGTAAAAACAAGTAAACATCTACTGAAAAAAACTGTGATGTCACGAACCAACGACCTCAAGGCAGGTCAACAGCGACGGAGGCTTGTGTCAGAAAAATTGAAATAAAAAAAAACAAAAGATTGCTAACAATCTTTTGTCAAAGGCCAAGTCGCACTGAAATAAGTCTCATTTGGTATCGGAGGGGGTGTATCAAATAAGGGCGGGAGAGGGGGGGCATATTATCACGTAACAAATTGGTTTCTGCTACCTTTGTTCGACGTCGTCCCAGGCCCTTTGCTGAGACGAATGTGTAGGGTTAGCATAATCGTGTGAAAGAGATTATAAATGGAAGGAAAAGAACTTGATGTCGATTTCTTTTTTCTATTAGTGACTCAGGACTCGTAATTAAAAATTAATTTATAACGTACATACAGTTCTTATGTTTTTTTAGATAAGAAGCTTTCTTACGTGGTTTCGCTTGATTAAAATTTGGTCTGACACAAAGCTCTTATTGTTAAGACAAATATTGTAAAGGAATAAAAAGTACCCTATATTATAATTCAAGGTATGTTCTACCTGTGTACCTATTAAATTTTAATTAAATATGATCAACCTTTTCAGCGTGATTGAAGGACAGACCAACTACTGAACATATATTTATAGCATGCGTGAAATCTTGATTGCTTTGCCTACCAAATTGAAGTAATGATTTTACATCCAACAAAAAAATCTTAGAGAAATAAATAAATTTCTTCTTTACTTACATGACTTATGATTCTATAAAAAATTGTGCATGACGTTCATTTCACTTCTAAATCGGCCATACACAGGGCATGTTTATTTTGTTGATTGTACCTGTAACAAAAAAAAATAACACGTTAGTACATTGACATGTCATTAAATAAATGGGTAGGTGACTCCTATAAACCAAATACTACAATTCAATAAAGTATTATCAATTTCTCATTTGCTTTGCCGACGGTGACGATCTAAAAACCGCCTATTTAACATGGAACAGAAAAAGATTCTTTTGTGAGTCACAATTCGAGAATAAAACCTATTGAGACTGAGTCCCCGAGTATATTACTTATAGTACCTATATAATAATATATATATATATATATATATATAATAATATATATATATATATATATATATATTTTTTTTAGACCGCCTAAAGGTGTTCGATGCATTTCGGAGACCGTCATGGTATTGTAAATACTTGTATTTACAATGCGCTATTAACACTTTAATGAGATCTGGTTAATTTATCCAGAAAGCTAATACGCAAGTTAGATGGTACACGGTTGAACCACGATTTCGAGTATCTATTCGTATTGCTACACTCTTCGTAAATTTCATATCTCAGTGTGCAAATAGGTCTTCCAGTTATATAAATTAGGTCTAACTTAGTTAAGTTAGAACATCTTGTACAATGACAGTACAAAAAGAGCAGAAAAGAGGTAGGTAATATACCTACTATATTTTGTTAAATAAAGAAAATTTTGAGATATATAGAACCTTGATTGCGCAAAGACTGCTAGTGCTTTGCAATTTAGCAAGTTAAGCAACTTTGTGTCACTGGATGGGTGACCAGAATATACATCTAGAAAAAATAAAATACACCCGAGCGTGATTTCTGATATCTTTTTGATAAGCCGTTGATACTCACTTGGTACCATTGATTAGTTCTCAGTAACATTATTAATAACTAGTAATTTTGTAAATGCTTCTATCCTTCTGCTACTCCCGTTCTTTTAACGCAATCCAGACGACCCTCGGTGTCAGATAACTTATCTATCATGCAACCGCAACGTTGTTATGACTTAGGACGCACTGTATTCAAAGTAGCTTCTCGATAATCGATTTGCATAATCGAACCCAAAGTTCCTCGACATACAGTCAACTGAATAAAACCTTAACGCAATCATCAATATCTATTTGTAATACAAATTGTATTCGATTCTCAAGAAACGACAAAGAGTAATGCTATCTATCACCGTTTGATTCCAACAACAAAATGACATCTACCATTAGATATTCTCTTTCGCCAGCTAATTGTACATAATACATTACCCTAACCGAGTGTCCACCGCGATCCGTGAACGAATGATCAAATGAATGAACGAATGAACAAGTAAGCGAATGAATGGCTGATTTATTTGCCTGTGCCGATCCCTGCGGACCGTTCAGCCAATCGGGGGAACAAAGCGTTGACCGAATACTTATTTAGAATGCTTAAATAGACGTGAAGTAACATTTCGATTGGGAATTTAGCTCGCTTCTTCGACCTTGCGCTATTGTTAGTTGTAGGTCTTTACTTTGCCGGTAGCAAACTTGTGGTGTTTAGGGTTTTAAGAATAGTAGAAGTAGAAGTAAAAGTTGGACTATAAGTAGTGATTTGGTGAGCAATATGCAGTTGAAATGCAATACTTAATGTGCTAGCAAACTGACATGGCCTCTGTCCTATGTTGATAGTTGTAATAGTACCTTATCTAATAACTTTAAACGAGCAGTTCTTGTATAAATGTATATATCCAGCTAGCTTTCATTTTTAGAAAAATACCAAAAAAAAATACCGAGCAAAGCTCGGTCATCCAGGTACTATGGATAATGTCTAAATATCCCCCGATACTAGAAAAGGTAAACAAAGTATTTTTGTGATAATGATGATGATGAATCAAATCTACATAACTTTAACTTCAATTTTAGAAATAAGGTTTATGTAGATAACTAATGTCAACGATTTAAAATGAAAATTACTAATTAGTAATTTATTTTTAGCTTCTATAATATTGCGTTTTATCATAATAAAATAGATGAACAGAACAATACGAGTTTTCATTACAGAAATTAATATTGCTCTGTTAACTATATTAAAATTTGGGATCACGAATGAGGCAGTTGTCAAATCAAATTCTAAACATTGCTCCAAGAATTTCATCAAGGTTGAACTGTCTTATTTAATTAATCCCAAAGCCAAGACCCGCAGATTAACAAAACTTCATTTCGCACAAACAGCAATTATTTCTATCAAAGATACACTTTTCATTTACATTTTATTACGCGAAATGTAGCCTGTACTGACGGCGAGGATATTCAATTCTGGCTCTTATTACCTTTTATGTACGATCCAACGCACAAAGCAACTATCTGTAATGCGATGCTCACGCTATGTTTAACTAGGTAAGGACCGCACTTAGCCCGGTCAGTGGCAGCGAGCTGGAATCATTCACCGGTCACACGTTCACAGTTCACTCACTCACTCACTCATGGTTGGCTCATTCGTTCGCTTTGAAGTCCTGGCGGTACGCACTTTCGGCCCGCTTCACATTGGGGTATTATAAAATTAACTTAAATGGAACGCTGAGCCTCGTGTATTTGTAGTTTTTGACCGTGAAATGATAGTTAGTTTTCTTTTGTAACCATGTATTTAGATAATTATTAATGTAATGCTTGCTTTACCGTTGAATGGTTTGACACAAACATCCCGGGCTTTGGGTGGTTCATATTGTTTAGTTTGGTAGGTGGTATGTGGTAGATTTTTTTTTATATTAGAAGGAGGCAAGCGAGCAGGCGGATCACCTGATGGGAAGCAATCACCGCCGCCCACGGACACCCGCAAAACCAAAGGAATCGCAGATGCGTTGCCGGCCTTTAAGGAAGGAATAGGCTTGTTTCTTGAAGATCCCTTAGTCGTAATGGTCCGGAAATACCTTGATCTTGGAATAAGTCCGCCACCATCTTATCTATAAAGTTTAATTTGGCACAAAATCTTAGGTACACCACAATAGATAAATAAATTAAAATCAATGTGAATAAAAAATAGTTGTTATATTCTCGCTTTAAAACATAAAACTGACAAGTTGTAAAATTATTTTTTTATATTTTTTAAAGTACACTTAAACGTAATAGTCGTTGCCCATTCAATCGTAGGTAATTCACAAAATATACAATGTATGTAATGTAACATTATGCTGAGCGGAAACCAATTTAGTATATGCATAGTATGTTCCTGATATGAATTATAGGAGTAGATGTGTGAGATATATTGTACCAAACAGAGTTTTTATTTATACAATATTTTACGGCAGGACCGATTTGGATGAAAGTTTCTGTGTATGTTCAAGTGGATTAATGGTTTAGATTTACAATTGGACCCGATAGGTGGCGCTATTATAAATAGGGGTCCATCATGGGATACGGGTGTTCTTCTTAAGCGGACGAATGATTTGTTTGTTTTGTTGTTATGAAAACTGTAAACGTTTTATTTGTTTTGTTGTCATGGAAACTGTCAAAGCAATACGTAGTCCACCGGTCAGCTAGTTCTCTACAAACTTTAACAAATCTTACAAGCCTCCGCGCGCGCAATGTACCTACTTACTTTTAAAATAGTTTTCCTTTACCTATTAATTAGATTATATATTTACGTATAGCGTAAATTTTTTTTTAATTTTTTTTTTTTTTTTATTTTACGTTTTTTTATTTTATAAACATAATATTCCTATTCGTACCTTCACAGCTCACAGGTGTATATTTCAAAGCTGCATTCAGTGGTGGGTGACCTGGTAAGACTGAGATAATACAGATATTTTAAGACATCAAGTCACTGTTTTTATTTTTAGGTCTGCTCTGTGCAATCACGTGAAACGTTATTAGCGGCCGAGTGATGAGATGAAAGCGTTTTCTTGTAAATTACTTATATCATGATGTTCTGTAACCTACAAAGTTTTTAATAACACTCAATTGATTGAACACAATAGTTACGTCATAGTTTGCAATTCCAATAAAATTTCCATTAAAAAAATATTTTTGACAGCTGTCAAAAAGTTTCTCTATTAACTAACTTATGCCCATTTTCACCATTGTCTCTTATGTTTTAGGTGACCCCTACCTAACCCTAAGCCATTTTGAGTGACGGTTTTGCTCCAACAAATGTCACCTAACATGGCTTAGGGGTCACCTAAAACTTACGGGTCAATGGTGAAATCAGGCATTAGTCAATTACTTACCTACCCAATTTAAGAGCTACATATTCCTCTGTCACCTATTCAAACACTACAAAAGATAGCAGCAATATTTTTGAATAAGCGGCGTTTGTAAAAACTAATCGCAGGGGTATGGTATGACTGCATGAATATTAAATTAATTCTCGATTGCGAATTGTACAAACCACATTGAGAAAAAAACCACATCACAGTCATACTCTAACACTATATCTGCAATTTCCAGATGGGTGACCAAAAATGTTTTGTCTCGAGCTCCTTTGCGCTTTATAAGGCACGTGAAGCCGTTGGTCCCGGCTGCATTAGCAGTCGTTTACAACCACCAATCGCGTGGGTGGTTTACGGCCCGTATTCCCTGTGGTGGTTCCATCCATAAGAAAGGCTCGTGGCCCAGCAGTGGGACATAAAATGAGCTGGTGATGATGATGATGATGATAAGATGAAAGCGTTTTTATTGTACATCATTATTATCTTTATAATACTAGCCGTCACTCGCTCTCTTCGCTGTGCGAAAATAATGGATCAATGAATAGCTAAGCAAAATAATTATAAGGTTTACCAACATCATACAATCTTATGTTCTTACTACATACAAATTTTCATAAGATCGGTCAAGCCGTTTATGAGTTATAAGAGGGCATACAGCCAGACAGACAGACAAAAATTTCAAAAATCGTAGAATTGGTGACAGTGAGTCATAAAACGAATATTTATCCCAAAAGTTCTCAGAAAAATTGCATGTACAGACAGAGCCTACAGATTTATATAGTAGTTTTAATGTTAAGAAATAAATTTGTACCCTTTTCTGCGCGCACGAAGAAGTGTGAGATTTGGCATAGGCATTATATGGGAAGAAATTCCGAGTAAATGCAGAAAAAAATATATTTATAATTACGTGTTACATTACAGTGATATTTTGTGAATGGTGTCACTGATGATAATGATGTATTATATAAAATAATTACATATTGATAGAAACCCATGGTGAAGGTCGCGGGAAGCCGCTGGGTGCGAGCAGCACAAAACCGGTCGTTGTGGAGATCCTTGGGGGAGGCCTTTGTCCAGCAGTGGACGTCTTTTGGCTGAGATGATGATGATGATGATGATGATAGAAACAGAGGAGTTTTTGGTGAGTAATAAAGATTTATTTATTTTCAGTCAAATCGTAGAATCGCTTCAGCTTATGACTTAGGTCGCTCCTCACAGATTTAGACCTGATGGAGTCAGAGGAAATTTCATTTAATGTTTTCGTGGTACGCTACGAACAATGTTTATTTCAAAGTAAATATCAGAGGACACGAAGAACGTCAACGAACGACCAATGAGCAATCTTACTGATTGTGGACTCTTATTACCTATACTGACAGTCTCAGGCTCATTTATGTCTCGAGTTCGATTTTTGTTTGATGTTTTATACACGGTTTGGTTGGTGGTATGGCTCATTTTTGCCTTAAGTTCGTCTAGCTAACTACCACCATCTTTAAGTGTGCTGTGTTCTTATATCGAAATGTAGAAACACAACAACGCCACCAACGTAAGCTAAGTAAGCTGTAAGGGAGAAAGAGCTGGACACTTGCTGAGTTCTTCTCAGTACAAGATCTCCCGCCCAGAGTAGATAGACTTACGAAACGATGGCATAAAATGACGTTCATAAGAGCTATTTGTAGCCTAAACTGAATAAATGATTTGAATTTTTTTTTTGAACATTGCTATTAAGGCGACAGACACAATCACCAATTAAACTGAGTACAATGTGACATATGCCGAGAATCGAACACGGGACTTCTTCTCAGACCGGTAGTCTAGCCACTACACCACAGAAGGCAGTTGAACCTAATCGCATAACACTCCTAACTGCTATATAATTGTAAACAATTATACCTACTGTAGCGTGCGCTGAGATTGCGTGGCGTGGTGCTCAAAAAGTCCTTCACTCCTACTGAAATTAATGATTAGTTTTGACGTTTCTTTTATTAATGAATTTGCACCCCCATGCCCGCTCGCTGCACCCTAAGTTTTTTTGTTAACAAAAGTAATAACATAGCATTAGGGCACTTAAGTTCCTATTTCATTAGTACAGTACGCCTGCACCTCAGATTAGGTACCACAATCTGCCAAGACTTTGAACTATATATTTTTTTTATAGTTAGCTCGGCAAATGACTCCATCCCACCTGATGTCAAGTGGAAATGTAGTCCAGACGCGAAGATAACTGGTGCAGCGTGGAAACAAACGTAGTATCAGTTAACCTCACTGCCGGCCCACAATAAGGTGCTTCTTCACGCCTCTTTTGAAGAACCCCATATCATAGGAAGGAGGGAAAACGTGTGCTGGTAGACTATTCCATCTTTTGGAGGTGCGACAAAGAAACGAGTCACCAAATTTCTTTGTGGGCGATGGGATAATTGAGACAGTGAAGCGTTGACTCCGAAGAGCAGCACGTGTACTGAGGATGAGGTCAAAGAGCTGTTCAAAGCACTCGCAATGGTATAAGCGGTAAAACACGCTGAGTAACGCAACATCTCTACGTAATTTCAGAGATTCAAGAGTATTTTTTATATTATTATTTATTTTATTTTTTTATTAGAGATATGATTCAACATTGATTGAAGAAATGTGACAGTTTTAGGTAGCCCGATGCGCAGGCGTCTGTACATTAGGTTTAAGAGTGTCCTCAGGTTGTTTGTATGATTTTATCGTTGATCTGTTAAGTTGGTACGAGAATACTTTTGTGATGCTGTCTTCTAGAAATCCAGAATTTGATTAGTCAAATCGTTTAGCTGTAAGTCAAAGTCAAAGTAAATTTTTTTTAATTCAAATAAACTTACGAAAATTGCTTTTGAATCGTCCATACATTTTTACCTACTACCCATTCAGGACGTCTATTTTTTAGCTGTGGAGAAGAATGGGCGCAAGAAACTCCACAGCTTTAATAGAAGTAACGACATTTATAAAAAAAAAAGTATGACGTCACCAAATCATTCAATATTTACAATTAAAAGCTTTCAAGCGGTTATACAAATCATGCTTACCTCTATACATTTACATAACATTACACTTTATTCTAAAAAAAACATAGGTACTTTGGCACTATATATACATGTACTAATATAACATGGTTACGCTGTAGCCCCCCTATTCATAGAAACTATTTAAGCATTTTAGTTAACCATTGTTTTGTCTCCTTTTCTCAAATTCAAAATGACGTTCGTGTGACGTTGACAAAACAATATTTAACTAAATAATGCTTAAATGGAGTTTCACCCGAGTTCTTCCCGTAATAACAGGTGTTGTGAGACTCAATTTTAATTTTTATCTACCGTACAATTGTACCCTTACTAGTAATAATAGATAAAACACTTGAAATTGGCTAAATGCTAAACGCGAAGCTATTAATTAAGATAAGTAATTAATTTTATGCTTAAATAGTTTTTATGAATAAGGGAGTAAAAGCTATAATCGACCAACAGCGAGTATCAAGGAGATAAATGATTTTTGCCAATTTTTTTTTTTATGGTAAAAGGAGGCAAACGAGCAGGCGGGTCACCTGATGGAAAGCAATCGCCGCCGCCCATGGACACCCGCAAAACCAAAGGAATCGCAGATGCGTTGCCAACCCTGAGGAAGGAGTTGGATCTTGAGGAGGGAGTAGGAATTGGGAGGGGGGAGGGGTAAGAGATGGGCCTCCGGTACTTTCACTCACTGGACGAAACACAACAGCAACGAGTGCCGTTGTTTCACGCCGATATTTTAAGCTATGAGTTAACTTTACTTCGGCATTTGTTTAAAGAAAACCTTGAGAAGGCGTAATTCGCAAGCGCACGGGAGTATGATTTTTGAATGGTAGCAATAATTCTTAAAATACGAGTGCTCTTCGCTGTTTTAACAGATAAATTCTCAAAAGGCACCTAAGTATCTAAATAAACTAATAATACACTTTTCATAAAAACTATTTAAGCATTTTTTAGTTAAATATTGTTTTGTCAACGTCACACAGGTTTTCCCTGTGTGGTGCCGGGGATAAAGAATTGCACCACCCCATCTCTTCCCGTGGGTGTCGTAAAAGCCGACTAAGGGACCATTCCAGAGGATGGGCAGCAGCATCTCTCTGAGGTTACCCTCAACCTACTGCGATCGCCAACCCGCCTGCCAAGCGTGGCGATTATGGCAAATACCCCCCATGATTATTTGGGGGAGGCCTTTGTCCAGCAGTGGACGTCTTTTGGCTGAGATGATGAACGTCACACAAATGTCATTTTGTATATGAGAAAATAAGACAAAACAATATTTAACTAAATAATGCTTAAATAGTTTTTATGAATAAGGGGGTTATTTTACAATTCATAGTGTATTTTCACTATTATTATTAGGTATCCTCAACGTATCCATCGACTGCGAACCGCACTATTTTATTTTATGAATTGTCTAAAAACCACTATGCTCAGTGACTGTCACAAACAAAGATATGCAACTTGTAAAGCATTACAGAACACAATCAAAACGGTTACAACAGACAAATTACCATTCACTAACACTAAATATTGTACCGCCTACGGAATGGCAATTCAAATTGAAGCGATATAACAATGTTCTTATCATCAGTTGTAATAAATTCTGTAACAACATTATAGGTAAAGCCGCGAGCTAAGTTATAATCGTAAGATCGGGTGACCCCGATTGCAATATGGCTAAAGTGAATTATACGTTTATTTGAAAGTAATGTGTGTTGTCGAGTGATTGTACAATTATACGACCAATATACGACTGATTGGGCAATTCATGGAATGACTAACTATTCATAAGACTTTCGTGGAATCACTTTTCCAATTACAGTGAAAATATTTTGTAAGTATTATTGAATGTTTTCAAATGAGTTAGGTATATTTTCATATAGACAGTTAACCCTCAATCACAAATATACTAGTTTGTCACAAACTCAAATAGTGTCAATACATTTATCGCGATATTTAATAGCATAATAAATCGTCTCCAATAAATAACTTGAGAATGCAATTACAAATCAAATGCTCCCAGTATAGTGGTACAAATAAATCTAGACTAGGGTTGGCAAATCAATGAAACTAAAATTTGTAGATTAGAATATAGCGGTGTTATTGATAATTTTTCTATAATTTACAATGTTCATATTTATTTCGTAAATACAAAATAATTTTGCGTTATTCAATGCATCACATTCATTAATGCTATGCTGTACTACGCAATATTTTATGTTAATTCTTACTTATGAAGTTAAGCAATACTTATGATATAACGACTCATTTATTATAATAGACAATAAAAGTCTTCCTCTCATTACTCTAGGAACGGCTCTTGCAGACTTGACATGGATTTTCAAATAGTTATATTATTAGATATTTAAAAGACATTCGAAATCTATGATTGACAACCCTAATCTCGACTGTCGCGTACAAAATTATCAGATATATAAATTATACAATTATTCCAAAAACACGGGCCGAACTTGCCGAGTCCGCGGGAGTCCCATAAAAACGCAACACAATGGTCTATAAATATTTTACGTATAATTATGATGAAAAATTGCCTTTGCCCAAACACTTAATGTTTCCGGAAAAGGCAACGATTATAAATTAAATTTCTAGCGGGCCTCAGAATCAATTTGTAATTGACCGTTGCCGGTAAAGTGATTTCATTGTTGTCCGGTTAGGCCGTCGCTGTCCGTCAAAATGTTTGGATCTATAGTGGCGTTATAGTGCTGCACATCAACTTGTGATTTATCGATAACAATGAGCATCTATTTAATACCTTAAAAATAATAAATAGCATAACATATAACTAATTTTTATTATTAATCGTATTCAAGACAGTTTATATATAGGCATACACGTTTAAAGATAAGTATTATCTTTGTATGTGCCTGGTGAGATTTTTTTCTATGTACAACATATTTATAATTTTGAACTTGCAAAGCGTTCAAATTAGTTAATTAATATATTTAAATAATCTACGTAGATCATCATAGTAAACTTAACCTTAAAAAGAAAAAGTCATTAATCTCAACAAAGTCACTGACGCCATGTTGTTTATTAGAAATAAACCAAAATACTAAAAACAGTATGGTTATTTTAAGCAATTTAGTGGTTTCATTGAGTGATTGCTAAACCACTAAAGATATAAGCAATACCTACTAAGAACGTATCGATACATAATTATAATAATATACAAAATATTATGCTACACTACCGTGAAGAGCTTAATGCTTAATGTCTTTATTTTTGTGAACAATGGAGCAATAAAAGCATGCTCGCATTAAATTAGCTATTATGTTAATTTACTGAGTGGTTATATCAATTATGTCAAAAGCGGTCATGCAGAAAAGTTAAGTTCACGTAAATCATTGCAGATTCATTAGAGATAACATCTGCTACCGTGAATTGAATGTTAGAATCAAAAGCTTATTGCTTAATCCTTGAAAAGGTACAATGGTCAAAGGCGACGCATAGGAAATTTACGTGGCGGAGATCTTGATTTTTCCCAACAATTACAAAACATATGAAAGTGATATTTGATGACATGATTTTTCATTTAATTGACTTCATTTTGCTAGTTGCAGAATAGATTAATTGTTGAGCGATGCGGCGCCTTAAATACAAATTGCCGGTCTTCACCAGACTGTTGTAACATGCGTTGTAGCTTCAAGTTTTTTGTGTGCAGTTTATAGTTCCTTAGTCGCGTCTACGTCATTTACGAAGAAAGTTGAAGGTAATTAACTAAGGCTTTGTGTTTGTGTTATTCTTAAAAGGAGTGTTTACTATCACATCTTTTTTGTGATTGCCGAAGCTACTGCTTAAAGGTAAATGAAGGTTAAATATAAATTAGCTTTGATGAGCCGCCTTAACGTAGCTTTCACCGTTTTGAATAAACTCCAAGGTACATTTAAATAGAATTAGAGTTGACTCAACATCGGGTTATTACATACAATGCTATGGTTGATTTAAATGAAAATTCCAGTTTTGTTAATGCTATTTATGACTGTAATATAGCTTTAGTTATGAGTTTGTAGTTGATGTAACATATTATGTAACATATTGATAATGGAATATAATTAAAAAGACTGTGCCATATGGGACGTAAACCCACCTCTTGGTAAAATAGTAAAACATGTATTTTTTAATTCTTACAGTTTTAGATAAGGCCAAACGTGAAAGATACTTTAAAGTAATTATTATTATAACATGCTTACTAACATAGATTAAGGTTATTCTGTTACTAACACATCAATATGGACTTAGTATGGTCTAATTTTTTTTTTTTCAAAAAATGTTCACAATAGTATTTTTTGCAATACTCTGCCAAATCGTAAATCGGTTTGCCGGCAGCGTTCTCGTGGGCACTTAGTAAAACTAAAAACTTAGTAAAACTTTATAGAAAAATATTAAGAATAACTTACTAAATAACTAAAATTAAGTAACAGAACTTATTGATCGATATTTTTAGGACACTATTTAACTATATGTAGTTTTCAAACGATTTGTTAGATGGGTGCCTCGAACGTATTTTGAACCAGTAAGGTTGCCTTAATCGCATTTTGCCACGATCGTGTTTTGTCATAATAATAATGCTTTATGTAGGACCGCATTTTATCCTATAGGTGATTTGCCTTCAAGTAAGTTGATTTAATCGCTTTTTGGTCTAAAAAGATTTTGTCTAACAACATAATGTCTTATACGCTTTTTGCCTCATAGGTACTGTAAATTGAGAGATTTAATTTTTTTTCTCTTTATTATATGTAAAAATAAAATGTTAAAAAAAGTTAGGTTAGGTTAGATTACAGTAAACGATACATGTAGGTATGTTTTTTCCAACATTTTTTATTTGTTATTGATTACAGGACACTGTTGTTAAGTGCGTTACCACTTTCACATTACAAAATTTACACTTACATATGTATATTATTAATATTACACATAATTGTCAAAACATATGTCGAGAAGTACTAAGTTTGTAAAATGTTTGTATAAGGTTTAATGCGATGCCAAAAAATGAAATTTAAAAAAATGCGTTTATATCTAAATACAACGAAAAAACTGAGAGTATAAAATATGAGACTAATATAAAAAGCTACTATACATAGCATATATGACAAAACACGATTGTGGTAAAACGCGATTAGGGCAAGTCCTTACTGGTACAAAATGCGTTCGAGATACCCATCTAAGAAACCTGTCAAACTATGGACACATAGTAAAATACTCTTTAAGCAATTTCTTGTTATGGTATCATAGGCCAATATATTTGGTCCATAATGGCTTCGATAATGCGTTGGGTAGCATTGATTAAATAAATGATTTATTATTATTGTACTCTTTATTTATTTTAAATCTTAGATTTAGGTTTTCTATAAAAATTATATAAAAAGTAAAATATAACAAAATATCATACAAAAGTACAATTTTTTTTAAAACCTAAGCCTAGAACGCCGCCAGCAGCGGAGCAGGACTATCAAGCTACCGGCGATTTAGGCTGCAGCGAAAGAAATCTCCTGACAATGCGTGCCGTGTCCAGTAGTGTTGCCTTCTGTACTAACGCTGGCTTGATCCAGCCTGTTGTCGTATGTTGGTCGTAATATTATAATTCATTAATAAAGACAACAAGACCAAATACGAATTGTCAATAATAAAGAGAACACTATCGGAAGGGTAATGGCGACGGGTGTTGATTGGGGACACTTCAAGTGATTCACAGACTAATTGCCACCAATTGGCCGAAGATTGATGGCGAGATACGGGCCGTTAACGTACTTGTCAAAGGAGAGGCGAAATGTGTCTTGTATGCGTTTCGAATAAGACAATTATCAGATACAAACAAAAAAATATGATATTTTACGATTTTACGAAAAAAAATGAGATCCTAAATAAATTTTTTGCCCTCTCAGACATTATTTTTCTTTATTCATTTTAACCGCCTCTGTGGTCTAGTGGTTCAGACCACCGGTTTAGACCCAGAGGTCCCGGGTTTGATTCCCAGCAGGGTTACATGTTTGTGTACTCGATTTAGTTGATAATAGGGCTTGTTTGTCCGCCTGGCTAGCTACCACCATCTTATATAAATATGTCGCCATAACATCAATGTTTATAGCATTGTTGCGTTCCTCACTAGTTGAGGATCCCGGGTGAAGTGCGCTTCCATCATTGGGCCTATCATCACTTAACATCAGGTGAGATCAAGGCTTACCCGTAAATATAAAAAAAAACATTCAAAGTTTCAAGCTCAATAGGTACTCATATTGTCTACATAGTGTTGACTTAAGAACAACACGCTTAAACTGTTTATTTAAGACACCTTCCCCAAAAAAATCACTATAAACAATACTGCATTACATATTAAACTCTGTGTCAAAGTCGTTAAAATTCAATGAAATGATGACTGAACCCTCAATTAGTGCTAGATTGTACTTTCTGACTCATCGGTACGTCATACGATTCACGAATACCCGACCGAAATGAATATCACGGTGATGTCATGGCTGTATTATGGATTTGCATGCCTCCAGAAAGTGTAGATAATCGAGAATTTGCGGTGTATGACCTATCGGCACGAGATGTATTATGGATTATGGTTATCAGTTTTCACGTAACTTTTTGCGTTCATTTTAAAGTTAGTTTGACGACCTCCTTGATCGAGTGGTTTGTACACCGGTTTTCATGGTGTCGCCATCTCTGAGGTCCCGGGTTCGATCCCCGGTCGGGTCAATTTAGAAATTATTGTTTTTCTGAATTGTCTCGGGTCTGGGTGTTTTCTATGTATAATAAGTACTATGTATTTAAGTTTTTTAAGTATGTTTATCCGTTGTCTAGTAACCATTTAACGAGTTTCATAACGAAGCTTCTCTTGGGCTAGATAATTGATGTGAGTGTAGGAAAGTTTATTTATTATTTTAGTTAAGTTTGTTTAGTTATGCTATAGTAGGCAATATTGAAAAGCTAATTCGAAAGATATATTTTTATGAGGAGCTCGGCCCCCCGACCGCCTAACTGATCGCTTTGACTACACGTATCTTTTATGACTTCATCTTGCCACATCGCATCGCCTATGAAAGCAATATCAAAAGCTAAAGGCTATAGCTTTCGATATTGCTTTCATATTCGGCATGAAACGACAATATGACGTCATAAACCACACACGAAATCAAAGCGATCGGTTAGGCGGTCGGGCCCTTGTATAGAGTAGTCAGCGATTACTGAAGTATAGCAACTTCGCCGGTCATCTGATGGGTGAACAAAAACCAGTGCGGTTGCAGTTGCGGTTGCAATGCGGTTAAGGTGCGGTTTTTTTTATAACTTGCGGGTAAGCACTTAGGCCTTCCTCTCACCTGATGTTAAGTAATGATAAGGCCGAAGCTGGAAGCGCACTTCACCCGGAATCCTCAACTACTGAGGCACTGGCTATCTTATCTGCCAGATCATAACAATGCTATACAAACATTGATGTTATGGCGACATATTTAGATAAGATGGTGGTAGCTAGCCACGCGGGCAAACAATCCCTACCACCAACCAAACCGAGTACACGAACATGTGCCCCCGCTGGGAATCGAACCCTGGACCTTTGGGTCTAAACCGGTGATCTTAACCACTACACCACAGAGGCGGTTAAAATGTATTAAAAAAAATGTCTGAAAGGACAAATAAATTATTTAGGATGTAATTTTTTTTCGTCAAATCGTAAAATATCATATTTTTTTTGTTTGTATCTGATACTTATTGTCTAGACCAGAGAGGCGATAAAGTTGCAATGCAGTTGCGTGCATGAACTGCAACTACACTGCAACCACACCGGACTGCAGCTGCATTTGGTGTGTTCCAGCCATAAAAGTGTAACTAAGCAACGAGCTCAATTGTTATCGCGGTAAACGATCTAAAGTCATATTTTAATCATAATTAAGCGGTGTAATAAACATTTTAATGGGGCGCAATAAATTTTGAAGTGATCACACGATTGTGTATTGAGAAGTGCATTTTGTAATGAATGTAAATTAAAATCTACTTCCATCCAAAGTAGGCGTGTCATGCGCAACTCGCATGCATAATAATAATGCGTTATTAAGTCTACATGAAGTGTCATGTTCGCTTTAACGGTCGAAGAACAGTTAAGTTGTTAAATTATTACCGTGATTGTGTAACGCCGATATAACATACATTTCAAACGTTAATTGTGCTATTTGAGTAAGCTTTTAAGTGTTTAGTAAACTAATAGAAAAAGTGGGCAGTCGATCAAAACTGTCGTAACCGACAGACGTCGTTGTTTCGATTACAATTGCATTATTTTACTGATGAATTAATATTATATAATGAAGTTTCGAACTCTTTGCTGGTAATTCTAATTATAATTGATGCTTACATATAAAACAAACGTTACACGAGAAATATAAAGAGGTGAGCTTATCTCTTGAAGATATATATATCTTTCAGTCAACCCAAGCTGTGGTGTGGAAAGGAAGCCTGCGTATAAGTATATTAGTAAAATTCGTAAAAAAAACTTTTATTTCAAAATAGCAGGGTTAACTTAATACCACAGACCAAATATCACCACAGTAATAATACCACAGACCAGCCCCCCGACCGCTTAACCGATCGCTTTGACTACGCGTATAGTTTATGACGTCATCTTGCCACCTCACACCGCCTATGAAAGCAATATCAAAAACTGAAGGCTATAGCTTTCAATATTGCTTTCAGGCGGCACGAAACGACAAGATGACGTCATAAACCACACACGAAGTCAAAGCGAACGGTTAGGCGGTGGGGCCCCAGTCTGTGGTTAATACGATAAAAAAAGTTGTGAAAATATATACAGCTATGAACAGCTATGAATAGCTGTATATATTTGCTTTATATGTCATTCCATTCTGAAGGATGAAATTACATGTAAAGCATAGCGCAAGTACCTATATTCGTAAAAAGATTTTTATATCAAGATATAGCTACTTTAGTACAAATTATAATATAGGTATCGAAATACTTGAACTTAACTTTATATTTATTTATTACAGATTTAATAATAAATAGTCTCCATATTTGTTGCATCTTTATGTTTTCATTAGAACTTTCTAACGCAAAACGTTACACTAATTAATGAAATATGCACTGTCGACACTCTTAAAACAGCAAGTTGTTGACTCTAAAACCCCATTTTGAGTAGCAAGCTGAAAAAAGCATGCACACTGCTCAACATACGCTCACGTCTGATCATAAAGTAGTAAAACGCTCCAGAATCTTTTCTCCACCTACTCGGGTTAATTAAAAGTGTAAAAGTCTTAAGAAGCTTAGGAGAAAAGCACTAGCATCGGGCGACATTTAATGAGAAATTATGTCAAAATAATAAAAAAGTTGTAAAAAGGTTTTCAGCGAAATATTCAATGAAATTATTAATATTGTACAAAATATTGAAGTCATATTGATATATAAAGCGTATTCGTATCTACGAATATTTGTATAACACAGAATCTTGTAAGACAACTTTTTTTAATAGTTGGGGCTAATGTTGTGGAGTAATTAATTAATAATTATTATAAACGCTTTACAACCGAAAAGAGTGTTTAGTAGACGCTAGTCTCTTATTTAAAACAACGCATAAAATATATATTTTTTTAATTCAAAGTACTAAAAATATTGTATTATTTAAGACCGTTTTGTATGTAGAAAAATAGCAGACATGAAGAGACAAACCCACTTTTTAAGACATAAAATCGTAATGTGATAATAATATTCATGAAATCTCGGCATTCGCAAATATATTATGCGTTCGTTACGCCGCCGTACCCATTCGCGCCTATTTACGCTCATTCTATGCATTAAGAACCGCTTATCCGCTAATCCCATCTGTAATTAATGCCTAACTGACCTTTTCAAAAAATATACGCACACCATGTGACTCTAGACAGAATTTTTCACCGGTCGCATTCAGTCACGTATGCCATAAAAGTCCTTGCCTTGACAAACGCTTCAGCTTCGCTAATTAAGCCTGTAATTACGCTATTACCCTTTTATGCTTAAATTTTATGACTGACCGGGTTTCGGTGTAGCCCACTGTGCCATTGAGGTGGAATATCTAAAAATACATAACTCTTTATGGGTCATTCGGTATGTTGATTAAAAATTGTACGTCTGAAATGGCACTGGCACTTTTTAAAAGCTATGATGTCATTCTACCTTTTTTTTGTCTTTATTTTTCTTCTTTATCTGTACTAGATATTACGTTATAATTAAAACACTTTAACAAAACCGGTCGTTGTCCAAACAGTAAACGTCTTTTGGATGCGATGAGGATAATGAAAACACTTTGAATGCTTACAGAATTTCACATTTTTGGCCAACTACGCCTTAAATCTATGATTTGATTGACGCCAAGTGGAGTTAGACAGGCATTTATATGCCTGACTGAATAGTATTAGTGAGAAAATATCTACGGAATTTATTTCGACAGACAAAAAACCTTGTTGGTTTAATATTTTTCACATAATAAATTAACTTACTGATATAATTAATAAATTTTCATTCTCTATAATAACTAGAGAGCTATTAAAATCTTAATGCATTTATTGAGGAGTTAAATGATAATAAAAATGCAGTTTAAACAGATATTTGCCATCAACAGAACGTAAACATTATAATTATTTGATAATAACGAAGGTTTTTAAAAGCCAGAAAGACAATAAAGTGCTCACACGCATACACGCAGGCCATGCTGACCATTCAACGGATGCTGCAAGCAATAACTCCAACTGAACAATAAACTTTGCGGGTGTCAGCGCAAGAGGAAACACAAAAACAAACAATACGACGTAAATACTAAGTCAAAATAGAAGCAGTGTCTGTAAATCTTTAAATGAAAATGAAAGGTTATACGACAGTCTATTGTTTGCTAAAACACTGGCAAAAGTAAGATTCAAGCCGAAGATAGACAGCTGTCAGTTTGTTTCATCCTTTTTGTTTGTGGTGTGAACGCGGTGCGAGCGACGACGAAGTCAGGCGTTAATACCTCAATGTCTCTCATTCTTATTTTACCTCAGACGTTATTATAAAGGAGTTTATAATATCGGTTTATTATCGTCAGGCGAGCTCTCATTAAATTCTTTTGTGTTAATAACCGAGAGACCATGATGGGAAATAAATAAAAAAAGGCATCCAGTTTACGAGCAGCTGCCGCGATTATTTCTGCACTTCACCCGACGTTAAAAGTTAATTTGTGTCAAATTAAACATCCAATCGGGTACGTCTCGCAATATACAATTAAACGAAGATACTTACAATTCTGTGCGTATATTTCAACAAAACAAAACACGGTTCCGTTAAATCTTGCGTTTGAAAAAGGAATGTAATTGTTGTGCTCATGTTCCGTCGCCATTCGGCCCACTGTGCACGGTCAGACACATTTACGGTTGTCTTAAACACATTCGTTTGTTCCTCGGGTGTCACGTTACACGAGTTTTAAAAATTGATGGTGTGTAATAAATGTTTTTGGCTGCACCGATCTTGTCTCGCGGCCCACTGGGGCCATAAAGTATCACGTGAATATACCTGTCCCTGTTCCTCGCTTAACCATTAGCGCCGGCGGGAACGAGATCGCGAGTCGCGCTACACAGATTTGTGATTGTTTCTTACAGTTTTAATACCCATGTCGATTTGTATTATAATATGTTTAATAAAACGGTTGGGTCATAAAGTATGCGCGAATACATTGTGTCGGGTGTTTTTTTGTGCGGACACGTTATTTCTTGATATCGGTTTTTTGTAGGTTCGCAAAGAATTTTACTTTACAAATAATAACAGGTAATAAACCTAAGTTCTGGAGATCAACAAACTGAGCATATTTGGTAGACATGTCTGTTACTGATCGCGTTTATCGATTGTTTATTAGAAAGTACCATTATGTAAGTTTTGAAAATGCATGCATCTCAATAAATGAATCCAATAATATATTTTTCCAGTAGCCCGCACGAATTCATACTTCAAATAATCTTTGAATACAAAGCTACATAGTCTTAGAAAATTCCTTTAGAAGGTCACAAGAAACAATGGATAATAAACAGAGCAATATTGTCGAGAAACGCTGACGTCTCGTAATAAAAGGTTCGGAGAAATGGTAACGACAAAATTTATATGTGACGCACATTGGTTCTTACAGTGTTACTACGTGATTAACTACGTATGTTTGTACGCAATTATAGCTACTTTTATTTCCATACAAATCGAAGAATTTATTAAATATTTATAAAATACAGTGAAGAAATTCAATGTCTACTGATGGTAGTTTTATAAGTTCTCATTTTCTTTAAAAACAATATTTTTACAACGTTTTCTCTCGTTGATGTAGATTTTTTGATGTGTGTGTATGTGTAATTGTATTTTGTAGAAATGCGACGGAAGTACTTTAACATCTAGAAATGTGACGGAAGTAGCGTAACAGTGTGATCCGCTCGCCTTCTATATATACAACATAAGAATAAGAAAAAATAATAAAAAAAGGAAAAAAAGAGAAAAAAATATAGGTCATTGGTAATTCAATATTCTATTTTCTATTGTAATGTTGATTTTTAAAGTGAGATGTCAAAAATTTTTGTTACACATTTTATGCGACTACTAGTAAGGCTCGTTCATTTTTTTAATCATCACGCCTTAACACTTTACGGGTTCCATCACAGGGTGACCGAGGGGTTGATTATCTCATAATTAAATTGTAAATGCTATTATTTAAGTGCCAGTCTTACAATCAATACTTGACACTCACCATTCTTAGTAAAAGTCCTATAAATGCAAACATCGTAATTAAAGATTTATTGTAAGTTTTAACTTACAGGTAAAAAAAAATGTGTTACTATTCAATGAACATAATTGAAATGGCAACAAACAAAAGCGTGTTACACATAACAAATTACGCTTGAAGCGACGCGAGTAAAACTCCGTCATATCAAATAAGAGATGCACAGTGGTACGAGTAGTCCAAATTTATAATATAACGTCCAACATAATATTGCTTCTCATGAATTTTAAACAACAAAACAATGGTTTCCGCGTCGCAACGTGTGTTGGATTTAAATACCGTACAATAGGGATTATGTTTTAAATAGCTTTGTGTGGGTGAAAAATGCTTCATAGACTTATCAAGGTGCGAGAATAGTTCGATGATTTTGGTATTAAAATAGAAGCCAAAACCTTTAGTTAAACCTGAAAATTTAATAACATGACTATTATGACGACCTCCTTGGTACAGTGGCTTGCACACCGGTTTTCATGGTGTCGCCATCTTTGAGGTCCCGGGTTCGATCCCCAGTCGGATCAACTTAGAGATACCTGTTTTTCTAAATTGTTTCGGGTCTGGGTATTTCTTATGTATAATAAGTATGTTTATCTGTTGTCTAGTTAACCATTTCTCGAGTTTCTTAAGGAAGCATTTCTTGGGGCTTGATAAATTGGTGTGAGTGTGGGAAACCTTTATTTTATTATTTATTTTTATTATTTATAAATACGCCAAATGCGATAAATAACCTAATGCCTCATGCCTTTGTACTTTTTTAATATCTATCAGTTCTATATATTAAACTACTTGTGACACCACTTTACATACTGTACTTGGTATATGGTTAGTAACTTGGAACTCAGTGTAAAAGTAAAAGTAAAGTAAATAGCCTATAACTGTCCCACTGCTGGGCAAAGGCCTCCATCATTGAAATCAAGTCATCGCTACAATTGATAGGTATTGGCTTAATCACCACGCTTGCCAAATGCGGGTTGGTGATCACAAACACGGGCTATGCATCGAAAAATCCGAAAAAAAATCTGCCCGACCTGGGAATTGAACCCGGGACCTTCGGGCCGAGCGCTATGCCACTCGGCTACTGAGGCGTCACGAACTCAGTGTACTTTACAGTCAAAACCCAATTATAGCCAGAACTGCATTTGACTAGGCAATACTGTAAATGGGTAAAGTTAGGCTCTGACGCTTGCAGACCGCTGTTGCGGCACACTAGCCTGTATGTTCAAATTGTTTTCGTTAGCTGTAAGTTCAGTACTAATACAAATTAATAAATAATAAATAAACTTTCCTACACTCACACCAATTATCTAGCCCAAGAGAAGCTTCGCTATGAAACTCGTTATGTTTTTACTAGACAACGGATAAACATACTTAAAATACTTAAATACATACTTATTATACATAGAAAACACTCAGACCCGAGACATTTAGAAAAACAATAATTTCTAAATTGACCCGACCGGGGATCGAACCCGGGACCTCAGAGACGGCGACACCATGAAAACCGGTGTAAAAACCACTCGACCAAGGAGGTCGTCCAACAAAAAATTAACTTATGTCTTTTGCTTTGAAATGTTTGCCTCTACAAAGTAGTTAGTTTTCAAATTAGTTAACACACCATTCACTTAGAGTGGTACTTACTTCAAATTGATCTATATTTTATCACATAATGTATCAAGAAGTCTTTATTCGGATACATAAAATCGTACCTGTCTAAAATCTGGTTACTGCGTAGGTCTTAAAACCTGTGTCCTCAACACATTCAAAGACTAGGTATATATTTGGGTGGCATTCCTAAGCCTTCGCACGTAGTTTAGCATTACCAATATGTTACACCGAGTTTTCCTACCTTATCTGACGGAGCAGCATCCTACAGCACTGTATTGCAACTCTGCACTTTGCATTTTGATGGTCCCATTCGGAGTCAAGAACATCGCAACTTACTGTTACCGAGCTAGCTCGGAAAATACGTTTAGCGTAAGCTTCTTAGCGGGAATCATTTATGTGTTTGATTGTCTCTCTTTATTCAAATATATTAACGTTTCAGTTTTGTTTCTTTATATTTCGTTTCGTCATTTGTTTATTCTGTTGTAGCATTTTATTTAAGCAGGACGTTTGAAACCTACCTTCTTACCTACTCTCATGATGTTAGCTAAAACTTAATAAACTTCAAACGTTAACCTTAAAACATTTAATAAAGGTAAATCGTTTAAAGAACAATCACCCCACGCAGAAGTCAAGCGTACAGTAGCTGCCAAGTAACCCAATACATCTAACACCAACATAACAACTGCACAGTGCTTACAAGCCTACAAAATGTATCACTACAAAACATGTAATAGTTAAAAGGACGACGACTGATGTCATTACTCTGCTAATGTGATTACAGTAAATTGTATTACGACACGAGGATGTCGGCATAACAGGATGCCGGCTATTATGACGTGTCGTGCGGGTCTTATAGTTGTTGGTGCTCGTTATTAGATAGAGTTTCGTCCTCTTTCGTGGGCTAGCTAATGTCTATGATGTTTGGGCGACGTTAGTTAGATTTCTCCATGCAAACTGCGATACAAATTGGTTTGTCATACGTGATTCGCTTCAGCATATGTTTATTTTAACGTACACAAAGTGATCAAGTACAGACTCTGGGCCGCCTGTCCAAATATTATTGCCAAACGCAATAGACCTGCATGCAAATAAAACACTTTTATTTGCTAATGTAACCTTACCTAACCCGGTAACTGTAGAACGAATTCAATTTTGAATTTTTTCAAAAATTTTTCTATCATTAAACTAAGGTTATCAATAAATTTTAAGACAGTATTATTCAGTATTATCCAGTATATTTCATGGCAGATAAACTGTGCCGAAATAATCGGATACACAATAACAACATGACAGAATAGTTTTAAAAGTTCATTTCAGAATTAAGACTTTCTGAATGGCAATGACAAACTGAGAACTGTACTTAATGCGAATGCCCATCCTATCCAATTTATCAACAAGGCAACCACTTATCTTTGACTTCATAAAAACAGAGAGTAACAAATTAACTTAAAGTAAGTAATATGGCAACATTGTACGATGCAGAATCCGGTTGTAAGGTGTAAATAATGAACCGTCAGCGACAACAAATACTATATAATTTAAAATCAACGAGATTGTATTCAGCTTTTAATAACACAAATTATATCAACAAATCTGGGATCTTATGTGAAAAGCGATGCCGTCGGTTAACTTACAGTCAAATTAAACAAATCGTTTATTTAATCCTCTCCTAATTTAATTCGTCGAAGCGAACGATACGAAATTCTCAAAACAAATTTAGCAAAAAAGGTCACGGTGAAATAAAACGAATGTTCGAATGCAGCGGCTGCGACGCATCCTCCTTTTATTAAGGCGCCCAAAAAAAATTGCGGCCGACAAGCATTAATGGATTTAACGACACGCTGATTCTGATAACGTTATTAAATAAAACTCTTAATAAAAAACCCTATCGGTCCCTCGTAAAACTTCCGATTGTGTACCCGCATTGCGTGCACCAAGATTTTTTAACGCCGAACCAAAATAACACAAGTTTCGCGCGGTCCACGACATCGTCGAAAAAGGAAAAAGTTCGCACCACTCTTTAACCTTTTTTTATTCTTGAACAACCTATTTATCCGGCCGGGATGCTAAATACCCGTTTAAGATCATAAATCGAGCGATCTCATGAGACTTAACAGAACCAACTGCAGTACATCTAGTTTCCAAGTCGGATGCCACACAAATCACAATAACCGCTCTTCATTATCCGCATTTCACTCGGCTGGGCCGTATCTATCGGAATGCGCCCACAAAGGAGTACCCATACCAACTTACTAAGTCGCTACACTTTGTTCAACCGGCTTGGATTCAAACCAGTCCGCCCTGGCCAGTCCCCGCTCGCCAACCGCGAAAGGCCTTAACAGCCAGTTGACTGACACTTAAATGCCACTTAGGAGTTGTTCTCTCAAATTTTATTGGTAATAAGTAGCTTGTTGATGCTTTTGTACGTTACTGGTAGACCTGGTGTCTCTTGACCTTTGAAAGTGTCTATATAGATAAAGGCGACTGTTAAATATTGCTAAGCTTTCAACGGCATTCGATGTTTGTGCCGTCATTTGTTTATGAGTTGAGATAAAGTCAGTGAGAATGTTAAATGTGTTTTTTAGCTGTGAATGCGGTTTGTATAAGTCGTACAGCTCATAATCGCTCATCGCATTCTGGCTTTTACGATTCAGTTGCGAGGGCGAAATTCCAAGCAATACGCCTGGATATTTTAACTCGTATACAGCATACAATAATTACAGAGGTGCCATCGAGGTAAATATCCCGTGTTGCATCTCGCTCGCACAGCCCTCATTGCTGTCATTTGCCCTTTTCAGAACACTTTAGTCTCGTAAATATAGTGGGGATTGGCGGCAACAGTAGATCCTTTTACGAGATTATGCGGTAACCAATGACTATTAGGATCTATGCTAATGGTCCATACCTAGCAATTTGTGTAATAACGCAACCGCTTGATCTCTGATATATCATCTGCAGGCGCGTATTTTTGATGTTACATAACTTTATAAGTCTTTATCGTTTGAATCAAGATATTTTTTAAATATAACATTTCGTGTGAGTTATTCGGTAGCACGCTAATTATGTTAGAAGTTTATAGTTGGTATATTTGTCAAGCAAATCTTTATCACCTCTTAATTAGGCTGTAAAAGTCGTTTCTTCGAAATGATTATGGTAAAAAATTACTTACTATAACCACTCTTGACATAGGATGAAATATTTCAGAACTTCAAAGTAGTAGGTTATTGCCGGGTTTTCCTTGGCCTATATGCCGAAGATATGAAAGTTGGTCCAACAAAGAGGCGGCGCGCTTCGCGTATATTTCATTTTTCAGAAAAATACACCTTCTGAAAAGGGGCTCGTAGGAAATAGTAATTACAAGTCCTCCTTTCTAGCGGCGTGTGCCATTGTGCGCGCCTCACAATACGGAGGAATCTTTTTGTCCACGCTATCGGCTGTTTGCACCCACTGTGCAGGCATATATTTAACCGTACAGTCGTGATCCAACATTTGTGAATGTTGCCAGACGAAAGTGACCCCTGTGCGGTTGGTGGAAGGTGTTTTGCTTGGATTGGCACTGAAATTGTGGATTGGAGCTTTTGAGATTTTGGCTCGAAAATTCTTGGTGGTGACGCGATAATATTCGCTGTATTTGAGTTATTGGAAAGGGACCACTGTGATATTTGGGTTACGCGTCATACCTAAGTATATACGAGTATGTATACTCCAAGTATTTGCTTCTATAATATCTCAATGGCGTCGTATGAACTGTTCATAAAGTTTTATATATAAACATTATTTTTTTTATAATATAAAAGAAATTTATTTACAAACAAAGACAATAACAAGATAATAATTAAACTACTTAAAATTAAACTTATAATAAACTATAAGCCTTAACTACTACTAATAACTAACAAAATTGCCCCAAATCATCCCCATCAAGCACAGTGCTTGCACAGCAATGCTTATACGTTATACGTTATTAGTATAAACTAAAAATCAAAATAAACAAAACCATTAAGAAGCAGATTAAATAGTTGAAAACTAAAAGTTACTTCGCAAAAAGTTTTAACAATTGACATTATCTATTTATAAGCTATACTGCAATAATTTACGCTTGTTTACGTAACACAAAAGCCGTATTACTCGCTAAAACTAAACAATTAACACACGTTATATACGCTAAAACGCTACCGTACGTTCTCGCTCGAAAACCTGACATTCTTTGGGAGTTCCCAAACTCCGAACAATTCGTTACAAGCAGTTTTATACCCAACTCCACCGTTTAATCATTCAACGAGCAACGTGTGGAAGTTGCTAAATAAATTTAGAACGAAGTAAATTAACTGAATTGCCTTAGATAACCTTTGGGTTGGATGTAAACTTAGACAACTTAGCTGAGACAAAAGGGGATTTTGAGAGCATTAAGACATGGAATTGCACTTAATTAAATAGCTTAGTTATTTGTCGAACGTCTTTGACTCGTATGAGAAAGCTCCATGCTAGCGTTTCTACTGTAATACCTAAGTCTTATCCTATTCTATCTAGCGAGGTAGATTATTAGAAGTTCAGCTTGCAATGTCTTAGAGTAGGTTTAGATGCAACACATTTCTAATGGTTACAACAATATATAATTAATAAAGAGGTATGTAAGTTTGTTTGTGACAAATAAAACATTAAGTAAGTAATCGTTACTCTCCATAATTCATTTAAGAAGACGAAGTAAGATAGTATTGTTTAATCTACTGAAGCATCTGGCAGGACTGCTAGCCGGCAAGTACAGTCGGCGGCAGATCAACCTACCCAAATCTGTCAAATTTCTCCAATGAATATTGATCCTTATAACCAAACAATAAAGTTCAATATTGATTGTAGAAATTTGACAGTTTTGGGTAGATTGATCTGCCGCCGTGTGTACAAGACATGTAGTGTACTTAATAATTATTAAAAAGAACAACGGCCAAATGTACGAAAGCGTACGTGCGGAGCTGTTGATTAAAAAATACAAGTCTTTAAATCTTTTGCAAACTTTAAGATTACTTGGCTGTATAGCTAGGATATTCCTTTGTATTTTCTATGAAAGAAAAAGATTTAAAATAAAACCTTTTGTAATGAAACGCACAAGAGGACTCTGTGACCACCATGAATTACCACGGACGTAAAGGATTCCAAACGTCAAAATAGTATAATAATGCAAAATTAAACGTATAAATTCGTAAAAACTGTTTTATTGCATTCATTTTTTTTAATTATAAATATTAAGAACTGGCTGTATTATAATGATCATTTGCCTATTCAATGACAGTTGAAAAAGTTAAACATAGCAACGCTGATTCTGTGCTTACAAACTCCTTTAAGTTAACCTTTGAATTTAATTCGACCACATACAGAAATATACGTATACTTCCATTTATATTCGAATTAAATTCAAAGCAAAGGGAACAAACCACTAAAAGCTTACTCTGTAGATATACGAAACTGTTTTCTAGGTTCACCTTGAGATTGTAACTAAATACACAGAGCGTATAATTATTTCAATCAGTTTAAGCACAAAGCTTTGCTCATTCGTTAATCATATGTTATGTTATGAAGCAAGGGATAAATAGCCACTATTTGTCACCCCGTTCAATACAAAATTACTATTGGAGCGTATACAATAAAGTTGGAAATATAATTCGAGAATTTTATACGACATTAAAAAAAAACGAGTCTTACAGTAGTCGCCGATGTGTAACATTTAACGTATCATCTTAGTAATAAGCAATTTTAACATAATATTCTGAAAAAAATGGGTCAGGACTATAACTATAAAATAAATAATGTTCCAGTCTATTACACACGAAAGGGTTGAAATCAATATTACAATAGAAAATAGAATATAGAATTAACAATGACATATATTTTTATACTTTTTATTTAAGACATTTGACACAAAAATACCTTTGATAGTAAAATGACACTATATGTCACATATAATAATAACTAGCTCTGCTCGCGACTTCGTCCGCGTGGAATAATGACTTTCGGCAGCATTTTTAATTTTTTAGGCTCTTGTTCCCGTTTTTGCAACATTTTTCACTGATGCTTCGCTCCTATTGATCGCAGCGTGGTAGCCTAAAACCTTCCTCGATAAATGGACTATCCAACACAAAAAGAATTTTTCCATTCGAAATAGTAGTTCCTGAGATTAGCGCGTTCAAACAAACAAACTCTTCAGCTTTATAATATTATAATATAGATATGTCATGTTCATAAATCGATTACAGAATTTACAAAATGACGCGCTCTTGCGCGCTTCCCCGACTTCCTGTTTCACACTTCCGTCTCATTTCACGAAATCACTCCCACAAATTGCAAGAAAGTGAGCGAAAAGATGTTACACACCAAAAATACTTTTAAACATATTACGGCTTCGTCCGCGTTAACAAATGAACAAACGTAGGTATCTTGAGATCGCTAGAAAAAGTTTAAGATCTTATAAATTATTTTTCGTCTAATTAACACTCGTCGGACAAGACATATACAATGGTGAGCTTATCTCTTCATTACAAGTATAATAAATACGAGTGTCAGCCTATATTATTTAGGGACAGTGTATCTTTTTATGAGTAAAAGAATTTTCAAAATCGGTTCAGAAGTTCCCGAGTCTCGATATTTTATGTACTGATGGCCTCATTTTGACAAATTTTCATATTATTATGTACTAACAGGCAAACAGTATTACTACACATAAATATTAAACTGTTCCAAAGTAAATTTAACGCTCGTCTCACGTTGTTCCTGTACCCGACAGGATAACGTTCCACATTAATTCATGTTACACCAGACCCAAAATACACTATAGTTTGCTGTAACTAGATATCGAAACATAATAAACATTAACACCGTAAAGATGGTTAAAAAATTGTTTTCAATTCAATAAAATAAATAAACAAAATCGTTTTTTATTTAAAAAGGAATTGAAGGAGGGAAAACGTGTGCTGGTAAACTATTCCATCTTTTGGAGGTGCGACAAAGAAACGAGTCACCAAATTTCTTTGTGCGCGATGGGATATTTGAGAGATTGTGAAGCGGTGACTCCGAAGAGCAGCACGTGTACTCCTATGAAGGAAGAGCGAAGGTGGGATGAAGTCAAAGAGCACTACAGAGCACTCGCCATGGTATAAGCGGTAAAACACGCTGAGTGTCGTAACATCTCTACGCAATTGCAGAGATTCAAGAGTATTAGTTGTAAATAAAACTCTAAAAGTATTAAATTAGGGTATATCTTTAAAATACTTTTAGGGGTGTTATAACACCCTGTCGGACCAAGTGGGATTTATTTTTAATTTAAATATGGCATCCGCGAACACCAGCGCAGCGTCGTGCGTGGTTAACACCAGAACACATGCTGAGCGGAAACCAATTTGGTATATGCAAAAGTGATGTTCCTGTGTTTTTAATGTGTATGTGTAATTGTACAAAATAAAGATTTTTTCTATTTTTTTTTTAAATAGTTATATTACATTATTGTTTCTAGTAGACAATACGGAACGTCCTTAGGTAATTTTTTTAGTGGCAGCAGTGTAAATCACAAACATTATTTTGCATCTTATTTTTATTTACTGTGAAGCGACTGTGCTTTATAAATTCATCACAATTACATACTAATAGATACATACATACTCCCTGTGTGGTGCCGGGGATTAAGAATTGCACCACCCCATCTCTTCCCGTGGGTGTCGTAAAAGCCGACTAAGGGACCAATCCAGAGGATGGGCAGCAGCATCTCTCTGAGGTGACCCTCAACCTACTGCGATCGCCAACCCGCCTGCCAAACGTGGCGATTACGGCAAATACCCCCCATGATGACTTGGGGGAGACCCTTGTCCAGTAGTGGACGTCTTTTGGCTGAGATGAGATACATACATTTTGCTTATACTATTTGATAATTAATACTCTAGTCTAGACCCAAAGTATGGGTGTTGTAAAGTGTACTCCTAGATTTATTTATTTTTTTAATTTAAATTCTTTAGATTTTATTGATGTATGCTGTTATAGTTATATCTACTTAGTTTAATAGTGTCACAGGAAGGAGCTAGTACTTATAGCACGGGTTTTCCCAGTTTAAGTACCTACTAGCTGCCACGTATTAATGTTCATATCCTAGAATAAGTATGATGTATCATAACATGTATTGTATTATAACAATTCTAATATTTTACACAACAGCATTATTAATAATGATCGGCCATTCATTCACAATGTGAAAATTAACCTCATTAACGCACTCAATCATCCATTTTGTCTTCACTTCTATTATAACATTGCATCAAAATACAACCTTAAAACAATGGAATAAGATACTAAGGCTGAAGTATGTTCGCTGTCGGCCAGTGTACGGTGTCGATAATCGAACAGGGATATCGTCTTAACATTTATCTAGGGTCAGGAATGAATAGGATCGTTTTGATACTGCCCTATCTGTTCGTTCCTTTTAGGTGATGATAGGAAAACAAATGACAGTCCTCTTGTGGATATCTCCAATTATAAACAGATGAATGTCACGTTTGTTCGAATGAAATGTGTTATCTTTATGTTGCACGGCCGGGAATAGTGTCAAGTTTCTAAGCAAATTGAAATAACATCAGAAAACAACAAGTCTACCTACATTGTTGTTAGGATAGACTTAGATATGTGGCTAGCTAGGCGGACTTAAAAACCACAAAACAAACAAAGTACAATTATGTACTTACCCCCAGCCAGGAATTACACTATCTACTAGCCTGTCCCATAGACTGGTGAAGGTCGAACCACCAGTCTCTAGAATCCTCATAACCGCTCATCATCATAACCGCTCATCATCATCATCATCATCATCATCATCATCATCATCATCATCATCATCATCATCATCATCATCAGCCTACACACGTCCACTGCTGGACATAGGCCTCTCCAAGTGCACGCCACTGAGCACGATCCGCGGCTACTCTCATCCAGCTCTAACAACAGCTCGGCTTTCATTAAAAATTCCTCTTACAAGAATAACCCCGAAATGAAGCAATTTCTCCCGCGACAAGGTTATTATAATGCTGCACTAGAAGCATCGCTATATTGTCAGTGTCTTAGACGCTTCGATCGAACATTACACGAACGGTTATCGCTCAAAACCTGCAGAACGCCACAGTGATACGAATGGCGACTCGCTTGTTTAAAAATAACCATAACATATTGTTTTATTTTGAACTAAGAAGTGATTAAATAATTATAAAAGAATTACAAATTATTGATTTAATAAGAAAAGTTTCTTGGCGTAAATCTCATGGAAAACAAATAGGCATTTTATTAGAAGTGCTAAATTAATTAAATTTAATAAAACAATTTGAAAATTAATATCGTGTTTGAAAATCCTCGTTTGTCACTAGGAGGCGCTTTCAATGACAGAAATTTCCGTTCTCGTTAACGTGATCAAATACTAAAATAACTTGCACTATATACGGTTCTCTAAATGCGTATTTAGAGAAGCGTATATAGTGCCCTCCCAATTCCTACTCCCTCCTCAAGATCCAACTCCTTCCTCAGGGTTGGCAACGCATCTGCGATAACTTTGCGGGTGTCCATGGGCGGCGGTGATTGCTTTCCATCAGGTGACCCGCCTGTTCATTTGCCTCCTTTTACCATAAAAAAAAGTACAAGTTATTTTAGTATTTGATCACGTTAAGTCTTTGTGCCATATCTCTCTTCATTTGTCCTATGCCTCAAAAGTTGTCTTGAAGTAATCGCTTTAAGCGATAGAGGCTTGCTCACCTTTTTATTAAAATGTTCGTTATTTGTTTAAGCAATAAAGTGTTTTATCAATCTATCTATCTTTCCACGAATCGCAGAACAATCTCTGTCGCAAATCGCAACGCTACCTCACCCCCGTCCGTCTTACCGTTGAAACATTAATTTCGTTCAGGGGCAGGGCTCACTAAATTCGTTTAAACACCCCACTCCCCCCATGTAATTTACATCTCCTTATCTGTTCAGTGCAAGAGGGTAGATTTTTTTTCTCTCACCTTTCAGATAGCGAATGACGGATCCTGGAGAGGTGTAGCTGACACTTCTTGGATCGTCTGCGTTTAATATCCCTATATTTTAGTCATTCAGTTTCGGCGGTCGCACCTCATAAAAGCGATTTGGGTCGATTCTGAGGTGGGCTTTAATAACCACCGTTTATCGTTAACTCGGTACCAAAATACAAGAAGTCTCTAGAAGATAACCTCCATATATGACGCGTTCGAGCAACGCACACATTCCAGAACTGTATACATCTAATCCTCTAAATGCAACTACACATTTACAGAATACACTAAACATGCACACTAATTTAGGCCCAAGACACCGTACTCGTAGAACAAGGGTACGAAGAACCGGTTCACACGCACTCTATACCAGGTACAGACATGCACCTGGGCGCTTCTCTCCTCCTCCACGGCCCGGTCTACCCGAGCCGAGGTCCGTGCCTTTAGAGGCGCCCTCAGGTGGTTCCGCTCCCTGATCCGATCCGAACCCTTCGGAGACTCTAGCAGGGCACGGGGATGCCTTTAAATGTGCGATGCCGTTCCCTCTAGAAATCCTCCGAAGGTGATTCGTTTCAACACGGCTTGAGGTACCCTTTACGTACCTCGCCGCCCCCAAAAAACCCCGGTGACGCTGAAAATGCCGTTAGAGGAAATCAGCAATTTCTCTAAAAAAAATAATTACATATCCTCCTCTCACGAACACGGAAACTCGCAACAGCGCACAAAGGAATATTTTCGCTTTAAAACTGGTTAAAAGTCCAATTCAGAAACTAACGCAAAGTACCCTCAAACCAGTTTTTTTATAAACTTTATTAACCCACGAGTCAGGTCGAAGCCACAAAATTTACACTACGCGACACGCTTTGGCATACAATCAGTTTGAATTTAAGCACTCCAGGTCAAATGTAAAAAAAAACGATTTTATCAAATTTTTTTTCCTTTTTGTTTTAGGAAATGTTAAGAAATTTACTAGGCGGGCATTATTTGACAGGATGCAACAATGTTCTGTAACGAAAATTGATGACCAGTTGGCTTCAATGGAGAGATAGCTTGTGGAGGTTACTGCCAGCCCGAATGACGAAGAAAATACTCTAACTCGATTTCTAGGCATTTCAAAAGTGAATATAATTTAATTTTGTAATATGTTTGTAAAATTACATTTTTTGACTAAAAATACAAAAAAAATGTAATAATATGGCTTTATATTAAATGAAATATTATTTAAAAAACATAATCGTTCAATATAAAGCCATATTTTTTTTTGTATTTTCAGTCAAAAAATGCAACTTTACAAAATAAAATGTATTCACTTTTGAAATGCCTAGGAGACTACATAATAGAACTACATAATAATGTAGTTTTCATTACACTAGAAACATCAAATAGTTTTGACCGAGTTTTTAATACAAATACGCCTCCTCCGGCGCGGGCGCTCGAACTATTGCAAGCTGTTGCGAGGTTCCTTACTTAGCTTACATTCTGGCAGTCTCTCTTTTTTGTGTCGGTACCTACTGTCTGGCTTCAGGCTAGAGGAGCGTCTTCCGACGCAACGAGCGGATTTCTAGTTTCATCATCCTCATCACCAGCTCTCGTGACGTCACGAGCACGAGCTTTCCCTATGGACAGAAACACCATAGGAAGCAAGACCCCGTGTTGTAACGTATGCTAATACAGGCGGGACCAGATACTATACGAGCCTTCCGTAGCACGGAGGATAATAAGTTTTTGGTCATCTGGCGACGACCAGCGTTGCGTTGCTGAACTTAGCAATCGTAGACATAGCGCGTTTACTTTAGCCAGCCTGCTTTTCCCCTCATTTCTAGTTCATTGCGCGTTATACTATGGCAGTCATATTCAACGGTGATAGATAGAACGCAATGAACTAGAAATCCGAGTGCCGCGTCACACGCCAGTAAACACTGCTTGCCACGCTTCTTTTGCTCGCATGAATTGTGTTTATACTACCATCATCAACATCATCATCATCATCATCATCATCATTAGCGCACACACATCCACTGCTGGACATAGGCCTCTCCAAGTGCACGCCACTGAGCACAATGCATTTGGGAAATTAATATCTGATCTCAACATATCATCATCATATCATAAGCAATGAAAAATTAAAAAAGGTAAAATGTGAGTTTGGATTGGCATTGACAGATTTCAGCAGCTCCTCTTCCATTTTTGAAATTTTTGAAAAATGTATGAAACAATGTTTATTTAATTTAAAGTATTTTTATGCATAATTTTTAAAAATATTATTATTCTGCACTCCTTCTCTATATAAACCGTAAGTGTGCAAAATTTTATATTCCGCCGTCCGCCCAATTTTCGTAAAAAGGGGTACAAAGTTTTTGCTTCACGTATTAATTTATAGATGATTTTATTGTAATCAAAAGTTTGTTAGCACCTGCTTATCATGCTTAATGGATATGTTTTATTTAATATTACACAATTACAGAATAAATAATGAAATGTAAACGAGTAATGTGTACGAGTAATGACAGACAGCGATGCAATTATATGGGTACAATTTCGTTTAATAGCTCTTTATAGAATAATGGATTAAAGTATTCTTCATCTGGCTACGTCATTCACGGTTGTTGCCTTACCGTAACCTTGGTTTAAATTACATTTCTGACGTCATACGGATATTTTAAAACTGTATTTTTAAACATTCGCGTCTAACTTTTTCTAATGACATCGGAGTTTTTAATGCGAAAGAAAACTTCACTATTCCGTCGAGTTGCCAGTATAAAACTTTTATGGGATCGCAGTAGCGCCATCTTGTGAAATGTTGCTTCCACAAGATGGCGTCACCACGAACGAAACCTACAGTAAGTGTGCCGAATGCAAAATTTATTCCCAATTCGATTACGAGCATAACCAGAATTTGTATAGCATTCATGCACTGCGCATCATAATGGTTCGCACCAAAGAGTCTATTAGGTCTCTCCTGGTCTGGAAGAAATCGCTTTAAAGCGACAAGACCGCTAAATTGTAACTGTTTTTCATTATGTTAAGTTCAGTGTTCATTGTAAAGTTTTTGCAATAAAATAATTATCTATCCATATTTTGAGTCGCTGCGCCATTTTATTTACTTAGTTTTAAATTCCCAATTTCGTCAACGTTATCGATTAAGAATAAAACTCTGCACTCGGTTAATGTATTTTTATTAGTACTTGAGCGATTTGTTTTAAAACGTATTGTATGTAGCAATAGTCGAACGCGATGTGTAGTTTTTTTTTTTACTTCATTCAATACTTTAACCTTGACAGTTTTTGCGGTGTTATCGATACGTTGCGATGTTTTTTGGTCCCCCGCAGCTATCTCGATAGTTAAGACGTCGATAAAGGCAGCATAGAATTACCGACAGCTATAGAATTTTTGGACTAAACTACTATATCGACGCACTTTAGATGATTCTTGTATATTTTTTAAATATGTTTCTAATTTTGCGGCATGGGTATGTGATCACCAACCCGCATTTGGCAAGCGTGGTGATTGAATAATTATCCATCTAAAATCCATCAGTTGAGGCGATAAGTAACTTGATTTCACAGATAGAGGCCTACTCGGGAGTGGTGCAGTATTTAGACAAATATATATAACAAGTAATATATCTATTAATTATTATGTGAAGAAAAACCTTTGTAGGTACCACTTATTAACCTTTTCATCGCCCAACTATCCTGCACGCGATGTCCCGCTGTACGCCAACGTATAAATGTATTTTAATAAAGAAGGTACAAAGAAGAACTTCTATAGAAGTGCTGGCGTGGGCGGCACGAAAATCTCGAACTTCTATAGAAGTTGTTGGCGGTAAAAAGGTTAAGCAAATTGCGCGCACGGAGATTGGAGAGATATGAGATTTGGCATAGTTAAAGTATAGATGGGGAAAGAGTGGAAAAATATATTTATGTGTGTTACAAAATAATCGATTACGATCCAATTTGGACCACTGGTCGACCAATACTTTTAATAAAAATATAAAGCTACTTATAGGATTTGCAATTTTTATTTTTTCAATGATATAATACTATATATTATAATACTAGCGGTCGCTCGCGGTTTCATCCGCGTGGTTCCCGTTCCCGTGGGAATATCAGGATAAAAAGTATCCTATGTGTTAATCCAGGTTATAAACTATCTGTATGCCGAATTTCATCCAAATCCATTCAGTAGTTTTTACGTGAAAGAGTAACAAGCATCCATCCATACTTACAAACATTCGCGTTTATAATATTAGTAGGATAGTAGGATTAGTTAAAATATCACTAGAAAAAAAAACCAAGTGACTCACTTCTCTGACCATGATCTTGCTCGCAGAGCAGTTGCTTCGATAGCGAAAGGTCGTGGGTTCAAGTCTCACGAGAGGCAATAGCTTTGTTTAATTGTTTTTTTTTAAATAATAATTTGCAATGTGGTTAATGTATAAGCATTTAGGTTCATCATCATCAGCAAATTATTTGTCCCTACTGCTGGGGCCTGGTGGGCACGAGCCTTCCCTATGGGGAAGGCTGGGGCCTGGTGGGCACGAGCCTTCCCTATGGGGAAGGCTCGTGCCCCAGCAGATAGGGACAAAGACAAAGTAGGGATCCCAAAGTAGGGAAAAGGATTTGGTTAATAAGCCGATACATGTGAGTAATAATAATATTTCGCTTGAATAAGTTTGACAGTGTTTTGTTTATAAACATAAATTGTGATAACCATAGATCAGAATCGGTAGAGTTGTAGGTATTTAGTCTGTGGTTTAACTATGACGTGTCATAACATTATCAATAGTGTGGATAATAATAAATTTTAAAGGAGACAATAGGTACGACGCCGACCGCTCACATCAAAGTGAACTTTATTATCGGATAATTATAATACAAAAAAAAAACAAAATGGCCGGCAATATTATAATTCAAAGACACGTTTCGCTCGTGTTCAGGCCTACCACACACTCATTTGCGTATGTATTAACATCTCTTATGTCCTGTCGCGTTTAAGAGCTATTTTATTGTCTACGGACATAAAAAAAAACATTAACGATAAATTTTTCTTGTCTTTGCTTTTTGGTACATGTGTTCTTTTTATTGGCCGCTGCCGTTAAGGTGGTGGTTGACAACCTTTTTTTATTTGTAACTAATAAAAGGTTTTACTTCTATGGAGTGGCGGCTTCATTCCTTTTTATGTTTATATCAAAATCTGTCTAAATATTGTATAAGTTTGACATCTTTTTGTCGATGAAAAAAGTGATGAAGATATTTTCTATAAAAGATACCTACACATACCTGTTATAAAAGATATTAATGTTGACTGTTTATAATTTGCGTTAATTGGAAAATTAATGATACACCATTATGTTTCGTAAGTCTTAAACTTTTAAGACAGATTTTAGAAGAGTAAGTCATAACTGATCAGTTAAAAAAGCTCTTCCATCATCATCATTATCAGCTCATTTTATGTCCCCACTGCTGGGGCACGAGCCTTCCCTATGGATGTATAGGGAGAACGGGCCATAAACCACCACGCGGGCCCAGTGCGGATTGGTGGTTGCTAACGACTGCTAATACATCGGGGAACAACGGCTTTACGTGCCTTCCGAAGCACGGAGGAGCTCGAGATGATAAATTTTTGGTCACCCATCCGATGACCGGCCTTTTCGAAAGTTGCTTAACCTCAGCACCCGCAGACCGGGCGCGTTAGCCACTGCGCCATCGAGCTCCTCAAACTCTTAAAGCTCTTTAACTAATTGCTTATTTGCGTGTAAGTAAGATATGGAAACGTTGTAGTCTGAAAGAAGATGTAGTGACAAAAATTGAGAAAGGTATGCTGAGATGGTTTGGACATGTCGAGAGAATGAATGAAGAACGATTGACGAAAAAAGTGTATAAGGGGAGTGTGAATGGAAGTGTTGGAAGGGGTAGACCTAGGCGGACGTTTCGAGACCAAATCGGGGACGTCTTTGAAAAGGCCAGGTCAAGAGTACCCTAAACCGAAGAGCATGTATGAAGGAAATAATGAAAGTGGACGAAGCGAAACAAGTATGTATGGATCGTAGCAAGTGGAAAAAAGTGGTATCTGCCTACCCCTACGGGAAAGAGGCGTGATTATATGTATGTATGTATGTGTAAGTGAAATGCTGTGGGTATGAATACTCGACATTATAAAAATATTTTTATAACAAAAAAAAAGTAAGAGGAAGGCATTTTTAGTGTTTCTCGTTTAACTTAAACTTCATTATAAGATAACTTTTGTTTTTTTTCTAAGGTAACTATTATCAAAACAACAATAAACAAAAAAACCAAATGTTTTTGATTGTCTTACAACCGTACTCAATAAAACAAAATACATTAATCGAAACGGTTACTTTAAAAAACTAACCTTTACAGGACTTAACACAAACGAGATATAACTTTAACAGCTTAACACTTAAACATATAACTCTAAATTACAGCTCAATCTTATTGAACCCAACCCATAAAAATGGATCAATCGGTCGAATTATAATGTTAGTTGGCCTACAGTTAATGTAGACCCAATCACGGCACGAACCGAAGATATTGGAAACTTCCAAATTAGCCTATTAAAACTTGCATCGTAATATGGATGGAAGATAATCAAAATAGTCTTAGAAGTAACGCCACCTAATAAATGATAACTTTGAAATTGTTATGTAGCATTCACTATGCAAGGATGCGATATATCGATGGCGCAGTCGTTAACACTTAGTCTGTGATTGCTGAGGTTAAGCAACTTTCGCAAAAGCCGGTCATCGGATGGGTGACCAAAAGTGTTGCTCCATGTTTCGTAAGACACGTAAAGCCATTGTTGCCAGATATATTAGCGAGATGGTGTATGGCCCGATCTTTCTATGGTATTTCTAACCATAGGGAAGGCTCGTGCCCCAGCGGTGGGGGACATACAATGAGTTGATGTTAAAGACGTATAGAAGATATTGAAAATTGTCTAAGGACTGCCGTAATGATAACTTGAGGAGCTCGATGGCGCAGTGGTTAACGCGTCCGGTCTGCGAATGCAGAGGTTAAGCAACTTTCGCAAAGGCCGGTCATCGGATGGGTGACCAAAAATGTACCATCTCGAGCTCCTCCGTGCTTTGGAAGGCACGTGAAGCTGTTGGTCCCGGTTGCTTTAGCAGTCGTCAACAACCACCAATCCGCACTGGGCCCGTGGTGGTTTATGGCCTGATCTCCATATCCATCCATAGGGAAGGCTTGTGCCCCAGCAGTGGGGATGCTGAGCTGATGATGACGGGGTTACTGTGTTGATCCCTGATGGTGCCACTACGATACCTATGTACGTTAAAAGAATTAAAAAAACATGTTTTAAAGAAGTTAAAGTAAAAATTAAAGCATTAAGGCAGCTTATAGTAATACATTTCAATCGTTCTAAATACTCGAGCATAACGGTCGAATACCAGAGAATAACGGAAATAATGATTGTTAGTCACGTTTTTATCTCATTAATGGTTTGGGGCTATTTATCTCAGTGTCGTCGTCGCGCGTCCATTAATATATGTCAAAAGTAAGCCCCCCCCCCTCTACCCTCCACTTGTCTGTCGCGAGATTTTCTGTTTCTTTTCCCGTGATCTTTCGGTAGCAGACAACTGTCTTCTGGTTGCTTTAAGAATTAATTAAGAAATACAATTGAAAATGTTCTTCTTTTTGAATAACTTACTGCTTGGTTGACGTGGTGTCAGATGGTTGTGTGGATCGTGAACCGTGAACCAATTTGGACACCCATCCGTGTACCGATTGCGCCGATAGCCGCAGCTTAACTTTTCGGTTTAAGCAAAGTACGTAGTAGTAAAGATTGAACGTTCTTCTTTGTTTAATAATGTTATAAAAATATTAACTACTCTAATTTTTATTATTTTTTAATTTTGCATTCACAATTCTATCACAAACAAGAAAAAAAGATCTATTAAAAAAATTGGTAGTAAATTTTTCATTTTGTACCTACCTACTCTAATTTTCTTTATTTGAGTACTCAAAAGAGTATGTATTCACTTTTTGTTGCTCCCATATTTTTTAAATCATTAAACTTAAAGTTATATAATATGTAATATCATTAAACTAATAATAATTATAATCATTAAACATAGTTAAATAATATTGAAATGAAACAACTTTTAGGGATCTACTCGCGTTTATTTTACACATTACTTTTAAAACTGAACGCACCTGATTAAATTTAAATGAGGGTATACAAGCTGCTAACTAATTATGAGACAACCAACTCCTCAGTCTCCCTGTGACCACGGACCCTGCAAAGGGTTCGAAACGTCAGGATAAACATTAATTAAAAGTAATGTATAAAATAAACGCGAGTAGATCCGTAAAAGTTGTTTCATTTCAATGTTTAGTGTTAGCGTAAACTTTAGAAAACAATATAATACCTATATAATAGTCAATTCAGGGCTTTAAATTCAATTTATTTGTCTTCTATATGTTGATATTTGTACCTGCAAGTCAACTATTAAAAGCTTAGCCTCAATGAGAAAGTTACCCATCTATAGAAACGTCTTTAGCAAGGCCGAGTTGAGGAAACCTTGTGTTCGTGACAAAGAAATACATCGATTAAGTCGAAATACACCGAGCTCACGATTTCAGTTTCTTACTATCATTACGGCCACGAAAAAACACAGAAGATTGCTTTTTGCCGACCATCCAACGAGCGAAGTGAGGCAATTTTTTTAAAATTCTGACATCACCCCCCCCTCCCCCCTTCCGACTCATTGCGGAAACGTTATGCAAAGTAAAAGTTGCGCAAGCCAGATGACTCAAAACACATGCCACAAATAAAAAAAAGCAAATTGAGAGACGATAAGAACACTCAGCCAGTATTTGCACTAAACCGCGAACAAACAAACAAAAAAGGTTCCTTTCCACTTCGCGCTAAACCGCATGCAGTCGAAAATGCAGTCAAAGATCTACACCAAACAGCCGAGGTACAACTTAAACACTTTGGAACGACCGCTCGACGACGACGCTTCCTGCCTGCGAGCCAAAAAAATGAAAACAAAAAAGAGATCCCATATCAACAAATTCGGTTCTGCTATACTCGTGGTACGGTATAATGCCACCGCATAGAAACTGAATTCAAATTTCAAAATGCGACGTTCCATTCGATTTTTGAAACGGCCAAAGCAGAAAAATGTCGCTGGCCAAATACGATCGAGGCATGTAATTTGATGGGAACAGGTGGTGGCCATTTTAAAGAAAAAAATATGAGGACGTTCCGTTCTTTTTTTACAAAAATTAAAACCTAAATTACAGAAGAAGGGTCGGGTTAACCGCAAATGCGTTTTATGAACGTTTGGATTCGTTTCGTTTCACGCAATGATGAGACCAATTGCAGCCTTGTAAAACAAAAATTGCTTTATTGTTTTTGTAAATAGATAGTTTAACGTAAACCCGTTTGCGACGTTTCAATTGAAATATCTTGTGAAGTGAAGACAAAAAGGTTTCAAAGAGTATTGAAAGGGAATGATTGTGCACTGGTGAGGGAAAACTGAATAGTCTTTCATTTAAAAAGATTCATTAAAAGTTTGTGAAAATCTTCTCATTATTTCAGGCTACCTTTCAAAGAGCCAAGGTATTGTGAAGACGTGATTAATGAACTAGTTTTACATTGTGTAAACTTAATTGGAAATTCGTTAGGTAACTTTGATGATTCAAATATTCCTTTATGTTAAAAAAATATATTTTACCACAACAGTTAAGTAACTATTAAAAACTAATTAACTTACTAAAGTAACTATTAAAAATATCTGGTCTGATAAGTATCAGACCAGATATTTTTAATTTTCAGACAGATATATTTAATCATATATCTTTAAACTAACATGTTTATAGTTTTGAACTTTCTTAAAATAAATATTTATAAAATACAGTGAAAAAATTAAATGCCTACCCGACCCAGCCAGGAATCGAACCTGGGTCATCCGCAATCGCCCGGATTTCCCGGCTGCACTGTATTTTATAAATATTTAATTTAGCTTCAGTGCAGCAATTAGCACTTAAAAATAAAAAGTAAAATTTCTTAAAATAAGAGAAATTTAAACATTAAAGATATTTCTTAAGAAGATCATTATTATTACTTATAAATTATGATCTTTTACTGATTGCCTGTGCCCAAAATCTCGTTCCTCGTTAACAGCTTATCACAAAATTAATGCACAATAGCTATCTAACTTATTTAAAATTTAAAATTGCATTCTTTATTTTTTTGTGCTATGACTAGAGATGAAAATGACCAAAGTGACTGAATTTGACTGACTGTCAATTACGGTCAAATTGGTCAAAAACGGTCATTTACTGTCAAAAAGGGTCATATATGGTCAATATGATCTTTAGTGTTTTTTTAATATTTATTTTGAATAAAAATGTAAAAAAAGCATTTAGTTAGATTTAGGTTTTAAATTCTTTTTATATCGCCGTCACGTGCAGTTGATACTTGTCACGACTTGCACCACCGCAGTATGAGTAAACAAAGAGTAAATTGAATTTTCTTTAGCTAATAAATACTTAAATATACTACTTTTTTTGGAAACGTGACATAAACATCATAGAAACGTACTCAACCATGAACACAGAATAACAATTTTGTTTTTTTAAATAAACTGAAATCGTTTCGCGATGTTGGCGGAATTGGCAGTAATGTAAATTTATTTATTTATTTTGAAAGGTACACCAACAATGTTCACATAGTATTGATTAAAATTAGATGTTTGTAGTAATAAGATATGTATGACATTTATGACAGGCATACACAGCATTTACAAAAAACATATGAAGCTAAAATCAAAACCAAACAAATTCCAAATAACGTTCTAAAAATAAAACATAAACCAGTTTCGTATTCAATGGAATTTTACAAATAACAATAAAGATATAAAATTTTAATACCAAAAATATATATATATGTATATAAAATTAAATTAAATTAAAAAATGTTAAGGTCTTAAAAGCTTGCGTTTAATTGTTAAATAACTATCCGAAAATTATGTCTATGTTCGCAAACCTAGGCTCGTTAACCAAATCATTATAAGTGCTACACATTCTATTGATCGTATTTAATAGTTGTCACTAGTTATATTTAGTCACTTTAACAGTTAGAAATATTAATATGTTTAAGTCAATTTGATTGAATTTGACAATAAATGACCGGTCAAATACGGTTTTTGACAAGCGTGACTGGTCAGATTCAGTCATTTTACATCTCTAGTCATGACCGCTACGACCAATGCGTAAAGAAAGAACGTCATAATTTCTAGCCTCCATTTTTTTTATAACCAAGATCCTAAAGGCAAAGTAACAAATCGCATAATTCCTTTCCACCGCGTATATCACTATAATCGTGTTAGCTCTTCGGCGTATTAACAGGGCGTATTTTATGTTTTTCCGCGCTGGCAACACTCCAGAAGGCCGTGCCAGCAATGAAGTACGATAGCAGAAGAAACTCTTACCGGAATCTATGGGGTTACAATCGTTCGATACGCAACTTTTTCCCACTACATTAACATTGTTTGAATGGAATAGATGATTTGTGGATCGGTCTGATCCGAACTCATCGGAGTATCTAGTAGATGTTCTAATCACACGGATTGAAGAACGCTTTAAGTTTGTAGCCGCCCCACAAACGACGATAATATGTCCTCGAGTTTTTTTACCAGATTCTACTTTTTTGAGGGGGTCGTCTGGTAAGCAGTTGCCAAAACCCAAGTAAGTATCTGTATGAATCAATAAATTGTTCTACCTACCAATCAACCAATCTTAATCCATTACAGAGAACTCAAAATAAAATTGTTGAAGTTTTGTTCCATTGTCCTTTCCACACGCCAACTAAAGAACTATATACAAAAGTTAAAATATTTAATTTATCACAACTGTACAAATATAACACATGCATCTTGATTAAAAAAATTATAACAGGCGCTATTAAAACTAACATAGAACAAAACATAAAACGTAATACACATAATCTTAGAAATAAGTTTAAACTCAAAACTATAATACCAAGGACTAACTATGGAACAAAGACGGTACTATTTGAGGGAGCACAGCTATTTAAAAGTTTGCCAAACGAATTGAAGGATTGTGATAGTTTAAGTGTTTTCAAAAATAAACTTAAGTTACATATAGCAGCAGCAAGCATCGGTGTTTAATGTAGTACAATTGTTATTGTTTATCGATATATCTCATTATAAGGGAAATGTAAATTTCTTATGAGAATAAAGTTCTTTAACCATAATTGTTCGAGGTGACGCTGTGAAGGCATATGTGAACAAACGCAAACTCTCTATACCAAAAAAATATTTGTAAACTGTATTTCTGTATTGTGTGGAGGTATGACTTGAGCCTCTTTATAAGCAGTCCAACTATTGAACTGAACGATAATTCGTGGTAAACACGGAAAGCGCGGGAGTGGAAGAAAGCGGCACAAGTTGCCATCTAAAAATACAAAATTAATGTTTTGATGATCCCAACAATTTTATTTAAATTAAACTTTGTACCACTTATAATCGTGTAGATGTTTCTTTCCCTTGTATTTAATTCTGAAGGGCCAATCTCTTTAAGTATCGACTATTTGCGTAGGAAAGTCTAAGCCCAGTTGTGGGACGTTGATGGGCTGATAATGATTATGAATACTCAAACGAATGTAATAAGACGATTATTAAAACAAACGTTTGCCCACACAAAATGTTACAACCCTTTGCCAATATATCGATCCTCAATTACTCGATTAAAATTGAAGAAACTTCAGCCGGTAAGTGTAGTGGTAAATCACTTGCGTAATTATATCGAATACGAGCAGCGAATGATTAAATTACTTACAACACTCGAAACTTGAAACCCTTCATCGTACGGGAGTCGGGGAACGCGTCCTTTAAATATTAATTTGGAGATGGGGGGCTGCACTCGATTAGATTATTCGGACACGGTTTTATCGATTTGAAACAATATCGACCCAAATCTTGAAGATTGAATTAATAAAAATGTAATTATAGGAAGACATATAAAGCATAGTTTTGAACAGTAAAATAGCAGTAAGTTACACAACCTTGCTATTAAAAAAAAAATTATGCCGTAATACATTTTCCAATTTTATAGTATAGTAAAACTCTTCAATTTCAAACTATACATAAACTAGCTACCCGGACAGACTTTGTTCTGTCAAACATTAAATAAATATGTTATTTTTCACTTTATTAATTTTCTGTGTGCCCTACGGAAAATACGAAAAAAATAATTTTGAAAATTTAAAAATTACCCAAATCGGTCCAGCCATTCTCGAGATTTGCACTTAGCAACATTCATTTTTATTTATATAGATTTAAAACTTAACAAAAATTGGTTTAAAGAATCCGAACTTGCGTTACGGACCACACAATAATGTATTCTTTAGATTTAATTATAGCATTAAAATAAGTACTAGACTAAGAATACAAAAAGGAAGTAAAAACAGAAAGCCAGTACAAAGGTAAGTAGATTAATATAAATCCTATTAGCGGGCTTACACGGAAAATCTGGGGTGCCATGTAAATAGCCCGCGTACATTTGTGGGTTGGTTACTAAGCTAGCATTAAACTTTTTCTATCTCATTGAAGTTTGTCTTCAGGTGCCTAGCACGAGTTTTAATTGCCTTTCGATCGTGATCTATAAAAAATATCAATAATCAAAAATGATCAATCTATTCTAATTTATAAAAGCTGTGCAGTTTCTTGCGCTCATTTTTCCCCACGGCTAAAAGTTAGACGTCCTGAAGGGGTAGTAGAATAAAAATGTTTTGAAGGTTCAAAAGTACTTATTTTTAAGGGTGCGCCGTCCGTAAGTGACAAGTGTCATATGTTTTATTTGAAATGTCGTCGTCCATATTTATTTGATGCCGCGCGGCCATACTAATTTTGTATGGGGAATTTAAGGTGCTGAATAAAAAATAATTATTTAAATAACCACTTGCTGAATCGAAAATGTAGCCTAGCAATTTTTGTAGTTTATCCATTGATGATTGTTTAGACAAAATCAGAGGTACAATAATTTAGATAAACTATAAGAAATCTACTAAACGCCGCCACTCGTTTTCATGATTTTAGCCCAACTTTAAATGATATTGTAGAAAAAACTATAGCGTGTTATGAATTTATGGTTCTGACAAATTGTAAACACGTTCCCTATGATACTAAATATATATTTTGTTTAATTAATACGATAGTATTTTCAATTATATCTACTTAACCGTAACTGCATTTTTGGCATTTTTTGGGTTGCGCACCCTTAAGTATTTGAATAAAAAAAATAGACTTGTCTTTGGCTTTGTTAACATGAACAAAAACAGTAATGGACTGCTTAATTTGCGTCATAGATTTATCATAAAAAAGTCATTCGTCTACTTTTTGTCAACTATTAAAGAAGCCAACAACCCAATATTTCTTCAGTCAACCTAGATATTACTGAACATTAATAAGAAAATATAAGTAGGCAAGGTAATTTTATAATGTGCAAAGTTGGTACACGAACAACGATTCAAGAAATAAAAAGAGCGGCGCACTCACGTGTTCTTAAATTTAATATAGTTGCTGGTAAAGTTTTAAAAGCTGTCTAATATAAACGAAGTTAAGACGAAAACACGAAAAGAGAGAACGAAATGTTTGAAGCCAGGTTTAACGAGAGTTTAATGTTGCTTAACTTACCGATGTAGGTGTTTAACTTAAAGTTTGTGAAGTGAAATAGATTAGGAGGGTCTGTCATTGGTTGCTGTGATGTTTAAAATTAGTTTTAGTGTACCAACGTCAAACTCGAAAGCTTTGGCTTCATTTGAATTACACAATTTCATTAGCATATTTAGCAAATTGTGATAATATACATGAGATTAAAAGAAAAAATTTGGCGTTTCTCTAAAATATAGTTCATGAGTTCCTTATTTGTAAAATAACCTATCCTTACGTTTCGCCTCTGTCATATGATTATATAATGAAGTGAAACAATTGGGCTAACCTACAACTGGACCGCATTTATTTGTCAGTATCTGCAAAAATATCGGGAATTCCTGGTGAGTTAGTGTCATCATAACCATGTTGTTATTCTTGTTACCTTTTTTGTTTAGCCTATTTCTTCTCACTGCTGGACAAAGGTATCTCCCAAAGCCTTCCACTTCTGATTCATAGCGATTTCCCACATTTTATGCTTTTATATGGACTAACATACTACCTATTTAGTTGAATCATATTCATTCGGCACCATTTCCGAAAGATAACTTTGATTACAAAAGGGTTCGTGGCCCCATGAAAAAATATTCGAAAACTTTTCCACTTTTCAGAGGCCAAAGAATAGTTTGAGCCTAAACAACAAGCGGACTAATAAGGTTGTGAAAGTTTCCTGCGAAGCCTCCAATCCGTTTGGGAAACAGAACTCTATGGTTAACGACATAAAGGTTACGGCTACAGCACGGCTAATTCCCACGAGCATATTTCGTTAGCGGCGCGTCTTCGTTTACTGGTTTGCTGCCAATCCATTATTTCGGAAATCGTTCGGTCAAGGATAAGTCCTGTTGGGCGGAGGTGGATGGGATTCCATTTTCCTATGTTCGATTAATATATAAAATGCGATTCGATATGTTGTTAGCGTATTTAGCCGTCTCAATTTTAATAGATAGAGTTTTGTGAAAATATTTAGGATTTAAGCATGAATAAATGCGAGAGAGATTTTTTTTTTAAATTAATGTGGGTTAACCTATAATATCACAACTACAGATGATAGATAGATTCTTATTCTTAAAAAACAACGTGAACTCTCCAAGGTTTTAAATTGGTACTTTTACTGGTAAAAGAATCTGTAAGAAATTAAAGACCATACTTTTTCTTTTTGGCTTTTAAACTGCAAAATTGGTATGTCCTGTAAATCTGTCTAGTTTTAAAATGACCGCCTCAGGGTAAGTAAACCCGATAGGGTAAATAGCCCGTAAAGACCAGAGTTAATACACGGCAATGGCCCGTAATTAAATATTATGTCCTCTTTAATTTGGACACCGGTTCGCGACAGAGACCGCTTATTATCCAGATTGTGTTTACAACAGTTTAGAACTAATTTCACCAACTTACACAAAGGGTAACATATGCTGGGAGGAGCTATTCGGTTTGTTGAACGCCATGATAGCTCCGTTGGAAGTAATACGCTGAATCATGGGAACACGTAGCAAAAAGCGTTTGAGTATTCCTTAGGGCGGTTTGCACGGATGTCTTAAATCTAGATTGAGCAAAATTGTGCTTTCAATATTATTCTTAACTGATACCTTTAAAAACAATCAATTTGAAATTTTACCAAATAGCTATTATGCTTCAAATTTAATACGGATTATACTTCGAATTTGAAAGTTAAGCAACTTAGCCACCCAGCTGGATGGATGACCGAAAACTTCTCGAAGTCCTCTGCGTTCCGAAAGTCACTTTTAATCGTTAACATAATATTTTTCTCCAACTATCGGATCCCAGCAGAAAATACAATTAATATGGCGACAGACTTAAATAAGACGGTGGTAGCTCTAAGCCCTACCACAAGACTGAGTTACTAGACCACAGCGACAGACCAAACTTATTCAACGATGACCTAAATGTCCTCGAAAAAATAAATATCTGTTTTTACTCCTTTAAACAAATTGGGTATGTCGAAAACCGAGCCCAATTGAAATTGGCAGCCGACGGCCGGGCCGTCGAAGCCTCCTTTTTTTCATTCGGTAACCACAGAACATGTTATTGTAATTACCAATTCGTATTTCGGACATTTCATCTGTGCGCGGCACAAAAGGCTTCGTCCCGCAACTGGGAACGCGTTACGTAACAGAGGCTCGACGGAGTGACCTCCACTCAAACCATTGAATTAGTTGATAGTTTGGTCGGTAGATGGCGTTGTTTTTTTTAAACTTTTTCTGCGTCGTCGCTGAAAACGGTGGCAGCCATATTGAAATGAAAACTAGTCACAGGTTTTGTTCGGGCTTTTAAAATCTATACATTTATAACCCTTGACGAGTATTTTATGTTAAATCAGGAAAGTTATATTACATCTGTGAGAGGTAATAACTTAATGTTAGGAAATTGAAATAAAATCTGACAAGTTTGTGTTTTAGAAATTAGCCTGGCAATGAAACAGTAAATTTTAACTTACTTACTTTTATATTGTCGTTTACAAGCTAATTGCTAACTACTACCTCTTCATCATCACCAGCTCAATTTTAATTCCCCACTGCTGGGGCACGAGCCTTCCCTATGGATGGATAGGGAGAACGGGCCATAAACCACCACGCGGGCCCAGTGCGGTTTGGTGGTTGTTAACGTCTGCTAATGTAGCCGGGACAAACGGCTTTACGTGCCTTCCGAAGCACGGAGGAGTTCGAGATGATACATTAATGGTCACCCATCCGATGACCGGCCTTGGCGAAAATTGCTTAACCACTCGCAGACCGGGCGCGTTAACCACTGCGCCATCGAGCTTCTACGACCTATTACTTATAAAATAACAAAACGCATTAAAAATTATTGGGAAACCCAATAAAAAATGTACGGTAATTAACAGATCAAAGAAATGAAATCGGCATGGAGCGACAGACATGTCGATTGTAATCAGTAATGAAAATTAATTTTCCACGAACATTTTATTATACTACAGGTTGATTTCCCACGGGCAGGTAGCTTTTAACGTCGATTTTCAATCCGATTTATTCATATTCGAGGATCTAGTGAATTTGTAACGTTAATTTATTGTATTCTGTTAACTAACAACCTAACTAGGTTATGTCTTTAGATATTAACTTCAAGTTACTTTAGTCCCTTCAAGTTTTAGTTTTAGTAATTTTAAATTACAGTATTTTTTTTAAAATTCCACTAGATTAAGCATCTTACGAAGCAAGCAAACCCGAAAGCACACTTCACCGGAAATCTCAACTACTGTGGAAAGGTTATCATATCTCGTACTGACGGAAGACAACAATGCTACAAACATTGATGATATGGGGACATATTTAGATAAGATGGTCGTAGCTAGCTAGACAGACTTAAAACGAGCCCTACCATCAAGCAAACCAAGTACAAACATGCCGCCTGTGGAGGCTGGTCTGCTCTTGCATTACTTATCTTATTTTTAGTATTATTCACTATTAAACAATTTTTGACTTTTACTAGAGTACTGTAGTGGTACTGTATGACATTGTGGAAATTTAAACTTTTACCTGATTTAAATTTGTTAACTTAGATTTTTTATTGATTTTTTTTTTACATGTTATGGTTGTCTTCTATATTTTTTGTGTTTATTTGTAATGGAAAGTGTCCTGATACGATAGGGCATTTTCCAATATTTTTGACGCTGTAAGGGAGAAAAGAGCTGGACACTTGCTGAGTTTCTGCCGGTTCTTCTCAGTACAAGATCTCCCGCCCAGAGTAGAATTACGAACCTATGGCATAGTGACATTCACAAGAGCTACTTGTAGCCTAACGGAATAAATGAAATTGAATTTTGAATTTTTTTTTTACAAACATGTAACAATACCAACCGCTGGGAATAGAACCCAAAACCTCTGAATCTGAGACAGGTGTTAATAACCATAAGACCACAGAGGCGGTTAAATCGTTTAATGACAATTTTTTAATGACATTATACAATATATTGTGACATTATCGTGACATATCTACTAGGCCTGAATCGTATTTTTTTATTTGTGAATTTGAAATTATACAGCCCTTTAAAAAAAAGATAGAAACAGATATCCTACTTCTTAAAACGGTATAATAATAAAATATATATATATCGCTAAAAATAATGCTTCCATAATCAAATAATTTGGATATTATTAGGAACATTACGAAAAGGTTCGTATCGTATCTGAATATCGAAGTTGGAATTGCAACGTGAAATTGATGGCACTTGAACCAAATTTGGGTCGCCATATTATCAAAGTATTCAAGTGCACTGTGGTTGTAATATAGGTTTATTGAGTCAATCTTGAGAAAGGTCGTTATTTATTTAATCTATTTAGAAAACGATATACATTATATCGTGAAGGTGAGTCCAGACTATATGACAAAACATATTCTAAAGCATAGTTATGTAGCATGTCTTATAAGTATGGACGATAAATGTCAATAAAACAACCTATAATTAAAGTTAAGTAAAAGAAATTAAGTGCAATAAATAAATAAACAAATATATAGCATGTTTAACAGTTTATGCCACTCAAATATAATTTTCATTCGTATAAAGAGAGACAAAATACTGAACACTACGCCAAGATTATACACAGTGTAATTATTAGTGGGCAGGGCACATTGCTCGAAGGACTGATGGGCGCTGGGGCGGAACAGTCCTTGAGTGGCGACCGCGTACCGGAAAGCGCAGTGTGGGACAGCGCAGACCAACAAGGTGGACCGACGATCTGGTGAAGGTCGCGGAAAGCCGCTGGATGCGAGCAGCACAAAACCAGTCGTTGTGGAGATCCTTGGGGGAGGCCATTGTCCAGCAGTGGACGTCTTTTGAATAAATAAGTGTTTCACTTTGAAACAAGATTTGTAACGGAAATTAATTTAGGTTCAGTTCTGCCATTGTTATGGTGCACGCAATTTTGACAAAATATTATCTTCATCAGCTCATTTTATGTCCCCACTGCTGGGGCACATGGATGGATAGGGAGAACGGGCCATAAACCACCATGCGGGCCCAGTGCTGATTGGTGGTTGTTAACGACTGCTAATGCAGCCGGGACCAACGGCTTTACGTGCTGTTTGGAGGTCTGGCGGACAGAAAATCTTGATCAGGATTAACTCAGCAACTAAAACTTATATAAATAACACGCTCACATTTCAATACTACCTTCAAAAAATCACTAACTCCAGCACACGAAAAACAAAACCTTAATTTTTAAAACCGCATACCCAAAGTCGACAATCGATCGTCCACCATCCGAAGTTCATTATCATATATATTTTAAACGTATGTGAATCGATAATGCCCTCGTAAATTGAAATTCAATTACCTAAAGAGCCCTTAGTAAAGCCTCCTTAATATCAGTCCCTATTGGTTGACGGGTTATGAGCAAAAAAGTATGTATGCGCGTTTTTTAAGCAGTTTATCAATCATTATGTCAATTGTGAATTCAGCGAATGTATTTTGTACTTTATTTTTAGCGCAGTAAGGAGTTGCAATACCTTTGCTTGGGATTACGAGTCGTAGTCGCCGATGAGATTGTTATCAACCGCGAAGTCCTCCTTTAAATCTTTGGATAACTACCGTGTCTATGAAACTGGTAACTTTAAATAAGACTTTAATAGATAAATAGCAAAAAAAAATTTTTTTATAATTGCTTTTTAACGACGGTCACAAGCAAGCGTGTTATCCTGCTACAAGTATTATAATATGATAGAATATAACTTTTCGTTCAAAATTTCGTATACAAACTAACAGGTTTATATATTTTTTACAACCCACGAGTAGGCGTGCCTTTAAGGGTTTTTGGGACACCTATAATATATATAATTATATATCTTAAATATATTTTTTTCTTTTTTTGTGTTTTTTTACATGTTGTGACTGTCCTTTATATTTTGTGTTTTTATTTGTGATGGAAAGTGTCCTTTTATGATAGGGAATTTCCAATATTTATGACGCTGTAAGGGAGAAAAGAGCTGGACACTTGCTGAGTTTCTTGCCGGTTCTTCTCAGTACAAGATCTCCCGCCCAGAGTAGATAGACTTACGAACCGATGGCATAAATGACGTTCATAAGAGCTATTTGTAGCCTAAACTGAATAAATGACTTTGAATTTTGAATTTTGAATCATAATTATTTACTATAGAATATATCTTTTCGTTTATATTCAAAAGTGTTTTCTACCCCAAGAAAACATTATGTACTTATTTACATTTAACTGGTTTTCACTTATAACATGACGACTCATTATAAGTACAAATTCACATCACACAATCATCACAAAAGCATTTCAGCCAGAAAAAATTTTAGGACCTCGTTTTTTGGTGTTGTTTAAGTGCACATAATTTCCCGGAGCTAAGTTGGCAACACCGCATCAAATTAAGGCGCCGACAACTGTGAAATGCGCATAACTGCATGGTTCATAAAAAAGTATACAACATAATAATATAACGCTAATAATAATATATGTTATAGAAGACTATATTTGCAACAATGTTAATTGTTTCCAAAATGTAGAATTATGAAATTTTCTTCATAGAAAAAAATCCAAAGTCACTTCTCAACAGTATAGCTATCTACATTATTATCTTTTTCATTTACGAAAATTCGTCCGTCTATAAAATTAATAAGCACACTTATTAGAATAATGCTATTGTTTATTTAAATATTAAAAATTAAAATATTTTATAATAAGCGTCTTTAAGATTTCCTGATTTGAATCCAGTTGATAAAATTAAGTACACTTAATAGAAAAACGCTACTGTTTTTTTAAAATATTAAATATCAAAATATATCATAATAAGCGTATTTTTAATTTCCTGATTTGAATCCAATGGATAACGCATTATTTGCATCCCTTTTGCTTGTATGCAGAGCGACAGATCGCGCTGTTTTATGGATGTCAGCGCCTTAAGGCGGCCATTCGCGCTGGCCACCGTTGTTTTTCCACTTTAAGATTTATAGCAACACTTACTGCTTTCCCGTTCTACTTACTGTGATCACTTAAAATTTTCGCTTCTTAAATGCTATGCTGCGTGCTCGAGCTGGGTACTAACTAATGGTGTTGAAGTAAAAAAAAATGCCAGCGATGGGAGCGGTCGGTCGAGAATTTTAGTTTTAATATACATTTATAAATAAATAAATAAATAAATAAAGTTTTTCTTACACTCACACCAATTATCTAGCCCAAGAGAAGCTTCGTCATGAAACTCGTTAAATGGTTACTAGACAACGGATAAACATACTTAAAATACTTAGATACATACTTATTATACATAGAAAACATCCAGATCCGAGACAATTTAGAAAAACAATAATTTCTAAATTGACCTGACCGGGGATCGAACCCGGGACCTCAGAGATGGCTACACCATGAAAACCGGTGTACAAACCACTCGACCAAGGAGGTCGTCAATATTTTTTTTATATATTTATTATGTTTAATACTTAGCTAAGTACTGGGAACGTCAAATATGACGTGACGTGAAATATTTTCCAATAGGAGGAAATGGACAAAATTGGATCTTTTATAGTATTACACGTATTGTATAGTAAAAAAATATTTGTGTGTCACTAATAATTAGGTAATAATAAAATACAGTGTGTGTATATGTAATTAAGTAAAATAAAATAAAACTTTATTAAAGTAAACTTATTAGATGAGCGCTTTTGAATTGTCTCAAAATATTTTGCCTACCACCCTGTTCAGGACGTCTTTTAGCTGTGCAGAAGAACGGTCGCAAGAAACTGAACAGCGTTATAAAGTAGTAACGACATTTACAAAACTTTAATATGTCGTTACCAAATTGATGTAATTTTAGTTCACGTTGGAGGGCAAAGCCCAGCAGTGGGAAGATTATTACAAGTTAATTTACAGTTAAGAGGCTTATCACAAAATGCGCAAATTTCTCAGTACTACGAGCGGCCGACGCATCGCAAAAGTGGCATTTTGTGCAGTTGTAATTACATTTATTTGATGTTTAATAATTTTGTATCATTCAAAAAAAGTACATAATTTGAAATCTTATAAACTAACGTTAATTCTGGTGTACATTTAACCTAATAATATTAATAGGGTAAGGAGATATTAACAGCTAATTCTGAACGTTTTATGGCTTTGAATGAGATTTTTTGACATTGTTATATATTTTTTATTTCGTTTGCTTAATAAAGTAGTTCAATCCATGAGCTTGAAAATTGCCGTCAGCGTATTTAATTGAAAACTAGCTTCGGAATTTTGGCTTTATATAGGTAAATTGACAAGGAAAAATTGCAGAAAGCGAGGCCGCTACGAATTATACTAATAACTATTCTCCACCATACAATAAGTAAAAATTGTCTAAGGGTTTCAGTTTCTCTGAACAAGAACGTCGAAGTTGGGCATTTTATGCAACAATCCGGTCAAAATGTTATTACAAGATTTTGCCATACAAATTCTTGTTTTCGTTAACGTGATCGAATGTCGACTGAAACTCGCACTTGGCACTTTGTTCCGCGATTCATGCCCGTGAGAGGGGGTGTATGTGTGCGTTGCTTAAGGCGACGCATTGGAAATTTACGTGGCGGGATCTTGATTTTTCCCAACAATTACAAAACATATGAAAGTGATATTTGATGACATGATTTTTCATTTAATTGACTTCATTTTGCTAGTTGCAGAAACACGATTTGTCAACTTTTATAACAGAGAAAAAAATATCAAAGTAACCTCTTTTAAAACATAGATTTGCATTTTACAGGCTAACCAGACCGATTTAAGCATTTAAATTTCTTCTTAGTAGATTAGTCTTAACACACACTTCAATATTGTAGTTCATTTTTTTTAAATAATTTGTAGTTTTAATTTGAAGGAAAAAAAACAGTTTTTCTTATGGTACGGGGCGCAAACGCTCCGTATGACATTTATTGTTTAGCGGTGCGTCGCTTGAGCGCGCCGGTACGTATTATGCTTACCTGCTGGCTATACTTGTTTTGTGACTGCATCTGAGCTCGGTATTTTACTTAACTCCATTCAACGCTTGTTTTAAAAGAATTCCACGTTGAACTCGCAAAAAGCCAAGGTGTTTAATTAATTTAAAAGCACAGGGGAGAGAAGTCTCTTCGCTCCAACAATGGGATTGTCTTTTTTGTTTTAAAATCTTAGATTAGCTTTCTTTTCACGACTCTTTGGACGTTCAACTGCGCCTGATCCGCTTGAGCGGAGTTCTGTTTGCGCCCCGATGTGAGATATGGATTCAAATTACTTACAATTAGTTTTTAATTGGATTGTTTTAAGTATTGTGTTGGTGCCTGAATAGTTTGCTGTGTACACCAGAAGAGGTGGACGTATAGTTGCCTGGAATGGGATGGTAACAAAACCAAGAGAAACCAATTCATCAGAAATCAAGTGATCATCAGGCGGGCCACATTGTGTCTGATTGCAACTAATTCGTATAAAAAATCTCATTAAATATTAATAAAAATATTTTCTCTACATTTCTTAGCCTAATATTTACAATCATTCCTACAACCCAACTATTCTAAGTCCACGTAAGTACAACAACAATTTTAGAAGCTTTGTTGTGTGCTGACAGTGAAGCAATAAAATAACCAATTCCTTAGTATTTGATTTTTGATGAAAACATAAAGATGACAATACTAATAAACTAAACTAAATAAACTTTCCTACACTCACACCAATTATCTAGCCCAAGAGAAGCTTCGTTATAAAACCTGTTAAATGGTTACTAGACAACGGATAAACATACTTAAAATATTTAAATACATACTTATTATACATCGAAAACACCCAGACCTGAGACAGTTTAGAAAAACAACAGTTTCTAAATTGACCCGACCGGAGATCGAACCCGGGACCTCAGAGATGGCGACACCATACTACTACTTTAAAATACTGACAGTTACGTGATTCTTTTCTTTGTGCAAAAAACTTTTTGATGGAAACTAGCTCAAGTTATGATGACTTCACACTCTTTAATTATTTTTATTCCTTTAGAACAACTTAATTTATGATATATATATATTTTTATTTATATCTATACAACTTTTGACATTTTGATAAATAAAAGTAATTATATTTAAAAACTTTAACGACATTTGGAACACATTAATATTATAACGTATGGCTTTAGCCATTTACAAACCAAAAGAGTTAAATTAACGTCAGCGGCCATTAATTCTAATCTATGAATGAATTAAGATACATAATAATTTTATAAATCAATTAAAAAAAAACTTACCAGCTATAAATCTTACGCAACAAATTACCGCCAAACTGGAGTTGGTTTTTTTATGATTTGATTTATATCGAAAGCGAAATTAGCAGACTAGAATGTGTAATGACGTTGTTTCCTACTAGATTGGGGAAATAAAAAATTAGTAGTCTAGAATTCGTTATGACATTCTTTACTTTGTCCTAAGAGAGTTAAATCTTAAAATTTGTGATTAAGTATAGCATGCCAAGGGGGTCCCATTTTTTTATGTGTAATATCTTTTCTCTCTCTTTCTTGCAATTTGTGGGAGTGATTTCGTGAAATGGGACGGAAGTGTGTAACATGAAATGTCAGGGAAGCGCGCAAGCGCGCGCCATTTGATTTAACGAATGAGCGCGCGGTAATGCGTTACTCTTATTGTCAATTAAATAAAATACAATTTTCATTAAAAATAATTATTCTTTGTTATGAAAAATCATTTCAAATGATACCTGACCCATTTCTTTCAGAATATAATGTTAAAATTGCTTATTACTAAGGTAGGTGAGATGGCAAATGTTACACATCATGCGACTACTGTAAGGCTTTAATCAATTCATAAATTGCATAATTGCATAATTTTCGCAGGAAAACATATTTTTCTGCGTTATGTGGTTGGATGCGGATGGCGGACCGGGTGTGGTGAAGTTCCATTGGAAAGGATTACGATCAGCAGTGGACCTCTGTAGGCTGTTGATGATGATGATGATGATGGATGATGTCTGTCTAGCACTATAATAGTTTAATAGACGGTATAACGTTGGTACTTTAGATTATATTTCATCATCAGCTCATTTTATGTCCCCACTGCTGTGGTACGAGCCTTCCCTATGGATGGATAGGGAGAACGGGCTATAAACCACCACGCGGGCCCAGTGCGGATTGGTGGTTGTTAACGACTGCTAATGCAGCCGGGACCAGCGGCTTTATGTGCCTTCCGAAGCACGGAGGAGCTCGAGATGGTACATTTTTTAAAACTTGCTTATTCTCAGCATTCGCAGACCGGACGCGTTAACCACTGCGCCATCGAGCTCCTCGCTAGATTATTTAACTTCCTTTTTGCCTCAGACGCTCGGTTATGATATTTGTAATTTTTCAATCTTATCTGTGCTGTAATTTTTGAGGCAATAAACATTTTTATTTGCCGGCGGACTTCGTACCTTATAATACTTATGATGGAATACTTTGACAGTATGGAATACTTTTACAGTTTCTATGACAACAAAACAAATAAATCGTGGAACATTTTGTATTGGAAAATTAAATTGTAAAACAAAATGTTTGGGGTGGACCACCCACACTTAGGGGTATGAAAAATAGATTACGACCGATTGTCAGACCTACCGAATATACATTAAATACACAAGTAGAATTGATGTATATATTTACTTAAAGGTACTTTTGAATATGTTTTAATAGACTTTTGTCTATTTTTTATATTGCTCAGAAATGCACCTACAATGTAATTTCTGCAACACTCTATATAGTTGACTGGTAGATAATGTCTCAGGCATTAAGTCCGCCGTGTAGATAATTTATTGTTGCAGAAGTTTAAAATAAACAGTTGTATGTATAAAAGCTTGGTTTAATCGTCAATAGATTGCGGTGACCACCTCCACCAGGCGTACTGTATGGTTGGTAATAGTGTAGTAAATAAAACATAGGATAATAATACATATTCCTTTACATACAGTATTCCTTATATATATCACACGAAGCAGGACCAACGGAAGTAGTGGGCGACTTCAGTTACAAAGAATACCTGAGCCTTAAAACACAATTAACGTAGTCTATATATATCTTTTGGTGGCTTATTTTGCCGTATGCAAATGTGCCTACGCTTACAAGGAGAATGCTACAAATAGTGAAGTACCTAAAAAAAATATAGGACATAAAAGGTTGTGTATGTCTGCATACGCTACTGGCATTAAATACTATTTATAGAAGACTTCAATTACTGTATTAAAACACAAAATATATTATTTAAAAAAAAAAGTATTGGACATAAAAGCTTGTGTTTTTCTGCATAGGTATGCCACTGGCATTAAGTATACTACATATAAAAGTTATAAATGCCGTCAAATGTAAAATTAAAATATCTATTAAAATTATAATTATAACCTAAAAAGAATCTTACCACCACTGAAGGAAATAAGATACCTCGTAAAACTATTCAAAATAAACTAAAGTCGCTACAAAAACATATTTTGATCCATTTCAGACAGACATCACAGTAAATTAGTTTTGATTTCGAATCCGGTCGGTCCATTTTTGTTTTCCATTAAAATAATAAATAACACTAATATCTCCAAATTCAAACTAGGTATAGGTTAGAAACTAGTTTGCCAGAGTATACTAATATTTTAAACTATAGAAAGATCGATAGCGGCTCAATAAAAATACGAATAGTTATTAAAGTCGATATCGACACATTAACATCACTAGAAACACACAATGTTTTTCGACATTATGCAAATTTAGAGAGATAAAGTCATATAAATTACTCGACCAGAATAATTTGAATCGATTTAGGTAAGTTAACTCGCTATAAAATGAACTCGATAGTGTAAGTACTTATTCGACCTTTTTTTCGATCGAATGGCGTCGATAAGGAGTGTGGCAAGGTTGTATTGACCTTGATTTTAGCATATTGTTTTACCTAATTTGCCTATCTAATATGTTAATATCCGTTCATCACTGTCGCAGTTACAGTAATTTTTGTTTAAGCTATGTGGGTCTTTTAGGTACTTAATCCATAGATAACGTATTTTATGTACAATCCCTGACGATGTCTATAATTAGTTTTTTACATTTTGTTACCATCAACATGTACTATACTCGTATTGTTATCATAATGCAATATAAATAACTATTGAGTATTGCTTTAAGTTCTGTTTTTGTCAATGCTCAAACCTCAGAAAACACAATAGGGTATAACTATTACATTTTCGTTAAAAACTTCTTACACAGAAACGAACGCTGCTTAACGTTTTTTTAATACCAACAAACAAATAACGCATAGTATTAAAAATCGAAGAGCAATGCTGACTGCTCTTAATTAGAGTTCCTTATTTAAAAATATAAAATATTGAAATTCGAACGTCATGCTAACGGTACGTTCCAAATTCGATAATTCCAAATTCAAAGTCCCTCATACCGTGGCAGTTTACAAGTTTCATGGTAATTTCAGGCATCCTAAAGCCAGGTCCGGTGGTGTCTCCACGTTTACGTCCCATTCCTTGAGTGCGGCTTTGAATTTATACGACCTACTTGATGTGACTTACCGTAGTGAAGGCACGTTCAGTGGGATCAATCTACGAATACTGCCAAGTTTTTTTTTAAATTTATTCTTTTGAAAACACCGCAGACGAGCTTCGGGCCAAATGCTGACTCCCCAACATAAAAAGCAAAGGTACCGTGAGAAGATGACCGCATACCAATCAGATCAGCACACTGCCGTGGTGGACAGAATGAAAATGGAAAAAAGAAGGCCTTTGCCATACAGTGGGAGAAAATAAATCAACAAAAATTCCAGCGTCCTTCCCGCTTCTAGGCAAGCGGTCATGTTAGCGTATTGACACTCATACCAGTGGTGTTTAGCTCGCTCGTGGCCGATCCGAAGGCTTTAGTTAATTTGCCTTTATTGCATTTATCTTAGTTTGTTTAATTCACAGGACTATTCAGTTTATTGAATTAAATAAATAAACCCAGCGATATAGATGATGAGGTAATACCTCATCATACTATCATACTATGATGATAGAATTTACAAATTAGGGTCTTAACTAATTATAATAAGAACAACCATAATAAAAGTCTGTTTCCATCAATAAAAAGATGATTTGGGTTAAGCGAACTGACGTCAATTTGGTGAACAGTCAGCTGAGTACTTTCGTACGTGACTAAAAAGCTTTATTACAGGAGCTGCTGACACAACCGCATTTTTGACAAAAAACAAAACACAACCAGCGAGGAATAATCAAAAGTGAAGAAGACTACAAAACAAAAGACATGATACATAAAAAAGAAAGCAAGCGTCCGCTATACAGAGATTTAAAACATTTTTTCAGTTGTGGAACATTGCTAGCTGTAACTTACTACACTGTACCGTCGAATAGAAACTTTCTCAAGTCAATATCGTTTACTTTGTATTGCAAAAGATGTGTTCTAAAATTTGCCGGGTTATCAGCATTATTAGCTGCTTTTGACGTTTTGGGGTGCCAATGAACAGATAAAACTTTTCAAACTAATTAATCATGGTAAATTACATTAGTGCAATTATTTACATTACACATTGACTTTAAAAATATTAATTTACAAGTTAAAGAGAATAGTTTTATTAAAGTGCAAGGAAATTTAACAAACGAAGGGTACCGTTAAATTCGTACAAACTCAAAGAAGACAAAGTCAAACATAATAATCAAAAACTTTGAGCAGAAGATGTCCCCTACAATGTTGTTCATTAAGTAGCGTTTAATTCCTAGAAACCTTAAAGTTCCCCCGTCTCCTAGACGTACTTACATGCGACGTCACGTCGAGAAGTAAAAAACTGAACTTTATTCCAATCGCGACAAGAGTCATAGTGAAAAGCTTGTTAAACTATGGGAGAAGTTGGTAGCATGTCAACGCCCGTCAGTCGGTCGTCTAAAAACAAATGTTTGCATCGGCCATGTTAGGTTTATTACCGTGGAGCAAAATATTGTGACTGTTACATCAGAATCAGAATTTCTAACTTGGTTAAACTAAACAACGTTTTTGAAAGAAAAAACGTTCATTTAAATGAGAAAAATACACTTAGATAAATAAATACAATTAGATATCAGAGCAATTTCATTGTATCACTCTTAAAAAAAAATAGGCACGTTTAAGCTTATGAGAATTGTAAACGTTGGTGTATGAAAAGTATAACAAGAAATATAATGAATCCTAGTTAATTTACTAAACAACAAATTTTTGGCGAGACAGCCGAAGAATATCAAGAAGCGAAGAAAAACAAAAAGAAATAGAACTAGAAAAAAATCTATTTTATACAAAAACAATACACATAGGTACTTAAGTTTAAATTAGAATAAGAATTGTATCAAATAGGTCTCCGCTCAGCGTTAAGCCGTGACACGAAGTGGCACTGGTATTCTACGGATGCCTAGTTTTCTTCAAAATTTCATAGTGCTGGGCAAATAACTTACAACATAGAAAACATGGAAATCTTAATAAGCGTCGATAGATGATAGAAAAAATTAAAACGAATAAATTTACCTTTTTTATATTTTTACAGGTAATCACAGTGGTTAATCTCACCTGTTGTTAAGTCTTCCGGATTCCTCAATTAGTGTGGCACTGGCTATCTTATCCTTAGCTTCCGGAACACAACAATGATGCGACATAATTAGTTAAGATGGTGGAAGTTAGCCAGGTGGACAAACAAGCCCTACCACCAACCAAACAGAATACACAAACATGTACTCCCGCTGGGAATCGAACCCGCCTCTTGATCTAAACCAAAACACAACAGTACAAGACAGTACTTACTCTCTAATAAGCACCTTTGATTACTGCCCAAACACATAATTTCAGATGGGTAGGCACCAGTTCACATAGCGCGGTATCCATTGATTACGTGGTGATCGAGCTTACAAACTTAGACAGTAGTGATTGGCTTTCAAACAGTGTCTTTGACGGACAGCCAAATAAATTTCCAATTAAACAAGAAACCAGCAAATGCTCAGTGGCTTGCATTGGGAGAAGCCTATCCTTTAACCGCCTCTGTGGTCTAGTGGTTAAGACCACCAGTGTAGACCCATAGGTCTCGGGTTCCCAGCGGGGGGTACATAAATAAATAAATAAATAAATAAATAAATAAATATAAATAAATAAACTTTCCTACACTCTCACCAATTATCTAGCCCAAGAGAAGCTTCATTATGAAACTCGTTAAATGGTTACTAGACAACGTATAAACATACTTAAAATACTTAAATACATAGATAGGTACTTATTATACCCAGAGCCGAGACAATTTAGAAAACCACAACCGCAGGCCCTATCCCCCCCCCCACCACACAATTGATATGGCAGCGAACTTAAATTTAGATTTACCCCAGGGGGGTACCTACACCTCCAGTGTAGGAGAATCCCCCCCTGAGCGTCCACGCTCAGGCTGCCCTACGTATTCTGGGGAGGGCAAAAGTCCGCTCGTATCAGCACATGCTGCAGGCAGGAGTAAGGCAAGACATTCGGCACCCCCTCCTACGCTTCGCGTGGATTTCTGCAACATCAGGGGAATTCACTCCAACTTAAGCGCCGTCCATTACCACCTTGAGACGGAGAAGCCGGCCTTGCTTTTCCTTATTGAAACGCAGATATCCCCCCCTCCTGACGTCTCCTACTTGCGCTACCCGGGATACAATCTGGAGCATTCGTTTGTGCCACGCGCCGGTGTTTGTGCTTACGTCAGGGAGGATATGTGCGTTCGTCGCCTCGGCTATCTTGAAGTTAGGGACCTCTCCATCTTATGGCTGCACGTCGACTGCGGACACCACCCTCGCGTCTACGCGTGCCTGTATAGGTCCCACAGCGGTAACATTGAGACTGACCAACTTGTCGAGAGCGTTCAAACGGCCACAGATTCCCTTCTCCAACGGATCCCCTCTGCCGAGATCGTGGTGCTGGGAGACTTTAATGCCCACCACGTCGAATGGCTTGGTTCACGCACTACTGACCACGCGGGTAGAGCCGTTCATGACTTCGCTTTGGCCTACGGTCTGTCCCAACTGGTTGCCGAGCATACGCGATGTGGAGGGCCATACACTTTCCTTACTGGACCTCTTGTTGACCTCGCACCCAGACGGCTATCAAGTGTCCGTTGATGCACCACTAGGCTCATCAGATCATTGCTTGATTCGGAGCACAGTGCCTCTCACGGAAACTTTAAAATCGCAACGTGCGGTCAGCCGTCGGGTCTGGCATTATAGGTCAGCGGACTGGGATGGGATGCGAAGTTTCTTTGCGTCGTACCCATGGTGGCGAGTTTGCTTCTCGCTGGATGATCCTGATGTCGCCGCCGATTCTATCGTTGATGTGATACTGCAGGGAATGGAACTCTTTATTCCAAACTCTATGGTTCCCGTTGGCGGCAGATCCCAACCATGGTTTGGTCGATGTTGCAAAATAACATCTCGCCAGAAGCGCGAGCATTACCAAGCCTGGGCTAATGCGGTGTCATCAAAGGATCCAAGTACCAGTGTGCTCAAAAATAAGTACAACTTTGCTGCCAGGTCTTTTAAGAAGGACATTGCCAAGGCGAAGTCATCATTTATAGGTAGAATTGGGGAGAGGCTAATGCGTCTTCCTTCGGGTACGCGTGCATTCTGGTCTCTCGCCAAGGCTGTCTTGGGGAATTTCTGTCGACCGTCACTTCCACCACTGCACAAGACCGATGATTGCCTTGCCCATACTGCAAAAGAGGAAGCCGATCTCTTGGGTACTCTTTTCGCATCAAACTCGACCTTGGACGATGGGGAAAACTCGCCACCAACAATACCGCATTGCGCTTGTTCTATGCCAAACGTTCGGTTCCTGCAAAGGTCAGTTCGTAAGGCTCTTTTTTCCCTTGACATTCATAAGTCGAGTGGGCCTGATGCAGTCCCTCCCATTGTGCTTCGGACGTGTGCCCCTGAGTTGGCGCCGGTTCTAACGCGCCTCTTCCGGCTCTCTTACACGACTGGCGTTGTCCCGAGTTCTTGGAAGACAGCCCTTGTCCACCCGATTCCCAAAAAAGGTGATCGCTCAGATCCGTCCAACTACAGGCCTATAGCCATCACCTCTTTGCTCTCCAAAGTAATGGAGTCCATTACAAACTGCCAGCTCTTGAGGTACCTAGAAGAGAATCAACTACTAAGCGATCGCCAGTACGGTTTTCGCCGCGGTCGTTCGGCTGGTGATCTTTTAGTGTACCTCACTCACCGATGGGCGGAGGCAGTCGAGAGGAAAGGGGAGGCACTGGCAGTTAGCTTGGACATAGCGAAAGCCTTCGACAGGGTATTGCACAGGGCTCTTCTCTCGAAACTTCCATCATACGGGCTTCCTGAGAAATTGTGTGCGTGGGTCGCCAGCTTTCTTTCTGGGCGTAGCATCAAAGTCGTAGTTGACGGATCATGCTCTGACCTGAAGCCCGTGAATGCTGGAGTCCCGCAGGGGTGTGTGCTGTCGCCTACACTGTTTCTTCTGCATATCAATGACATGTTGCATAACAACAGCATTCATTGCTATGCAGACGACAGTACTGGGGATACGCTTTACACCAGACGTACTAATATTTCTCTGGAAAACGTCATCGAGAACCGGAATAAACTTGTGACTGACACTGAGAACATGTTAAGTCATGTCTCGAACTGGGGCCGACTTAATCTAGTCCATTTTAACCCTTCCAAAACACAAGTTTGCGTGTTCACCGCTAAAAAACATCCCTTCGTCTTATCACCAAACTTTGAAGGAGCTTCCCTTGATACCAAACCGGCCATTGGAATCCTTGGCGTCGATATTTCGAGTGACGTTCAATTTCGCGGTCATTTGGAAGGTAAAGCTAAATTAGCTTCGAAAAAGCTGGGTGTGCTCAATAGAGCGGGACAGTATTTCACGCCGACCCATCGCTTACAGCTTTACAAAGCACAGGTCAGGCCTCATATGGAATACTGTTCCCATCTTTGGGCTGGAGCGCCCCAGTACCAACTCCTCCCATTTGACCGCATTCAACGCAGAGCTGCTCGAGTTGTCGGCGACGTGGTAACCTCTGGTCGGCTCGATCCACTGGCCCTTCGGAGAGACGTTGCATCTCTCTGTATATTTTATCGCCTTTATCATGGGGAGTGCTCTGAGGAATTGTTCGGTTTGATCCCTGCCGCTGATTTCCTTCACCGCACTACACGCAATCGACTGTCTTTCCATCCACACCATCTTGATGGATGGCGATCTACTACTGTGCGTTTCTCACGTAATTTTTTACCACGAACTACAGTGCTGTGGAACCAGCTCTCAGCGGCGGTATTTCCGGACCAATATGACTTAGGAATCTTCAAGAAACGAGCCTATTCCTTCCTTAAAGGCCGGCAACGCATCTGTGATTCCTCTGGTTTTGCGGGTGTCCATGGGCGGCGGTGATTGCTTTCCATCAGGTGACCCGCCTGCTTGTTTGCCTCCTTCTAATATAAAAAAAAAAAAAATTCAATAATTTCTAAATTGACTCAGCCGGGGATCGAATCCGGGACCTCAGAGATGGCGACACCATGAAACCCGGTGTACAAACCACTTGACCAAGGAGGTCGCCAATGTATGTGTACTCGGTTTTGGTTTGTGGTAGGGCTTGTGCTACCATCATCTTATCTAAATATGCCACCATAACATCAATGTCTGTAGCATGTTGTGTTCCGGCAGCTAGGGATAAGATAGCCAGTGCCTCAGTAGTTGAGGATTCCGGATGAAATGCAATTCCACCATCGGCCTTATCATCACTTAACATTAGGTGAGATGAAGACCAAACGATGATGATGATGATCATAAGGTTTAAGGAGGCTAACAAAATCCTTTTTACATTAAGCTTTTACAATGGTATAGTTCCATCTATATTAGAAGCTACTCATCAACTGGTATGTGTAATAACAATTATGAAGCTTTCAAACGCGGAAGTATTGACACACTTTTTAATGATTTCTGTTGCAAGTGTAACTGTGCCAATAATAACTATCGGAAAATTTAATTTGAAGACAATATGCTGTTTTGATATAATTTATGTTTGCATGTTTTGTGATCGACGTTATTAACCTTCAAATAGTTCTTTAAAACGTAATAGAAATGGAAGATAATCTAAAAAAAAATTACGTTATACTAAACGTTATACCTTTTACATCAAAACAAAAACAGTTTCATAAATATGCACACCACAACAAATCTCAAGAAGAGATATCTCTCGAAAAATTTCTAAAACAAACTTCGATCGCTTCTTTTGAACTCTGATACGTTGATACAAAAAAAAAGTCTAAACCAGTTTAGGACTCCGAACAACGAACCGTTTCCGGAGTGCCACCAGACGCAATCTAATCCCTGCTTTATTGCTTCTATATTTAGATTCAAATTCTTGTAAACGAATCGAATCGTTTGTGAAAGCCTCTACTACAGCCTCAAATAAGGTTGAATATGCATTGTTTTCTGAATAGTGGTCTACATAAGCCGGTACGGGTGGCAAGGTGTTAGTGTAATACGTTTCTGATGACTTTTTAATTTGACCCTCGTGTGAAACTATGTTCGACTCCTGCGCACTAATAGACACATTACTATGACTGTTGATTTCAAACGCTTTTACAATTTCCGCCATAAAATGACAATAATGAAATGTGTTGAAAACTTTAAATCTTCTATCATTTTAAGTTTAATAGCAAATAACTAACGATTGCTTAAATTTTAATGTTATCATATCACTGTTAGTTACTGTACTAAAGAATTGAAATGTCGCCTAAATGTGTTGCTTGATAGTATCATGATGGATTTTATATATCAATTCAAATACTACAAATAATGAACAAATATACCTGTGACATGACTTTCATAATAGGAACACTGTAGACGTTACCTGAAAATAGAAAGAACCATCATTATTTACACGGCACATATAATATAAAACGTCTAATAATAGCGAAAATATGAGAGGACGCCATAATTCACTGTGGAAGTGTCTTGCATGCCGTGAAGGTGTGAAACATTGGATGAAATACTGTTTTCTCATAGCCGAAAACCATTTATCTTTAAGAATACTACAAAATACAATTCTCTACGGTAAGACAACATCGTAAATTTTATTCAATGCTAGTCAAAGTTTATTATGAATCCTGTCTAGAATCTTTACTATTAATAAGGGTATATATCGGGTCGCCTAATTTTTTGTACTTCTAATTGGCAATGGCACACAAACGGTTAGCCTAAATTTTTTTCGCATAATTTCACTGTTCATAATCGTGTTTGGTCTAATTTCACTTCGCCTAACTTTTTATCGGCATATTGTTTGCCAAATGCGACATTTGGCGGAACAATTCGTAATCCCTAAAGTTTGCAATTACTAAATATTAATTCACACAAAATTTAAAATCACAAAGTTTATGAGCTATAAAAAAATACATTTTTGTATGGAGCTAGATTTCTGTAGTCTAATAAAAAAAAATAGCCTCGAAATTCAAGACAATCGCTACCCTGCGCTTCGCGATTGTCTTAAATTTCTAACCTATCACGTGACTTACAGGAGTAGGGCAGCTGGTATTTTTGAAACTGAACAATAATAATTAATATTAGATATGCTAAAATTCGAGCTTTTATATATTAAGCGAAATCGTCGTAATGGCAAAATAACGTTATGCCAATATATTTTAGGGTATTTCACATTATAGACCCTAAAATTAGAGCTTAGACCAAATTATAGGTGGCAAAACAATTGTTAGGCGAAACAATAATTGTTCGTTTTAAGTTTAGGCCAATACGATTTGGCCATGTAATATTAGGACTAAAATTTTTAGGCGAACCGAAGGGCACCCTATTATTAAAGAGATAAGGTTTGTGACTTTGTTTGTTTGTTTGTTTGTTTGTTTTATTTGCGGAGGGTAATCTTTGGAACTACTGGTCCGATTCCAAAAATTCTGTCACAGATAGAAAGCTACATTTCTTGCGGGTAACATAGGCTACGTTCTACGTGGACAAAGTCGCGGGCAACCAGCTAGGTTTAGATATTTTGTTTTAGCCCCAAACGTGTAGATAATTAATGGTGTATTGTGTGTAGCATGATTTCTTTTGATACACTTATACCACACACAAGACATAATCTGTACTCAGCTTTATATTGACAAGCAGTCACAACGTTATTGGCATCATCGTAACACCATAAGTATCCCTTAGTGCGTTGCGTCGCAGAAGGAAATTATCCTCTGCCCTTGGTACAGGTCTAATCTTATCTATCACATACTATTTGATTCAACTAAACCATCCTGAACAAGTAAATATCGATGTTGCATGTCACCTTCCTAGTACGAATTTCGTTTATAAACCAAATATGGATAGTTCATACCTGCACTTGAGTCTAAATTAAGAATACCACCTTCTGTTACTGTCGACTGTCTATTATGCAATGGCAAAATATCCTTTCTTCTCAGTTCAATAATCAACATCCACCATCATACGATTGTCGCCCACTAATATCATCAGCTCATTATATGTCCCCACTGCTGGGGCACGAATCTTCCCAATGGATGGATAGGGAGAAAAGGCCATAAACCACCATGCGGGCCCAGTGCGGATTGGTGGTTGTTAACGACTGCTAATGCAGCCGAGACCGACGGCTTTACGTGCCTTCCGAAGCACGAAAGAGCTCAAGATAATAAATTTTTTGGTCACCCATCCGAAGACCGGCCTTTGCGAAAGTTACTTAACCTCAGCACTCGTAGATCGGGCGCGTTAAACACCACGCTATCGAGCTCCTCGCCCACTAACGCGACAATTAATTTCAATAGTGATTAGTATAGCATCAAAGCGAAATATTTGTTTTTGCGCTAAGGTATAAACATCGGCAAAATAAAGCAGAGCCCACCATCGGATTTACGTACATAGGTTTACGAAAAAAAGGGTGGGGGTTTGGAGGGAACACCGAGGCAGGTATGATGCTTGAGAGTAGAGCAAACAAAACTGTTTACTTGGTAGATTGGGGGATTATGGTCTGATCGGCGGGCAGCACGTTCAAAAAAATGAGCTTTGACGAAAATTGAGCGATGATTAATATTTAAGTTTGTGTACGTAAACGTTTTTGGTTGTTTGCACGCCAATTTTTTGGGGGGACGCTTTTTTTGCGTAATTGAGGTCAAATATAAACAGTTTTTTTTTAATAATTTCAATATGGCTGATCGGAATCTTCGAATTGTTGTATAAATTACGCTCCATCTTCTGTTTCTTTAGAAGGCGTTGAATGCTAATTTTTCATACTTCCAAACCTATAATAATAATCTATGCTCTTTTAATAACAAAATCATCTATATAAGCATCTAATTGTATTATTAGTCAAAAACCAAGGACGTGTCAATGTGTAAGTGACAACATCAAACTTTCGGAACATTCCCTGACCCATATCATAACGTCAAAAATGAAATTACAGGAGATTCGACGCCACAGCCAATTGATGGCAATTATTATCCCTAAACATGAATTTCGCTAAAAGCCATAACAAGATCGGACGTTTTGCGAAGGCACAATCTACTACTTTTAAGGTGTTGCGTTCCTGTCATGCTTAGTGGGGACACTCTCCATCACAATAAGCGAGGATTACTGCACAGTTCTTACCAAGAACCTTTCTATGTTGTAATAAGTGTCATATTTATAGCTAAAGGGGTGCTGCTTTTTGAATTTTGAAATTTCTACAAACATACTAATATGTATGCTTGGCAGTTAAATCAGTAAATAATAGTTAGTTTTATATGCTTATACTTACAAATATCACCTACATATTTACTGGTAGCAGTAGAAATACAGATAGTCATTCAGCAATTCGAACCGCTAATGATGAAGACGTTGAAATAGTAAAAAGATAACGAGATACATCAATCAAGAGAAACAACCCATTCCATCAGTGGCATCTCTCAAGGACCACAGGTCAACACGAAATACAAACAAAATAGCAAAAAAGCCGGGAGGCAAGAGATAAAGCCTATCTACGGACGGCCCAATATTACCACTTTGCGAAATTACTTTGTCCTTACACAAAGCCTCTTTGTGAAGAATTCGATTTTTTTTTCAGACAATATGAATGAGAATCGGTCCAGCGTACTCGATATTTTCAGATGATAAACTCTGATGTATTAAGTTTTTAATACTTTGTAGTAAGGTTGTTTGTTTTTCGTAGTAAGACAGATGGAGATCCGAAGAGATGGAAGGAAATAAGGGTGACATTTGCGTTATAGGTATTTGCATAATAAGTTGTTAAAGTTGAGGTTGTGGCAAGTCTTTAAACTGTAAACGTATAGTTAAATCGCTGTTGTAATAAAACAAAAGTGCTGATTTCTCAATCATTTGATAAAACTTATATGACTAATAACTGCCCCATTACAACAAAAGTCATCAATGTAATAGAAGAAAAGTTGGTAAACGACTTAGGTGAGACATTTTGCAAAATGCCTGTATAAATAGTATAAATAATATAGACTAAATTTTTGATTAAAGAATTGAGGATTAAGAAAACAAAAATAAACCATAATTATTCAAAATTCTATAAAAAGCAAACCTTGAAATTATAGTTAATGTAAACCACTCTCTTTAATTTTAGTAAACCCAACCACCCAAATATCTCTATTTCAGCTCCTGCCCACCAACTTTAAAAATAGATTTTCAAGCAATTACGTAGATTTAATTGTATCACAAAAAATAGGAAAAAAAAATAGGAAATAGGTAAAAGGGCACTATAATAGAACGACAACAACGGCATAAAAATTAGGGCATCGCTTTACCAGCATAAATGCGTCACCAGAGCCAGACGTCTCAATTCATTCGAAAAAATCTGCGGGTCGATACATAAAGAGTAAAGACACCGGATGTCGGTGTAAACCGGTGGAACGGCACACTATAACCCATAACTTTTGCCTTAAAACAAGGAGCGAAACACGTTGGCAACATTTATGAACGTCCCCGACAAAGATTAAGGAGTAAATATTTTCTGCGGACGCGATTGCATTTTTGACAATGGTAAATTTTTGCATTTAATATATGTAATGCAAATAGAAAGATTTATTACTAGTGCAATTTGTTTTTACTAATTAATTTTAAAATAATGACAATTGCTGACCGGTGCGCATTTTGAGATTTCTGCAGATACTGACACGATCATGCATTTTGATTTTTTATTATGCGGATTGGTGGTCCCTTTTTTACAAACATTCTATTTCGAAAACGGGCAGAGCCAACTTGAACTATAAAGATGCATTAAATAATATTCCCCTGGACTACGGATTCGACAAAAGCAGCTCAATTTTCACTAACTTGAACGCATTTCAGATTACGTATATGTAAAAACCACACACCCATTTGAGGCTGGCGTGGCGACGGCATACACCAACAGTACCAATAGCATCCTGAACACCATTGCTGTTATAAGGTGGATTGCCCCATCCAGAAATACTGGGTGGGATTAATCATAGGTTTACACCGATGATTGATCTCACCCAGTATTCTAAGTACCTATTTATAAGTATTTTTTTTTGTTATCTAATAAAATGCTTTACTAACAAAGCCTGTAAGAATGTATTAACTAACACATTTATGAATACTCACTGTCTGAAATAAAGTTTATATTATTATTATTATTATACACATATAAACCTAAATGTGCCAGTTCTTTAGACAAAACGCTGCGAAATTTCCGCTTCAAAAGAGACTTACGCTGGACTTTTTCTTAATGTACATGTTTTATGTACCATAGTGCAACAGTGACACTTTTACCTTGCAGTTCGGAAATGTAGCACTCAGCATTAAGTCTGTCGGTTCCACGAACGGCCTCACCTCGGTAACTGTCAGTTACGCTCTTACACGCTAGCTCTTAAGTATCCTCTGCAAAACTTTTTTACTCTTTGCCTCTCAAGCACGCGCAGGGCGACAGAAGAGGGCGGGCCGGGGGGGTGGGGGGCGAGACGTAAGCGATTTGTAGAGCCGATGAAAGCTCTTCAGATATAGACGTTAGGGTTGTCAACGGCTAATGGAAATAACGGTCCGTATTTTTACTTAAGACCGGTAAGTAGGTTACTTAAATATGGCGGCTTAGTTTGTTAAATGGCATCTTTTTTTCGCTTGAAAGTGCGTGGGCATGTTTGCGGCGGATCATGGGATAATTGGTCGTATCGACGCCCATTGTTTTGTTGTTTTCTTTGATGGAGGGATTGGTATTGTTTGTGTTTTATTACGTCGATCTGATACTCCAATAAGTTTTTGATATATCAAGTTTCTTATAGTGATTCCTGGATTGAGATTTATAACAGCTATAATTCACAATAAATTGAATTATAAAAATCGTAAACATAATAAAAGATTTTCGACACAGTAGTAAAAGAAAGAAAGAAAAAATATTTATTGGAAAAAAGGAGCAACTTACTTAAGTTTTGGTAAAAACCTTTACTAATATCAGTAGAAAAAATAACCCGTATCCTACTACACTACGAATCTAATAATTCTAATATTAAATTTATAAATGTGTACGGTAAACTGTAAAACTTCAAATATCAAACTCACTAACTAAATCGAAAAAACATAAATTCAAAGCATTTCAATCTGTTTAAAGTCAAATTTGTATTACACTTTAATTTATTGGGATTAAAGTTTGCCAAGAAGTACAAGAATTAGTTAATAAGGGATTAATTTACTGACGAGCAGCCAACCCTAACGCGAAGAGGCAAGAAGACTCAAATACTTGCTCCACTACTGCGGTTGCAGAATTCACTCTTCGGGGTCAACCACCCCTCTCATTAAGCGATAACTTCGCTCACGTGTCACGCGACGACGTTCTTAAAAAGCGAAATATTAATATGTCACGTTAAAACCTCGAAGGATGTAAAAGTGACACCAACACATAAAGTTGTTTTTTTGTTTGTGTCAAACTGACACTATACGAAGTGAAAAAAGAAAATCTTTTTTCGCTAACAGAGACCAATATAGAAGTGAATGTAAATGTGCACTATTTACAAAATGTCACTTCAGGAGTTTATATTTTCTAAAAAACAAAGTGTCAATCTTACCTGTAGACAGCGTTAGTATTAGGTACTTATGCAGCCGGCCATTAATGAGCAAGCATTTATTGCAAAGAACTAAAATATGTAACGAAGATTTTAAGTACATAATGGATTCATCGCCACCGAAACTTAGCAATAGCTTAGGGGCTAGTCAGTTATCTATATCTATACTACTATATAAATCTGTAGGCTCTGTGTGTACTTGCAATTTTTCTGACAAATTTTGGGATAAATATTCATTTTATGACTAACTGACACTAATTCTACGATTTTTGAATTTTTGTCTCTGTCTGTCTGTCTGTATGTCCACTTTTAACTCAAGAACGGCTTGACCGATCTTGATCAAAATTTGTAGTAAGAACATGCGATAGTGCAAAAGATAGGCTATAAAAAAAATGAAATTTTATTCACAAGTTTACGCTCAGCGAAGCTGGCGAGTTTGAACTGGTTTGGAATGGCTACCAACAGAGAGAGATGGCGTGCAAAGGGAGAGGCCTACACTCAGCATTGGGTGGCGACGGGCTGAAGAAGAAGAAAAAGAAGCGGGCGAGTGACGGCTCTTGATGAAAATTTGTATATTAAGAACATGAGATTGTGCAAATGAAAAACCTAATAATTATTTTGATTAGCATTCATTGACCCATTATTTTCGCACAGCGAAGCGGGCGGGTGACGGCTAGTCTGTGTATAAATGTATACTAGCACATAACTCGCGACTTCCTCCGCGTGAATTTAAGATTTAAAAATAAACTCTTTTATAAAATAAAATAAATCCTATGTACCCCGCAAGCGATGTAGCATTCTATCAGTGAAAGAATTTTTGGAATCGGACCAGTAGGGCCAGAGATTAGGCCCAGCATACAAACAAACAAACAAACAAAGTCACAAACAATAATAATTATAAAATATATAGTGAAAAAATTAAATACCCGACGCAGTCAGGAATCGAACCTGGGTCTTCCGCCATCCGGGCGGCTGCACTGACCATTATGCTACCGGGAAGGCTGACGTAAGCACTGAATTCTTTCACTACTTTGATTTTGACTGCTTTTTTTGGCAGTAGTGTCATCTATCCAACGGTTATTGCATCGATTAGCCATGCAGATTCATCTTTACAGATGAAATATCAATTTGATAATACAAAGCTATAGTAATTTTTTATTTTTTATTTTTTTATTTTTAAGTACTAACTGCTTCTTCTCCTTTATTGGTCTTCCGCTATCCGGGTGTCCTTCCCGGTAGCATAATAGTCAGTGCAGCCCGAATTGTGGAAGACCCTGGTTCGATTGCTGGCTAGGTCAGGTATATAGGCATTTAATTTTTTCACTATCCTACTAATATTAAAAACCCGAAAGTTTGTAAGTATGAATGGATGTTTGTTACTCTTTCACGTAAAAACTACTAAATGGATTTAAATGAAATTCGGCATACAGATAGTTTATAATCTGGATTAACACATAGGATACTTTTTATCCTGATATTCGCACGGCAACGGGAACCACGCGGGTGAAACCGCGAGCGGCCGCTAGTGTTTTATAATTATTTAATTCAGCTTTAGTGCAGCAATAAGCACTTACAAATAAAAAAGTCACAAATGTTACCAATTTACTAATAGTAAGAATAAGTATAACAATAAGTAAAAATAAATATAAATTTAGAGAGTATTATGTATTACATAACATTGTGTATTTTGTGAATTAAGGTCAAATTTCGACCACTGGGCGACCACTAGTTCTTGTAGTTATATGCCAGGCTAATCTTCCCCCGATCGGGGGAAAAGGGTAGGAAGCAGGTCGTCCCATTCGTAACTCGTCACACATTCGAAACTCGTCCCTTTCGCAGCTTGTCCCATTCCCAGCTCGTCCCGTTCGCGAGTCGTCCCATTCGCGGCTCGTCCCGTTCGTGGCTCGTCCCATTCGCAGCTCGTCCTATTCGCAGCTCGTCCCATTTATATTTTTTTACAACTCGCGGTATCGATAAAGAGTACCAGGATGTTAATTTGAATTCATAGCCCCTCGGAGAATCTAGTAGGGCACGGGGACACGCACTAGTGCGTGATGCCGTTCCCTCTAGAAAACCCCCGAAGGTGATTCGTTTCCCACGTCTTGAGGAACCGTTTATCTTTCTCGCCAAACCAAACAAGCCCGGTGAAGCTGAAAATACCATCTGAGGCAATCAGCTAATATAAAAATAAAAATTAAACACTTTTTTTGGTCTTGTTTTGGAGATATTTTTACTTCAATAAATAATAAAACAGTGTTATTTACAAATCCAAATGACAGGTTTATATTTATAATCCTACCCTCAACACTAGCCATCATCCTGCCTCGACATTGAAGATATTATGAGTAACTTTAATACGTTTCAAGCATGTTTTAAACTAATTTACAACATACAATTTGTAATTAACATAATCGGTCACATATCACCATATAATTTCAGGTCACATATCACTTTTTCATTTCCAATTAAACAATCTCAATTAACAAAAAAATATGTGTATCGCCTCCGGGTTTGAAGTAGCAGTTGCCTATTTTACAGTTAGCTTTAGTGGCGTTCAAAGTAATATATGATTTAATTGAGAGGTGCTGACCCAAAGTATTAAAATATTTCATCACCGCTTTTGTAACACTAAATCTCTTCAAAGCGTTACTGTCAGAAGTGAGGAAATATGACATAGCTAAGACAAATGGAGGCGACACACAAAATTAGAGAAACGACTTTGAATACTAGAAGTGACATGTTATGGGTTAAGACCGTTTCTTAACGGAAACGTTTTGAAAGAGGATTTCCACTTAATTAGTTCATACGGTGAAGAGGTTAAAATAGAACTGATTTTTTTTTATATTTACGGGTAAGCACAGTGCCTTGATCTCATCTGATGTTAAGTGATGATAAGGCCAATTGGTGGAAGCGCACTTCACCCGGGATCCACAACTAGTGAGGCACTGGCTATCTTATCTCAAGTTGCCGGAACACAACAATGCTACAAACATTGATGTTATGGCGACATATTTAGTAAAGATGGTGGTAGCTAGCCAGGCAGACAAACAAGTCCTACCACCAACCAAACCGAGTACACAAACATGTACCCTCGCTGGGAATCGAACCCGGGACCTCTGGGTCTTAACCGGTGGTCTTAACCACTAAACCACAGAGGCAGTTAAAAATAAAAATGGTCAGTTTAGAACTGTTAATGGCAATTTTATTATTCAGCACGATATGGCGTTCATCAAATATATATCACCAGGCACCCACGCGCATGCTTTGAACATTGTAAATGTCAAGACATTTTAAACCTATGATTATAAAGGTTATCTGCCTGTGATTATCCAGCTAACAACAATTAAGAGTTGTATTTGTATTTCATTTATGATCTCAAACAAAAACAATAATAAATTATGTTTACAAAGTCTCTAAAAAATATGAAATGACTCAATGACACTTTTCCATTGAGAATAGAAAGATGTCACTGTCTTTTGTCATGTAATAATGACACAAGAACATTTAACAGGAGGTAGTTTTTAAAAATAGTCATATCCAAAATTATCTGTTTTATACAAATTCTACCAGATGTCTCTACTGAGTATCAATATATCATCATCATCATCATCATCATCATCAGCTCATTTTTATGTCCCAACTGCTGGGGTACGAGCCTTCCTTATGAATGGATAGGTTAAACGGGCCATAAACCACCACGCGGGCCCAGTACGCATTGGTGGTTTTTAACGACTGCTATAGCAGCCGGGACAAATGGCTTTACGGGCCTTTCAAAGCACGAAGATCTAGATGAAAAATTTTTTGGTCACCCATCCGATGACCGGCCTTTTCGAAAGTTGCTTAACCTCAGCACCCGCGGACTGGGCGCGTTAACCACTGCGCCATCGAGCTCCTCATAATACCACCATCACCAAAGTCCTTATTACTCGATTTGTAAATGGAGTCTGCTAGAATTGAATATTACCTCCTATTTAACTTAATCAATTAGTCATACTAAATGTCACTATAACTGGCTATTTTTACGTCCCATTCGGCGTCGGCAATTATTTACAAGACTTAGCACAGCGACTAACAACACTAAAACTATTAACGGGGTAGTCCAAATAGTTTGAAATAGTTTCCTTGGCTCGCCGCCAGGCGCGCTGCGTTCGCTGATAGATCGCCATGCCTTGCAGTGACATGGTTGTAAACAAAAATAAATGAGATCGTATGAAACGCTGTGTTTTGATATAAGCGGATTTCGGTTTAGTCCGTTCGGACAGAGTAAGTTTTATTGGTATGAAATGTCTGTTAAAATGAGATTTTATGCTCGATGGATGGTGGACTATTTTGTTTTGACTGTTGGATTAAAGCTGTTCGACAATGTTATTATATGATTTATAAAAGTTAACTGTAATTCACAGTTTAACGAAGCTTAAAGAAACCCATGAAGCAGATTGGAGTCTACTTGTCTCATGATAGATTACTTTACAGATTCTACGAATTTATGTCGCTATTTCATGTTCATATAGCTTTGACGTTTCAAATGAAGCACTGCCAAAGATTGAAATAAAACATCTGAGTCCAACGAACCCGATATTCTGAAAGAAACGGTAGTTACAACATGACGGTTATGTATTTTTTATACAATAACACAGTTCTATTTATTGTTCAATAAGAGATAAATAGTACAGATTTTATGACACTGTTCAACTACGTTTGTATAGCGTTAAGAGTTTGATTGATGTAACTTAGAATTTAAATATAGCTTTTTAAAGTTTACGCGAACACTATCTTCAACAAAAAAAAATATCTTACACAAATCTATCTAAGAATCTAGCAGGAGACTATGGACTGTTCGGTTACTACGATTTGAGGAACCTTAAGTTTCTCGATGCCTCTGTTACGCTCTAAAAGCTTAAAAGCTAATACCAAATGTTTGTCACATATATATGTCAGGTGTTTCACGGTAAGAAGTATTTTGTTTCAACTAAACACTGTCGGCTGTACGAGTACACTTAGCGAAGGAAAACATAAAACTTTGAAATAAGTGTCAGTCTTACTCGCGAGTGTCGAGAGTCGCAACTATGAGCTCAGTTTCATGTGTCGAAGCACCCACTTCAACAAGATAAGTCGGTAAGTATGTGTCGGAAGTTTCTTTTAGTGATAGAACGGATATTTGATGAGATTTTACATTGGAATCAAAAGATTTTTATTTATTTTCATCATCTTTAAATTAATACGTGAAGCAAAAACTTTGAACCTCTTTTTTACGAAAATTGCGCGGGACGGAGGAGTATGAAATTACGCACACTTATAGTTTATATAGAGAATGTTAATATTTTTTTAAATTATGCATAAAATTACATTAAATTAATAAAACAAACACACACACTAAGTACCATGTATTTGACACACACGCATATATATTTGACACACACGTATATAATCTTTTCAAAAATTTCAAAAATGGAAGAGGAGCGGCCGAAATCTGTCAATGCCAATCCAAACTCACATTCTATTTTTTAAAATTTTTCATTGCTTAGGATACAATCCGTGCAGCCTTGATAAAATTACGGTCGAGTGGTCGAACCACTGGGCGACCACTAGTCATTATAAACAGCCTATCAACGTTCTACTGCTAGATTCAGGCCTGGGCTAATTCAATAACATCATTACCAGCATCAGAAATTTGGTGGTTTAGAAGCCTTTACTCCTTTTGGTGTTTTCATCTACAGGATATTTTTTTTACTAGCGCGCAAATTTTCTGGAGCGACTCAGAATCGGTAAGTTAACAACTTTCTCATAGTAACATGGGTTGAAATATGTCAAAAATGTTTAGACTTCCCATATTTTAGCGAACACTTGATTAGCCTGATTTGTATGAAGAGTTTTATTGCTGAAGTAATTTAAAAAAACACTTATCATATAGGTTCTGCACATTATCCCTACACCTTTCTTGATTCTAGTCGGATATCTAGAGCGGATATCCCATTCCATCAGCGCTTTTCAAGGATAGGACCTCTGGTTGACCGCGTCGTGGGGGAGAGAACCACTCTTGCAATGTACACTTAATAAGTACTGCACATTATGTTTTAGCAAGTCCCGACCGCAAAGGACAGGAGTTCAAAAGAGTCTTAAGGGAAACAAGTTCGCCGTCGCACTTCGGTACTTTGGAGGGTCGGGCCTGACAATTATACAGTAAATAGCAAGGGCCATGCGTTGCTGGTAAAAACAGGGGTGTTGTGAATTTGAAGCAAACAATTTTGTCTCTTGTAATTACGCACTTTTGAAACCAAAATTAGAAAGAAAGAAAAAATATTATTTGGGACAAAACACATTAAAATATAACAAGCATACAAAGACAATAACAACATCATATTGACAACATACAATTACTAGGTAGTGAAGATGATGATGATGATACTAGGTGGTATTGTTTTTTCAAGATGACACAAACACTAAACATTAAAATTAAAAAAATATATATTTTATAAATAACTATCATTATGAAGATTTGTCATAGTGTTTCATTTTCGAAAACCGATATTCCAAGTGGATGGCATGCAGTAAGTTAATATTGCTATTACCAGTACCTAATAATTATTATTTTTTGTAATACTCAAAGTTAAGATCTATAGCTAACATCTATACAACTTATATTGCTTGAAATCACTCGGCAACTGAATCCTGTACCGGAGCCGATAAACTTCAAAAATCGCTTCACCAAATTCAATCATAAAGCTCTCAGTAATTTTCTCAAATGAACAACAGTACACTTTAATTCTTTAACAATTTAGGAGCACACGTTCTCGCAAGCAATATACAGTGATTAAATACAATTTCGTCCGTCCCAAAGAGCCCTCTAGCGCTTCCGGGAAGCCTACCGACATCCGTTTCCCCCCCTCCCATTTTACCCCTACTTCCGGCTCGCACTTTTTCCAAGTGGTCCTCTGTTCTGTACCTTTTTGTCCGAAAATAAAGTTTTGTCTGAGTAAAAATTGGGACGAAAATGTAGGGTAAGGGACACAGGAAGCGGCGTAGCTAGCGTAGCACCCAAGAAGAAAACTCTTTTGTGTAGAAAAAAATAATAATTAGGGAAGGCCTTTCTTTTTGACGTGTAAGGGTGCTTGTAACCATGCGGAGGTAATTCTTGCGACCAAGAATTATACACACACACGTGTATGTGTTATTAACCTAAAATATCGATAGGAATGCAATAGGACAGTAAAGCGAAAATGATACTTCGGTTGTAATACTGAAAAATATAGGTATAAAAGCACGGTGGAACACGACCGATCTAAAATGCACAACAAAACAAAATAAAAAAGAAAACATCGTCAACAATCGTAAAAGAGGAACTAAACATTAATATCTATACTATCTTACGAACTTATTTTAATTAATCACTTCAATCATCTGTGTACTAAACATTGTTTAAATATTTCAAAATTGTGTGTCTCTTTCTAATATTATTGACAAAAAAGTGACAGCATCCGTTCTAGACAGAGACGATGTTAATAAATACATTAATACGTCTAATTATAAACATCGTTCGATGGTTAGTCAGTAGGTTTTATAATTATGGTATATTTAAATGTATTCATAAAAATAATAACTAAGATATCTTTAGCAAATAATTTTATATTCGAATGCTACGTATATTTAATGATTTATATGAGAAATAATACCAGCCAGATTGCAAGGATTTCATAACTAAATGTGTTGTGTACCTTAACTCGTAGTCTGAATAGAGCAAGTAGCCTAAAATATCTAGTTGCGTTGTTCTAAGTATGGGAATAATGTTCTGTTTACATTCTAAACAATCATCTGGTATATTTATGAACATCGTTAGACACCCGACGATTGATTAACAAAGGAAAAAACAAAAGCTTAAACTAACAGTTTCACAGTTGCTTCTTATCTTACAACGTTAAACATTAACCGTACATTAACTGAAGACCTTAACACAAATGAAGAAGACTCTAAATAGAACAAGCCCTTCTAAAATTAGAACTAAGTAAACTTGAAATCATTGGTAACAATTGTCAAGCGATTATCGACCTTACTGTGAGTATCTGAAGTGTTTCGAACCACCATATGTTCAGGAAACCAAATATTTGAAGACAATTTGTTTATAATAGAGCTTGTTGACGTGTGTTAAGTGAAACTATCGTAGGGAGAAATGGTAGGATCTGTCATGATTGTGTGATATTTTTAAGGAGTGATGATAAAAACCGTAGAGGATGTAATATAACCCAAAAATATTAAACCAATCAGTATAGTAAACATTTTCATGGACGTTTGCGACAATTTATAACATATTTACTTTTCAAAAACTGGTCCGCTTAATCCTGAATAATCATATTGCTAAAGGCTACTTTTCAAACCCGTCAAATAAATTGTTGCCAAGGGCTTGCTGACAGTATCTAGTAATTTATAATTCAAAAGGTTTTTCATTGGCAAAGTTTTAAAATTTTGCTATGATAACTAAGAAAAAATACTTGAATCAGTTGAAAATTTTACGATATAGCTCCTTTTACAACAGTAAAAAAATTCGAGAAATAATTTATTTCCCCTGGATAACAGCATCTCCCGACCTTCCAACTACGTTTTTGCAAAGGCGTATGTCGATTCGTGGCAGAACAAACAAACAAATCTAAACTTAAGGTAACATAACATTCTATAAAGCAGTAAGTAACTCTTGTGTTAAATTATTATTTATTAGGTGTCACTACTTAGGAAAGACCTCCCTCCTATCTTTCCATTTGTTTCTGTTTCGTGATATAGTATGTCAGATGTTGAGGATATATAATTTTACTATCATCTACCGGGTTTCCACGCACGACGTGGTCTCATATCCCACGTTAGCGTTTATTACCTGAAACAAAATAAATGTAATACGTTATAATGGATTAAGTAGTATCATTAATGGGTGATGTATTCCGATAATTAAGATAAAATAGTCAATTCCCCAGTAGTTTAAAATATTGAGTGAAATACGCTTCTATCTCATCGTTTAGCTTCAGATGAGATGATGGCTAAGTTTATTATGTTTACTGTGTTCATAATGTGTAGTAATAGTAGTAATTGAACAACAAAAGGTAATTTCAACAAATTATTCTATTTCACAGTCATAACCGAAATTACATTACAAAAAAACATCTAGGATAAGTCAGCTAAGTGTATCAAAGTCTTAAACGGCGCGGCCTCGCGATGTAAAAGCAAGAGTTGAAAAGAATTCCGAGCGAATCCGGGCAAACAAGATATCTCGTGATATGCTAATCAAGGCGAAACGGATCCAGAATATCTAACCCTACCAAACTTAGGGTATCACTTGAACAGGGCTTAAGAAGTCGATCAAACAGGGATTTGCGGGGCCCAACCCGCGTTCGAGGGTTCAACTCTCAAATTGAAATTTTGTTTTTGTTTATAAGGATCGCTCTAGGTGAGATTGTCTCTAAATAGAAACTCAGATGGGTGTAAGTGAGTAATAGAACAGGTGGAGCTCCGATGTTTGCGATGGGCGTTTGTTTTCTGTGTCTTCTTTTGTCTTTTTAAATAATTGTTTTTAGTTTTTCGAGTCACTTGACGCAATTTGTATGTATAGTCGACAATGAAATTGCTTTACCACCTTAGAAGTGAATTTTGTTTGCGTATAATAAAACAACAAGTTCTATTATTGTTTAAAAGACCAAGTGACAGATACGTTGTCATCATTGACAATGAGCCTTAGCGAAATTTTATTGTAATGGAAGTTTTTGTCAAAAGTGATAAAGCAATTTCATGGTCGACTATACTTTTACTGTTACTTATCGGAAATGATAAGGTGCTGGTAATCTAAATTTTAAAAGGGTTATTATCATAATCACAAAAAATTATAATGTCAAAAGCTACCAAAAAAGCACCATATACTGACACTACCAAAACAAAGCACCAAGTCCAAAAAACTATAGAAAACTAGGGTTAGCAATAACTACATTATAGTACATTACAAATGTCAAGTGCTTAGTTAAAACCTACATTTTATGAAGGAGTAAAATCTGTTTCCATGTATGTAGGAGTTAATCTCTGAAACTACCGAACCGAACGCTATGTGACTGTCTTTGTCTTGAAACTTCGCGACCGGGAGGGTTTTATATTTACCTCAACATAGACAGTACTAAAAAGTTATGAACGTGCTAACTAAAGCAGTTACAGAATCAGGCGTGACTTAAAAAGAACTAATGCCGTTAAAGGGAAGTAAAGCGGAAGGAAGGAACAAGCTCTGTAGAAAAAAAAGACAGAAAAAAAGTGAAAAAGTTTATTTGAATTAAAACCTCCATAATTTCGAAACAGGAATTGTACGGAACGGGAAGGTTGGCTGGTATTTTCACAGTTTCCTTCCAGGTTAGGAGGATAACGGTATTGTAGCAATGTCTTTATATCAGAAAGAAAACGAGCGAACTTAATTATGAGTTGAATGGACATTTCTCGAGACAGAAAACTTTTAACCCGACAATGTTTTTCACATAATACATTTTGTTTTATGAAGATTACGACTTTTCGTATGATAAAATTAAACTTTGTTTTACCATATAAAGTAGTCATAGTCATAGTCATATTTATTTTATTGTATCATGTTGGTATGGTACAGATCTTACAATATTATAAACAGTCCCTTAACATGACCCTGTAAGGGTATTGCAACTATTTGGGATTTTTTTTAAATACCTATATTTTTTAAACAACAAAAGTATTAATTCTAAGGTATTACTAAGTTAACAAAGGCAAAAATAACAAAAACAATAAATTACATAAAATTAATACTTCAGATTCATAAATAAAAGTTAAATTAAATGTACAATAATATAAGAAACATAATTACAATATTAAAATGAAATTTCTTAATTTTTTAAAATAATTTATAGATAGATACATGATAGATAATACATGTATATATTATTAAACATATAGATAGATACCTATGTACTTTATTGCTCACAAAAAAACTGTAAATTGTATAAACCTATTTATTTCCTAAAGTTTTTTACCCAGAGTCATTGTCTTGAGAACCGGCCACAGGTCATCCCCAAAGCTGCACCATTGCAGATATTGCTGCACCGTTTGCTAATTGCAATTAACACTGGAATAAACAGCTTAACACGCCCTCCGAAGCACTGAAGATTAAGAGATATTTTGTACCACCCATCAACCTATAAACATATAAGCACATATTGCTTAACCTTCTAGAACGCAACATGAACACGCTTTCTGCTCCGCCAGAGACTTTTAATTATCATTAATTAATTTTCATAATTTAGAACGGTAAATTTGGAAAAGGAGAATCAATCTAGGACAAGTTTAAAGACAAACAAAACGCCGAAATTGGGATAGGATGTCACAAAAGATTGATAGATAGGTAAGCAAAGATAAAAATCTTTAGTAGCTGGTACTTTCCTTGCAGATACCGCCGTTCCACCGATAAATAAAAAGGTTAGAAAGCCATTAACTCCAGAACACTTTCTCCAGGTATCAAAGATTCAGGAAGTCGGTTGTAAACTTAATATGGGACACATATCGATAACTGCGCGCCGTAGAACTGAAACGACTCATAAAACAATAGCGCTTGCGTTGCCCCATAAAATCGGAACATTCGATATAGGGAAGAATGAGGATGTCTCGTAAAAACGTACCATTTTATAATGTATCCCGATATTGTTTGAAACATATCGATCGCAAATTGTGATACACGAACTGGGTTGTTGCTGTTGGCGTTTATCACGATTCTGCCATCAATCATCAGGAGGTTGTGCCAAGCTCTTGATGTGCAGTGGCCAGCGACAGTGGCTAGTTGCGATTGTGAAAGCTAAGCAACTTTTGTAATACCTGGTCTGAGGGTAGGTGATCAAACTATTGTTAGTTTCTTTGTTCTTCAAAAGGCATGCCTAAGTCTATATATATAGGATACTAGCGGCCGCTCGTGGTTTCACCCGCGTGGTTCCCGTTCCCGTCGGAATATCGAGATAAAAACTATCCTATGTGTTAATCCAGGTTATAAACTATCTGTATGCCGAATTTCATCTAAATCCATTTAGTAGTTTTTACGTGAAAGAGTAACAAACATACATCCATACTTACAAACTTTCGCGTTTATAATATTAGTAGGATCTATTAAGATTTTGTAGGGAGAGCGCGCTCCTGTAATTCTGCAAGTGTTCAAACCAACTCGCTAAAAATGTAAAAGAAACGCAACAACATATTTATAGTGTTTCATTTTATAATATTTAATGTTCATATGAACTACAGAAAACACAGGAACACAAATGTAATAAATATCAAAAAGCTTTGCTAATGACCAAAAAGCTGAAACATTCCCCTTTTTTGTGGAGGGAAAATAATACTTTTTTAATCACACTATCACACTAATATTATAAACGTGAAAGTTTGTGTGTATGTCTGTATATTTGTTCCTTCTTCACGCTGCAACAGATGGATGGATTTGGATTAAATTCGGCATACAGATAGTTTATAACCTGGATAGTTATTATCCTGATATTCCCACGGGAATCACACTATAAATATACTAACAACGACAATTTAATTTTCCAATACAAAATGATTTGTTTGTTTTGTTGTCATGGAAACCAAAGAGAATTAATCACAATTGATGGAAACTGTCAAAGAGGTACGAAGTCCGCCGGGTCCACTAGTGTTTTATATATTTGTATGTAAATAACAAGTGTTTCGTACTTGCTGATAAACAGTCCGGGTTTGTAATCACAAACCCGCAATTGGCAAGCGTAGTCATTAAGGCAATACCCATCAGCAGCGATGACTTTCAATGATGGAGGCCTTCGCCAAGCAGTTGGACAGTACAGGCTTATAACTTCCTTTCATTCTCTATATTGTATACACTTTAAACTTCACATTACAAAAAAAAAACCGACTAAGTGCGAGTCGGACTCGCGCACGAAGAGTTCCGTACCATTATCTATAAAAACGGCATAAAAAATCACGTTTGTTGTATGGGAGCCCCCTTAAATATTTGTTTTATTCTGTATTTAGTATGTGTTGTGATAGCGGCAACAGAAATACATCATCTGTGAAAGTTTCAACTGTCTTAACTGTCACTGTTCATGAGATACAGCCTAGTGACAGACGGACAGATAGACGGACGGACAGCGGAGTCTTAGTAATAGGGTCCCGTTTTACCTTGGGTACGGAACCCTAAAAAGATGACTAAACTAACTCTAGGGACCATAGTAATCTTTTTACCTGCGTCATTTTCAGTTTCGATACAAATATAGCATTATAAACGCAAAATCACACATAAAGTGACAACGACCATTACACTTGGCAGAGTTTTTTTTTGCGTAATCTTCTGTGCGTGTGTATGAAATTGAACTCCTTCTAAACGGCTGGACCGATTTGGATGAAACTTTTTGTGTGTTCAAGTGGATTCAAGAATGGTTAAGATTTACAATTGGATCCGGTAGGTGGCGCTGCTATAGGGGTCCATCATGAGATACGGGTGTTCTTAAGCGGACTAATGATTTGTTTGTTTTGTTGTCATGGAAACTGTCAAAGCGGTACGAAGTCCGCCGGTCAGATATTTACCTATATATTTTTTTTGTTAAAAATTTGTTCTTTTTTCACTACTCGAATTTCTTTGTAAGTTAAGTGTCTCAAATAGTTCACTATGCTACGAACAGGGATAAAGACTTTAAATAAGCACTTCAAAAAAAGCTTACTAGAAATTTAAATACCATCTTCAGAAGATTAAAGACGCACGGAGCGTTATGAAGCACCAATTATCACCAGTCTAGTCATCACTCTTACTCATTACAAATCCATTAACAAAAGCTGGATTGCTCAACTGCATTAAAAGGCGACCTCTAACCCTGATTGTGGGCGTCTCTTCGCATTGTAACATTTCGGAACGGTTCCGAGTGTCAAATTAATGATCCGAAGCAGGAGGTGCTGGTTCGAACGTTTTGTACCTCCTCTGTCTTTGTTGTGTGGTGCAAGTTACAAATTTTAAGATCTGACGAACTTTAGATTTTAAGATTTTTGCGTTTTTCGTCTTCGATCAAACGGTACGCCACACGATTCAATTATTTGCTCGAATCTCAAATAGTCGATTATCGCGTGCCAATTCATATGATCACGTTTTCAATTATGTGGGTATATACGTTGATCCACTTACTTTTTTCTGTAAAAAAACAAAAGCAAGACACTACTGTTAAGCGAGTTTTTTATACATAATAGCGGGAAGATTCTTGGCCTTTATCTTACCTGATGGTGAGTAAGGATAAGGCTGAAGATGAGGCAGGTACTTCTAAATCATTATTAGGGTGAGATTTTGCTATACTTACTATCTATTTTATTTCAAACCTTAATAGTATTATGGAAAAGGCTTATTTCTCCTGCTTCCTCTTCTCCAATTTTTAGGCATTTTATGCTTAATGATGCAGGCATCAAGTTCAACTTTATCACTACACTATCTGCCCCGGGATCGGACGTGTCTTCGCAAGTGTTTTCAAGCAGCTTGTTTGTGACGTGGATTAGGCATTTGAGTATCATGACTAGCTTTAAATTACTCAAAAAACAAAAAAAAGCTTATATTTTTCTTAGACTTACTCGTAGTAAGTAACATATGAAATATATTTGCTTGCGTATAATCTCAGTTTTTTTTTTTCATTTTTATAAGCCGGCTACTTAATCCAGGATATATGTAGGTACCTACGCATTCACTTTCGCTTTTTACTTTTAGCCTAAACCATACGTCGGCATTTCTGTAGCATTATGCAAGTGATGGCGTGCCGATAATCTAATCGTTACTACAACTTGAACTTTTAGTTACAATTCGTTGCGAGATGCTCATTTGTTCGCGTTTATGAATAGTCCCAAGCGCTCAAGTGACGTTTCACTTGCGTTCCGTTCTATCGTGTTACACAATCTTGTTATTTGAATTGAACACAATGTTGCGAATGGTTTTTTTTAAAAGTGAAATCGTTAAACGTCAAAGTTTTGCTTAAATACTTTTTCGTCACTAATGATGGGTTTTTTTTTCCTCTTTTGTGTATTGTATGGCAGCCATATTTGTTAGCAATAATTTATTTTCGCAAGTCTGTCTAACTTAATTTACAAAGTTTCGTCATAATTTGACGGTATTCTTCTTTGAGACTTTCTCGTCTAGTTCTGCACAAAGTTTAAGTATTTTAAGATGATTGTATATTTGGCTATAAATCACCGTTCGGATTTTAAATTGAACGCGATAACGATAAGTTTATTAAACAATTTGACGTTGACTTGATTTTGTTAGAATGTTATCAAAGGAGTTGTCAATATAGTTATTTAGTCTCAGCCTAAAATGACCTTACCCTAAAAATTACGATTAAGATTGCATATCCAAATAGTCTGGACAAGATTGCATAAAACGTTACTTACAAACTTTATTCTTTGATGATTTAGATAAAACGCCTGTGTTACATAGATGTAGATGGAGATCACGGATTCTGATTCTTCCATCTGGTCGAAATACGTTTACCTATGTCTAACTTTATCATATCTTCCATTTAAATCTAAATCTATTTTTGTTTCTGTGAATGTATACTCTTATCCATCCTTTTCTCATGAGCCGTCACCACATTATTCGTATATATTTCTATACACCAAGTTATATCTTGTAAGTGTCTAAAGTGAACAGTATACATTTGAATTGATTGGTGCTCCACAGAGCCTCAACTCCGATGACTTCATCCGACATTGATCGACGAGTAAGCCGGAATTACCCATATTAACTGTTCCTTTGTTCTGCACAAGGTAAAGATGTAAGTGAGCCTAATAAAGTTCCATGGTAATTAATTATTGTTACCAAAGATCGAGTGAGCAACTAATGATTGATTGTAATTTAATAACGTTATTAGTAATGCGATTTTTTCTGAATCGTTACCTACCGTTATATTGAAAGCTAGCCTCGTTCTAGTGGCTGGCACATTTGGGTTGCGATCATACAAGTTAAGTTACTTTTTGTAGTGCCAATCGGCATGGGTGACCAACACTTTATAATTCGATCTTATCAGTGCTTAAGAGAGCAGATTAGGTTGATCTTCGTTGATGTTAAACGATGCCAGATAACATTCACAAAAATATCAAGCGCTACAATGTGCTTCGATAGGGAAGGCAAAACCTGAATTCTCTACAAATGATGGTTTAACATTAGTTTTGATTTTTTTATCTCACTATTAAATATATGGCTCCGAATAATATGTCTATAGTATAGCTCAGACTAAGTGGAGCGACGATCTTGTCAAGGTGGCTGGCAAAAGCTCGATGAGAGTAACCGCGGATCGTGCTCGGTGGCGTGCACTTGGAGAGGCCTATGTCCAGCAGTGGACTAGTGTAGGCTGATGATAGCTCAATAAATAAACTCAGCTATTGAGTTATCGCTTTCTTCAATAGTAATTGAATTATGAATGCTGAAGGCAAGAGTACCATTCAAGTTTGTGCAGCCACTATTTAATGATTTACTATTCATGATTTTGTGATTACTATCATCGATCTATTCTTAGTAACTTTTTTTTTATCAAAATTTGGGTATTTAGAACTTGTTCTCCGTCCGAAGTCCGAAGTGCTATCTACCATATCTTTAAGTTTGTTGCCATCTACATTATTAATAACATTAATTTGATACGATAATTAGAGGTAAAAGTTTACAGTGGTTGAAGATTCCATCAGACATCTGATTCTTTTCAGTTCTGATTCATTCAGTGACGACGCCGCCTGAGGGCGGTGTCGTCACTTACTAACTGAGAAGAAGGTCAAGTGCCTGTCTGTTGTGGCACAAAATGTGTAGAAAAGAATCTAAGCACAAGTTTCTTGCAGGTGGTTACAGGACTTCCCCAAGGGTTTTTAGGTCGACCAGTCGTGTTCTGCTTACCAAATCGACGGTTTTCGGGGAAGCATGTTTAACGTCAGCTGAAGAATAGTCTTTACACATGGTTACAATGTTTGTGAGTGATGACGATGAGACAGTCTCTCCACCTTGTTATAGAACCACTTGTAAATGAATCAAATCGGCTATCGATATCGTCTTCAGATATTCTCATCTTGGAGTTGCTATACAAAGTTAAATGTGGTCCGATCTGGCCTACTTTCAGCTGTTTCAGTAGATCTCTAATCAACCGTCTCTTTATAGACAGAGAGTGTAGTTTTACCAGAAAGCTCCGACATAACACAACAATAGTTGAATCTATATTAATATTAGATATAAAGCTGAAGAGTTTGTTTGTTTGAACGCGCTAATCTCAGGAACTACTGGTTCGAATTGAAAAAAACTTTTTGTGTTGGATAGTCCATTTATCGAGGAAGGCTTAAGGCTATAAAACATCACGCTGCGACTAATAGGAGCGAAGCATCAGTGAAAAATGTGGCAAAAACGAACAAGAGCCTAAAAAATTAAAAATGCTGCCGAAAGTCACTATTCCACGCGGACGAAGTCGCGAGCACAGCTAGTAGAATGATAAATCTATGGGATTGATGTAGCTTACGACATAAATGACGTCATTTCATATCGACAATTTAGCGTATCAAACGTCAAACCGGTAGCCAGGTGTTATATTATTTATAAATATATAATTTGTTATATTATTTATTAATATATATTAGATTATTAAAAGTTAATTTTATAGCTAATATTTATAATATATAATATCCCCAATGAGTAGCTCGATGGCGCAGTGTTTAACGCGCTCGATCGGCGAGTGCTGAGGTTAGGCAACTTTCGCAAAGGCCGATCACAAGATGGGTGACCAAAAATTTATCATCTCGAGCTCCTCCGTGCTTCAGGAGGCGCGAGTACGCGTAAAAAACTTTTGTGACAAACCTAACATCGAGTAACACTGCGGGCGGAAGCTGGCCTTTTATAATTTAAAAAAAAATTCAGAAAATAGAAGGTTTCCGAAAAACCGAGTTCCGTAAAATATTAATGCTACTTACTGCTACTTTTTTTCGAGTAGCTACGATCAAAAAGTAACTTAATTACGCTATTTGAAACATTAATCTTGAACCTTAACAATTCACGCCTTTCGCCCATATAACAAGTTTCCTCCAAATAGTACAGCGAATCGAACCGTGTATTAATATCTCTTGAACTCTAACTAAATCTTCGTGGCACAGTTGACTGACCTAATTCCTAAATCCAGTCAGCGCGGGAGATTACAACATTACGATTCTTAGACACGCAACCCGAGACCATGTCAGATGGCATAATGTTTTGATCGGATCAAAGTGAAGAATTAGAATGTTTTTGCGAAATTCAAAGTCTAAATTACTTGTTTTTTTCCAACCCTATACACTAGTTAGTGCTAGAAGTACTTCCGCCACAAGTAGGACTAGTACTTTCATAATTCGCCCTATATATAAACTAAGTCCATCCTTCGGAAGGCACGTACAGCCGTTGGTCCCGGCTACATTAGGAGTAGGACTTAACGTGTGAGAAAACATGATAATCTTTAATCGTAATACATATTTATCTGCATCTATGAAGCTATCATTATTAATTCTTAGTTATCGATTTGGGTTACCAATTGTGCTTTACTCAAAATATGTTTACGTTTTAATTTATTTAATAAGTTTGTTAGTAATCAAACCACATTATGATTAATAACAGACGTACGTGATCATTCAAAAAACAATTTTGATTCATCCTCAATGCTGCAATAGGCAAACCACACACTAGTTCAAAAGCAATTAGTACATTATTCATAGTGATTCACTCATTCATTTGTTTCAGTTTCCATTTATCCTTCTAATAATCATCGTATAACATTTCATCCAGAACATTTCATTTCACTTCACTTGTACAGAATCACGAGGTAGTACCTAGTAGGAAGGAGAAATTCAATAAGTAAGTGACCCTAATTATTTTCTTTTTTTAGAGTACATAAAAAAATATCCTTTATCTTACCTATCTAGCTGTTGAGAAAGAACAAAGATACAACATTAGTTTTGAATACTAACATCGATGTTATAGTGACTAGCACCAATTTTAAGGTGGTGGTAGAAAGGAGGAATCAGAACAAGCCTACTAAGAAAATCCAAACTAAACTAAGTAAATTTTTTATACCCAATATCGCATTTGACCTTTGACTATTATTATAACCTAAGCAGACGAATCCTGCTCAAAACAGTAATATAAAACCTTCTAGAAATTTTGACACAGAAATTAAAGCTTGTAGTTCATTCATTTTGTCTATAGTTCGTTGAATATGCATAATTAATTGCTTTAGAAGCCTACTAACATAACTCAAACAAAATTAGCATTCCATTTGGCAGAAAGTAAAAAGACCCGAGGGATACGATGTATGAACAATCAAGATCGCAATTTCTGTTAAAAAAAATATTATTACCTAGACATTGTTAGTTAATGACATTAACATAGAGAGCTCGATGGCGCAGTGGTTAGCGCGCCCTGTCTGCGAGTTCTAAGGTTAAGCAAATTTTGCAAAGGCCGGTCATCGGATGGGTGGCCAAAAAATGTATCATCTCGAATCATCTTAGTGCCTCGGAAGGCATGTAAAGCCTTGGTCACGGCTGCAATAGCTGTCGTTAACAACTACCAATCCGCACTGGGCCCGCGATGGTGGTTTATAGCCCGTTCTCCCTATCCATACATAGGAAAGCCTTGTGCCCAGCAGTGGGGATATAAAATGAGCTGGTACTAATGAAAATGATGATGAGACATTGTTATGTAGGTAAACACTTTTAACCTTTTGTAACTATTAATCGCAAACAATTAAAAATTACAAGCATGATTAAAATTTAACAAAAAGTGCTTGTCATGTCACTATACACATCATACAAGAAAAATTAACATTTAACTATGAATTTATTGAATTAAGAATTAGCAGCCTTTAGCAGCCAATAAGTATGGCCTCTTCTTATATGTATAGTTTGCAACATTATCGTAAGATATAGATACTAAATAATAATATATGTGTGTTGTCAGTGATGACATACGGTATTGAGACGTGGTCGCTCACTATGGGCCTCATAAAAAGGCTCAAGGTCACCTAAAGAGCAATGGAGAGGGCTATGCTCGGGGTTTCTCTGCGTGATCGAATCAGAAATGAGGAGATCCGCAGAAGAACAAAGGTAACCGACATAGTCCGAAGAGTTGCTAAGCTCAAGTGGCTGGGCAGGGCACATTGCTCGCAGGACTGATGGCCGCTGGGGCGGGATAGTATGGAGTGGCGACCGCGTACCGGAAAGTGCAGTGTGGGCAGGCCTCCACCAAGGTGGACCGACGATCTGGTGAAGGTAGCGGGAAGCCGCTGGATGCGAGCAGCACAAAACCGGTCGTTGTGGAGACCCTTAGGGGAGGTCTTTGTCTAGCAGTGGACGTGTTTTAGCTGAGATGATGACGATGATGATGATGATATTGAATACTATTAATTAAATTAATGAGAATTATGTTCTAAATTTATTATTTCATAGTTAATTTTTATTATTATCATGTTAACATTACATAGCCAAACTACCGAGTGCGAGTTGATTAAAACAATGCGATGACGTTAACGAAAACGAGTACCTAAGCGTGTCTCCATGAAAAAATACCATGATTTTTCTGAAAACTCTATTCCTATTCGATGCTAAACGTAATTTATCTAATGATAACAACAACTATCCTCTACTTTTATCGTTTCCAAGTCGGCACATCTGCGCCTGAGCACCGATATCCATGCGAATTGACTACAAAAGATTTACAAGCTTCCACTAAAAGCCGTGTAAAATGTCCGATTGCTATCTCTTACTTGTGTATGGGACCGTTCGAAGAGTGAAAAGGACGGATGAGACTTGTCTATGCTAATGGCTTATGGCGAACGCGAAAGTTTAAATTCCGTATTTTATGCTGTATGGAGTTTAGTGATCTTCGCTACAATTGAGTAGAAGACTGCTTATCGATGTACTTTTGCTGTTTCTTTTTAAATATTATGCGACAAACATAATTGTTACTAACAAATGTTTCCTTTATAGTTTTAATTATATTTTTGTAATAGTTACGCAGACATCTTGATCATCAGCCTATAAACGACATACAGCTGTTTTCTTTATAGAGTTAATATCCTTACAAAATATAGATAAAAAACATACGAACGTCAGACATTGTAATACATGCGGTATCCTTCATTTAATTTGTACTTATATCCACTCACATGATTGCGAATTTAAGAAAAGGTAGCCCAAATCATCGATATAAGTCAATGGCCCAAATTGTTTTGACATTTCGTGGATTTGACAGCAAAATTGCATGTTATATTTTGAAAATTTGTAACTTTGTTTCTACTAGTGCTATTATAATGATTTTTCATATTCTTTGAAGATAAAGAAATGAAGAATTAGTTTGTTATACTGTAACTGTATGTTATCATAGTAGTTAAATTATAAAAAAAAATTATAAAGTTGACACAACAAATAAAAATAATAAGTTTCAGTAGAAAACTGTTTTTAATTAAAAATCTAAATCGATAACATATCGTTTTTTGTTATTCATTTCAATCTGATAGAATCATATGAGTGGATATTAATATTCAAGTAAGCCAAAACCTACTTTTTGTAGTAATTTAAGTACCTAGTGGCAGGAGCTGGATGAGAGTAGCCGCGGATCGTGCTCGGTGGCGTGCACTTGGACAGCCTATGCCCAGCAGTGGACTTTTATAGGCTGATGGTGATGATGATGATGATGATGATGATGATAGGTAGTTATACCAAATATTGAAAAGTTTATATTTTTCAATCTCATGTTACTGGTGAGTAACTGTACTGAGTGTTGAGTACAGAGTTTTTTAATAAAATAAAATAGAATAAGAATGTAGAATAAGCTATTTTTGTAACTAACATTTAATTAACCAATTATGGACCTATATGGATTAGTCTGAAATAAATGTGTTTTATTTATTTTTATTATATAAACCCATTTTTATATATACTCATTGTAATTATGTAAACTGCCTTAATAGTGTAATTGGAAGACTCCACTTCTCAAGTTCAATTCTACTTCGATCAGCTTGTTCTAAGTTCGCCTCCATCTTTTTCGTCCTTATCGTCACTTAATCTAGAAAACGCTTCCAAGTTCTGGAATATAACGACAAGGTTTATACTAAAACTATACTGTCAGAAATGAAATGTTTTGTAAAGTCGAATGATGATTAAATTCAAAATAAAATACAGCAGTGTTACGATGTGAATGTATTACCAGCAATAGCCGATGGGCGTAAGGTGGCTGAATCAGCTGTGTGTTGCGAACGCGTCCATTTTGGATTTTTACTTTTTAAACACACGAGTACCTTAGACAAACGGGTTGATCACGTCCGTCCCGTCCCAATACGATTTTTGTTGGTCTTTGAGTTAACTGGTGCAAATTGCCTTTTTAATGTTTGCGACAGTAAATACATATTGAAAAGAATATATCTTTATGTTTCAACGTGTGTTCGTCATACATAGTAGGTACCTACATCATTATTAGATTATACTACTTATATGCACCTTGTGTGTTGTATAGAAATTAGATAGGTATTATAAATTATGTCTTGCGTAATGGTATGCAACGAATGTTGAATTTGCATCATCATAATTAAGTGATCTATATTTAAAAAGTCACTTATATTAATTTATGATCCGGATTGGCCCAGAGTGGTGGGTTAAGGTCAATAATAACCCCATGTTCTATTGTATGTGGGACGGCCTGTGCTCAACTGTGGGACGATTATATCAAGACATCTCGAAATTCAGACAAGATTTTCATTCATTGTTTTCTTTAACTTCACATGTATTGAAATTTAAAAATGCTCAATTATTACTCGGCCATTGGAGTATTAAACATGAGTGCAAACCGCCATCGAGTTACAACAATCGAAACTGTAAATTGGCCTTTTGTTGCGCGCCCGAAGTTGCTCGCAAAATCACTGGCCGCACTCGCGAAAATATCGATAATAATAAATCAATGTTGATACTCCAAACTCGATAAAGCAAGCGAAAGCAAAACGATAAATTACCAAAAAAAAAATTCAGGAGCATCCAGAGAAATCACCGCGAGAATTACGCCGCGAAACTTTTTTAATAACGCCCGCGATTCAGTCTCAATCGAAAAATACGTAACAAAAACCCTACAGAGCAAGAAAAATGTATAAACATGTCAAGGGACCGGTCCAGGTACGCCATTTTTTATTGAATTGAACACCTATGCCCGAGAGAGATGCACGATTCCCAGCCTTTTCAAGCGCCAACAACCACAAGAGAGCGGGACGCATCTATAATATACTCCCATCCTTGTCACACCGCTGCATTCACGGGGACAAAGAATAAGTAGTAATAAAGACGTGACATTCCTGCAGATGGTTGATAAAACTTAATACTTGCCAGTTTGTTCGTTCTCCAGCTATTAAAAGGTTACGTATAGATACGTTGTAACACGCTCTTTAGTTCTCATGCTGCATGAAAACATTAAAGGAAATGGTTCGCTCCGCGGAGGTCGTATATCGCTTCCATGTTGGTGGTATCGGGCCTTTTGACTTTTACTATTGGCGCGAAATTGGAGGAAAAGCAAATTGGCAAACATTGAATGTCTCAATTTAACTTCGGAGGAGTCTTGTAGCGTCCTAAATGGAGATACGGCACAAATAAACGAGCACAATCATTTTAAACATGCCTAATTTTTATTATGGTCGACGTTTCAGTACCAATTGAATGTCATTTAATGATAAATATTATTGACGTGATCCATCTGTGTCGTTTTCTGTTATTCCGTAGCCAATTAGTGAAAGAAACATCCGATATGGCCCTCTCAAAGCAAAGGGACATGTTGGCCTCCAATTTTTACCTGATGTTATTACTAGCGTTGACAGTTGTTGATACAAGGGTTGCGAAAGTGTTTGCCATTCTCAAACTAGCGTAATTTTATAATGCCTTGATAACTGACAATAGGATTTTGTTAACGGCATTTACAAAGAGGATTACGTATAACACTAACACTCCTTCAAATTTTTATGAATCAGTAAATTCAAAAACATTCGAGAATCATTAGGGTTTTTTAACATTTACTAAAACCTTCCATTGTTACAAGCTCTAAGAACAGAGAGCGTACCAATTTATATTTGATGACGGTAAACTTTTAAAATTATCCCTCGGAAATAACTTCAGCGCGATTCGGGAGTCATACGAAACTCGTAAAGTCTCGCCAGAGAAACGTTTGATTCACCACCGTTCCCTAATCTTACAGAATGTAACGATCCTGTCGACTTTATCGGTACATTACCCCGTATCTACGCAAATCCAACCGAATTCTCGAAGGCAGACACCGATATACATAGAATTTTTGCTTGAGCGGAGCCAACGGACGTTTTCATTCGAGTGTTAGTAAAGGGAACCTCGTAAGGCGGTGTTACGTAAATCGATCGTTTGTTCAGCTGATTGCTAGATAGGAAAAGCTTTTCGCTTTGTTATCTACCCGTCTTATAAGTGCAATGCACGATATCCTATTCTGAGTTGATAGGCAATACAACCGCTAATCATAATAGATAGGGACGTTTCCAAACACACGCGTGAAACAATTCCTGTATCACGATAAACTTGGAACTTGAAACTCTAACAGCAACTACAATAGAATTATATCCGTAGCTGAGACTTAAAGATAAGAAAAAAACACAATTATACTCGTTTCACTTGGTTATTCCGTCATGATGCATTCGTACGCACTATACTTCGAATAAATTTCAAGATAACAATAAAATGCTGTAAAACTTACATCATTAGACTTCACGCTAAGCTAAGAACAGTTTCCTGGCTCTGCGTGAAGTCTAAGCGTAAAAACATCTGCCCGGATGAAAATTTCCTGGATAATACTGAAGTTGATGCAGTTAAATATAGTTTAGAAGAGATCTCAATGAGTTCACACGTACGTAAGGTGCGAACTGATTTAATTAGAAGTATAACATGAGGGTTGTAGCGATAAACGCTTTAAACGTTCCCAAGACTACTTAATACTAATAGATGAGCAGTAAGCAGTAACAAGCTTTTGTTAACGATGAAAAATGGTTGAATTGAAGTAGACTTCTGGAAGCACAGCAGCTGAATTATTTATATACCTTTAACCATCGATTTCTTTTCCATTTTTCAAGAATTACTTATATATTTTGCTATTCAAGCTTAAAATTATTCACACCACCAATATCATTGCCACGAAATATTTCGTGCTTATATTATATTACACGTGATCAAATTGTTGACAGATCGCAGATAATATACGCTCCGCTCGTGTATGATATTCTAAAATTTCTAACATCAGCATTTTCCAAACCATTACCATCTAATTTTTATTCTAAAACATCATGAAATAAGCTTTTCTCGTCGGCAGAGTCGAATTTATATTGAAACATAGCGTTACAAGTTTGAGCAAACGATTTTGATAAAACTAATAGCATATTGCGTTGTCTTTAGTTTGAAAAATTAATGAATCACAAATTGTGTGCCTGAGCTTTTCGTTGTAAATAGTCAATATAAAGTCCCGACCACATACTAACTGTAGACAGAAGTTTTGGAGTGCTAATAAAATTCAAATGATGCAAATGAATAATTTATAGATGGCGTAATTACTTTAGGCCCTCACTGTCTGTGCGACTATCTGGATTTTAGATTTCTACTCAGAATATATTACTTGACATCACTCTATGCTATTTACAAGAATTCTATTAACACAGGTATTACATTAGCTATGTCTTATACTAGTTGTTTAACATAGAACGCATTATTTATAAAAGCAGAATCATTTTCATTAATGTAACGCTATCTACATAGATGGCTACCATTAGTATATTTGTCCGAAAGCATTTTAAAGCGAAACAAGGAAATATGAGACTTTTTAAATGTTTCATTCTTATTATGCACTATTCTACTGATACAGACAAGTTTATTGTACAAGTTACTTTAAAAACCTCCATTTATGTAGTCGGAAAAGATTCTCGAGATTCTTCAGATATCTTCATAGCTTAATAAATAGGTAGAAAACCACTTAACTCTGAGAATGACAACGGTGAACCCATTTCTACAATAACGCTGTTTCTTCTGGACGTTATCTGAGAGGCACGTAACGTCGACACTTTAAGAGTTCTATTTGAGAAATATTTAAATGTGTAACTGTGAATGGTATGTTGTGAGTTCCTCCATTACAAATACTTTGGACTTTTACTCTGCGCTAGTAATTACCGAAAACAATTTCTCAGTTACTTTTGTATGTAGCTTTAGCTATTGTTGAAACTGCCACATTGGACTTCTTGGCAGGAAAATGAAGAGAACAGTTTATTTTTTTAAATTTTTGTTTTTCTGAAAGTAATAATGAGTTATTAGCTTTAAGTGTTCATTCGTGGACGTGCATGAGTGGTTGAAAATTAAACAAAATAGTGCAGTGTCACGTTTCAAATTCTTATAAGAAGTCCGTGTGAGTTCTTAGTAAAGTTTCACTGAAACTTTACTGAAACCGAAAGTGGTTGGAGGCAACATTTTAGAATAATTGGAATAATATTTAGATATTCAAACCAAATACTTTTTTAAATACGACCTAACAACTGCAAATAAATTTACCCAAGATAACAATGAATTAGTAATAACAACTCCTACTGAAGCAATATTTAAGTTTTCGTATACCTAATTAACTAAAATAGCTCTATGCCTATTTACATTGGTCAACTCTGAAACAGTTTATGTTATTTTTCCACTGTCAACATTTCCGTACAAATAAAATGCTTTGATGGAGAAATACTGAATCTCATTTCGGCTTCTGCGAACAGTAATCCAACAAACTAATTTCAAATCGGATGAGCTGGGAGCTTTCGCCGACGTTCGATGGAAGCTTGCTCTCCTACTCTTACAACGTTAATATTACAGCATCTTCTGGCAGTATATCAATATTGTTGGAAGTCGAATCTATGTTGTAGTCTGGAGGTACTACTTCGCATTGCATGTTGCGCGGAGATGCAATTTTGTAATAATGCTCTATGAAATGCCCACAAAGCGGTTTAAAATATTTCTTTCGCATTAAAGTCTTACTGAATGAAATTAGTGTTGACTTTGAGAATAATTCTCTTTACTGCTTTACTTTAATAATTAACATCTCTCTAACGTAACTATTGCTAGAAAAAAAATATAAAATTTAAACACACTATTTCTTTGAGGCGCATAATGATTGTTTTACTCAACATCATTAGCCTATAAAGGACTTACTGCTGAGCTCAGATTTTCACATATGTAACGGGCATGTAGTATGGGATGTTATGGCACACAAGGAGTTATTGAATCATCATTTCACTCCGCTTGCCCTATTATTTTACACAACTAAGTAACTTGCTTGTTCGGCAAGCTGAGGACTGCTATATTAGTAAGGCACGTTCCTGCACCACTAGCTGTCTCCGCATCTGAACTCCGCTTTTGCTTAACATCAAGTGGAGCGGAATCATTTGCCCAATTGCAAAAAATATAAATAAGTTATAGATTATTAAATGTTAATTAAAACAACTGCTTGTAAAGCCCCTTAATGCACTGCCCGATCGACGATTATTGATCTCTCGTCATATTATGTGACCGTTACTTAGCATTAGTACCATAGTGTTGTACCGAACGTCACCTCCTCATCAATTATACTAAAACGTATGCGCATGCGCTCAACAGTAACCCCATCGGTGGACATGTCACAATGGCATGTCAATTTTAATTAATCCCTACAAGATGAACGCGATGAGAATATTAACTGTACCTCTCACTGACTTTATACTGTAGACAGTAAGGTTCACAATCGCATACAGTCTGCCGCTGGCCGCTCGCCTAACGGTGAAAGATGGTCCAGTATTTTTTTACTGTTAAATGTCGAAGTTAAATAGATGGTTTATTTAGATACTCTCTAAGCTCTCTTTAAAAGTTAGTTGCAAAATTTCGCTTTTGATGTTGTGGTTATTTGTTTGTTTGTTAACTCCACTGTGGAAGTTTTAGGATGGTAATTTTAGAGCTCCTATATGTTGTTAGTTATTCAAATAAGTTTACTGGTTTCGGTGTTTTTTTTAAAAGAAACAGCTTCAAAGTCTTGTCTGATAACACCTTTGTACCGTAAATACTTGTGAAGGTACCTCCAGAAGGTACCTTCACAAGTATTTACGGTACAAGGAGTCTTTAGCCGTCGAGTTCTTTGGTCGTCAGATTTCGTAGAATACCGAAATATATCACAGCATTCTGGTCTTTGTCGGATGAAACAAGGATTTTTTGTACTCTTTGTAACACATTTTTCTAGAAGGTAATAAGACAACAGATTACACAAGTTTTCGTTTAGTTCGAATTACCTATTAAAAAATTTTTACTAAAGTTGTTAATCAACAGCTGTACAGCGAAAAAATAATAAAAAAATCAGTAAAAGCATTAGTAAGTCAATGACCGATCCCAACTAGTACATATTTAGATAAAGAGTAATAATAACAAGTGTTAAGATAACAGAATACAGATAAAAACTGAACCAGGTTCGAACAGAAGAATGTGAATAGTGCTTAAGCTATATCATTATCATATGATGTAAAATTTATACGAGATCGACATGATAATTTAGACAAAACCATTCAAAAGCAAAGAGAGAGAAAAGTTGATCATAAAATCGGTAAGAGAACATATCTTTAAAGTATCGTTAAACGTTTAAAGACAGCGACGCAAAAACTCTTTAACGCCCAAACTTAAACGCTTACTCGTTGTAAAAAACCAAACGCAAAGAAAGAGACGGACAGTATCACAAAACGTTGAACATCAAACAGTAATCTAAGAGATACGCGAAAGAAAAAAAAAATCCTTAGCACTGCAAAGTACTTAAATCTTGTTTTCACGAACTCGTAATGCCTATTTAAAAGTTTTGGAATTATAAAGCTGTTTCCAACTAGATTCCCTTCAAGCCCTTATCGCAAATTAAATTTTAGAGCTTAGTACTTAGTGCTGCTATAATTCTTTAACCTATCAAAGTTAGGAAAGATTTATAAAACAAGAGACTTAAGCCCTACCAATAAGATCAACAAGATTGCTAAGCCTTGGGAAAAAGCTATGTTCAGGGCTTCTGAGGCTTAACAGAATCATATATAAATTTAATATACCTAAATGTATTAACTATAATGAAAGGTTAACAAAGCATTCTTGATTAACAAATATGCGTCATGGCTTCGCAGTCTACTAGACAGAGAGACTCACTACCCTCTTAGGCCAAAATAGGTAATTTTGCAACTCTTGTTTGGACTTTGTACGTAGGATTACGTAGGATTTATTTATGAAACACTGCAATCACTTAACAACCTTAACACCTAACAACATACAGTTAAAGTAATTTTGCTTATAAATAGTAAAAGGTTTAATTTCAAACTGTTATTTTCATTCACAGTGCTATTTTTATAACGAAACTAAAAATAGCAATGGCGATAAAGAAAAAGATGGCTGCGTCAGGTGAGAAATCGTCTTATTCTTTCCAATCGCTAATGTTATCAGTAAAAACTTAATGAAAAGAAATGAATAAGCAAGGTGTAATGAAACGATGATAGAAACAAATAACTAGCTTATAACTATAAACATGCCAAGTGCTTAGATACCAATTTATTAAACAGTTACAAATGAAATAGTCGAGTGTCAAACAAACTAACAGTAACTTATGAAGGTTATCAACACGTATCTTTGTTTTACTAAGCTAATTACTCTTTGACATTAATGAGATCTAGAAACAGTTGACACCTGTCATTTCTCGTCACTACAAACGTCAAGAGGGAACCCATTTTTTTTGTCACCGACCGCTATCTCGAGTGTCTGTTTAAGTTGTTGTTATTATTCTCTTTGGTCGAGATGGAAACTTTTTGTATTAAACTTCTTCGGAACCAAATGCTATTTATTTTATGTATTACTAGGCGAGGTAAGTACGTAGGATATGCCCATTGCCATTTTTGTAATAAATTTATGTATAGTACCAACTTTATTTTGAATTCCTGCATGGTTAATTATACTTTTATTAATTATCTACTCTGGTGGCATTCGTCTAGTCTAGCGAAGCACTCAATACATATGAGCCACATAGGTCAAGTTAGGTAAGTGAAGTTATGTATGATTCGGTCAAGTAATTATGTAATTATTTATCAATATCCCCCTAAAAGCTAAATGGCGTAACGAATGCCTAAAATAAATTAATGGTGAAACTTAAATCAAATTTCGAACACACCCCTCGGGACGAACAGACAGACCAAACAATGTATAGGTAGGAATGCATACTAGCAGTCAGTAGTACTTATTACAAAGGGAATAAGGTTCGTGAAAACACAAAGAGTATAAACTGGCGGCCCCGGCTGTACATTTAAAAAGTGGTCTCGCTGCTCTCGTTTTACCATAGACCCACGATTTTTCAGAGTCAATTAAGCCAGGGCACACATCAACATCACCGCGACATCGACACATGTCGACATCTGTTCGACTACCTACGTGACACGCACATTTCCGGGCACATTTCGAGATTTTTTTTAACGAGGTAAATTAAATTGGATGCATCACAAACCATAGACAGGATAAGTTTGATAAAAAATTTCGTTATTCGTTTTAACAGATACTTTTGTGCGGTCTCAACTGGGATGCACCATATCTCAGATACCTACCAGCTAATTTTGATTGAAACCTTAACTTTTTTATTAAATTTCCCAGATTTTTTAAGCAGTAACTTAACTTGGATGCATCACAAACCATAGACTAGACAAGTTTGATTAAAACCTTAACCTTAAAATTAATTTAACTCTAATTGAGATTCGAAAATTAATAACGCTATGAAAACCTTAATTACATAATAAGAATGTGGCACAAGACATTATTTGAACTAATCAAGATTTTTATAATTTCTACATAACAAAATCTTCCCGAGCCGAACGAAGCTATTAAAATCAAAATTGACGATTCGAGACATCACGAGATTGAATCATGACGATAAGGCGAAAGCACTTCGTGGAAATTATCTCATGTTATAGATGCCAGTTACTTTAATACTTATTATTATTCAAAATCCACAACTTTATCGCACATACGACCGCCATCAATATAGTCTTTACGACTTGGTTTACGACTAAATCAACGGTTTCATCTGTAAATGTAACCCTTAAGTTGGCCATAAAATTATGCGATCAGATTCATTCAAAATTCAAATAATAAAACGGCAAGATGATTTGATTTGTTCGCTCTCATGAGTAGACCTTTACAACTTTAAGCTTCTAATTCTTGAAAGTTACGTAGGCATTGTAAATCTTATTAAATTTTCAAGCTATAGGTAATTATTGTTTGAAAAAACAACAGGTCAGCTTTTTACAAGTGTAGTAAATAAGGGTTATGGCAATATAAAACTAGATGCTGTAAGGTTTTTCTGTGATCCCGAAAGTTTGAAAAGCAATTATACCGTTAGTCATGAAATATTCGGACAGCAACTAGAGATATGGTGTCTCCAAATGTCCAAATCATACCGGTCTGTCTGGCAAAATTTAATATGTTGGGATTAACAGCTCTGGATCTTTTAAAGCACCCATAGTTATTGGCATACCCCAACAATCAATATTGGAGCCTATACTGTTTCTCATTTGTAGGTATAAGTAAAGGTCTTTGAACTTTTGAACTTGTGCGTGACAATACTGTTTGCAGATTATACCTTTCTAGTGTATAAAGTCTACAGAGGACATAAAAACGTTCGCAAAGTAAATCTAGCCTTTTCTTAGCCTATATCGCGTTGCAATAATTTATTACTTATATTAAAGAAAATAATGCACACAACGACTCTGGAGGTAAGTTATCTTGATATTGTAATACCTAACAATAGATATGTGGTTTTGGCAGTCCGCTGCTAACTTTGATAATATTATTATTTTACCAAAAAGACATTCTACATCACAACCTGAGGTCTAAGGATTTACTTTGAGAGTTATATAAAGAAATGTATATTTTAACTGTTACAACACGATAGCTTTTTAAAAGCATTATCATGTTATGAAGTTTCAAGAGTCTTTTAAAATAAGTAATCTTCAAATTTTATAATATCCGTAAAAATCTGTGCTCTTCAAGATTCACGCTAACCAAAACAGGTGGCTCTTTCTTAATTGAATTAAATCATTTTGTTGTAATCATAGAATTGTATTGAATATAATTAGAATGAAAATAAAGTAATTAAAATAATAATAAAATCAAAAAAATAATTAAATAATGATAATAATAATAAAGAAAAAGCAAGAAATACCTATAAGAATTTGAGAAGCTTTTTAACAATTTGTGATTTGTTTGCGAAAAAATCATCTATTTATCTTTTTAACTTTAAAAAACACATTGTCAAAGTTTATTTGTATGTCTTTATAAAAGTACTGTTTGTTTATGCCTTGCTTAGTGACTAAAAATCTTTCACCGATAACACAGTCAAGCCACTAACTACATAAGCGATTGCTACTTCCATTTGATATCGGATGAACAAAGCTTTCTATTTTAAATGTTAGAACAGTAACAGTACGTACATGCAACTCAAATTGTACTAGTTCTGTAAGTTGTAGTACAAACGAAATCAAAGGAAAAATATTGTTTTGCTACAAGTAACGCCATCTATCCAAAGCGACGCGGCAAATCACCATTCTGGGAGCTTTTCATTCGAAATGCAATGAATTTCGTTGCGATGAGCGAATTTGCTTTAGTCCCAGAAAATATATATTTTTATGTTGTTACAAAAACTATATAAAGTAAGTAGCTTGAAATTTATTTCATATAAAAGAAATAGATCAATTCTATACTTTCTGTAGTCATTGTTGACAGTCAAGTCTTTGAAGATTGTTGTGACAATGATTCAAGTGGTTGTAGCTTACATGCCAATAAAGCCGTTACATCAAGCTCCCCAATTAATAGTCGCCCACTCGCTAGAGTCGAACCCGCTCCCAGAACGAGTGTGAACTGCACAATGCACACCGCGCGCATCTCCAATGCACATTCACAAACACCATCCCTATCTGCGATTCAATATCAAAGCATTACAACGCACTGTAACCACCTCAACTCTAATACGAAAACCGAATCGGGACTATCGATTTAACTCCACACGAGGGTCGTAGAAAGAATTCCTTACAACAATGAACCGGTGTAACAATAAATACCTTAATGATATCCCGGGATCGGAGGAAAGGCGTCCGGCGGCAAGCGACCGTCCACACTCTTTAAGAGAAATCCACTATAGCATCTCGTGCAGGCAACATCACAATACGGAATCGCACAATCTCACACCGCACTGAAAGGAATCCACAGCACTGGTTTGGTTTTGGTACAAAAGATGTTTTTTCGTAACACAACGCGGCGCAGACACTCCCCACAGAGGTCGACCGATGCGCACGGCAGCCGGGCACGAACTGACTGGACTGGTTTCGCCGGGTGGGGGGCGAGGGGAGGCAGTCGGGTGCGTTTGGTTCGGTTTTATGAAAATATTTTGTGAGTAATGCACGTGCTATGTCAGAGTACGTCGGCCTAGGCGGCCTCGAGTCTTTGATTGAAGTGCAGTCTACGGTACGATAGATAAAGATAATAAAAAACGCGACACGGTCACACTCTTGCCCGTGCACGGGCGAGTTCTTTGTGCTTTGGACGGCCTAGCCTACGCTTTCCATTCGATGCGAGCTTACCCGGGCTGCATCTCTATCTACAATCAAATTTACAACGTATTTGATACCCGTTTAGGTATTATAGTAGTAAGTATTATTATACCTTCATTATTGTAGCTTTTAAAGGTTATCTAAGCATCGGCGTCGTGAAATATAATTGCTACTTCAATGCGTTATCTTTAACTAGAATCTACTTATCCATGAACTTATAAATATTTTTAAAAACTTTTATATATATTTCTCCTTAGAAGATGTCTAAATTTTGATTTTGACTTTTAAGTGCTAATTGCTGCACTGAAGCTGAATTAAATATTTATAAAATACAGTGAAAAAATTAAATGCCTACCCGACCCAGCCAGGAATCGAACCTGGGTTTTCCGCAGCCTTCCCGGTAGCATTATGGTCAGTACCTAAAGTTCTGTGGAATGGGGTTGCTTTTGAATCAAGTGACACATTCATCACTCACAATCACAACTACAGATTCATCTACTAATCCAGCCGTTAAAATAGGTAACACTAGCGTTAATCAATCATGCTATAGGTACAAAAATAGGTTTACATGCTCACAGGAGACAACTTTAAAGAACAGTACTATGGTTAATGTTACACTTGAGTTGAAACACGTTCTTCGGTAGTTTGTCTTGTCAACATAGAATAGGCACAATATTATGCACAACATGAAATATTATTAGAACACTCAAATAAAACCGAGATAGGACCGTTAGACTGTCAGAAATTTCTCAGAGACATTATAAAACCCAATTTATATGCAGATAGCTAATTGTTTATGTTTAACTAAGCCAATATTCCCATATCTCAATATTTAGCGTTCACTCGTGAATCTCGAGGCTGTACAGAATTGTGCTCAGCACATTCTGAACATTAATTTCAAAGCGAAAAGCCCGCATAAGAGGCTAGCTAGACGTTTTACGATATTAATAAACCTCTATTAGTGGTAAGATGGCCGACCGGTAATTCTGTTTTATTATAGATAAGGTTTACAGGACATTCCTATAGCCCAAGTAAATAAGTGCTTGTCAAACTGATTGGAGTACTTATTCGGGCTGGATTTATGACTGAAGTCATAAATACTGATATGTTATATGTTACTGAACATGAACAAAATTGTCCTTGTGGAGACAAACTCTAACATAAATCTTTTGAAAATAAACAGTTAAGTTTATGAGAAGCTTCAGAATAAGTCGTTGACGCCGTAAAGGGTATTAAATAGCTTGTATTATTGCAGGAAATAGTATCAACAATATCTTGTTAAATTAAACGTATCTATACCCAAAATAATTTAAACTAAATGTTTTCGTTACATATGAACTAGAGCTAACAGTACTAAACAATAAAAAAAAAGTAGTATTTAAGTAGTTGCATAATCTTTAAATGTTCTAAGACATTTGATGCTCTTGCGTTATTTTTCCGTTTGTCACATGTCCGGAGGTGGAATAACGCCATACTCAACATTGTTGCAATGACAACATTGAAAAATTAACTTACAATCACATTGAACCATGTTAATATTAAATGCTACGTTTGTTTCCACGCTGCACCAGTTGTCTTCGCGTCTGGACTCCATTTCCACTTAACATCAGGTGGGATGAAGTCAGGAATGGTCTCTTATTAAATCCCTTAAAATCCAAATACTTGGTCTTGGGTTCAAAATTTTAAATAGACTTTGTTATTAGACATAAACCATATGTGTTGATTGAGAGGACTTCCATAGAACGAGTAACTGAAGCCCGAAATTTGGGTATACTTATGGATGGTGGACTTAAATTCGAGAAACATATCTCGCAAGTCGTCCAGCAGTGTTATTACCGGCTCAGAGCTTTGTATCACATTCGCCAATACCTCAGCGTAAATGTTCGTATACGGCTCTGTGAATCTGTGAAAATCAAGGGATTTTGTCAAAGCCTAACTATACTGACACTGTTATTGGCGGATGTCTTTTATCCAGAACCAAGAGACTTATTCAGCGAGTTCAAAACTGTTGTGTTCGTTTTTGTTTTCCTGTCCCTTATAAGGAACATAATATTACTCCTTACATTAATCATTACAAAATTATGAATATGCAGTCTAGACGTTCCCTTCACTTCGCTTCTTTACTTTTCGGCATTGTCAAGACTCAAAACCCATCACACTTGTTCGATAAGCTTCAATTCTCCCATCGGCCTTGTCGAGATGCCTCTCGTCTGCTCTGTGTATGCTCTGGTTATAGAACGGCAGCTTTTAGAAGTAGCTTCCGTTATTTGTCTACAAGGGGTTGGAACAATATTCCTTCCCCCCCCCCCCCCCCCCCCCCGATGCTCGATTATACATTATTATATTTAAATATATAATAATGTATAATCGAGCATATTATGTGGTACATGTTCTACCTATAACCTATATTTAGTACATTCTACAAAACTGTGTGATCTACGAAATAGTAATTTAATTATTTAAGACTAATTTTATTATAATTTTATCTTTTAATTATAATGTTAATTTTAAGAAAAATGTTTAGATGTGAATGTTGTAGTATTTTAGCTCTTCTGGTACCCACGGAAGACCAGGGTCGTGGTGCCAATCCGGTACCTCGATATTATGCTGAGTGGGAGCCATTTCAGGGCCACTAGTTTTAAATTGTTCTATGCTATGCATCAACTTATTGTTTTCTTTGTGTGGCAATGAATCAATGAATAAATGCTTTTATTATTATTATTATTATTATTCACTTTATTTCTCTTTTTTCTTAGCCTAGGTATGTTATAATATTATACAAAAGCACATACAAAACATAAAAATATTATAAAAAACCTAGCCTAGGATGCCCCCGGCAACGGGGCAAGGCTCAAGCTGCCGGTGGTTAGGGTTGCAGAGACAGGAACCTTCAGACTATCCGCGCCGTGTCCAAGAGTACCGCCTTCTGTATCTGACCTTTGATCCAACCATTGAGCGGGAATTTCTTAAGGTGTTGGTCGAGACTCTTCGCTACCAGACAGTTAGCTAGCAGACACGAATATCGGCACTATTATTATTATTATAAACACACCCTTTTAATGCAACGTCCAGCTTAGCATGGCTCAAATCGACTCCCATAAAATGGACGCCCAAAATGCAACGGCTTAAATTGAATATATTTCAACGCCCATATGCTTCACAATCGCTAATGGACTAGAAAATAAAACGGATTTACCTTTATTGATTCAGCTCATAACTTAAATAAATTTAAATCCGATTGCCATAGGACTACGAACGGTTGCAACCTAAAAAATATATATTCAAATTTGATTTTCATAGAAAATGTGATTGAAACATGAATATGGTATCAATCATAGGCGAATTGTTGTGCGCGGCATAAGTACGGTTCCAATCGTTTCGTTGGGTTTCGGATTTAAACTGAATTTGATTTGAAATGTTTAGAAAATTATTCATATCGATCGTTGAGATTGGCATTAGAAAAAAGTCATGGTGCATTTCGTATTTATTACGGCGATTAACATTTATTATTCTCGATATATTCTAAATCAAATTCTTTCTAAAACTTAGTTCGGCATTATTTCAATTCTATTTTAATATTCGAGTAGAATTCTACTTAACTAACCGCGAACAAAAATTCTAGTTTCGATTATTAAGTATTAAGAATGTAAATAACATTTTAAAATTCACTGTTTCCTTAAAGATCAATGCAGTGATGTAACAATGGAACATAATAGTTTCAACTTAGATTATATACGTGTATATGATCAATGAGTTTCAAAATGTTGATCGACTTTTAAAATCTCGAGATTAAGGACAAAAAAGTTCTTAAATACAATAAAACCTTACAAGTCTACATGTTCTAAGTTACAAATATTTGCTAGAAGTTTATATACAGTATGATTATAAGTTTAAAACAAACCTCCATAAAACTATTTTCTTCTGAAGCATTATCATGCGAATAAAAAAGTTGGATATAAGCAGTAAGTCCTTTCCCTTCACCCCGCTTATCCTTAAACACTCCGAAATGACCTACCTCCAGAAACAAGATAGGAAATCAGCTGAGCCCCAGAAATTCTTCCATCCCCAATTCGCTGACAAAATCTTGTCATCAAAGCGGGTATTTCTATAAAAACGCATTTTCAGAATTGCGGCGTGGCCTTTGAAGTTAATCCCTGGATTTGGGTCCAACATTTCAGGAGATTCCTTTCTGTGCTCCGAGTGTGTTTGTATGTAAATGTTGAATGTTTGCTGTGAACAATTTGAGCATGCTCGGTGGCTTCAGTAATTTGAGATCTAAGGCGCTTCGTAGACAGAGCAACTTTAGTTGAAGAACTATCAACTTTCTAAAAGTTTTGCTTGACGGTTGTCATATTAAAACCGGGCTTTCATCTTTCTGTTTGCAAAGTATCCTGGAGTTTTTTGGTCACATCGCCCGTAAAGAAGGACACAAGCTCAAACAGCTTATGCTTACTGGCAAGGTCGAGCGTAAACGATTGAGAGATCGCAGCCCAACTAGATGGTCTGACTATATCCGCTCGACGCTGAGCACCAAGCTGCACGATGCTCTCCATGACGCCAAAGACAAGCACAGATAAAAAGCATCATCACAAAAAAAATACCTTTTTTTTAAATTTTAATGTTTTACGGGTAAGCACTTGGCCTTCATCTCACCTGAAGTTAAGTGATGATAAGGCTGAAGGTGGAAGCGCACTTCATCCAGAATCCTCAACTACTGAGGTACTGGCTATCTTATATCTAGTTGCCGGAACACAACAATGATACAAACAATGATTTTATGGCGACATATTAATATTTAGATAAGATAGTGGTAACTAGCCAGGCGGACATACAAGCCCTACCACCAAACAAACCGAGTACGCACACATATATCCTCCGCTGGGAATCGAAAATCTGGGTCCAAACTGGTGGTCTTTACCACTAGACCACAGAGGCGGTTAGAAACTTCCCATAAGGGGAATCACGACCGTCAGTAATGAGGAACACGACGTGGGGAAGAAAGGTTGCCAGTTGCAGAAACAGGTTGCCGCAGTTCTAAATAAACTTTTCAAACCCATAGTCAATAGTCAGTGTTAGCCGGTTTGGGAATCTAACAACTTGACAACTAGTACAAAACATTTGCTAGTTGCAACAACTGAAAATGGTTGTCGATAATCGAAACTCTCCACTAGTGTTGCTATGTCTGCGCAGTTTCTTTAGGTTATATGGAAACAGCTAGTTGCGAGTTGCCAGTTGTCGCAACCCAGAGATCAAAGTTGCTCTGTCTGCGAATCGCCTAAGGCTACATCTTGAATATGTGACGCGACCGAAAACACTTGACACGCGACGCAACTGAGACATTACGTCACGGTGAGGAAAAATATGTACCGTGATGTAGGTAGGTACCAATCAATCGCCGCCTCTTAATTAGATTTTGGAGGGCTTACAATAATTACATTATTCACACATTCACGGTGTTGTCAGCTGATCGACTGCCATTACGTCAAGCGTTGTACGAAGTACAGTACATTCACCTCGCGGTCGCGACCGATACACATAATTTTTTCGTGCCTGACAGGGTCCATAATGTCCATACGTCATCATCATCAGCTCATTGTATGTTCCCACTGCTGGGGCACGAGCCTTCCCAATGCTTGGATAGGGAGAAAACGGGCCATAAATCACCACGCAGGCCCAGTGCGGATTGGTGGTTGTTAACGACTGCTAATGAAGCTGGAACCAATGGCTTTACGTGCCTTCCGAAGCACGGAGGAGCTCGAGATGATAAATTTTTGGTCACCCATCCGATAACCGGCCTTTGCGAAAGTTGCTTTACTTCAGCAATCGCAGATCGAGCGCGTTAACCACTGCGCCATCGAGCTCCTCCATACGTATTTCATAGTTTTTAAAACACCTTTTGGAACAGTCATGGTTGACAATAAAATATTGGCTATTAAGTTATTGAGTTATTAGGAGTTTTAGGAAGAAATTTGATGTTGATGACCTTTAGTGTGACCTTTTTTTTATATTAACGGGTAAGCACAGTGTCTTGATCTTACCTGATGTTAAGTGATGATAAGGCCAATGATGGAAACGCACTTCACCCGGGATCCTCAACTAGTGAGGCACTGGCTATCTTATCTCTAGCTGCCGGAACACAACATAGCTACAAACATTGTTGTTATGGCGACATATTTAGATAAGATGGTGGTAGCTAGCCAGGCGGACAAACAAGCCCTACCACCAACCAAACCGACTACACAAACATGTACCCCCCGCTGGGAATCGAACCCGGGACCTCTGGGTCTAAGCCGGTGGTCTTAGCCACTAGACCACAGATGCGGTTAATAGGAGACCTTGTGGTTCTTCAAACCCTAAGGTATTAGGAGCTGGCGTCGTGCAAGCGTATCCTTGTACAGATAGACGCCAGCACATCAACCATCAAAACCTGTCAAATTTCTTCAATGAATGTTCAACCATATAGCATACACAATAAAGCTCAAAGTCTATTGAGGAATTTGGCAGTTTGTGGTATTCTGATACGCAGGCGTGTGTCTTACAAAATTCTACTGAGTCTTCGAATCGGATGATACATACAGTTTGATTCGTCCTTCAGTTTTATATCTTTGGAAAATGTATAGATGGTAACTTAAGCTTGCCACCTATTTCCGGTGTCGTTGCTATAAGATTTCTGAAAAAACCCCACTTATTCATGACTTCGCAAAATATTTGTCTGAATGCTGTTCTCAGTTGAATAGTAAGTAAGTAAGTAAATAGCCTATAAGTGTCCCACTGCTGGGCAAAGGCCTCCATCATTGAAATCAAGTCATCGCTACAATTGATGGGTAATGGCTTAATCACCACGCTTGCCAAATGCGGGTTGGTGATCACAAACCCGGGCTATGCGTCGAAAAATCCAAAACACGCTTTGTCGTCATGGGAATCGAACCGGTATCGGTCGGAGCGCTATGCCACTAGGTTACCGAAACGCGTTGGACACTAAAAAAAATAATTCGATTACATTGAATTTTGTTAGATATGTTTTTTTTTTCATTGGCGGCGCTAGTGTGCGGCGTAAACGCTCTTAACATTATTTCTAACAGCTTTCGTTTGAAGGTATTTAATAAAAGTCTATTTAGTATTCAGATCTAGTTATTCCATTGTCTTAATTGAGGGTCACTTTTGATTAATGGTTTTACGTAGGTGGCGCCGCCCTAGCGGAGGCAAGCGTTATTGCAAGCGTTGAATCCGTTGAATTGCTCACAGCGCGACGGCCGGTGCACAGTGACTGATTTGAATTATCTATACTTACTTACTCCGCTGGCTCAAAGACCCGAAGTGGATCTTGGCTTCCGACGCAAGACCACGCCACTGCGCTTTCTTTAGCGCAGACTCTTCCATAGTGATGGTTCCTCTATACATGAATAAATTCTAAGCTCGTAAAAAATATATGCCTACCATAGTATCACATTTTTTAAGCCCGACCGTTGGTAACTAATACTTGAACTTTTGATAATTGTATACATCATTTTTTAATGTTAACTTTAACTACTGCCATATTTAAACAAGTGTACTATTAAATCTAATTGACCAAAATTAATTTTTAAAAAATAAGCTGCACTATACGCGGATGGTACTCAAAAATGCTGATTCACTATGTGCTAGCAGGTAAAGCCGAAAGTGTTGAATAAAATGTTTGAATATCGAACTACCCACATCATAAGCATTAGGTATTAATAAAAATTAACGTCGTTATCGGTAACGAAAAAAAGTTACAATTTATTATTTCCTAGACAATTCAAATCGGCCACTGTGCGGCGGGCGTAGACAGGTCAAGTGGACCGGTAAAAAGTCGAGTCTTAAATCAAATTGGGTTGTTTGAGTTCGTTTTCCGATATTGGATGTGGTGTTTGTGCTCCACTATGTCACTGGAGCGTGGCTTGTGATACAAACATCACATATCAAATGTTATAAGTATTAGAAACTACTAGAAACATTTCCCGGTCCGAACCGAACCCCTCGGAGTATCTAGTAGGGATCGCATTACGCACTAGTGCGTGTCCCATTGTACTAGTGATGTGATGTGATGTGATGTGATTAAAATATCGATAGTCATTATCCTCTCAACAAGATGGCGGCCAATTTATGGTCATCTGTCACACTACTTCCGTATTCACAAGGGGTTAAACCTTAGTTCAAAATGTCAACATTTATTATACACACTAGTTAAAAGATCGATATTTTTTTATACATATATTCATTTCTAGCGCTTGCTTCTTTTTTTTATGTACCCATAGCATTTAATATTATATATAATATGTCGTAGCCATATCGTAGATTTGCTCACTTCACGAAATGCTCGAGAATTTCATGAAATGGTCCCATTTCATGAAATGTTTCACTGTCTATTGGCCACGTCATGATGTGGTTTGAGCAGATCAATGATAAGAAATCGTTTCGTTCTCGATATGGGCAACTAAACGCACGTCTACTTCATGAAATGGTCAAAGTTTAGTGATCATATCGTAAAATATTTATATTACCCACCGTTAGAGGCGCTAATATCGTTTACTTTTTGTGTCGATACAATCGATTTGTACAATCTTATACCGCTCCCCCCTTCCGTAACGTATCATCAAACGTTGACGCTTTAACGATATGATCAGTTTAAGCTGGGCATATCATGAAATACAACCATTTCATGAAATGATCGATTACATCATAAAGTGATCAATTTTAAGATCCGGCCACGACATCGATACAATCGATTGTACAATCATATGCCGCTCCCCCCTTCCGTGACTGGCTCTCGCTACGCTGCGCTTCGCTCGGGAATAAAAATTAACTTAACCTAACCAACAGTAAGGATTTCCTACATTCATGATATGGCCAAACGTGGAAAGGCATATCATCAAACGTTAACGATATGATCAGAAACACAAATGTTGAAAAAAAATCCACGAGCAGGATTTGAACCTACACCCTTCTGACATACCGGGTCAGGCGCTCTCCCAATTGATATGATCAGTTTAAGCTGGGCATATCATGAAATACAACCATTTCATGAAATGGTCGATTACATCATAAAGTGATAAATTTTAAGATCCGGCCACGGTATAATACACAACAAAAAGAAACATAACTCAATTGAACTTAAAAAAACAGAGATAAATAAATAGCAAATTAAAAACTAAATACCCATACATAAAACCAAATTAGAACAAGTGACAGTTATGCTAACCTATATTTATATTATATCTAACAACTACTACTACACACAAACTCAAAAGGCTTAAGTAGTACATACCACATATTATAAAATAAATTGTATGTTATGATTCCGATAATAAAAAAAATATAAAAATATCGATATTTTATTTAGGACATTCAATACTCTGTTCTGTACTTCGATATTTAGATCTTTCGATGTCCCCCTTGTGGAGATAATTAGATTTTAGATATATTGGACGTAGGTTATCTAACTATTCGACAATATTAATATATTTTTTTTATTTTAATTTTCGACATAATGACGTTCATAAGAGCTATTTGTAGCCTAAACTGAATAAATGATTTTGAATTGAATTCAATTGAATTGATATTTTGATACAATCGATATTAAAATTTTCGATGTTTTGAACATTGACATTTTACCCGTAGGTATTTTAATTTTCTATATTCAAAACGTACCCAATGATGTTCATCACGTGTCAATCAAATCTAGTGTGATAACTTGAAGTTATCGCGTACGTCAGGTCACTTAGGACATCTGACCAAGGTCGTGAGACCTTTAGGCTTGCGTACACTGACTGCGAAGCTATAAAACACGTTTTTTTGGAATCTTTGATTGTTTTATTTATATGTTACTGTATTTTTATTTATTTATTACAACTAACATATTATGTCTTATCAAATAAAAGTGGTTAAAATAAAATGGAGTCCGAAAGTTAAATAGACAATAAGCTTAGCATATTAATTAATTACTTTATTTGGCACAGCCGTGCATGAAATTTTTTTTAAACGTTGTATTGTAAGTTTTTATTGTGCATTTATGTATAAATAAGTAAATAATAATATATTTGTAACATCAAACTTCTTCTTCTTCTGGAGGTCTTTCTTTACCCAGCTGTGGGACAGTTATATGTTATTTATTTACGTACTTAGAAATAGGTACAGCTTGACATGAAACAACTTTTACGGATCTACTCGCGTTTATTTTACACATTACTTTTAATTAATGTTTATCCTGACGTTTTGAACCCAAAAACATCCTAATTTCAATAGGATGATGATAAATTAGGATGATTTTGGTTGATGGTTGGAATTAACCACCAGCCTGGGATCCCATCATACAAAATATTAAATCCCAGCCTCAACAACAGACCAAAAGATACTGTAAGCTCTTTCTGCGTAAAAGAGAACGCACCTGATTAAATTTTAATAAGGGTATACTAGCTACTAACTAATTATGAGATGACCAACATTTCAGTCTCCCTGTGACCACGGACCCTGCAAAGGGTTCGAAACGTCAGGATAAACATTAATTAAAAGTAATATGTAAAATAGACGCGAGTAGATCCATTCAAGTTGTTTCATTTCAAACTGTACCTATTTCTAAGTACGTAAGTAAATAGCCTTTAACTGTCCCACTGCTGGGTCAAGACCTCCATCATTGAAATCAAGTCAATAATGGCTTAATCACCACGCCTGCCAATTATGTTATTTATTATCGAATGAATGCAATTAAATATTATCCTTATGCTGAAATTTTAATGTACTAATATAGTCATAAGTTAAAATGTTACAAACAAAATGGATCATGTTATCTGAATTTAATAAATATTATATTATTATGCAGGGTGGACACTGGTGACTGCCAAACCGGTGATCCCAGTCATCTTAGCGGCACGTGAAGGGGATGTACAGTAGTTTTTAGTGGGTAGGCCCCTCCTCTCGAATCCCTGTCGAGACCCTCGGGTCTGGGCACGGAAGCGGGAGCTGGAGGGGAGTACCCCACATAACCATCCGCGCCTCCCCGAGCGCGGTGGTTTTCAACTGTCAAAAAAAAGGATGAACATTAATTAAAAGTAATGTGCAAAGTAAACGCGAGTAGATCCGTAAAAGTTGTTTCACTTCAATGTGTAGTGTTTGCGTAAACTTTATTAAACAATAATAGATACATTAGTAATTTCATACTAGCTAGCAGCCACGTGACAGGGCACTGGGTGCCTAGTGCTAGTTTCATTTAACATTCGATTACGTTATCGAAAAAGAGAATTTGTATGATATTGAAGCAACGAAGTGAATTAAAAAACTCACACTTTCTGTCTTTTTTATCTGTACTAGTGGTCGCCCAGTTTTTTTGTAAAGGCTGCACAGATTGTATCCTAAGCAATGAAAAATTAAAAAAGATAGAATGTGAGTTTGGATTGGCATTGATAGATTTCGGCCGCTCCTCTTCCATTTTTGTTGAAAAGAGTATAAATACGTGTGTGTCAAATACATCATAAATGCGTGTACGTGTCAAATACATGGTAGTGTGTGTAATGTTTGTTTTATTGATTTAATGTATTTTATGCATAATTCAAAAATATATTAACATTCGGATAACCTTTTATAGATAAACTATGAGTGTGTGAAATTTCATACTCCTCCGTCCGCGTAATTTTCGTAAAAAAGTGGTACAAAGTTATTGCTTCACTTATTAATATATAGATGTGCGCAATAAACTATTTATCTATTTATCTATCACCACTCTGTTGTGCTAAGTCGAACTATAACATATATTTGCTGGTTCACAAACTGTTAGCTTACAATCCCAATTCGCTTGCTATACTGTAGCTTTCAGTGTCGTCGTGGTACTTTATTTGCTTTACATAAAGATATTATAATACCTACACAACGAAACTCGTCGACTTCATAAATTTGGCTTAACATGCTGGATTGTGAAATATTCCACCCTCCTTAGAGTACTATGAATAATCTATTTTAGAAGAAAAATCATAGGCCTTAGAGATGGATGCATAATAAATTCATATTTTCATCTTAAATCTGGTTTGACGGTGTGTTACGCCTAATGGTGACATTCACCACAACCTTGACTACATCAACAGAATCAATCCCCGATCCGATCCGAACCCTTCGGAGAATCTAGTAGGGCACGGGGACGCGCACTTTTAAGTGTGTGATGCCGTTCCCTCTAGAAAACCTCTGAAGGTGATTCGTTTCAACACGGCTTGAGGTACCCTTTACGTATATCGCCACCCCCAAAAAAGCCCGGTGACGCTGAAAATGACGTTTGATGCAATCAGCATTATCTCTCAAAAAAAAAAACAGTACCAATTTTACCATTTTAAAAATTTCATATAAACATGATGATGACATTGTTTCCAGCTCACATCATCCAATCCAATTCCAGGCCAATGGTGGAAGCGCACTTCACCCGGGATCCTCAACTACTGAGACACTGGCTATCTTATCCCTAGCTGCCGTAACACAACAATGCTATAAACATTGCTATATGGCAACATATTAAGATAAGTTGTTGGTAGATAGCCAAGCGGACTAACAAACCCTACACCAAACCAAGGAGAATATGTACCCCCCGCTGGGAATCGAACCCGGGACCTTTGGGTCTTAGGCCGGTGGTCTTAACCACTAAACCACGAGGCGGTTAAAATAATATGTTAATAAAACGATTGCAATAATATTAATGGATGTAACTCGCGCGTTACCGACTCTGAGGCCTTAGATGTTCCGCAGACAGAACAATTTTGAGTGGCAACAGGCAACTCGGATCTACCTGTTTCCACCATCATTATCACATAATTTCAAGGTTTCGCATTTCCGATTTTCTATTTACTAGAGCTAGTGATTTTGGGATCAGAACAATGTATCTGATTTTATGTGGTTGATGGCGCTGGCGTGCAGTGATGTCACCTATACAATTTATCATGCATTTTTGTTATTTTTTTAATTTCTATCTGTTTTGTGTACCTAATAATTAAATAAATAATTAAATCCAGGTTATGAACTATCTGTATGCCGAATTTCATCCAAATCCATTCAGTAGTTTTTACGTAAAAGAGTAACAAACATCCATCCATACTTACAAACTTTCGCGTTTATAATATTAGTAGGATAACGGCAACCGTAAACTTTTGCTGCAATTACTGGCAACATTTAACGAAAACTTTTAAAAAGTTGATAGTTACTATAACTTAAGATGTTCTGTCTGCAGAGCACCTTAGCTGTCTCTGCGTAGAACCTTATACTCTTCAGACCGGAACATAATATTGCAGAAAATTTCTACTTTGAGGCATAAGTAGGTACTAAGTAAGGAAAATGAAATACCAAATTTCGTACCCGGTTGATTATAATAAATCGATCGATACTACTATTATATCATAATGATTATCTAATGACTAATCCAGTTAGGATCAAAACAAAATCTGGTCACCCATCATGACCCGACCAAAATGAACAACTCTTAATAATCGCGATTGATCTAAAGCTTTGGAAACCTATCTCTAACATTCACCTATTATTAGAAGATCCGCAAATTTAAAGGCGGATAGCTTGTTCTACCCAAATAAGTTTAAAAAAACCGGTCACCCATCATGACCCGACCAAGTGAGACCAAACTCCCCTTAACAATCACTATCGATCCAAAGCTTTCTCAACCTGTCTTCAAACATACACGTGATAGTACAGCAGCTCCGCATGTCTGAGGGCATCTGGAAGGCGTCCAAAACCCCATTCAGCTACTCGTACTTGAATTAATCAATTGTTTTAATCCACTCGTGAAGGCAGCTGTTGACCGCTCGCTAACTTCTGGGACATAGGGCTTAGTGGCTAGATAAGCGGTTTTAGGTTATTAATTAGATTATTTATTATTCGCCATAACGCTAAAAGGTTGAGCACCTGTTTTTTACTTTGGAATCCAAGAACGGGAACGCAGTATCGGCAGGCTCCTACCCGTTGGGCTGACGACATTAAAGCAGTGACAAGAACGATCTGGGCCAGATATACTAGCGACAGGTCGTTGAAGTATGATTGGAGAGGTGTAAGTACGTCCAGCAGTGGACGACGATGCGCTGGAAAAGAAGAAATAGATTAGAACACGCAAGCTATTGGGTTAGGTATTTCGGCGAGCTACGAATGACAGCTGTACTTCGGCGATGCATAATACAGGAAGGTGTAAAAGCGAACTCAAGCGTCTAGTTAGGTATATAGTTTTATTAAACACTAGAAAATGTAATACGCATACTACTGTGCACATAACAGAACGATGCTAATGGATAAGTGGGGCTCTATCACCAACTCTCGCCTCCCTGTCGAATCTTTATAGCCTCGTCAGAGATTTGGGAGTAGGGGAGGATTTACCTTCTAAAAACCCTAGTTCATCTTTACGTCTTGTCGTCAGGTTGATCCAGGAATCAATCTTCAGAGTTCACCGCCGTAACGAACACACCCGAGGATGTTTGGGCGTGTTCCAGATGTCCTGAGGCTAGAGACTTCCCTTCTTGCCGCTAGGGTGAATACTGGTGACTGCCACACCTATGGTCCCAGTCACCCTAGCGGCACGTGTAGAGGATATACAATGGTATTAGGGGGTAGACCCCTCCTCCCGAATCTCTGTTAAAGTCTGGGCATTGATTTGAGAAACTGGATTGAAAAACCTCACTTTTTACCATACGCGCCTTCCCAGGCTTTACCTAAATAAACAGGTACTCCCCTTCCCCCATCGTCTCTTCATTGTGGGAGAATCTCCCGCTGTCTGATCTAACAAGCCCTAACCCGACGCGTCGACAAGATCTATTTATTGTTGTACCACGTGTTACTTTATTTGACATAAATTGCATTCTAAACGGGTCGACAGTAAGTAGCGGAGCGGGGAATTTTAACCGTTCTTTGATCTGAGCATTAGAAACAAGAATTAGAAGGGATTTTTGTTAAGTATTACCCATTGTTATCGTAAGCAAGTTTGAAGGGTGTGGACTGGAGCAAACAAACCTTTGTTAGAAGTTTACTTATAGTTTAGTTAGATATTTTAATTATGTTTTTACGAAAGATATCTAGTTTATTTTTACATTAAGAGCGTTTACGCCGCATACTAGCGCCACTAATGAAAAAAAAAACATATCTAGTAATTAGACATAGAAAATCAAATTATGCTCAACAAACTATTTGAATGAAGTAATTTAGCATTTTTGCGTCACCTAATGAACACCTCACATGTTATGGTTTAGTTAAATAAGACGTTACGGCCACTTTTAACTATAACGCCATATTTAACTAAACCATAACATGTCAGGTGTTCATTAGGTGTCGTAAAAATGCTAAATTACTTCATTCAGATAGTTTGTTGAGCATAATTTGATTTTCTATCTCTAATTACTAGATATGTTTTTTTTTCATTGGCGGCGCTAGTGTGCGGCGTAAACGCTCTTAAGGGTGCGCCGACCAAAAAATACCAAAAATGCAGTCACGGTTAAGTTGATAATTGATATAATTGAAAATATTATATTACATAAACAAAATATATATTTAGTATCAAAGGGAACGTGTTTACAATTAGTCCCATCCATAAAATCATAACAAACTATAGTTTTTTCTCCAATATAATTTAAAGTTGGGCAAAAATTATGAAAACGAGTGGCAGCGTTTAATTGATAAGTTTATCTAAATTATTGTACCTTTGATTTTGTCTGAACAATCACCAATGTCTATAAACTACAAATCGTCCGTCTCACATTTTCGATTTATCAAGCGGATATTTAAATTATTTTTTAAACTAACACTTTAAATTCCCCATACTTACAAAATTAGTATGGCCGCGCGGCATCAAATAAATATGGACGAAGACATTTCAAATAAAATATATGACACTTGTCACTTACGGACAGCGCACCCTTACTGCCTGCCCTATACCGCATCCTTCCTGTTACAATAATGAATGAAGAAGACCGGTGTTATGGTATATCTGGATGTTCTTTTTTTCTATTTCTTGCATAAGCAATTGCTAACTCTAAACCTTTAAGTTCCGCCTCTGTGGTAGTGGTTAAGACCAGTCTCAGACCCCGAGGTACCGGGTTCGATTCCCAGTGGAGTACATGTTTGTGTACTCAAACCCTTCCAGGTTTGTTGGTCCGCCTGGCTAGCTACCACCATCTTATCATGTTTGTACCATTGTTGTGTTCCGGCAGCTAGAGTTACTCGTAGCTAGTGCCTCATAGCCACTTGGACGTCAGGTGAAACTACCTGTCAATGCACGGATACGTCACTGGGCGCAGGTGTCTGATCTCGCGCCAAAAATCACTAACTATTCCGATAAAAACGTTTGTCAAAAAAATTATACGAGTTGGATCAAAACTAAAAATATCACTGTGTAGCCTAATATACAGGATCTAACAAAATCATTAAGTTTAAGCGCGGTACCTACTTATACATAATTCTGAATACAATGACAAAAATGGGCTCCAGTTTTATAGTGATATTTCAAAGTTATGTTTTCTAACAAACTAAATCAATTAATATAATGCACATCATGAAACATGCTGTATCTTTACTAACACGCACGCAAGCGTCAATAAAAAGATAGTGTACAGATACGCGCACACAATTGAAAAACCATTGGCTATCTTTGTGTGCGTGAGTACAGCTGTACGGGTTTGGAAAGGGTGTATAGTTTTTAGTGAATTATGATAAATCGGTAACGAGCCTGTAGTTTTGGACCAAATTTGGTGAGAATGCTCAGTGAGATGTACAGATGCTCCCCTTAAACGTTCGCTTATTGATATTGTTAGACCCTTTAAAGGACTGTTAAAACACAATAATGCTATTAACACAAATTTTATGGCGACATATTTAGATAAGATGGTGGTAGCTAGCCAGCCGCACTTAAAACATACCACCGACCAAACCGAGATCAAATATTTACTGTAATCATGGAATCAAACCCGAGACCTCTGAGCCTCAGAGCTGGTCCTAACTTAACCACAGAAACAGTTCGGCTAGTTAAAGATTCTTTTATCCGTGTGAGGTACACATCCTAATACCTATACCAACATTAGCCGTATTAAAGCAGTTAGAACGTATCTCATTTTCCCTAATTACATTCGTAATTACTAATAGGCACGAGACAACGTAGCATTATTTGAATCCAACAAAGACAATAAAACTTTAGTGCCCCGCCTTATGCCCGGGAGTTAATTACAAATGTATCGCATCTTTTATTATTCGCCTTATATAGGGATCATAAAATAATTAATATTGCGCCGCTCACATAAGTCCGACTAGACTGGGCAATAAGATGAGCAGTTTATTATTTAGCTTTGTACAGGTCACAAGCATTATATGTACACAGTTTTGTCTCTTATTGCATTGTATTAAGAGCTACATTGTTTACATGTTAATGCTCGTACAATCAGCAACGTAAGTTGCATGACCATTGACCAGGGCTTGATACCGTTACTAAAACCTCACAATAAGTATTGTTAAGTATGTAACGTTATTTCTATATAGTTTAATTGGTAGCGATAATGCAGGTAACGTTATCTAGAAAAGTATCGTTACTTTTATCGTTAACGTTTTTTTTTTTGAGAGAGATTGCTGATTGCCTCAGACGGCATTTTCAGCTTCACCGGGGTTTTTGGGGGCGGCGAGGTACGTAAAGGGTACCTCAAGCCGTGTTGAAACGAATCACCTTCGGAGGATTTCTAGAGGGTACGGCATCGTACACTTAAAAGTGCGCGTCCCCGTGCATTCCCAGAGTCTCCGAAGGGTTCGGATCGGATCGGGGAGCAGAACCACCCGGGGGCGACTCTAAAGGCACGGACCTCGGCTTGGGTAGACCGGGCCGTGGAGGAGGACAGAAGCGCCCAGGTACATGTCTGTACCTGGTGTAGAGCGCGTGTGAACCGGTCTTCGTACCCTTGTTCTAGTACGGTGTCTTGGGCCTAAATTAGTGTGCATGTTTAGTGTATTCTGTAAATGTGTGCTGTCATTTAGAGGATCGGGCTGGGGGGTATCGTTAACGTAGATACTTGGACGCCCAAGGTAACCACAGTGCCATAGAACTTATTCTTCCTGAACCCAAATTAGAAATGTATAAAAATAGTCCCTACTATAGATCGATCCTTATCTTTAACAAAATACCAAAAAATATTAAAGCCGAAAAAAATGAAATCTTATTTAAAAAAAAATTAAAGCAGTATTTAGGACAAAAATGCTACTACTCAATACTAGAGTTTATGTCAGACAAAGACAATAAATAAGTTCATATACATGTCCACGGAAAGCTCACACGCTGGCAATATTTTTAATTTTATATTTTGTTTTTTACTATTATTATATAAGAATAGTTATAATTTTGCGATGCCCTAACAGGGTTTGTAACAGGCCATCCTATACTATTTTATTACTTTATTATTGTATGAAAGTGATACTGTATACATAAGTGCAATAAATAAATAAACAATCGAATTTCTATTGTGTCTGGTTTAAGAACAATTGAATCTTAACGATCTGCGTAGAGTGGTTAGTATATTCACCGGAAAAAAACGCCATCTAGGTCATTACTTAGATGGTGTTTTGTTCCGATACCATGTTTAACGTTACCTTTGTTACTAACGTTATGTTCATATGATAGAGGTAACGTAACCTAATTTATATCGGTATTCAAAGCCATGTCGCCGTCAAAACTTTGCCAGTTGACAAGTAAAGTAAGTAAAGTAGTAAATAGTCTATAACTGACCCACTGCTGGGCAAAGGCCTCCATCATTGAAATCAAGTCATCACTACAATCGATGGGTATTGGCTTAATCACCACGCTTGCCAAATGCGGGTTGGTTATCACAAACCCGGGTTATGCACCGAATAAATCCGAAACACACTTCGCCCGAGCGGGAATTGAACCCGGGACCTTTGGGTATCGGGCCGAGCGCATTGCCACTCGGCCACCGAGGTGCTGACAAGTGCGTCTGTTAAAATCTTTAGTCCCGTGTTCAATTCCTAGGTCGGGCAAAGTATGTTACAGATTTTTCGATGCCATAGCCTGGGAATGGTTTAGAAGTAGTTAGGTGCCGAGGTGAAACTAGTCTTATCAAAATTAAGATAATATTTTTTTTTTCTTCTAGAATTTCTATTACTTAATTACCGTTTAGATGTAGCAAGCATTTAAAGATATAAACAAAGGATACTTACTTTGGATTTTTTCTGGTATATAAGGTAATAGTTGGCAATCCTACCTGTTAACTCACCCTTGTATATGTTTTTATAATGTAATTTAGACTGTAATTTTAATGTACAATAAAGGATTCAATAAATAAATAAATCACAAGATCTAAATAAAAATGAATTACCTACATATTTAGTGCGGGTAGTTGGCAAAGAAAATAAATTATTAAGGCGAGAACTTATCCGAGGGCATCTTACACCGATACTTTCTAATAGGAATGGACTTTCAATGATGGACTATTGACTTACTTAACACAGTACAATATTTAAATAAAATTGAATAAAAACGCTGCGATCGTATGACACGCGCTATAAAGCAGGATTGTTAATTTTAAACATTATGACCCTCATCTATTTCTTTAAATATAATTACTACTACATAAATCTGTAGGCTGTCTGTACAAGCAATTTTTCTGACAAATTTTTAAATAAATAATCGTTATATGACTCACTGACACCAATTCTACGATTTTTGAAATTTTTGTCTGTCTGTATGTCTGTATGTCCTCTTATAACTCAAGAACGGCTTGACCGATCTTGATGAAAATTTGTATGTAGTAAGAACATGAGATTGTGCAAATGATAAGCAATAAATAAAATATTCACAAATTTTCGCACAGCGAAGCGGGCGGGTGACGGCTAATATTATTGAAATATAATTGAACAAAAAAAAATACAGTCAGATTGAGAACCTCCTCCTTTTTTGAAGTCGGTTAAAAAACGCTGATGCGATCGTATGACACGCGCTAATCGCGCTTTAAAGCAGGATTGTTAATTTTAAACATTATTGCCCTCACATTGAATAAAATCTTGCAATATGTGGTGTTACGTTTCATATAAACTGTATGTTTATTCAAAATGTAATTGCAATTGCAATTTATTATACCGCCTTCAATATATGATATTTTTATACAAAACGTTACTAGGAAAGTTAAATACATAAAACATATATACAGACGAATTGAGACATCTCATTATTGAAGTCGGTTAAATCTATGGAAAGGTTACATAACCACCTTTGTGGGCCAATGGTTAGACTACCGGTCTCACACATAGAGAACTCGGGTTCGGTACCCACTGTACTTACAGCTATCCAAATCTGTCAAATTTCTTCAATACATTTTCAACCATATTGACATAAACATAAAGTTCAAAGTCTATTGAGGAAAATTGACAGTTTGTGGTAGTCCGATGTGCAGCCATGTGTAAAGTCACGAGTATTAACATGTTAACAATGTTACTCTTAATTAATTATCTTAAATAATGGCTTCGGGTTTAGCATTCAGCCAATTTCAAGTAATTTTTTACTACTAGTGGTTGCCGAGTGGTCAAAATTCGATAGTAATTTTACGCACGGATAGTATCCTAAGCAATGAAAAATTAATAATAATATAATAATTTAATTTGCACTCACACTCTTATTAAATATATTTGAGTTTTGTTTTTTGTTCCTGTATCGATTGTTATTTGAGTTAAAGGGGTTTAACAAGGGTACAATTGTACGGTAGATAGAAATTAACTAAAACATTATATAAGAATCAATTTTAAAGGCCGGCAACGCATCTGTGATTCCTCTGGTTTTGCGGGTGTCCATGGGCGGCGGTGATTGCTTTCCATCAGGTGACCCGCCTGCTCGTTTGCCTCCTTTTAATATAAAAAAAATACTCTTAAAAACAGGACTAAAATAAAAAATAACTGCAAAGAAAAAAAACTGAAAAGAAGAAAAACAAGCTCTACGATCCCAGAATTCCATTTGAGCAATGTTGAATGCAACGTGAAATATTTCCTTGTCCGATACCTATACTTAATAAAATCTATAATAAATGAGTATTTATAAATACATGAATTTGAATGAATAACAATATTTATACATTGAATATTGATATTTGTCACAAGCCGGGACAATCACCAACCAACCAAAGAGAGTGCGGATTTAATTGAGCTAGCCACGGTGGCCGCTTGGATGATGATTGTCCCCGTCTGCGACAACTATCAATATTCAATGTATTTATAAATACTCATTTATTATAGATTTTATTATTTAAGTATAGGTATCGGACAAGGAAATATTTCACGTTGCATTCAACATTCAACATTGCTCAAATTGAATTCTGGGATCTTAAAACTTGTATATTTCTTTTCAGTTTTTTTTTTGCAGTTATTTTTTGTTAGTCCGGTTTTTACGAGTACTTAATTGTATTTTATATAGTTGTTTTAGCAGTCGGGTATTTTGTTTTATTTTAATAATTTGTTTTATTTAAAACTTTATTTTTATTTTTATTAAGTATATTCCGGATATTTTCTAGCCTATGTCACTCCCACAGTCAAAACAAATCTAACGACATCACATATGTTAAAATCCACCATGCCGTTTGGGCTGTTTAACGCCCACCAGACGCAAGCATAGAATTGTTGATTTAGAACCATTCATTCATTAAAATAATAGTAAGTATTTGTATAGTTATTTGTTTAATTACCACACTCCGTTGACATAAACCATTATCATGACAAACATAACCTATTTCTTATCAGCATTGACTAGTCCAATCGTGGGACATACTGATAAACGTTGCCTTAAGTACACAGCACACGCGTCGTTGTTCGTTCATTGGCTTATTTCTTGTACACTATACAACAACAATAAATTGGTTTGTTTAAATAGTGTCATAAAGTGGACAATTTAATTGATTAACGGAATGACTTAGCGTATAAACCGCCATGTTGTCTGGATAAGCAATAAAAAAAGGGGCAGTGAAAGTTTTTAAAATGTTACCATCATGTTCATTTTAAGTTTTGACTAGACAAAGCGTTGGGTTAGTGGCGTTTCCACCCGTTCGTTCCCGTCTCCACCCGAATCGTGTTTGCCAGTAGGCACAGTGAAGGACAGAAATAATAAACCATTTATTGGTTAATCATTTTTTATTTGGAAAGAAAAAATCTTACATTATAAAAATACAACATCTATAAAAAGTAAATCACAGTACTTTGGTTCGTTTAGACCGAGCGATTAATATAATTGCAATGAAACACTTTTTACAAAATCTACGTTCGCATTTAATTTTAAAATCAGAGGAAGAATGAGTCATAATCTACCACGCGGGCCCAGTACGGGTAGCTACCAATCGCAATCGTTAACGACCAGCTGGTCGTTAACGATTGCTAATGCAGCAGTAACCAACGGTTTTACATGCCTTCCGAAGCACGGAGAAGCTCGAGATGATATATTTTTGGCCACCCGTCCGGATACTGGTACCTACTGTTCTTTCTTCTGTGATGCCTTTTCTTTGCAAAATTCGAACTTCAGCAATTGCATTGCAGACCCAGCGCGTTTACAAATCATCATCAGCCCATGTTATGTTCCCATTGCTGGGCCACGAGCCTTCCCTGTGGGAGAACGGGCCATAAACTGCCACGCGGGCCCAGTGCGGATTGGTGGTTGTTACAACTGCTAAAGCAGCTGGGACCAACGGCTTTACGTGCCTTCCGAAGCACGGAGGAGCTCGAGATGATACATTTTTGGCCACCCATTCGGTGATCGGCCTTTGCGAAAGTTGTTACTATTAAGTATTATGTGATACCGGGCGCGTTAACCACTGCGCTATCGAGCGCCGTCAATTGTTTGTTTGTATCGTACATTCCGTTTCACGCAAAATTTGTTTGCTTACAGTCTCTTTTGGTCTTGCAGTAAGTATGGGCTATGTGTCAGGAATCAAGATAAAAGTAGGTAGGTATATATTATTTAAACATATGAGTAGGTTCGTAAAAAGTGTTTCTTAGAAGTTTGGAATTCACTATCAGCAAATTCAACTGAATCTTCCGTTATCAGTTACACACTCCACGGGGCATCGAACCTAATCAACAAACCATTCACACCTTGAATAGAGATGAATTTAGCAGGCGCTATGTAGGTACTTTTTCTGTGTCATGTTTTGCATGTCATTTTTTTGAGCTGGTAATTAATGTGCTCGATGGCGCAGTGGCTTTGCGTGTTCGGTTTACGATCTTGATAGTTAAGCTACTTTAGCAGAAGCGGGTCGTCGGATGGGTGATTAAATGAGGTGTATCGAACTCTTCAGCGCTTGGGATTTACTCGCAAGCACTTTTCTAGTTCACCCAATTATCTTTCGGTAAACGACTTTTTAATTTATTACTTTAAAAGCCAGTAGCTGTCCCACTGCTGGGCTTCCCTTCTCTTCGTCCACCTTTAACGATCTCATTCAGTTCTGGGCAATTTTTCATAAAGTTGTGTAGTTAATCATGTCATCTCCTTCAGATCCTAACCAAATCTTTGCTGTTGCTGCTGCTGCTGCTGCTGACAGTAAATATTACTTAACTATTTGAGTGAATATAAAAAAAATACATTTTAAAAAAGTTCGGCGTCGATGTAAAAAATTCGATTTTTTTTTACATCGAAGGTTCGATGTAAAAAATTCTGTAGTGAATAAAAAAAACAGCTTTATTAATTAAATTTATAAATTTTATGGTCTAAATATTATTATTTTTGGGCCACATTTGCAAAATTTTTAGGCAATAATTACATTATGTGTCTGTAGTTGTATTTACATGTTAGATCCATTGTAATAATAATTATGCTTTTAGATAATGGTACAAAATGCCTTTGACTGGAGCAGAGAGACAACGACGATATCGACAAAAGTTGCGTTGCGTTTGCGTCATGTTAATTTGTATGAATGCACCTTTATATTCTTTTGTGTGAAAAATATTCCTTTGTGTCTCAGATTTTGTAATATTCCATTTTGTATATTTTGGGCGATGCACATTTTTTTTGATATTCACTCATTTATTTATAACTAGCTGTGCGCAGCGGTTTCACCCGCGTTCTATTAGTCATAGCGTGATGTAATATAGCCTATAGCCTTCCTCAATAAATGGACTATTCAACACAAAAATATTTTTTCAATTCGAACCAGTAGTTCTTGACATTATTAGCACGTTTAACAAAACAAACAAATTCTTCTGCTTTATAATCCTACTAATATTATAAATGCGAAAGTGTGTGTATGTTCGTATGTTTGTTGCTTCTTCACGCTGCAACGGATGCATGGATTTGGATGAAATTCGGCATACAGATAGTTTACAACCTGGAATAACACATAGGATTTTTAATCCCGATATTCCTACGGGAACGGGAACCACGCGGGTGAAACCGCGAGCGGCCGCTAATATTAGTATAGATACCTTATAGTAAGTAGTAGCGCTAAGCCCTGCTATATTATGGAAGTGTCAATAGCTGTCTTCATATCAGGTTTCCGCTTTTGAGGAGCTCGATGGCGTAGTAGCTAACACGCCGAGTCTGCGATTGCTAAGGTTAAGCAACTTTCGCAAAGGCCGGGCATCGGATGGGTGACCAAAAATGTGTCATCTCTCCTCCGTGCTTTGGAAAGCACGTAAAGCCGTTGGTCGCAGCTGCATTAGCAGTCGTTAACAACTACCAATCCGCACTGGGCCCGCGTGGTTGTTTATGGCCCGTTCTTCCTATCTATCCATAGGGAAGGCTCGTGCCCCAGCTGTGGGGACATAATAATGAGTTGGTGATGATGAAAAAACACTCGGAACCTGTAAAATACAGCTTAGAATTGAACTACATTGGATATAAAACGAACATAATAACAAAACTTACAGAAGATAACTTTCACGCAGTACAGAAACTACATAAAACTGACCAAAGTACCTAACAAATAAACTGATGTAATGGACAAGAATGACTGAGTATTGGACCTTTGGAAGGACCAAACTGAGAAACGGCCGAATCATCCCATTCGCAACACATCGTCTCAACTTAATATCAAACTTTTTGTAAGCACGACTTGACAAAGACTACAATGCTATAGAGAGGTCACGAGAGAAAACAGTGTGTAGAAATATTATTGATTATTTAGTTATGTCTTTTTACTACAATGTTACACTGAACTTTTTTTTAATAACTTCTTTCAACGTATACATCATCATCGTCATAAGCTATGCGTATTGTATACAAGGCAACTGTTTCTGGTGAGCTGGCATATGTATTCTATGTAAAAGTTAAGTAACAGTTGCCAAAGCAGAAAGTAAAATATTTAGGAGTGAAGAAGTTAAGGTAAACTAATCAACAGTTTTTCAGTAACTTAATAAAAAAAGGTTTTACAAAAAAAAAAAGAACAGTAAGGATTGTCACAAGCTGTATATATTTTAAGGTTTTATAGTTTTAAAATTTTTATGAGGTTTGAATATAACACGAATAGCTTAAATTATTACTAGTAACTGGTGTGAACATAATAAAAGTTTTCATAAATTTCCTCAGAGAGGCATACCGTGCGTAGGTATAAACCTCGACACTTTTGCCTTCTGTAGCCACCTACTCTCTGCGCAAGCCGTGACTATTTTTTTGTGGTGCCCGTATAGCATTCAGGAGGTTTTTTGTCCACGTCATTAGCTATTGTGCCGCTTTAATTATTGTGAGGCTGCGATGTGATGTGTATCTTCCGATTACTACCACTTCGCTTTGGTTTAAACGGTTGAAACTTTGACTGTGGGGACTGTTGCGAATTCGGAACGAGTTTCGATGCTTGTTGATTTAATGTCCTGAGTTCAGGTTGCAATGTGGTAACTCGCAAAAACTGTTTGATGCTCTGCACATACACACACATGCATACACATACTATCTTAGTGACGCGGTCCTTCTTTTAATTTCTGTTCTCATGTTTGGATTTTTGGATGATGTTATTTATGATTTTATAAAAGACAAAGTGTTTAAAAAAAACCATGAGTGGGATTCGAACCCGCACCCCATGATATGCTGGGTCAGGTGCACTACCAACTATGCTATTGTGACTCAACCCAGCTCGCCTAAATTATTCAACACTATCTGCTCTGTAAGCCAAATGAGCCCTATTCAATGTCATCTAAGATGTTTATAGAATATTACAACAATACCAATTAATTTTTGTCGACAGAAAGAACTGACTTGTGTTCTACAAGTTAACTTTTTTAGAAGCCAAGGCTATATTCATTTTGTAATGCGAAAGATTAAAAGCATTTTCAATATTAATAATATTCGGTTTTATTATATTGTGCGCAGTTCTAATACATTGCATGTAGTGTTCACCTTATTAAATCGTGCACTCTGTATTTGTACATGTGTTAATAAATTAGTTACTAGCGGCCCGCACCGGCTTCGCACGGGTGTACTTTTTTTTTAAATATATCCTTTGTTACTCAGCGCTAATGTAGCATTCTAATAGTGAAAGAATTTTTTAAATCGGTGCAGTTGTTTTTGAGTTTATTCGTTGCAAACATACATACATACACACAAAGCTTCCCTCTATAGAATATTAGTAAGTATAGATTATGTTTGTTCCGCGCACTGTCTAGTTTGGTTTAATAATAAATACAAATTTTAAAAATAATCCAATGGCTCTGCTATATGCTGCCCTGCTATGATTACAGTTGATCATCATCATCATCAGTTCATTTTATGTCCCCACTGCTAGGGCACGCGCCTTGCCTATGGATGAATAGGGAGAACGGGCCATAAACCACCACGCGAGCCCAGTGCTCATTGGTGGTTGGTAACGACTGCTAATGCAGCCGTGACCAACGGCTTTACGAGCCTTTCGAAGCACCGAGGAGCTCGAGATGATAAACCACCGTTTGGTCACCCATTCAATGACCGGCCTTTGCATTTGCGCATGTTGCTTAACCACACACGCAGACCAGGCGCGTTAACCACTGCGCCATCGAGCTCCTACGCGTACAGTTACCTAAAACCAAAGCGCGTAGCGTGCTAATTATTTATTTATTATTGCAAAAATACAGCAAAAGGCGATTAATTAATTACGTGATTTAATAAGTGTAAAAATAACCTTATACACTGGTTATTAAAATGCAAAATTGTATTTTAAAAAATAGATTCACTGCTGATCCCTAAGGCTATCCTAAATCCTAAAGAAAGGCCTGAACAATGTCAACTTAAGTAAATCCAAGCACAGAAAAGACATGGCCGACTATATAGATCCACTTGCGAATGCATTTGCTGAAGAAAATTCATTGGATTCCGTGACAGAGACGTTCTCAATTTGGCCGAGAGCTCACTTCAGTTCTAGACAAATACCGAGCCACTTTTATATCGGATCTAGGTCAGAACGGGCCGGAGTACACTTCCTTAAAGCTGGAATAGGTAACTATAAGATAAGATAGAGATAAACTAGAGATAGACAATTATAAGAATTATGGACGACGTATATAAGTAAGACGTAGAATGGGGTTACTTTCAAATCAAGTATTTTTTTTTGGAAAACATACAGTATACATGCCCATTCAATGTTAACAACTACCGTCATTAAAATCCGATCATAATATTTTTACAAATACTAAAGATCAGTTAAGAAGTAGGCAAGCTATTTATAAATGTTTATATAATTTTTAACGCAAATTTTGTTGCGAACAAATTACAAAAAAAAAATTGGGCGCCTTTGGCTTTCAAAGTAAAAAGTAAATAGTGTTGAATAATTTCGGCGGGCTGGTTAGAACCACGATAGTTCAATTGGAAGAGCACCTGACCCGGTATGTCAGAAGGGTGCAGGTTCAAACCCTGCTCGTGGAATTTTTTTCGACATTTGTGTTTTTGTAATTTGTTCGCAACAAAATTTGCGTTAAAAATTATATAAACATTTGTTAGAAGTCTTTTTTTTTGTTTTTAAAGTATATTTTCAATTAAAAATGTCGAGCGAAGTGTCATCAACCAGTTTATTAAAGCTATTAGCGGATCAAATGAATTACGAATTTTTTCTATAGTTAATGTTACAAAAAAAAAAAATACAGTCGAATTGATAACCTCCTCCTTTTTTTGAAGTCGGTTAAAAAGGGGACAAATAGGCTACCACGTTGCCTTGTATATCTATTAGGTACTCTAAAATTTATCAAAGATAGAAGATGTGGAGAATCGATAACCCAACCTCTCCGTAGCCGTGGCAGGCGGACTTTGGGCGGCGCTAACTGTGAGGTCCCGGGTTCGATTCCCGGTCGGTTCAATATCGATAACGAACTTTTCGATATTGAGTCGGGTCTGGATGGTTGTGGCACCGTCATTGTTTCTGATTTCCAAACGAGTGCTTTAGCTGCTTACCTTGGGATCAGAACAATGTATGTGATGTTGTCTGGTATATTTTTTATATAGATCCTTAAGTATCTGCTAAATAATGGTTATCCCTAGCGTTTGCGCCTCGGTGGCCAAGTGGCAGAGTCCTCGGCCCGATACCCGAAGGTCCGGGTTCAATTCCCAGGTCTGGCAAAATGTATTTCGAATTTTTCGATGCATACCCCGGGTTTGTGATCACCAACCCGCATTTGGCAAGAGTGTTGATTAAGCCATTACCTAACGATTGTAGTGATGACTTGATTTCAAATGGAGACCTTTGCCCAGCATTGGGAGAGTTATAGGCTGTTTACTGCACTTTTACTTTTACTAGGCCCCCCTCCCAATTCCTACTCCCTCCTCAAGATCCAACTCCTTTTTTCAAGGTTGGCAACGCATCTGCGATTTCTTTGGTTTTACGGGTGTCCATGGGCGGCGGTGATTACTTTCCATCAGGTGACCCGCCTGCTCGTTTGCCTCCTTTTAACAAAAAAAAAATTAAAAAAAAACTAGCGTTTTAAGCGTCTCTAGTGTGATTACCTCCAGAATCATTTCGTAGAACTACATGTGGCAGACTAGAGAACAGGAGCTGTGATCAGTGTTACGCGTGATTCAAAAGGCTCCGCAGACTTATTACCGATCTTTAAGTGACAGTCGCAATCGCGACAATTACAATGTATCGCTACCAAAACACATATTCGTATTACCAGAGTGAACAACAGTGCCGTGACCTTGAATCGACGTACCGAGCTTTTTGTTTTTATGTTAAAAGGAGGCAAACGAGCAGACGGGTCACCTGATGGAAAGCAATCACCGCCGCCCATGGACACCCGCAAAACCAAAGTAATCGTGGATGCGTTGCCGACCTTGAGGAAGGAGTTGGATCTTGAGGAGGGAGCAGGAATTTGGAGGGGGGAGGGGTGAGAGATGGGCCTCCGGTACTTTCACTCACCGGACGAAACACAACAGCAACGAGTGCCGTTGTTTCACGCCGATATTCTGTGAGAGGGTAGTATTTCGCCGGGCGAGCCGGCCCATTTCGTGCTGCAACGCAGCGTGGCTCTACCACTCAGACAAAACTGTACCATGTACTCAGACAAAATTGTACTAGACAAAGCTGTACCTACCGGCTAGGGTTGAGTCACACATAGTTAATTTATTATTGTGTGAATTTGGGTGTCTTTTATATTGAAAACTTACCTTGTTATATCTGTCGGCAAAGTAAACGGAAAACATAGGGACACAGCCAAAGCCATTCTTGAATTTTTAATGAAAAAAGGTAATTAAATCGGTCCAGTTTTGGAGGAGGAATCAGGGGACTACGAAACGTTGATTTTGTCTACTTTTCATACATATTTATCAATTCAGCCGACCTTAGTGTTTCTTCTTAAAAATAAATATTGTGAACCGGACTATTGTTCTACCTATAAAATACCTATGGACACGCAACTCTTGTAATAATTGCAACAGAGTTATTAAAGGATCACGACTGTTACGATCGTGATTTTCTCAACTGAAAGATTCATAAATTAAATCGAATTTGTTACTAATTTAACATAAATTAATAGCGTTAGGGTTAAGAGTTTGCCACAGTACATTTGTGAGTCGGTATTATGATGTTGTCGTGTCTGGAAGAGGAACAATCACCTTAAACAATACTCTTAATTCAATGACTATAATATAAAAATGAAATCTTTAACCTTTTTACCGCCAACAACTTCTATAGGAGTTCCGAGATTTTCGTGCCGACCACGCCAGCACTTCTATAGAAGTTCTTCTTTGTACCTACTTTATTAAAATACATTTATATGTTGGCGTACAGCGGGACATCGCGTGCAGGATAGTTGGGCGGTGAAAAGGTTAAAACAACATAATTTAATATTTGGTATATAACATGCACATAGTATGTCATTTATGCTTTTGCACAATCATAACTTGCTTTTATTACTTCTGTCTTTATTAGTAACTTAGTAGTTTTATTTTAAATTGAAGGTGTAAGTAATTATGGTGAAACGTTACCTAATTATTGAATAAGTAATATGAACTGTTTTGTCCGTTTCGTTTCGTTTCTTTTTTTTGTTTAAAAATATCTTGTCCCGTGACTCGAGTCATGATGTTTTGACTTTTTGGTTTACCAAACGTTGCGTTACTGACTTCTCTTATACTGTGGTCGTGAAGTACTGTAACCTGTTTTGTGAGAACACGGAGGTTGTTGGAGAACCAATGATTTAATTCAGATCTTCATGGTAATTAATTAATGAGATAAATTATGAACGCTTTATAGACCTAGTAGGTACGAGGTATATAATTTACTGCGTGAAGTTAAGCGTTATTTTTGGGAGAAAGAAATGGAGTTGTGGCGGCTCCACCTACCGCATACGCCGCACATTATTCGACACGAAGCAAACACCTTCTCAACCGTGTCAACAGATGGCGCCACAGACGCAAATCAACGACGTCGCCATACCACGACGTAAAATAGTATGGGAAGCCTGCATCGCGGTAGCGAAGTTTCACCATCTCCTTCGCTATGTATAGCACCTCCAACTAACATCCGTTGGACTTCGGTCCCCGAGCTATACCACCCAGCTCGGAGGAAGATCTTCCCTTTGCCTTCCTCACTGCGACGTTCTACCCTACTATCCGCTTCCTACAGAGTCATATCTTTTACATACTACAGTTACAGTTAGCCTATATATCTTCACATTGTTGGGCAAAGGTCTCAATACAATATACTTATATGTTTTTTATTATTATTTGCAATGTCTTGTCTTTGTGAAAGTTCCACTTTTTTAAGTGCCTATTCACGATTTACGTTCCGCTTGGATGAAATAAATTTCTTGGAAGGGCGAGATTAGGTTTACTTCGAAATTAAAAACATGACTTTTGTATAATTATAGAAGTTGAGACGACACAGGTTTCTTAAGACAAGTTTTCAGACACTTGGAACTTTATTCAACCGCAACACATTTTTTAGCTTCTTAAGAGCGTTTACGCCGCACACTAGCGCCACTAATGAAAAAAAAACATATCTAGTAATTAGAGATAGAAAATAAAATTATGCTCAACAAACTATTTGAATGAAGTAATTTAGCATTTTTGCGTCACCTAATGAACACCTCATATGTTATGGTTTAGTTAAATAAGACGTTACTGCCACTTTTAACTATAACGTAATTAGAATTACTAGATATGTTTTTTTTTCATTGGCGGCGCTAGTTTGCGGCGTAAACGCTCTTAAACGCGTAACTACCAAACCCTAACGCCTGTAGATCAAAGGTTTGAGACTTATCAATTATAATCTATCAGAGTATATTCTATACAGCGTGTAACAGTGCTGTGGTAAAAATGAAAAGATCCAAAGTGTATTTATACGTACTAGTGGTCGCCCAGTGGTCGAAATTCGACCGTAATTTTATTAAGGCTGCACGGATTGTATCCTAAGCAATGAAAAATTAAAAAAGAATGTGAGTTTGAATTGGCATTGACAGATTTTGGCCGCTCCTCTTCCATTTTTGAAATTTTTTAAAAGAGTATAATATACGTGTGTGTCAAATACATGGTAGTGTAAGTAACGTTTGTTTTATTGATTGAATGTATGTTTATGCATAATTTAAAAAAAATATTAACATTTTGATTACCTTCTTTAGATAAACTGTTAAGTGTGTGAAATTTCATACTCCTACTCCGTCCACGCAATTTTCGCAAAAAAGGGGTACAAAGTTTTGCTTCACGTATTAATATATAGATTACTAAAGTCATGCGCAACTTCTGCACAGCACTGGGCCCACCCACGGTTGGTGGTGGTTTATGGTCTGTTTTGCGTTGTGGCAGTACTATCCTTACCTATGGATGGAAACATCACAGGCAAAGCGGGCTATAAACCACTATGCGGGTGGGCCCATTGCAGTGCGGAAGTTGTCAACGACTGCTAATGCAGCCTGGACGAACATATCTACGTGCCTTCTGAAGCACATGCATGATTTATATTATTTTAAATTTGCATTCACAGTGCATTACTCCATGACAATGCTATATACCTACAATGTTATTTTTAGTTTATACGAAACCTGAAAACTGTTTGTTCAGAATCAGTAAGAGAATCGATTTCAATATTTTTTATACCATGTTACATTTTGACCAAATAATATTTACAAAATCTCAAATAAAGTATACCCTACTAAAACACGCAACGGGACAGCACAAAAAGCTTGTAACTTCGTGAGTTTTCAAGATGTTACTTTATTTTTTTTGTACTGATTCTTTAAATGAAAATATTTGACGCGTGTTTCGATTTTCGTATAAACTAAAAATAAGGTTGTATAGTTACAAGATAAAGTTTTACTTGAAACATATATTGCAAGTTAAATAAAGCTTGTAAAAAAAATCAAACAGCCTCAGCGAATCGAACCCGTAATACCGCTGGCTTGCAGCGTAAATCACAAACTACTTACTAGAAAAATTCTACCAGTCTTCTGGGTCCTCGGTAGCTCAGCAATCAGCGCATTGGACCGGTTATCCAAAGGTCGTGGGTTTGATTCCCACTCGAGCTTCCTAAGGCTGATTGTTTTCTTCTAGTAAAATTTTATCTTGTTAGACATAATTACCTATTAACTTTAATTTGTTATGCCATTTTTAATTAAATCTAAATTCTATTGTGACGTCACATCAAAATAAACAAGTCACAGCCCTAGTGGTTAAGTAACCTCTATGTACTTACATTTGTGATCAGTGATCACCATAGATCGGAATATGTAGAGTTTTTTCTGTGAATTGTGTCATAACGTTATCAATAGTATGGATAACCCGATAAAATAATAAGAGAAAATACACTTTTAACTCTTTTGCACGTCAGACTATCAAGGTGTGATTTAGGTGATCGTTACTGGAGATTATTTTCAAAAATCTTATACTTTGTTTTATCCAAATTTTAGAAAAAACTAAGTATGCTTAAGATTGTCCATGATATGCTAACATTGCAAAGGTATGTAAAAAAACTCTACCTAATCCGATCTATGGTGATCACTGCTGCTTGCTTATGCGCACCTGACACGCATGACTTCAGTAATACAAATATTTAATTTACAATTGCTTGGCAAATTAAAGTTAATAATTTTATCATAGTAACAACACATACAAGTTTTAGATCGGATACACTTTGGATCTTTTCATTTTAACCAATCCTTTCTGTTACACGTTGTATAAAAAAATAGCGGCCGCTCGCGGTTTCACCCACGTAGTTCCCGTTCCCGTGGGAATATCGGGATAAAAAGCATCCTATGTTTTTATCCAGGTTATAAACTCTCTGTATGCCGAATTTCATCCAAATCCATCCATCCGTTGCAGCGTGAAGAAGCAACAAATATACACACAAACTTTCGCATTTATAATATTAGTGTGATAATCTGAGTCTGATAGATTATAATTCATAAGTCTCAAACCTTTGATGATATTCTTGACGCGTTCCCGAAAACTTTACTATAAGTAGAGCGATTAAAGCTCGGTCAGCATAAGGCGGACTGTACATGGGCCGATGAAATCCCTATTTAAAGCTCAGCAGAAACAGTTTAACGTAATGAGATGAGACCGTGTGCGCGTGACGCGCCGACTTTATTATGACTTTATTGTTACTGTGAACAGTGCAAGCTACGCTATGCTATATTTGGCTTTTGGACTTTATCGAAAAACAATCGGCCTAATTATCCTACTTTAACATCCTCCGAATGTACTTACAAAAGAGTAGCACTTTGCCTTAATCTCACCCACTGTAATTTGAGTATTCTTTACTCTGTGATCTCCTGATAGTAAGATTTGGACTAACAACGGAAACGTACTTCACTCAGAGTCCCCAACCATTAAATAATAAATAATAACAAACTAACCTTTCCTACACTCACACCAATTATCTAGCCCAAGAGAAGCTTCGTTATGAAACTCGTTAAATGGTTACTAGACAACGGATAAACATACTTACTTACTTAAATACATACTTATTACACATAGAAAACACCCAGACCCGAGACAATTTAGAAAAACAATAATTTCTAAATTGACCCGACCGGGGATTGAACCCAGGACCTCAGAGATACCGACACCATGAAAACCGGTGTACAAACCACTCGACCAAGGAGGTCGTCAAACCAAGGAACCATCCAACTGAATAAATTGTTATGGTAACAGACTATGGTATTAAGTAAGCCAGGTAGACAAAGAACAGCCTTGCCATCACTGCGAAGAACTCATACTTCCCGCATACTCAAAACCACATAGAACCTACTCCATACATCGAAAACTCTGTCATAACCATAGATCGGAATATGTAGAGTTTTTTCTGTGAATTGCGTCATAACGTTATCAATAGAATGGATAACCCGATAATATAATAAGAGAAATACACTTTTAACTCTTTTGCACGTCAGACTATCAAGGTGTGATTTAAGTGATCATTACTGGAGATTATTTTCAAAAATCTTATACTTTGTTTTGTCCAGGAAAAAAATAAGTTTCCTTAAGATTATCCATGATATGCTAACATTGCAAAGGTATGTCAAAAAACTCTACCAAATCCGATCTATGGTCATAACTCATAAACCAACCATTTGTTGACCTAGCATTACGAAGTTAATTTACTTGTCATACCTCACCCGAACGCGCAAATCGTAGCATCATTAGGTTTCCATTCGTCGGTGGAGAGGGTAAACAGCTAAAGTGCTAAAAATCAATTGCACTAATGCCCTTTTGGCCCATACGCAGTTTTCACTTTCCAAATACGAATTATGTTCTTACTTCAGTTCAAACAAACTACATTTTTGCCAACAACGAGTATAGCCTACGCATCGCTCTTCACTGGAACACCGGCATGTAAGCACACGTGGTCACAATATTTACTCGGAGGACACGCTCTGCATATTTTGCGCGTTATTATACGAGCACTTGAAATATTATAGCTTAATCTGGACTACGGTTATTAATAATACAGCTGAAAAATACCGTTTGTAGCTGATGTTATGCTCGGTAATCTATATATTAATACGTGAAGCAACTTTGTACCCCTTTTTTACTAAAATTGCGCGGACGGAAGAGTATGAAATTTCGCACACTTATAGTTTATATAGAGAAGGTAATCCGAATGTTAATATTTTTTTTAAATTATGTATAAAAATACATTAAATCAATAAAACCAATATCACACACACTACCATGTATTTGACACACACGCATATTATACTCTTTTCAAAAATTTCAGAAATGCAAGAGGAGCGGCCGAAATCTGTCAATGCCAATCCAAACTCACATTTTATCTTTTTTAATTTTTCATTGCTTAGGATACAATCCGTGCTGCCATAATAAAATTACGTTCGAATTTCGACCACTGGGCGACCACTAGTATTAAATTATTTTTTTAAATATGTTAATTAATATGTCTCTTTGTCCCTGATAGCGATCTTGCACAGACGGCCACCAACCTCATAAATATTTCTGACACCAAGGACTATATGTATGTATGACTATATACTATTTCCTGTATGCACTTGGCTTCTCCCCACCCCTACGAACCGTTTAACCCGAGCCGAGGTCCTATCCTTTAGAGGCGCCCTCGGGTTCCGCTCCTGATCCGATCCGAACCCCTCGAAAAATCTAGTAGGGAAAAGAGACACGCTCGCGTAATGCCATTCCCTCTAGAAAACCTCTGACGGTGTTGCAATCACACTGCTTGTGGAACCCTTCAAGTTTCCTAAAGGGTTCCTCAAGCAGTGTGATCGCAACCTAGTAGGGAAAGGAGACACGCTCGCGTAATGCCATTCCCTCCAGAAAACCTCTGACGGTGATGCGATCACACGGCTTGAGGAACCCTTTAAGTTTCTCGCCGGCCTCAAGAAAAAGCTTAAGTTCATCGGCAAACTCTCTCAAAAAAAATGTACTTATGCACTTTTCAACTTTTGCGACCCATTGTAACTACTATATCTAAGAACTTGATATCCCATATCTAATCTAGCAGTTTTGTTAAAAAACATAGGGAGTGGTTTAGAATGGCAGGTGATATAAATTTAAAGCTTAAGAGAGACCCATTTAAACTTGTCTTAAAAGATGCACCAAAATCTGCCAGATACAATTGCTGCTTGGCAATGTGTGTGCGTATTTTTAATAAAACTCCTAAGGATCTCAACTTATTGAACAACAATCGTTTTCATAGGAAATTGTATGATTGGTTAGTTGAGAATACTTTTTATGACATAAATGAGTTTTTTAGTTTTGTTAAATAATGATACATTTTATATATTTTAATTGATTTATCTATTAGATTAAGAGCGTTTACGCCTCACACTAGCGCCACTAATGAAAAAAAAAACATATCTAGTAATTAGAGATAGAAAATCAAATTATGCTCAACAAACTAACACGGCCACTTTTAACTATAACGCCATATTTAACTAAACCATAACATGTCAGGTGTTCATTAGGTGACGTAAAAATGCTAAATTACTTCATTCAGATAGTTTGTTGAGCATAATTTGATTTTCTATCTCTAATTACTAGATTATTTTTTTTCACTGGCGGCGCTAGTGTGCGGCGTAAACGCTCTTAAGAGATTAAAATTTGATGGATTTAATTTAATGGATATTAATTATTGTAAGTATTATAGTATACTGTAATTATATGTTTACATGTTATTATAAAATAAGCTTGAGTGATCTATTTAATTATATTATAACATCTTTATACCATGTCGAAGTGCAAATAAATAATTATCTTATCTTATCTTATCTTATTTTATCTAAAATTAAAAAAAAATAGTTAAATAAATGAGCAAATGTTAATGTTACGAGTACTTTCAATGCTGAAGGAAAATTCACCATTTCGTCGGTCCACTTATTGGTTTGTGATCGCCAGCATGCATTTGGCAAGCGTGATTAACTTTACCTATCAATAAAGACGTCCACTGCTGGACAAAGGCCCCAAGGATCTCCACAACGACCAGTTTTGTGCTGTTCAATAAATAAAATAGTACATATATATAATTATCCATCATATGTATATATAGTATATTTACCCATCAATAGTAGTTATAAATTGATTTTAACCCGGCGATAGTGTGGCAGGGTACCTTTTACTAAGCCAAAAATTAAAAATTATGTATTTCTCTCATTTTGAAGCTTAGTTAATTTGGGGCTCTCATTAGCTGGAGGCAAGGGTTATCAGAAGAAGATAGTGGCGTGATCTCACTTGAGAATGCGCTGACACTGGAGTAATACGTCTGAAGACATACTCCGGGTTAATTCTACCACGACATAGCTGGTGTAATATTTTTTTTATAATATGTTCATATCTTCTTTAGATACTTACTTGTGTTATAAGCTTTTGTCCATCAGTGGTACAGTATATAATTGTACTTAGGCTGATTAATTCTACATATTTTGGGTAGTTGCATATAAGTAGGTATTAACGTCCTTATATCCCACATTTCGGAATGAGATCGAATACCTAGAAGTGTAAGTAATGCCGCTGATCCCCGATACAAAGGGATCACAATATTGAATTAGTTGTGCGTGGTGTGTTCTTGTTGATAAAAAGATAAAAGTAAAAAAGGTAAAAGATACTTTATTTGCTTGCACACGTGTAAAAAAGACATAATACGTAGTAAACTGGAGAATATGTGTTGTGCAACTCTTCTGTGGATTTTTTTGCTATTGTTTCCTATTTTTTTTTCGAAAAGTGACCCTTCACCCTTTTGTTTAATATGCCAGAACTCATTCACGTTGACGAACACTATATTCCACCATAAATTTTATATTAATTTTCGAGAAAATAAGACAAAACTACAATCATGTCTGACTCTCTACTTTCTCTCCAAGAAGAAATTAATAAATTTATTATAAAAAAAGACTTCTTCTTTCTTATTTTTATTTACAACTAGCTGTTGCCTGCAACTTCGTTCGCGTGGACTACACTATCCAACAAAATTGGTATATGCAAAAGTTCCTGTGTTTTGAATGTGTATATGTGATTGTAACATATAAAGATTTTTACTATTTCTATTTGTCTCCTATGTCATACATAGTCCGAGTCATGGTCTGTCTATGTGCAAGATATCGTCCAAATCCTTTCAGTAGTTCCCAAGTGATGCGCGTACCAATGTAGCATTTTATTCTTAATGTTCTCGTATTGGTATTTCAAATCAAGATATTTAGTAAAAACTTGTAACTACTAAAAAAATTATCCCACTCACGAAGTACCTTGAACCTTTAGGGTAACTGGGGATAAGCAATATCCTCAGTTCAGCCTAAAGGTTCATCACCAGCTCACTTTCCTTTTATGTCCCCACTGCTGGGGTACGAGCCTTCCCTATGGATGATTAGGGAGAAGGGGCATAAACCACCATGCGGGCCCAGTGCGGATTGGTGGTTGTTAACGACTGCTAATGCAGCCAGGACCACGGCTTTACGTGCCTTCCGAAGCAAGGAGGGGATGATGATGATGATAAACTTTTGGTCACCTAACCGATGACCGGTCTTTGCGAAAGTTGCTTAACCTCAGCACACGCAGTCCGGGCGCGTTAACCACAGCGCCATCGAGCTCCTCCCTAAAGGTTAATGACACGCTAATATCCTGTCTCACCTTTCAGAACAGATCCTATTTTTACAGTGTCGGCTTACCTATCATTAACGCAATATATATCATCAAGATTGGATTGATATTACATCTATCAGTACTTTGAGGGAAAGGTTTTATGTCAGCAATATCAATTTATTGATGTATAAACAATAAATGATTTGTGGTTTCTATATCTAATATATAAAATTCTCGTGTCACAGTTTTCGTTGCCATACTCCTCCGAAACGGCTTGACCGATTTTGATCAAATTTTTTGTGCTTATCCGGTATCTATGAGAATCGGCCAACATCTATTTTTCATCCCCCTAAATGTTAGGGGTAGTCCACCCCTAATTTTTTTAATTATTTATTTGGCAAAACAACGTTTGCCGGGTCAGCTAGTATATTATATAAACCACATATATATATTGTGGTACACAGTTATAGTATAATAACTATAATTAAATATGTCCCATATTGATCATAATTTAGTCTTTTCTATAAAATCTTTAAGGCACTATTTTTTTTGTAATTTGCAGTTGGACTGTTCAAATGTTTAACTAGAGCCAAAGATTTTTATATAAAGCAGTTCGGATATTTAGGAATTTTTTTTTTTTTAAATTTTAAGTTTTATATTTTATCCGGAAATCTTGGCTTGTATTTTCAGACTGCCCAATCACTTAGATTCAAAGCATTTTAGATGAAGATGTCTTGATACGTAATGGAAACTGCATAATTTTTTTGTCCAGAATTCTATTTGTAATTTTAGACTGCAAAACTAAATTTAAAAAAAAATTAAAAGTTATGTATCTTTTCATGAAGATGTCTTTTTCTTCATCATTATTCTGCCTACATCATCATCATCATCTTCTTGTCACCACTCTGTTATACTCTTCAAATATTAAACGAGTATTTTAAACCCAAGAAATAAGAAAAATTCATTGACTTCTTCAACCTTTATTCACCATCAACTTCATTACAAAACATTTAGTCTGGATATTTAGCTGAGACTGCGTAATTCTTATATCAGGAACTTCCGGTATATAAGCTTTAAGACTGTCGGATTTTTACAGAACTTAGATCCATCGCCTTCCAAAAGAAGTCGTTCGGAAATTTAAAATGTCAGGCAAACTCAAAAGATGTCCGGATATTTAGCGGAGACCTCATTAGGGGCAATCCATCGGTGTGGTCACTGTGCCGTGCCCACGTAACGCCCACTTCACTGATGTGTAGGGGCACCATGATTATGAGCGTTTTTTTCGTTGTAATAGGTAAGTAATTATATTTGAAAAAAAAAATTGTTATAACATTTTTTGTCTGGCTACAAAAGCCCATAGATAAGACAACGACAAACACTTAAGACTAATACAATAACTATAGTAAAAACAAAATTTAAATTGTAATTAAAAGTAAAGTGAATTAATTAACCTACATACTGTCCCACTGCTGGGCAAAGGCCTCCATCATTGAAATCAAATCATCGCTACAATTGATGGGTATTGACTTAATCACCACGCTTGCCAAATGCGGGTTGGTGATCACAAACCCATTTGTGCATGAACCTTTTTTGTCTTGAAGTGTGATATGCATTACAACTCTTTTTCTAGTTAACTTAACACAATTAAGCTTTACAATATAACTCGAGAAGCTCGATAGCGTAATAGCGATTGCTAAGGTTAAGCAACTTTTGCAAAGGCCGGTCATCAGATGGGCGACCAAAAATGTATCATCTAAAACTCGTCCGTGCTTCGGAAGGCAATTAGTAGTCGTTAACAACCACCAATCCGCACTGGGCCCGCGTGGTGGTTTATGGCCCGTTCTTCCTATCCATCCATAGGGAAGGCTCGTGCCCCAGCAGTGGGGACATAACATGGGCTGATGATGATGATGATGATGATTTGTAAACGCGCTCGGTCTGCAATTCAATTGCTGAAGTTCGGCAATTTTGCAAAGGCTATGCATCACAGAAGAAAGAACAGTACCAGTATATGGATGGGTGGGCAAAAATATATCATTTCGTGCTTCGGAAGGTAAGTAAAACTCCCAGCTGCATTAGCAGTCGTTAACGACCAGCTGTCCGTACTGGGCCCGCGTGGTAGTTTATGGCTCGTTCTTTCTCTGATTTCAAAATTAAACGCAAACGTAGATTTTGTAAAAAGTGTTTCATTTCAATTATAATAATCGCTCGGTCTAAACGTTTTGTCTAGTCAAAACTTAAAATGAACATGTCTGTAACATTTTTTAAAACATTTACTGTCCCGTGTGTCTGTGATGAAAATATAACTTTAAATTATTACTAACTAGCTGACCCGGCGAACTTCGTACCGCCTAACAGTCAATAAATGTCGTGTTACAGTTTAGCTGAACTTTATTTATGATTTTATGAAAGTAATACAATTAATACAAAAACCATGAAAATCGGTCCAGCCGTTCTCGAGTTATAAGTGTTCGAACAAACCCGACTTTGTTTTATATATGCTGATGCTGATGCTGATATGCGCAACCGCTATGTCCCTGCATTTTAAATCTGTAATATCTTCGAAAATAATTATTTAAATTACATGCTGTAAAGGCCCATATTGATGTATATTAAATGCACAATGTATTTAAGGTAGTTAATTGGATAAGGATTAATGCTGTAATGCTTAAAATTGCCTCGTAAATAAGCAATTATTTCTCGTAAAAAGTAAAGGATAAAAAATTATTATTGCGGGTTATCCCTAAGAGATAGACATATACCATCGCGGACTCTTTTGTAGACCTTTTTAAGGTGTACAATACTGTAGTACATTATTTTGATCTATCTCGTAGGGTTCAGCCAGCGTTTGCAACGTAAGCGCAAAAAAATGTGAAACCTCTTAAGTTATCAGTGTTTCTTTACTATATTATGCATGCAATGCAGCATGTATTTATATACATAAACCTTTCTCTTGAATCACTTTATCTATTAAAAAAACCGCATCAAAATCCGTTGCGTAGTTTTAAAGATCTAAGCATGCATACATACATACATAGGGACAGCGGGAAGCGACTTTGTTTTATACTATGTAGTGACTAGCTCTTTTTTCGCAACTTCGTCTGTGTGGATTTAAGATTTAAAAATAAACTCTTCTTTATAATAAAATAAAGCCTATGTTACCCGCAAGGGATGCAGCATTCTATCAGTAAAAGTAATTTTGGAATTTGAGCGTTAGCTCCGACATACAAACAAACAAAATGTTTTTGTTTTGTTTATACAATTCTTAACGCAAATTTTGTTGCGAACGAATTACAAAAACACAAATGTTGAAAAAAAATCTACGAGCAGGATTTGAACCTGCACCCTTCTGACAAGCTAATAATCCTGCACGTGGAAATTTTTTCAACATTTGTGTATTTTATTTATTTATTTCACAGTACACAGTGTCTAAGTACTACACTTAACTTAACTTAACTATATTTGTCCATTCACAATGTTTAGTACAGTTATTGTCATTAACAATGATATCTAGATGGTTACAGCGGTAGCAAATATTGACAGCTACCCTCCGCGCTAGCTAAAAAACTGAGTTACGGCAGAGTAGTATCGTCGTCTACTAGTAGCTAACATAAGTCAACAGTATACGCAAGGTGAACAGATCAAATTAGCTTAACTAATTTGCAAACAAACAAAGTCAAAAACGTTACCTCTTTATTAATAGTATAGATATATTAAAAGTCATAATTAGTATATATTCATCCTTAATCTTTCTCACTATAAGGTCACCCTAGGCTATGCACCTCAAGCGTCCAAAGCCAGTGCTTTAATGATCGTCTACAGAGCAACTATTTCACACTCCTAACAAGACCTTCGTACTAAAGATTTAAGGTTCCAAATCAAATAGCTAATATCGTAGACCATCAGTGAGACCACTAATAAATGGGATAGATGAGTGACACCAGGAAGCTTTTAAGGTAATTTCAGTTGTAACAATTAAACTAGACAGATGGAATTCCTGTATCACAAACGGAATTTGCAATATGATTTCTAAGTTTTCTGAAATAAGGTGTGTTTTGGCATGCCAAATGGACAGTGGTCAAGCGTGTATCAGTTCGGTTTGTGCGCCGCGCGAGGATATAGTCCAACATGAATTTAATTGCATTGTTGATGGTAGAGCTAAATGTCACTATGGTAAGAGCGGTCGCAACTAGAAATATCTATCGTCATAGTACCTATATATTTTCTGATTAAAACAATAAAATCTAATCAAGATAACGTCTTTTAAAGTAGACTTACATCTTTAGTTGGTATAATCAGGAATAAGACATATGTATACTGCTAACAACGTTCTAATTATGTATGAACAATTTGTATTACAGACGTTAAGGCGACGCATTGGAAATTTGCGTGGCGGGGATCTTGATTTTTCCCAACAATTACAAAACATATTAATATGAAAGTGATATTTGATGACATGATTTTTCGTATAATTGACTTCATTTTGCTAGTTGCAGAAACACGATATGTCAACTTTTATAACAGAGAAAATAATATCAAAGTAACCTCTTTTAAAACATAAATTTGCATTTTATAGGCTAACCAGACCGAATTAAGCATCTAAATTTTTTTAGCAGATTAAAGATCAATCTACAACAAACCCACCTCTTCTTAAGATGTTTCTAATGGCGACTGTATTTTTACTGTCGAAAGAAAAATCTGGCGAAACGAAAATCCGATGAAACCAAAATCTGTAGAAACAAAAATCTGTCAAAACGGAAAAAACTCGTCTTAACACATACTTCAAAATTGTAGTTTATTTTTTAAAAATAATTTGTAGTTTTAATTTGAAGGAAAAGAACTGTTTTTCTTATGGTACGGGGCGCAAACGCTCGTATCAAAACGTATGAGATTTATTGTTTAGCGGTGCGTCGCCTTAAGACGTTCACGTTCTATTTTCAATAAATTATTTACTAAATCTCTTTAGCGATGAGGGACTCGACGGTGCAGTGGTTAACGCGCCCGGTCTGTGATTGCTAAGGTTTAGCAATTTTCGTAAATGCCCGTCATCGGATGGGTGACCAAACATTTATCATTCCAACCTCCTACGTAGTTCGGTAAGGCACGTAAAGCCGTTGGTCTCGGCTGCATTAGCAGTCGTTAACAACCACGAATCCGCACTGGCCCGCCTGATCTTTTCATCCGAAGGCTCGTGCCCCAGCAGTGGGGACATAAACTGAGCAGGTGATAATAATATAATAAAAACGTGCCAAAAAACAAGATAACAAAATGTTGTGACAAAATGTACCAAAAATGTAAGAAAATGTACAAAAATAAATTAATATTACCCAGTTCCAGACTAAAACTGACATCTTATAGTACATTGCATACATCAATTAAAATATATAATAAATTGCCATCTTCATTAATTAACGAATTTAAATATTCTTTGTTTATAAACCAATTGAAAAAAATTCTAATAAATAAATGCTATTACAGTTTACATGAATACTTCAATGACACTATTAAATAAAAAATACATTTCAAATCTCTCACCTAAAATTACTTCTATGTCATATTTTTAAATTTTTTTTATTTTTCTTTTCTTGAAAGTAAAAACATGCTATCATTATAGAGTCTCCTCCCTTCTAAACCCTATTGCGTGCCGGCCAGGGTCCATGATGATCTCCTATTTATGTTCACCATCTATTGTTTACATTGTGGAATGCAATAAATAATTTAATTGAATTGAAATGTTACTCACACCTGACTGTATATCAGACCACCTCCAATCACACTTGACCATTGTCTATTCTGGCCGGGGTTAACAACCCTCACCCCCAAACAATAAACTGATCAGGTTTTTATATCATGTTTACACTAATTTATGACGCACAGCTTAGTGAGCTAATTTTGTAGTGATGTACCGAGTTTGGTTTAGTTTTAATATCGAAATTAATATAGTTAAATTAATTTGGTATATGCAAAAGTGATGTTCCTGTGTTTTGAATGTGTATGTGTAGTTATATCAAATAAAGATTTTTTCTATTTCTATTTATATTTCTATTTCTATTAAAACTAACATTTTGGTTTAGGTTTACTTTTACCCGGTGACTGAGTGGCAAAGCGATATTGGCATTAGACGGCCTCATTTAGACTTCGTCTGCAAATAAAATGTATCATAAATAAATAAATAAATAAAATTCATTTATTTAAGATTTACATCCTCTGTAATCTGTAATCTGTATCTGTATCTGTATCTGTATCTGTATCTGTATCTGTATCTGTATGTATATCTGTAATCTGTCAAGCTGTATGGGATCGCAGAAAATTTTCCCTGAATACTTATCTCCAAACTACAGTATGAAGATGGCATTAAATGATGATGATGAGTGTTAGTAACAATTAACATAATTCTATGTTAGTAGTTAATAAAAATGATTGTAACTTATCCTAGTCTTCGGAGATATGTGATCGCTGGTCCAGTGTTGCATTCGCACTGTCCACGTCCAGGCTCGCCGCGATCTGCAGGAGGCTGTTGGGGCTGCCACGCACACAGTGGACTAAGGAAGCTATACGCTTTCTGATGATAACTAAGAAACTATCAACCTCAGCTTCCGCGAACATACCTGACGCACAGTGGCGTGGCAGCCCCATCAGCCCACTGAAGGCATCGTTGTATTGAGTGCGCAGGGCTTTGTCCTACTCCTTGGGTATAATTCATCCACAGGCTAAACGTGTACAAAGAGTTACAATAAGCTCTAAATAGGGTAACTTTCACCTGTTTAACACCTGTATAAAAAACGTAGATTCTTTTAAATAAGTAATTTGAAAATTCATACCATTTTATATCAATAATATTCACAATCACAATTTAAGTAGGTAAGTACATATCCAGCAGTGGACTGATGATGATGATGATTATATCCAAAGAATTCCCGTAAAAGGTAACTGGGTCACATCACACAATTCCACTGCCGATTTTGTAGTTTGTACCTACCATGACGATGTCCCATCACTATTTGAATGAGAAAGCCCTCGTAATTTAGTTTCCGAAGGGTCAGCATAGTGTCGGGAAGGTTATTAGGGGATAAGTGTCGCTATCGTAAACAAACATAATACGCTGTAACAGCCGTTAATTGTCAATTGTAACAAGATAAAGCTATTTTGAGATCATATCATTAAAGAATAAGAACTAAGTAAATGACGAACAGAAAAATTTGCAATTTACACCCTATAGCAGACACCAGCAATTCGAAAAAACTTACTACTGCACTGAGAAACGACTAGTTAGTTTTTACATAAACACAAATGTTGAAAAAATTTCCACGAGCAGGGTTTGAACCTGCACCCTTCTGACAAACCGGGTCAGGTGCTCTTCCAATTGAGCTATAGTGGTTCTAACCAGCCCGCCGAAACTATTCAACACTATTTACTTTTTACTTTGAAAGCCAAAGGCGCCCATTCAATGTTAACAACTACCGTCATTAATTTGTTTGCAACAAAATTTGCGTTAAAAATTATATAAACATTTATAGTTAGTTTTTTATCAAAATGTTGGCAAAAAAGTTCACTAATATGATGTTAAGCAAAAGTAGAGTCCTAACACGAATGCGCCTTCCAGCGGCTAGCCGTCCTCACCTTCCCGACCCCCAAGTAGCTTCTTGTACTAATATCAAAATAAAACGAATTGTACTGAAACTCTAATCACTACTTAGTCCCTAATGATTTGTCATTGTAAAAGAGTCTCTAAAAGTGACGATCTAAACACATTTTTAGAATGTCAAATTATAAACACAGTAGAGATGCTAATTGACGTCTCTGACCACGAAGTATATCTTACATGCTTTTATATTTGTCATCGAAAAGAAGGCTAATGTTTTCGCAAGCGAAGTCCAGATGCAATCACTAGCTGGTGAAGCAAGATAGTAGCTCGCTAGCCAAAGTATACAATATTAACTAAAATCATTTATTTAGTTTAGGCTACAAATAGCTCTTATGAATCGGTTCGTAAGTCTATCTACTCTGGGCGGGAGATCTTGTACTGAGAAGAACCGGCAAGAAACTCAGCAAGTGTCCAGCTCTTTTCTCCCTTACAGCGTCATAAATATTGGAAAATGTCCTATCATAAAAGAACACTTTCCATCAAATAAAAACACAAAATATAAAGGACAGTCACAACATGTAAAAAAACACAAAAAAAGAAAAAATAAATAAATAAATTATTTAAGTTTGCAAAAACATAATTTACCAGTTTATTATTAAAATTTAAATTGTGGTATACACAACACTAAAATTGTTGAAAGAAATACCGATCGCAATGAAACAACATACACCGCGTTAGCTAACAAGAATGTGCAATATAAATTATTGGAAATTACATTGGCATCTGATGATATTGTGAGTTTATATTTTCATAATTAACTTCCTTGCCCGTGAGTGCTTTTTAAAAAGCTTTTAAAATAATAGCAAGAGTTTGTAGAGGGCTTTGAGTGAGTACTAGTATTTGTTTGATTAACAATATTATGTTAGATGGGGAGATTCTAAGGATTCACCGGTTTAGACCCAGAGGTCCCGGGTTCGATTTCACAATGATTTCACAATGTAAACACTAGAAATAAAAACAAACTAGCAGTACCTCATACTAGGCTCTACAAAGTAAATAATTCATTTAGAGGCCTGTGTGTACGTTTTTACAATAAAGTTCCAAGTAATATCCAAAAACTTGATATTAATAAATTTAAAATCGCCGGTAAAGAAAAGCTTTATAATAAAGCTTATTATAAAGTGTCTTGAAGACAAAACAGCATGGGTTTAAAATGCTCCAATCACTCCAACAGATAATTTTAATTTAAAATATTGTTAAGGTTTTTTAAACTTGTATAACTTGGTAACGGCATATAATTTTGTAAATGTCGTTACATATTATATTAAAGGTGTGGAGTTCCTTGCGCCCACTCTTCTCTACAGCTAAAAAATACACGTCCTAAATGGGTAGTAGGTAAAAAATTTTTTGGACGATTCATAAGCACTTTTCTAAAGTTTATTTGAATAAAAATATTTGACTTTGACTTTGATTCCCAGCGCGACATGTTTGTGTACTCGGTTGGTTGGTGGTTGGGCTTGTTTGTCCGCATGGCTAGCTTCCACCTCTTTATCTAAAGATATCGCCTTATCAACAATGTCAGTAGCATTGTTGTGTACCGGCAGCTAGATATAACAACAGTTGGCCTTCATCACCTGATCTTAAGCCGTTAAGAATTAAACTAAAGATTAGGTAGGTACTGTAAGGAGTTTATATGTAGCTCATAGTAAAAGATAGTTTAATTTATTTGTATGTAAACCTCTTTAGTCTAGATGACTATTGGAATCATCGAATAAATAATTAAAAAGGTTTGCAATAGTTTGACACAGTCGCAGACAGTAGGAGTCATGAGCTAGACAGCCCGGCTAAGAGCCGAGGTGCTCGGAGATCAGTAATGTTGTAATACAGTTTGATTATTAATATACGAAGTTAAAGTGAAAGCCGTCTTATCAATTCACCAATCCCCACAGTACATAGCCTGGAGTCTTCCCTGGCCCCGATGTATTCTTTAAAAGGCATTTTCTTTAGATTTATCTAGTAAAAGAAAGGACAAAAATTACGCAAATAATAAACAACGATAGATACAATTTCAAAAACAAGGCTTGAATTTGCCATGCCGGGTCGAGTGCGCTGCCAACTATGCTATCGTGGCAACGCTATCCAACGCGCCGAAATTAATTAACACTGTCTACTATTACTTTCTTTCGAATCTCGATCGTGAAAACTTTTTCGAAATTTTAATATTTCGCAAAAAAAATACGTAAAATATAAATTTAACTTTTTATTTTCAAGTGCTACTAATTGCTGCACTGAAGCTAAATTAAACATTTATAAAATGCAGTGAAAAAATTAAATTCAGCGCTTACATCAGCCTTCCCGATAGCATAGCGGTCATTGCAGCCGCCCGGATTGCGGAAAACCCAGGTTCGATTCCTGGCTGGGTTGGGTGGCCGTTTAATTTTTTTACTGTATTTTATCAATTTTATAAATATTTACGTAAAATATATCTTTCTTAACGATAGGTACTACAAACTTATTTTTTTTTTGGTTGTCATATTGGCTATGTACCTATCATATCGATTTCCCGTGACTTATAACATGTTCGTAACGTACCTTTTGACTGATATAAAATTTAAAGGTACGTACCTACCAACAAGGTATTCGAAATTAGATTCCACAGGAGCGAACTTGGGGCGAATGTTATTAATTCAATCACCTGCCCATCTTTGCTAAGTAACTTCTCAAATTATATTTATACCCTTTTTCCTCGTGTTAAGGGTAATTGAAAATTAATTTAATACAACCTCTGTAGGCGTCAGTGATTACGAGGGACGCATTTAGATGTCATTTCAATGTTAAAACATATCGCATGTAATCTTTATCGTAACTTTAAAAAAAAAACAATATAACTCCTCGATGGCCGAGTGGCGAAGTGATCGGTCCGATACCCGAAGGTCCCGGGTTCAATTCCCAGGTCGGGCAAAGTGTTTCGGATTTATTCGGTGCATAGCCCGAGTTTGTGATCGCCAACCCGCATTTGGCAAGCGTGGTGATTAAGCCATTGTCCATCAATTGTAGTGATGACTTGATTTCAATGATGGAGGCCTTTGCCCAACAGTGGGACAGTAACAGGCTATTTACTTTACTTACTTAACTAAACTGAAAATAGCGCTTGGAAAAAAGACTTGCTTTGAGTGAGAGTAACCCATGATCTTTTGCACTAGTGTGCATTTAATAATACATAAAAAGAAAAAATTGTTAGGTATGTGTTAAAATTTTATAACAATAGTTTGTGATAATATTGAAATGCTTTGAAGGGCCCATTTGTGGACCTTATCTAGTTTTAAAATCATGTAAAACCAAATGGATCAATAAAGATTAATGATAATTATTATGATAACAAATCTTTCAACTTCTCGTAATTAGGTATAGCATTGTGAATTCATAATAACAATTTAAAAAAAAAAATTGAGTGGTAGAGTCACGCTGCGTTGCAGCACAAAATGGGCCGGCTCGCCCGGCGTAACACCACCCTCTCACAGAATATCGGCGTGAAACAATGTCACTCGTTGCTGTTTTGTTTCGTCCGGTGAGTGAAAGTACCGGAGGCCCATATCGCACCCCTCCCCCCTCCCAATTCCTACTCCCTCCTCAAGATCCACCTCCTTCCTCAAGGCCGGCAACGCATCTGCGATTACTTTAGTTTTGCGGGTGTCCATGGGCGGCGGTGATTACTTTCCATCTGGTGACCCGCCTGCTCGTTTGCCTCCTTTTAACATAAAAAAAATGGACAACAATTTAATTTATTTTCCAACTGATCACAGTTATTAAACAAATAAACAAACTTTCCTACACTTACATCCAATTATCTAGCCCAAGAGAAGCTTCGTTATGAAACTCGTTAAATGGTTACTAGACAACGAACAATCATACTTAAAATACATACTTATACATAGAAAACACCCAGACCCGAGACAATTTAGAAAAACAATAATTTCTAAATTGACCTGACCGGGGATCGAACCCGGGACCTCAGAGATGGCGACACCATGAAAACCGGTGTACAAACCACGCGACCAAGGAGGTCGTATAACTGTTTACTATTCGATCACGTTAAAGACATCGAAAATTCGTAGCAGTGCATCTTGTTGTCTAAGGGGGCGAGTTTTAATTTTGCCAACGTAACGTATGGTAAATAAATCTCGCACTCACCACTCTAAATATGGTAGGTAATGACAGCATTATTTATTAATTTATTTTCTTTTAAACTTTTGCAACATTAAATTACATGGCGCACTTAATGCCCGAGGCATTCTCTACCAGTCAACCATGGGGTATGGTGCAGAAATGACATGGTAGGTGTAATTAAGACCGATAAAAAAGTAGACAAAAGTGTTGTATAAAAAATATATATTATATGATTATTAAAAATGTATACCTACATACATTTTCCGTACATATCAAATACATAAAATACAACATTCACTCCTTCTATGCTTCCTATCATAATAATATGTTCAGACGTAATGTGTCCCATTAAACCTCCAAATTATCACACTGCCTCCCTCCCTGAATTGTCATTGGCCACTACCTGCTTCTGCAAGAATGCCGCGTATGTGATAAGGACAAGGGTGACATTTGTTGTCGAAATGCTATGCTCTGTTTAAAAGGCAAAACAAACTCGACTATATATGATTAGGGATGTAAAGCGGTAAAATTAACCCGGTAAAATACGGTATTTTACGATATTTTTTATTGCTGAGGATACAATCCGTGCAGCCTTAATAAAATATTGTTTAGTAAACAGCTTTTTACAAAAATTACGGTCGAATTTCGACTACTGGGCGATCACTAGTACCGATACCGATTGTCGTCAAAAAAATCTGCAAGATCGCTATTCAAATGCGCAAAGTTATTGGTGTTTCAATGATATACGCCTCTATGGTCTAGTGGTTAAGACCATCGGCCTCAGACCCAGAGGTCCCAGGTTCGATTCCTAGCTAACATGTTTTTGTACTCGGTTTGGTTGATGGTTGATACAATCCGTGCAGCCTTAATAAAATATTGTTTAGTAAACAGCTTTTTACAAAAATTACGGTCGAATTTCGACTACTGGGCGATCACTAGTACCGATAGATGTACATTTTTTAAATTAAAGCAAATAGAAATCTTACCTCATCATTATCATCTCAGCCAAAAGACGTGCACTGCTGGATAAAGGCCTCCTGCAATGATCTCCATAACCGGTTTTGAGCTGCTCGCATCCAGCGGCTACCCGCGACCTCCGAGGAACCCACCTTCATCACCATGCTTCCTCTGAGTAAGTGATCATTGTGAACCTAACAACCGGTTCGAGGATAGGCGCGTTCACGAGCTAGAAGGAATCACTCTGATGTTGCCCAGCTCTTTGCAAGACGTGGCCCAATTGCACGACATGTTGAAGCAGTTCCCGGACATCGGAAACCATCTCTAGGTCGCTGAAGATGGTCAAACGCACGAGTCAGCTGAGGAGCCTGCTATCATTGACTGTGAGTTAATCATTAACTCCTCACCACTATAAATCCCCTGCATAAGTGTTCTGTGCGGCTTCCACTACCAGATTGAGGCTTGGTATGTTTGCGGACTAGAAGATTGATAAGTCGTAGTAGACGGTCTGACGCACGAGTCGTATGGGGAGCCCACCACCCGCTAGTCTATTACTGTGGCTTAAACATGTACATGACCATGCATCCTCAGCATAAGCCGATGGTAATGGGTAGATAGATATTAGATCCAGTGAAATACAAGGCAATAAAGCATATTACGAACTCTGTTCTTAGATTTCTTCAGAGTTGGCAACGTGCGCGCTAATCTCTTGGAGACAAATGCTTGGTTAGCATGGAGCGACCATACAGGCCCTGTTCATGTTTGCTGGTCTGTCAGCTCAATCATTCAATTCAATCAGCTGGTCGACACCTTTATGAGGGAAGACTTCTGGCCGAAGGGAGTGGTGTACCGGCGTTTCCGCGGAAGATTACCGGTCAACACCACCGGAACAGCACAAGCTAGTGCTTAATATACTAACATAGTTATAAGTTATATATTACTAACAAAAATTGTTTTATATTGTATGTATGTTAGTCTGTAAGGTATTTATTATATGGCCCTTTTGTATTTTTACCATCTTATACATTGTGTTGCCTGAAATAAATGATTTATTATTATTATTTATTTATAAAAAGAACCGTTATAGTCACCAGATCGTCGGTCCGCCTTGTTGGAGGCATGCAAACAACTGATTGTAACGTAATAAAATAGTTTCAATAATTGCTAATAAAGCAATAGCTGTTTAAATTCAAATAACTATAGTATATTTAAAAAAAAAAACTAAAGTGCGTACCTCTCTTTATATCCTCATTAAACGAATAATTGGTTGCGGTCGTTGTCGTAAGATGTCGTTAAAACCCGTCAACATGCGTTGTGGGTTATTTAGGGCCCGATCTCCTCAAGTATGTTTATGGGCTGTTGATATAATGAAATGAAGTACATATTTATAGACTTAAACTAAAGAAAAATTTAAAAAGGCAAGAAAAAGCTCATCTGATGATTGTTAGAAAGCTTATCTCATGAGTTTTAGATATCGTATTCATGAGTTTCATGCATCTCATGAGTCTCAGATATCATATCTGATGAGTCTCAGAAAGCCTATTTGAAAAGTCTCAGACAGCTTATCTGATAAGGGACTCAATGATGAAAAAGTTTAATATTAATAAATATGATATAGGGGCATTTACAAGTATTCTAGCAGAACCAACTTCGAAAGCTGCAAAATGTTTGGTGGACTGTTTGTCACATCACTGAGTCCCTTTCCTGTCTTTTATTTAAGTAAGTAGATTTAATTAAACATTAAGGTTAGGTTACGATGAGGCTGACATGTCTCTAAATAGACAAACGCCTCCAAAAAAATAAGATTAAAAAAAAAGGCTTAGATTTTTTTTTTACTTTCACAACTTGAGGAACCCTACAAGTTTCTTGCCGGCTACAAGTCGTCCAGTTACACTGTAAAGGCAATACGGGGCAAAGGGACGACTGTCTACCAGAGTAGCGTTGTCAACATTCAAGCAAGTCGCCACCATGTTTCAAACGTAGCACAATCATAACTTCAGCTATGTCAGCGATGCGATTATAAATTATGTCAATTAGCTAGAAATGTCGGGCGATGTTGGGTGTAATGGCAGTCAGACAAGTGCATTGTGACGGGGGGCTAATGTATGAATCCACTTAAACATTTAGTTTAACATTTGCGTGGGTATTTGGGGTAACATTTTTCTTTGTAAGCGTTGAAAACATGCAAAATTAGGCACTCGTACATCTATTTGTATGTTAAACTAAAGGAACTAACAACCTATTATCGTGTCCTACAAAGTACGGATGGGCTCGACATATCTTTTATTTGGTCACCCATCCAGTGACCAGTCATTGCGAAAGTTGCTTAGCTTGCAAGATCACATTGAAATGAAACAACTTTTACGGATCTACTCGCGTTTATTTTATACATTAGTTTTAATTAACTCCTACACTCACACCAATTATCTAGCCGAAGAGAAGCTTCGTTATGAAACTCGTTAAATGGTTACTAGACAACGGATAAACATACTTAAAATACTTAAATACATATTTATTATACATAGAAAACACCCAGACCCGAGACAATTTAGAAAAACAATTTTTTCTAAATTGACCCGACCGGGGATCGAAGCCGGGACCTCAGAGATGAGAGAGAGAGGTGACACTCGACTAAGGTTGTCGTCAAAAAAATCTGCAAGATCGCTATTCAAATGCGCAAAGTTATTGGTGTTTCAATGATATACGCCTCTATGGTCTAGTGGTTATGACCATCGGCCTCAGACCCAGAGGTCCCAGGTTCGATTCCTAGCTAACATGTTTTTGTACTCGGTTTGGTTGATGGTTGATGGTTGATGGCATTGTTGTGTTCCGGCAGCTAGAGATAAGATAGCCGGTGCCTCAATAGTTGAGGATTTAGGGTGAAGTGTACTTCCACCTTCGTCTCTCATCTCAATAAACATCAGGAGAAATAAAAGCCATGTTCTAGCCCGTAAATAGTAATAAAAAAAATAGGTATGGTAGTTTTTTGTTGGTTATAAGCGCCCGCCCCGATATCAGGGGCTCCGGGATTCTCAAGTCGAGCAAAGTAAGTAGGTAATCCCGTACAACCCTCCTTCAGATCAATCAAACAAGAACAAAACGCATCCAACTTCACAAAGAGGTAGGTATGTTAGACCAGTGTTGCCAATTTTAATTTTAAAATTCCGCTAAACAATCAAAAATTCCGTCGGAATTCCGTCACAATTTAAAATAACAAGAGCACAAAAAAAAAACTAAAAATAGTGTTACTTTACGTAGTAAAACAAAATGGCGCTTCAAATACTTCAGAAATAGCCAAATCCTACTAATATTATAAACGCGAAAGTTTGTAAGTATGGATGGATGTTTGTTACTCTTTCACGTAGAAACTACTGAATGGATTTGGATAAAATTCGGTATACAGATAGTTTATAATTGGGAATACCACATAGGATACTTTTTATCCAGATATTCCCACGGGAACGGGAACCACGCGGGTGAAACTGCGAGCGGGCGCTAGTAATGATAATAAAAGTACACACACCTGCACATAAAACAACCACAAATGGTCAAATTTCCTCAACAGACTTTGAACTGTATGTATATGGCTTAGTGGTTGAACATTTATTGAAGAGATTTGACAGTTTCAGATAGTTCAAAGTCAAAGTCAAATATTTTTTATACAAAAAAACTTTAGAAAATTGCTTTTTGAATTCCAATTTACCCATTTAGTAGGCTTAGCCAAAGTAACATTAAGAAAACGATAGCAAAGTTCGAAAAGAATAAGATGTATGGGATTGACATAAGCCGCGCTAAATCACGTGGTCAATCTTATGTCAATCTCATACATTTTATTCTTTTCGAACTTCGCTATCGTTTTCTTAATGTTACTTTGGCTACCGCCACAGGACGTCTATTTTTTAGCTGTGGAGAAGAGTGGGCGCAAGAAACTCCACAACTTTAATATAACAGGTTGACTGCCGCAAAACCAGAGACAATAGAAAATGTATTGTTCGTAGGTCACCGGTGACCTACGCGGCATCTAACGTGGTAAGTAACGACATTTACAAAATTATATTATGCCGTTACCAAGTTATACAAATTTACAATAACTTAACAATATTTTAAATTAGAAATACCTGTGAGTGATGAGAGAGATTGGAGTGGTTGGTTGAGTGCAGGCGTCTGTACTTTAAATAGAGTATTATTTAGCATTCTGACATTCCGCTAGAAAATACGTTAGCCGTTAGACGACAAATTTATCTGTTTTTACCTCATCCCCCAATGCGCTAAATGTGACGGTAAATCCGTCAAGTTGGCAACACTGTCTTATACTAATAACTCATGCAGGATACCTGCAAAATAAGAGAACAGTGAAAACAAAACGTTAATCATGGAGCCATCGACTCAATCCGGGATAGACAATGGATTTAATCCGCTGGGATGTTGTAATAAAGTATTGAAAACATCGGGAGGAGTCCAATCTATATATCTTATTCCCGAGAGGAGTCTGTGGTTTCAGATGTCATAGTGGATATGAGTACGGTATGGTGGAAGCTGTAACTCATCATAACTGTCATTTTTCATATATCCATATTAATTTATTTGCTACATGTACAAAATATAATAGATCGCAGTAGGTAAAGTACATGACTCTTTTAAGATATTGCAAACATAAAACACAATAAATTTTACTTTTTATTTTCAAGTGCTATTAATAGCCATAGCCGCATTGAAGCTAAATTAAATATTTATAAAATTTATAAAATACAGTAAAAAAATTTAACGCCTACCCGACCCAGCCAGGAATCGAACCTGGGTCTTCCGCAATCCGGGCGACTGCACTGACCGCTAGCTGTGCTACCGGGAAGGCTGAAGTAAGCGCTGAATTTTGTCACTGCTTTTTTAATTTTTGAGTGCTAATAGCGGCACAGTGCGCCAATAATTTAAAAAATACACACTTTATACCGTTTTGACGCATAATGACCAACGATATACTTATAAAAAAAAACACTTTATTCACATAAAAAATAAAAAATAAAAAGTTTCATTAAAATATTCTTTCAACCTATAAAATTTATATTTTGTCAAAAAAATCCATTAGTTCACTCTCATAATACTTTCTACCCTATTTTGCCCGTCTGTTAAACAAAAAATATTACAACGTTTATATTAAAAACACGTTAAGAATAAGTAGTAAAGTAGACCACCAAATTACAAAGTAAATTATTTATTTTTTTGTTAATTTTCATGTTTATTTGTTTTATAGTGTTGCAATAAAAGTATTGTCTATCTATCTATATAAAGTAGTAAGTAAACAGTAAGTAGCCAGAAACTGTCCCACTGCTGGGCAAGGGTAAAAAAAAGGCCTCCATCATTGAAATCAAAATTCAAAAATTCAAAATTCAAAATTCAAAATATTTATTTGCATTAAATAGGAGTTTATAAATGATGTAACAAACTTATTTTAAATGTCCTTAACCTATTTAGCCATTTATGAATAGCATGCAAAAAATAAAAAAAATGTAAGGTACCTATTTATTATACTTCATTTTCCATATTTAAAAAATTCATCTATGCTATAAAAAGTGTTTTCCATTAAAAACTTACGAAGCGATATCTTGAAGCTATTAAAGGGACGCTGTTTTATTTGATCCGGTAGTTTATTGTAAATTTTAATAGCCATATCTGGTGCATTAGATTGAAAACGTTTAGTTTTCGGGAGTATATCCTTTTTTATTTTATTAGGATGTCTTAAACTTCTCCCTGTAAGATCCTTTGCATACAAATGTATACAAATGGTGATGCCGTTTCACAAATATACCTGTTTCCAGAACATACAGACAAGTTAAAGGTAATATATTCAGTTCCTTGAAGTATGATCTACAGGAGACATCCGGGGCAATATTACATATTGCACGTATACATCTTTTTTGACATACAAACACTCTTTTTATGTCGGAGCCATTTCCCCATAGTAAGAGTCCGTATCTTAGTAATGATTCAACATAAGCAAAATAGGCTGTTATGGCTGTAGCTTTACTAGCTATTTTAGCAAGTTTGTATAGTGCAAATGAAAACTCATTTATTTTATTGCAAAGTTTATCTATTTGTCCTTTCCAATTTAAACACGGCTCTATAATTAAACCTAAGAATAAAATATTATTTTCATGTCGTATTATTTGATTATTAAATTTAATGTCAACTATTTTATCTTTAAAATTATTAAAATTCATTAGTTTTGTTTTATTCAAATTAATTTGTAAATTGTTTTCAGATAGCCATTTAATTACGGATGTCAGTGTAATATCAATTTGATGTTTCTCCAATGAACTATTTTTGTCAGATGTCACTATAACTGAAGCATCATCAGCAAACAAGATCATTTTATACTTTGTAATACTAGGCAAGTCATTTACATAGAGCAAGAATAAGAGAGGTCCAAGAACACTACCTTGCGGAACTCCAGAGCAATTTCTCATAAACTCAGACTTGTGGACTTCTGCAGTGTGTTTTGAGTTTAACTGCTGTATTTCTACGCACTGAACACGATCTTGTAGATATGACTTTATCCAATCCAAAGCCAGTCCCCGAATTCTGATGCGTTCTAATTTCGCCAGAAGTCGGTCATGTGACACGTAGTCAAATGCTTTTGACAAATCCAGGAACAACACTGATGTATAGTGACCTTTGTTGAAGTTTTGCAATATTTCCTCTACTAAAAAAAATGTTGCATGAGATGTAGATTTTTTTTTTGGAAATCATACTGATTTGGGCTTATTACTTTAAACGAATTAAAAAAGAATGACAACTGTCCATGCATCATCTTTTCAAAAATTTTAGAGAACACAGAAATTAATGTAAAAGGCCGGTAGTTACCGGCTTCATCCTTGTTTCCCTTCTTGTGCAAAGGTATAACTTTAGAAATTTTTAACTTTTCTGGAAATGTACCTGATTCCATTGACAAATTAATCAGAAATGTAAGTACTTGTATCTTGTATAATCAAGTCATCACTACAACTGATGGGTAATGCCTTATCACCACGCTCGCTTACCAAATGCGTGTCGGTGATCACAAACCCAAGCTATGCATCGAAAAATCCGAAATATACTTTGCCTGACCTGGGAATCGAACCCGGGACCTTCGGGTATCGGACCGAGGGCTTGCCACTCGGCCACCGAGGCGTTACTTACACATACAAATAAACAAACAAATATCACCTATTTTTTTCTAAAGTTTACGCAAACACTACACATTGAAATGAAACAACTTTTACGGATCTACTCGCGTTTATTTTTTGGGTTCGAAACGTCAGGATAAACATTAAATATTACCTTTTAGTATTTCAAGATTTACGAAGATATAGCATACTGACTGCAGTTACTCTGTACAAAATGTAAGAATCTAGTTGTGTAAGAGAATCTTGAAAGTGTTGTTACAATCGCAGACGGATTTTTTATAGAAAAATTTAAAGTCACTCCTTATTAGCTCCTTAGGAGCTTTTTAGCAACATAAGGCTTTTTTTACAAATACATGAAAAGAAATATAAATTTTACCCAACATTTATTTCGAGCATGACGTCCTTTGTTAGTTTGTCTATTGGTAAAAATTGCATTGCATTCTCTCTAATTCTCTTAGTATTCGAAATTTTTTCTCAATAATTAAAAATCTAAAATCACTTTTACGCCCGAAGACTGATTGCGAATATAATCTTTTTTAATGTTTGTTTAATTCCATAAGTAATTATTTGTATAGTTTTATGTGTATAGCTTTAATAGATGATGATGATGTCCTCCAAAACGATTTCGTCGACGACGACACCCCGGCAAATAAATTTCAGACCCGAGCATGTGCACGGACATGTGAGGCAAATCCAAATTTGCTCTTAAATACACGGTCACAGGCGGCGCAATAAAGTTGACCGTTTGAGTTTAAAGTGTATTTGTAGGAGGGCTTGGGACGAGTTTTCCGAATCTGGCGTTTGGCGTCAAGATCGTGAAGACGCATTTGTTCAAAGGCAGTAGTGCTTGTGGTAATTGCTTTCCGCCATTCTGGTCTTTGTTGTGCAAGGCCCTCCCACGTGTCCACAGATATATTGGTTGAGTCTAAGTGACGCTTCAAGACATCTTTCTACCGAAGGTATTGACCACCTGCTTTACGTTTTCCACAACTTAGCTGGGAATAGTAAACAGCTTTCAGCAGCCTTGAAGAATCCATTCACATCACGTGCCCACACCACCTAAGCTGTCCCTTCATAAGAAGGCACTCCATGCCGCTCATTTTTGTTCGACGTAAGATTTCGGTGTTAGGAACACGTTCCTCCCAACTGACACGTAAAATAGCCCGGAGGCATTTCAGATGGAATGTGTCGAGGCGTCGAATATCACCTCTATAAAGGCACCACGTCTCTGACGCATAAAGCAAAAGAGGTAGAATAATTGCTTTATACACGAGCATTTTTGTTTGTAGTTTTAGATCATGTTCCTTCCAAACTCTTTAATGTAGTTTTCTAAAGGCTCCAGCAGCTCCAGCAATGCGTGTCGAGATTTCGGATTCTAGACGGTTGTCACTACTTATTAAGTTCCCGAGGTACCGAGAAGATTGCACCTCCTCTAGCTTCTTACCGTTTAGTGTAAGTGCATCACTGCTCGCAGGTCTACCTTTGGCCGGTTGTTTAAGGACCTGGGTTTTAGAGGCACTTATTACCAATTCAAAATTGCGACAAGACTCGTCTAGCTTGTCCAGATATTGCTGAAGATGTTCCATACTGTCAGCCATAAGACATATGGATAGGCATATATGGCCATATGGACAGCTGTACGATTTTTCCTTTGGTTTGAAAACGGGATTAGTCAAAAACGCCTTTGTCTGACCTGACGCTGAGCATGATTTGCCCATTGCAGTGCCTTAAAGCTTCCTTCATAACGGCAGCAAAATAGATGGCAAACAGTGTGGGGGCCATAACACAACCTTGTTTGACGCCACTTGTAACTGGGAAGCGGTCCGTGAAGTTTTTCTCGTGCAGCACAGTAGCCATCATGCCATCATGAAATTCTAGCACTATCTACACAAACTTCTCGGGACACCCAATTTTCTTCAGAACTACCCAAAGAGCGGCTCTTGGAACTCGATCGAAGGCCTTTTCTAGGTCGACAAAACATATGTAGAGGTCACGGTGTTGTTCCAGGCTTTTTTCCTGGAGCTGTTTTACCACAAAAATTCCATCAACAGTGCCTCTACTTGGACGAAATCCGTACTGAGATTCTGGAAGAATTGTCTCTGCTAGTTCATTCAGCCTTAGGTTCACAATATGTGAAAGGACTTTACCTGCTACGCTGAGCAGAGAGTAAGAGTCAAAACTAATCAAAAGTGTGTTCATGTTAATGTTCGTGACGGCACGAGTATGGTTGCCAACCATACTTTAAAATAACTTATCCTGCGTTATTTTCCATCCACATACTTTATTATTTTTAATAAAAATAAAGTATGGAAAATACTTTATTTCCGACTAATGCGTGCGTTTGAACGGAATACTTCTGTTGACTTAATTTCTGAACTACCTACTGAATGATACTCAGACTCAGGTTAAGTGGGACGAAACGCAACGCTTATATAAATAAAAATGGAAAATACTTTATTTTTTCTTCAAATCCTTTTGTTTAGACTAGTTAGTGATAGATTTACTTTAATTTCCTGAAAAATAATTGGCACCTCGAGCCTTCCATGGAAGGATATGGAGAACGTACCATAAACCACCACGCGGGCCCAGTATTGGTTGTTGTTAACGACTGCTAATTCAGCCGGGACCAACGGCTTTACGTGCCTTCCGAAGCACGGAGGAGCTCGAGATGATACATTTTTGGTACACTGATCCAATGAACGGTCTTTGCGAAAGCAAGCAGACCGGGCACGTTAACCATCGAACTCCTCAGATAATGGAGAAGAGAAGTTGATGTACCTATCACACTAATATCATAAATGCGAAAGTTTGTGTGTATGTATGTTCGTATATTTGTTGCTTCTTCACGCGCTGCAACGGATGGATGGATTTCGATGAAATTCGGCATACAGATAGTTTATAATTTGGATTAACACATAAGATAGTTTTTATCCCGATATTCTTACGGGAATCACACCATAAATATACTAAAAACGACAATTTCATTTTCCAATACAAAATGATTTGTTTGTTCTGTTGTCATGGAAACCAAAGAGAATTTAATCACTTGGTGGAAACTGTCAAAGCGGTACGAAGTCCGCCGGGTCCACTAGTAATTAAATAAATAAACATTTTCGAAAGGACACAAAACCCGGTTCTTTTCACAGTTGTGCCTAAAAGATTCCAGTATCCTACGCGGGTTGATTCCCACTATATACACCGCCGTCATAAAGGTCGTAATAGTATATTGATTTTTCATAGCCCGCAGTAAAGCAGCTAATCCCTTTTTACGATTTCATTAAATTCGTCGCCGCAGCCAGCGCGGCCATGCATAGCGAAACGGCAATAAAACTAGACGATTCAGATTCTAACTGCGTCGGTTATCAAGTCGAGATGCTGTGGTACCAATAGATTGCTTGATATATTTTGTATAGTACTATTTTATGCGCACACCAGATTCGGTTTACAACGTATTTACATTAATATACTTTGACGTAAAAAGTAAAAAGCCGCAGAGGGGAGGCCTTTGCCCAGCAGTGGGACACAAAAATAGGCTAATAAAAAAACGTAAAAAGTAAACCAAAGTGTAGCGTTCAAGTGTGTGTTAGCGTTGTCACACGGCTGGGCAAATGCCTCCATTATTGTGAAATTAAGTCATCACTACAAGATGGGTATAGGCTTAATTACCACGCTTGCTAAATGCGGGTTGGTGATCACAAACCTGGGCTATGCATCGAAAAATGCGAAACACACTTCGCCCGACCTTGGAATTGAACTCGGACATTCGGATATCGGGCCGAGCACGGGCGATATTGTAGTTTCTTAGTCGAAACGAAATGCTTACCGTATTGATAGGGTTTTCTTTAACAATCGGCTTAATCAAAAAAAGGAGTTTTCCGGTCCCTGCACTTACCACGAAGTGCCTAAGCGCATTATACTGTCGTAGTATAAAAAAACAAAAGTTTTTATTGTTATTATTATTTTGAATTTAGCATTTACAATGCTATATATAGTTACACAAAACCGGTCGTTGTGGAGATCCCTGGCCAAAAGACGTCCACTGCTGGACAAAGGCCTTCCTTTGTCCAGCAGTGGACGTCTTTTGGCTGAGACGACGATGATGATGATGATGATATAGTTACAAGATAAAATTCCCACTGGAGCTACCTGAGGCTATTGATTTTTTCTAATAAAAAAATATTTCTCTTTCTGCTATTTTCATAAAAGAAACGAAATAACTGACTTAAGTGTTCATTTTTAATACTAACAAACAATATTTGTGCTCCTAGTGTGACAAAATTTCCTTTTCTTATATAAGGTCACATTTTATCAACTGCAAATATTTTGACAAAACATCTAATTATATCAGAGAAATACGGTCCTAGCATTTAAAAAAAATTCAGGCTAGTTTTTTTAATTTTTCCTGACACAAAAATTGTAATATTTTTAAGAGCGGCCTCTCTGTTTCGGCTCCTTTGAATTGAAACTACCGAAAGTGCTTTATTTAACTTTTTAATCGAAATGCCTTTTGGCGTTTTTCTTGAAAACTAGCGTTTAAAAATTTAAGGTTATTTCATAAAAATAGTTTATGTAAGTTGTTGAATTTATCCTCAAAATATTTGCAGTTGATAAAATGTGACCTTATATTGGTAATTTATTTCAATATAATAATATTAACAGTCTGCCTGAAATCATATCAATATGATTAGGCAAAAAAACGTGCGCAATGACGGATGTGCTACCGATAATAGTGTACCTTGAATGTCAATATTCAAACTGTGCCATATACCATGGTCAACAACGTTATGTAGTACGTTTTTATAAATACTCAATTTAGCTTCCCAAGCCCCATCAAGAATCTTAATGTTCATAAAACAAACGCTGTAAATTCTATATACAGCCAATAACAACAACAATAATAAAATTGTTACTTATCAAAATAACTCAAAGTACTTTTCACGAACCACTTTAAAGACTTGCAGGATTTATTATCTCCATTTTAGAAAAGGATGGATCATTAAGGGAACAGTGACCAGATACGAGTACTGTGACTGCTACTATTATCACGTGACGTATACCATGTGACTGTTCGCTGCATTCTTTCAAAGTTGCAACTGTTGTGACATTGTTAAAGACTCTTTCTATTGATTTGTTTTTAGAGAAAGTTGACTGATTGCTTCAGATGGCATTTTATGCGTCTTTTTGGGGGCGGCGAGAAACTTAAAGGGTTCCTCAAGCCGTGTGATTGAAACCCCATCAGAGGTTTTCAATAAGGAATGGCATCACGCAATAGTGTGTCTCCGTCTTCTACTAGATTCTCCGAGGGTTCGGATCGGATGGGCTTTCTATTGATATACCATTCAAATAGTCATTCACTTGTTTCATTTTTTTCTTCTTTAACTTCGAAGCCACTCTCTTGCCGGTGGATGTAGCCTTTTCCAGTTATCTCCATTTTTGGATTATTTGGATTTTATTTTGATATCTTTGGATAGATCAACAAACTTTAACTCAATTCAATTCATAATCATAATCATAATCATAATATTTATTTGCTTTTAAATAGGGTATCATTAGTTAATGGGTTTAATGCAAACATTTTAGCAAGTTTAAGACATTTATAAATTATTAAATTATTACATTTCATTAGTATTATCATTCTCAATAAGTATCACAAATTATATTAGTCAATTTAAATTATACAAATATCAATTTTATTAATTTAGATTAATTAGCTTACAAATATATTAATTTAATTACCTATTACTACTGTTTCATAATTTATTTATTAAAATATTACAAATAAAACTGTAAATCGATTTATTTATTTATCGTGTCTCATGAATTCATCAATGGTATAAAAGGTATTCTCAATCAACCACTTAAATATAATAAATAAATAAATTTAAAACTGCATTACGTATGCAGTTTTAAATTTACCTATAGGCAGTTGTTTAATTTGGTCTGGTATTTTATTAAATATTGTTATAGCCATCGCTGGAGCATTCCTCTGGAATCGGCTTGTTTTCGGCAATACTCTAAGCATTAATTTATTTGGATGTCTATTACTTCTTTTTGATAAATCCTTTGCTTTTACATACATGTCATAATTTTGTTTAACAAATATTCCTACCTCTAGTATGTACAACCCAACCAGAGTTAGTATTCTTAAATTCTTAAAATATGTTCTGCATGAAATATCTGGTGCAATATTACATATGGAACGTATACACCTTTTATGTGCTAAAAATACTTTATTTATGTCTATTCCGTTTCCCCAAACTAAAAGTCCATATATCTCAACACAGACTCAATATAAGCAAAATATGCTGTTAAAGCTGTATCCCTGTTCGCAATTTTTGTTAATTTAAATAGAGCGTACGCAAATTCATTTATTTTAGCACAAACTTGTTCCATATGTCCTATATTCAATTCAATTCAATTATTAACTCCATTATCTATCTTGATTTAATACACAAAGTGCCTTACAAATAAACAAACAATAAGGTCCGAATAATTATTCAGTGTTTTGTTACAAAACACGGAATAATTATCCGGACCTTCATCATCATCGTCATCATCAGCTCATTTTTATGTCCCCATTGCTGGGGCACGAGCCTTCCCTATGGATGGATAGGGCGGATTGGTGGTTGTTAACGACTGCTAATGCAGCCGGGACCAACGGTTTTACGTGCCTTCCGAAGCACGGAGGAGCTCGACATGATACATTTTTGGACACCCATCCGATGACCGGCCTTTGCGAAAGATGCTTAATCTCAGCACTCGCAAACCGGGCGTGGATGTTGCAGTGGAGATAACACGCCCGGTTTGCGAGTGCTGAGATTAAGCATCTTTCGCAAAGGCCGGTCATCGGATGGGTGTCCAAAAATGTATTATGTCCATGTATGTATGTATATATGTATTATCTCCACTGCACCATCGACCTTATACTTTGTTTATTCGTAAGGCACAAAGTGTATAAGTGTGTACTAGCAAATATCCCCTGAAGATCTCCCAAAGGTTGTGACTAGTATACATACTACTTGAAACACAAAAGTAAAAAATTGTATAATAATATGTTAGAAAATATGACAGCAAGTGTGTCGTTTCATACTAGACTTTGCTGTGCAACTAAATACTTGGATCGCAGCCTAATAGCTTTTTAGAAAGCTTACGTCTTAACTAGTTTTGGCGAAATGTGTTGCCACAAAAGAGTGGAAAGGGAAAAGTTGATGACAAATTTTATGATTTAATATCCGATGTTCTACTCTTTGAGATTATGGCTTAGATTTTTCGGGTGCTGATGAGTTATTTGGTGAATTAAAAACACTGCGCCGCGACAACGCCGAGTCCAAAATAAGAACTTTGCTCTGAAAAAATCTAAAGTTTTATCAAAGTGTTTTTTCAGGTTTACTGTCCACAAAATAAAGCAATAGTTATATCAATTGTCGTCATTTGGAGGGTTTGCCCATAATTTCTACGCTGGGCATGCGGGCTGGCAATCGCAGTGCGTAGCTAATCGCACTAGTGTCGCAGCTGCCTGACACCGGTTTGTTCACTTTGTTAGCTTGTTCGGGCTGTGATGGGTATCCCGCCATCGGTCGGTCGCCAGACCTTCGTCTGTTAGTCAGCAGGGTGCACCACGCGCAGGAGAGGTTAACTTCAGCCCCCTGTAGGTTGGGACCCCTTACACCCCAATCTTCAATCAGTGCGTCCTACCGGTCATGACATACGGAGCCGAAACGTTGACACTCACGGAAGGTGATTCACAAATTTAAAGTTGCTCAGCGAGCTATGGAAAGGGCTATGCTCGGAGTTTCTCTAAAGGATCGACTTCGGAATGAGGTGACCCGACAGAGAACGAAAGCAATCGACATAGCCCATCGGATCAGCAAGCTGAAGTGGCAGTGGGCCGGTCATATTAGCCGCAGAACCGACAACCGTTGGGGTAAACGAGTTATCGAGTGGAGACCGCGTATCAGAAAACGTAGTGTAGGACGCCCTCAGACTAGGTGGAGCGATGATCTTCGCAAGGTGGCTGGCAAGAGCTGGATGAGAGTAGCCGCGGATCGTGCTCGGTGGCGTGCACTTGGAGAGGCCTATGTCCAGCAGTGGACTAGTAAAGGCTGATGATGATATCAATTGTTATATACCATATTATGGGCTGCGGGACTGTAAACCGGCGCAGTTATTATTTTCAGTATTACAATTATGGCTAACAAAGTATCTAAGTGTAGAATTAGCCCAACTGGTGGTGCACCTGACCACAAAATGAGAAGACTGACATACTGCGCTTGAGCTACGCACACACATAGACCCTTTCACATACACCCTCATACCGTGCTGACCATCAAGACATTACCAAAAAGTTTGGACAATCGTTCCTTTGCCGAACTGCCCGTATGTGGAATGCGCTTCCCCCCACACGTGTTTCCCTCCTCTTTCTCTCCCGGGTTATTGAAGCGAGGCGTAAAAAAGCATTTATGCAGGCCGCCATAGTGTGAGCGTTCGGCATAGCGTGGTAGCGCTGTGATGAACGCTTTCACTTCTTGGGCTTCACTGGCTGCTTTTCATCAGGCAGAGTGAGGCCATTTTGGCGTGCCACAATAACAAAAAAAAAAAACGGAATCTCGGAACACCTCGGAACATCTCGGAACAGTCCGAAATTCCGTGTCCGTGAGAGGTTGTCTATGTGTGCGTAGCTCGAGCACGTTTGTATGCCCGATCCGATCTGAACCCTTCGGAGAATCTAGTAGGGCACGGGGACTCGCACTAGTGCGTGATGCCGTTCCCTCTAGAAAACCTCCGAAGGTGATTCGTTTCACACGGCTTGAGGAACCCTTTAGGTTTCTCACCGCCCCCAAACAAGTCCGGTGAAGCTGAAAATGCCGTTTGAGGCAATCAGCAAACTCCCAAAAAAATCTTTGGATTAAGCTTACTTTCTACAGTCTCCATTTTGTGACTTGATCCAGTATGTGCAGTTTAGTAGAATGCAGATTCGAATCCCGATCTCGTGAAAAAAAAATCGAAATAAATATTTATAAAATTTATAAAATACAGAGTGAAAAAAGTGCTATTAGCACTCAAAAATTAAAAATCAGTGACAAAATTCAGCGCTTACGTCATCCTTACCGGTGACATAGCGGATTGCGGAAGACCCAGGATCGATTCCTGTCTGGGTCGGTCGGGCGTTTAATTTTTTCACAGTATTTTATAAATTTTATAAATATTTAAATTAGCTTCAGTGCAGTAATTAGCACTTGAAAATAAAAAGTAGAAAATCCAAATACTTTATCCGAAGTACATCTTGTTATTCATAAAACGTCCTTACTTTTTTATGTGCGAACGAACTATCTGCCTTGATTTGATTCGATCCAGTTTATCACCTACCTAACCTAGACGCTGCTAACTCTAGTCAAAACATTCCAAGTTCCGTACACCTTTATTCAGATCATGTAGCGCAGTTGTTTATTTTACGAGGCACGAAAGACTTATAAACGATTCTCATTACTCTTAGAACAAAAGTTCGGAACAACTTTCCGTAGCCTTGGTACTGCGAAAGAAAAGTTCCTTGTCGAAATGAAAGGTTCATTGGTAGCCGCCATAAAAGCTTTGAATGGGGAATTAATGTAGCTACTGAATGTTTGGAACTGGATGAGAATGGTGAAATCGTAAGACGTTCCTGTACCTGCACTTCTAGAGTAATAGCTTGTAGAATTGAGGTATTCCACGAAGCACACCTAAGCGAAGCACACCCAGACGAAGCACACCTAAAGTATTCCACGAAGCACGCCCTTAAGTGTGCTTCAAATAAAATTTTAAAATTATTGATTTTCTATTCCACGAAGCACACCTACGAATATCATTTGGTTGGAAGCTGGATGAGATTGGTGGAATCATACGACGTTCCTGTACCTGCATTTCAGGTATTAGGGCTTGTCGAAAGCGAATGTGCTCTTTGTCAATAACTAGCCGTCACCCGCCCGCTTCGCTGTGCTGATATATGGATCAATGAATGCTAATCAAAATAACTATTAGGTTTACCAACATCATATACTTATAGCCTATCATTTGCACAATCGCATGTTCTTACTACATACCTACAAATTTTAATCACACATTACACACAATCACATTTTATCAAGATCGGTCAAGCCGTTCTTGAGTTAAATGTGGACATACAGGCAGACATATAGACAGACAAAAATTTCAAAAATCGTAGAATTGGTGTCAGTGTGTCATAAAATGAATATTTATCCCAAAATTTGTCAAAAAAATTGCAAGTACACACAGAGCTTACGGATTTATATAGTAGTTTATATATAAGAGTAAGGTTAATCATAATCACTAATAAGTTCAAGTTTAAGGTTAATGTAGCTACTAAATGTTTGGTGGAAAGCTAGGTGAGATAGATGAAATGGTAATACGTTCAACGTAATACGTCTACTGCATGGACTAGTGGTTTATATAAAAAAAAACTGTGCCTCGCAGTTTCACCCGCGTTCTATTAGTCATAGCGTTATGTAATATAACCTTTATCCTTCCTCAATAAATGGACTATTCAACACAAAAATATTTTTTTAATTCGAACCAGTAGTTCCTGAGATTAGCGCGTTCAACCAAACAAACAAACAAACAAACAAACTCTTCAGCCTTATAATATTAGTATAGATTAGCTTTTTGGATATAATAAGATCAATTACTTATTTTTACAATATACAGGTTGTCCCAGAACTCAACGTCAAGCCGACTGTGACTCCCGTGATCCGTGATACAAACGAACAACTCTTACTATTAAACCAACTCCCTAACTCGAAAAAAAAATCAAGCTGTTCTATACATTTTGGTCGAATGAATATTGATGTTTTGTATGGAACAGCTGAATTTTATTTTCGAGTTAGGGAGTTGGTCCAATAGTAAGAGTTGTTCGTTTGTATCACGGGAGTCACCCCGTTTCGGCTTGACGTTGATTTCTGGGACACCCTGTATAAGCGATTGGTCTTCTTCATACCTGATGATAAGTGATGACAAGGCTGAAGGAGAAAGCGCTCTTCACCCGGAAGCATTAACTGCCGAGTTTCTGGTTATTTCATCTCTTACTGCGCCAGAACCGAACGATACCTAGGCACTGACTTGGATTGTTTTAAAATCGTAGTTAAATAAAATGGTCGTATCTAACCAGGCGGACTTAAAAGCCTTACCACCAACCAAACTAACTAAATATACTCATATATGATATGAAATGAAATGAAATATTTTTATTTGCTTAAATTTTGGGTACATGGTATGGTGTTCTTAAAAATACAGATTCCTTCAAAATCTACTTATTATAATTATGCATGCAAATATTTATTTAAATAAATAATATCAGAGAGCACAAGAACAAGCCAATGCAAAGCAGCCTCTCAATAATTACTGTTTAAATATTCCTGTACGGAGTAAAAGCATTTTTCAGTGAGGAACCTATGTAGTTTTCTCTTGAAAGTTGTGCCATTCAACAATCGTAGATTATCAGGCAGAGCATTGAATATTTTGACGGCCATTACGCAGGCATTTTTATCGGGCAAGCAAAGTTTGATTTTCGGCATTTCTAATTTATTTACGGGTCTCTGACAGCTGATAGCCTACTACTTATTAAATACTATTACAATTTGCCCCCCTAGACAAGTGGCAAAACGCTAATAGAATAGAAAATAGAATGATGTATGGGATTGACTTAAACGTCATTTTTACGTATCGTTGTCTTATGTCAATACCGTACAATAATCATTACTAGAGTTCGCCCAGTGGTCGAAATTCGACCGTAATTTTATTAAGGCTGAACTGTATAAATATTTATAAAATACAGTGAAAAAATGAAATGCCTACCCGACCTAGCCACCTATCGAACCTAGGTCTTCCGCAGTTCGGGCGGCTGCACTGACTATTAATAGCCTTCCCGGTAACATAATGGTCAGTGCCGCCGCCCGGATTGCGGAAGACCCAGATTCGATTACTGGCTGGGCCGACCCAGCAAAAAAATGAAATGCCTACCCGAGTTTCAGGGCATTTAATTTTTTCACTGTATTTTATATTAGCACTTTAAAATAAAAAGTAAAATCTTATATATAGTTAATCCATCATTGACATATTACTCAAGGTATGCCCTGTGGTAAGATGCCAACTTGGACATGTGGAATGTGGGTCTGCGGTGCGCGGTCGCCGGTCTCAGATCGTCGGTCAACGCAGAATGTGGACCATCCGACGGCTGCGTGCTAGGAATTCACCTAATATGTATCGATACGTACACGTGTGAGGAGCGTTGCGATCGTATACGTTAAGCTACTTCCGAAATGTCGTGGCACAAGATGGGTGAGCAAGTTAAACCTCCTATGCCGATAGTTTCGTAATGTTCCTCTCTTATTTCACCCTTATTACACACACTACAGACACGCGCGCGTAAGTATTCACAGACGTACAAATGCATAGCATACACGCACATACGCACGTTCGCACGCATGCATGCATACATACACGCGCACTCGCAAGCACGCACGCTTTTATTGTTGTACATAATTATGATTTTTAAACTTAGTAATTGTTTATGTTATTGATGTGTGAGTAAGCTTTTATAATAGTATTAAGAAGTTATAGTTACGTCATCCTCATCAAACTCTAAACTTAAACAGGCACATACACACGCACGCACGAACGAACACACGCATGTACGCACGCACGCATGCACGCATGTACGTACGCATGCACGCCTGCACGCGCACACACATGGACTCATTTCTGCAAAATCATTGTGATAAGAGTATCAAATCTATTGGATTTTGATCCGCTAGTAGCTTAGTATTTTAAACCAAGCAGTAATGGTGAACTGACTGTGAGTTCAGCAAACGCAAACGTAGCTTGTTATTCCAGTGATTGTAATGTGAAGTGTGTAGCGATCATTAAGCGGTGTTATCAAGCGACAAACCATTATATAGGGGTTAACGAGAAACGCAATCAATGGTTGGGTACGGAATTATAATTATATTAATGAATTAATTGTATTTATATAATTTTTAACGCAAATTTTGTTGCGAACAAATTACAAAAACACAAATGTTCTAAAAATTTCCACGAGCAGGATTTAAACCCGCACCCTTCTGACATACCGGGTCAGGTGATCTCCCAATTGAGCTATCGTGGTTCTAACCAGCCCGCCCAAATTATTCAACACTATTTACTTTTTACTTTGAAAGCCAAAATAAAAAAATAAAAAAATAAATAAATAAATACATAAATAAATAAATAAATAAATAAATAAATAAATAAATAAATAAATAAATAAATAAATAAATAAATAAATAAATAAATAAATAAATAAATAAATAAATAAATAAATAAATAATTAAATAAATAAATAAATCAATGAATCAATAAATGAATCAATAAATGATACAATAAATAAATAAATCAATTAATTTATTTATTTATCAACCGCAACAAGACCAGTCGCGTTGCAATTGTACACACGCCTGCACATCAACCTACCACAAACTGTCAAATTTTCTCAATAGACTTTGATCTTTATGACTGACTCTTACGGTTGAAAATGTATTGAAGAAATTTGACAGTTTTGGATAGGTTGATGTGCTGGCGTCTGTACAATTAACAACCGGTTGCTTTTTCGGTAATAAGCCTACCGACGATTCCTCAAAACATAAAGTTAGTTGTTTCTCTTGACACCCTTACTGGTCAACTGGTAGATAAAACCTTAGACACTAAGTCCACCTTCGCATTTTCGCAATATACAATTAATACAATTAGAATTCCTTACCCACAAATTCATTACGTAACAAAGATTTTAGAAAAAAAGCAGCCGCTTTCTTTGTCGATTGGCAACTCGACCAGTATCTGAACGTATAACTTTTTTGATTCGTCAGCCGTAGACTAACGGCGTCGTCGTCGTCGGTCGTTACGATTTTATAAAGGCATGATAATTCTACCAAAGCAGAAATAAAATCAAAAACACAAATGTCGAAAAAATTTCCACGAGCAGGGTTTGAACCTGCACCCTTCTGACATACCGGGTCAGGTGCTCTTCCAATTGAGCTATCGTGGTTCTAACCAGCCCGCCGAAATTATTCAGCACTATTTACTTTTTTTACTTTGAAAGCCAAAGGCGCCCATTCAATGTTAACAACTACCGTCATTAACATCCGATCATAATATTTATAATGTTAAAAATTATATAAACATTTATAAATAGCTTGCCTATTTCTTAACTGATCTTTAGTATTTGTAAAAATATTATGATCGGATGTTAATGACGGTAGTTGTTAACATTGAATAGGCGCCTTTGGCTTTCAAAGTAAAAAAAAGTAAATAGTGTTGAATAATTTCGGCGGGCTGGTTAGAACCACGATAGCTCAATTGAAAGAGCACCTGACCCGGTATGTCAGAAGGGTGCAGGTTCAAACCCTGCTCGTGGAAATTTTTTCGACATTTGTGTTTTTGTAATTTGTTCGCAACAAAATTTGTGTTAAAAATTATATAAACATTTATAAATAGCTTGCCTACTTCTTAACTGATCTTTAGTATTTGTAAAAATATTATAATCGGATGTTAATGACGGTAGTTGTTAACATTGAATGGGCGCCTTTGGCTTTCAAAGTAAAAAAAAAGTAAATAGTGTTGAATAATTTCGGCGGGCTGGTTAGAACCACGATAGCTCAATTGGAAGAGCACCTGAACTGGTATGTCAGAAGGGTGCAGGTTCAAACCCTGCTCGTAGAAATTTTTTCGACATTTGTGTTTTTGTAATTTGTTCGCAACAAAATTTGCGTTAAAAATTATATAAACATTTAGAAATAAAATCACTCAAATCCTCTCATCCAAAAGGCAGTGGACTAAGTCTCGTCCTCCCTAGAATCCCTCATTTTTGTAGGCCGAAACATGCGTTATCGGACCCTCCTAACCAGTTGTCACGTGACCTGGATCGCCTAATCGCGGCACGGGACGCGGCGTCAAATAGTTAAGTCAGCAGATATAGCCATGTAATATTTTGTTGCAAAATTTAAAATAAATAAATAAATAAATAAATAGGTAGCTTCACTGCAGTGTAAGCGCGCCGTATCCCTTTATGACGGCGACTCCATCTGAGTAACGCCAACCGCGCCTCTCGGCCACCCAAGGGGCGCGCGTTCCGGTAGCCTTCACAGCCTGCAAACCCCAGGGGTTTTTTACCGGGTCGGTCTTAATCCTTCTTAGAGAAGGACAAGGCCAGCCTCGAATCTACGGAATCTGCGAGCAGATTTTCCCCTGCGTCAAAAAAAACACATTTTCAATTTTTTAATTATACATTTATAATAAAGACTGAACTACTGGGTGTTTGGTAAAACGTGTATAATCCCAAATAAGGCAGATAGGGTACCGTGCCTAGAACTCCGGAAAATTATGAACATTCATAAAAAGCACCGCATGGCCAAGATGTTGAGGTTGCTTGTTACTAAGTAAAACTGAAAATTGACAACCCTAGGTCCAGCTGATACAATTTATTCTCAGTCGTCAATCTCGTGGTCTACAAAACCAGAAGTCAAAACATATCAGGGAGGAACAAAAATTATGTAATAAAATAAATTAGTGTTTTGTATGGCAAAGTAAATCTAACGTAAATATGATGAACAGGCTTCCTACGGACATCCAGGATAGTTCGTCCATTACATCCTTTAAAAAGAAAGTCAAGGATAACTTTCTGTCACTTATGTCATCGCAATGACCTATCATTGCGATGACATAAGTAGAATAATAATAAACATGGATATTACAAGTGCCTACACTTGTAATATCCATGTTTATTATTATTATTGTTTAAGTTCATATTTATGTAGTATTATTATGTATGTTTATGTAGTTTTTAATAATATTGTAGTACATTTATTAACCGACTTCAAAAAAAGGAGGAGGTTATTAATTCGACTGTATTTTTTTTTTAATGTTTGGTACCTCAGAACTTTCGACTGGGTGAACCGATTTTTATGATTCTTTCTTTATTTGAAAGCTGGTGCTTTCCATGTGGTCCCATTTCAATTTGGTCCAGTTCTGATGGTAGAATCTTCAAGGAATTGAGGGAACTCCTCAAATATTGTAGGCATACCTATAGCGATTTTGGTATTTTCAGAAATAAGACAAGCATTTGCATTCAGAAAGTATCATTTGATGAAGTGTAACTGATGAAAAAGACCACAGATTGCCATCGGAACTCCTCAATGAAAAGTATTTCACGGGTGGCGATAAAATATCTCGATTAAGATAGTTAAGCGACTATGACGAAGCAAATGAAGGCAGGCACCGGAACTCAGTTTTTGATTTCCTACTTTGAGATAGGCGTTTCTCGTTTTCTTCGCTTGTCTCATTTAAACGGCGCTGTCTTATACGAGCAGCGCGTTTAATAGGTTTACCCATATTCGCTTTTGATAAATAGATTGAAACGAATCACTAAAAAGAGAGAAATAAACAAAAATTTTAACAAAAACAAAAACCGACTCCAAAAAAGTAGATTGATAAAATTGCACCAAAAAGTAAAAAATAAGCGTTAGACTTTTAAAGACAATAATTTTATTAGGAAAATATATAGATACAATTATTGTTATTTTGAAGTCGGTGCCAGCCAAGGTACAGTTATAAACTTGAATAGCCATAGAGTGGGGGCCGGATCTATATAGGCTAAGAGTAGTGAAAGGAAGTTTTAATTTGTTTGAATAACGGTTATTTCTTTTTATATTGGTGATTTGTGTGTAGAGATAAAGATTCTTTTTTAGAAATTTACAGCACTCTAATATATATATCGATGTTAATGTTAAAATATTGTGACTTATAAAATATGGTTTACATGAAATGGTTTGGTCTGATATATTAAAAAGTATTCTAATACATCTTTTTTGTAATACAAATATGTCCTGTATAATTGAGCTATTCCCCCATAATATTATTCCGTAGGTGAGTCTAGAATGAATGTATGCGTAGTATGCTGTCAGGGCGGATTGGAAGTCTGTTGATTTTTTAAGTTGAGTTAAAGCATAAGTGAGTGATGAGATTTGTTTAGCAAGTTTGTAGATATGAGGTTTCCAGTTTATGTTAGAATCCATTTCAATTCCAAGTAGCGTAGCTGTGTTTTCGATTTCAATTTGTGTGTTGTTGTATGTGTATTGTAGATTTAAAGATTTTTTTTGGAATGGTCGGAATTCTATAATTTTTGTCTTTTTGAAATTTAATAGAAGATTGTGTTCGTTGAGCCAATATTGGATTTTATCTAGTGTTGTATTTAGTTTATTTTTAATTTCAGTAGAGTTAGAGCACGGGAATAGAATAGACATGTCATCAGCGAAAAGAGTACAATGTTCATTTATTATTTTAGGTAGATCATTAATGTATATTAAAAATAGGATACAACCAAGGACGGTGCCTTGTGGGATTGAACATGTAGTTTTTAGTTTGTTTGATCTTACATGTTGAATCTTTCCTGTATTTAAATCGACGTTTTCTATTTCTACATATTGTTCTCGGTTTGAGAGGTACGAACTTAGCCATCTGTGAGACGTTCCTCTTATGCCTGTGCCATAAAGTTTATTTAAGAGAATATCATATTTAACGCGATCGTAGGCTTTACTCATATCAAGTAAGAGTCCTATGGCGTATTTTCTGTCATTAAGTGCGTCTAATATTTTTTTAGTGTATTTATAGATCGCTAGGATAGTTGATCGATCCCTTCGAAAGCCATTTTGGCTGTCATCAAAAATATTATATTTTTCGTAGAAGGAGTACAGTCTTTTGCACATCACTGATTCAAATATCTTTGACGATGTCGGCAATAACGCGATTGGACGATAATTATTTGGGTCTGTTTTATCGCCTTTTTTGTGTATTGGCCTTATAATAGATATTTTTAAGGAATCTGGAAAAGTTCCTTCTAAAAAGGACTGGTTTATAAGAGTGGTATAGGGAAAAGTTAAAAGGTCTGCACATTTTTTAATTAATGTGGGGGGAATTTCGTCAATACCGTAACTTGTTTTATTTTTTAATTTTTTAATTGCTGAGTATGTTTCGATTAGCTCTACTGGGCGCAAGTATAAAGTATTTTCGATGTAATTTAGAACTCTTGCTGGTTTGTAATTTTTATTCTGCGGTGAAGAAATGTTTGTATTTCCAACTTGTACAAAGAATGTGTTGAAATAATTTGCTATAATTTCTGGTTTGGTTTGGCATGTATTATTTATATTTAATTTTATGTTTTGTCTATTAAAATTATTGCTATTATTATTTACTGTGTAGTTAATTATTTGTCACATTGTTTTCATTTTATTATGTGAATTATTGATTTTTTTAATATTGTTTAGTTTTTTTGCTCTATAAACAGTTTTCTTTAATGTTTTTTCGTATAGTTTATAGTGTGTATCTAAAATTTTATTGTTAGTATTTGATAAGAAAATTTTTTCGAGTCTTTTATTTTTACAGGAAGTTTTAATCCCTTTTGTTAGCCAGGTAGGTACCTGTTTTTTATGAATTTTTAGACTTTTTTTAGGAATACACTTATCAAGAATTAATTGAATGGTTTTTTGAAAGTTATGATAGTTTTCGTTTATATTATTTTCAGGTTTTATAATATCATCCCATTTTATAGAGTATAATGAAATTCTGAATTGATTTAAATTTTTTTCGTTGAATATTCTTTTTTCAATTGTTAAGCATTTTAAGATTGATGCATTCATATGCAAAGATAAGGAGATGCCTTTATGATCAGAGAACCCGAATTCATGAACGGATGGTTGTAAGTCGTATCTTAGATTAGTGAATACAAGGTCAAGGCAAGTGGATGAATTTTCAGTGATTCTAGTCGGCTCTTTTATTATTTGTTTCAAGTTCAATGTTAAAAGTGTATTGGAAAGTTGTCTTTTTTGTTTACTGTTTGTAAGGAAATTTATGTTTAAGTCTCCGCCTAGTATAATTGATTTTTTAATGTCTTTTATAACTAAAATTCTTAATAGTTTTTCGAGTTGGTTATGGAAGGTTTCAATTTCCTTATTGCTATTTGGCCAGTACAGGACTATTAATAGAACATTTATTTTGTATATATCTATGGCGCAGATTTCGAAAGCAGACTCTATTGATAATTTGTTAATATCTTCGCGTTCACTGTATTCAATTAAGTTTTCTAAAAGTATACATACTCCTCCTCCCTCTTGGACTTTTCTGCAGTAGGAGGAAGCTATGTGGTATCCATTTATATGTAGGTATTTGATTTTGTCAGCATTAAGCCAGGTTTCCGTTATACATATTGCATTTGTCCCTGGTTTTTCTTCTAGAAGTGACTCAAGAAGGTGCGTTTTTGGTAGTATACTTCGGATATTTTGATAAAGTATGTTAAAAATCTCAAAAGTTATTACTTGAGCTGGTAGGTCTATCTTGTATCTTGTTAGGTCGAGGTTGGCTGTATTCTTTTTTATTTTTATCTTGATTTTGCTTTTGGCTGGTGTTATTGTGTGCGTGATTTTCGTCATCCTGAATAGGTATTAGGTTTTGTAAGTCTTTTACATTAATTTCTTTTCCGTCTATTTGGAGTTTATTATTTCGTATAGCTGCTCGTTGGCCGTTTTGGCGTGCGGTTATTAGGGCTTGACGTAGTAGATGTTCTTTTATCGATTGTTGGTCTAGGACTTTAGATACTGCTAGACCTGTGTCTCTGAAATACCTGGCGTTTTGGAGTATGTAGTTCGTCATTCTTTTCGAAATTAGTTCTATACGGACTGGCCTTTTATGGCCTTGTTTTCCTATTCGCGATATGTCTTCAATATAGCCAGTGAGGTTAACATTCAATATTTCTTGCATAGCATGGATTATATGTTCGTAGATTTGCTCTTCAGTTTCCCATTTACTTTCTATTAGGCCATATAAGACAAACGTTTTTGTTATATCCGGATTAGTTGTAATTACGTTTGGAGTTTGCTTTCCTTCCTTCTTTATATTAATGTCAGCTTGTAATTTTTGTGTTTCAGATTCAAGGGTTTTATATTGGTCGAGAATATACTGGATTTTATTGCTTAAATAGTCTATTTCCTCCTGAAGTTTATCCTGTTTACTTTTTGCTTTTTCTGCATTTTGTTTTATCTCATTTCTTAATTGAGATATTACATCTTCCATTTCTTCTTTTATCATGGTTTTTAGCTCTGATATGATTGATTTGTTGTTTTTCTGTAGTAATCTAGCAATGCTGGCTAGTGTTATAGGTTCTTCTTCTTGTTGTGCTATGGCTGTATCGGTGTTTAAGGTGTCTCCCATTTGGCTCTGGATACTGGATATCGTTGAATCGTTTAAAGATTCAATTTGTTTTCTTCTAATAGTTATGTTAGATATTTCATTTGAGAAGGACTGGTTCGTGTTCTCACGATCGTATTCAGTGACGGGGCGGTTTATATTACTGGTTTTGGGTGTCCTACATTTACAAGATGGGCATATCCATTTTTTTTTACGTTCGGGGGACATAGTATTGAGGAATCTTTGGATAGAGACCCCAGCACAGTCCAAATCATATTAATCTTTGCAGTTTGTACAGGTTAAATATTGTCGAACCGTTATTTCTTTTAGACAACCAGCACACTCTAACATTCTTGTAGGTTGATGTTCTAAATATTTTGTAAATAGTGGGGCCATCTAGTTAAAAATAACTTAATAACAGTGGTACGTATTAACTTTGTTGTCTCTGGTATTCATGAATGTCGTAGCAATGCGTAGTCCGTAGATAGTGATACGTAATTTCGGCCGAGTCGAGCCCAGTCACCGTGGTCGAGCGGTTAAGAGCTAGCCTCTTACGCCAGAGGTCCGGCGATCAAATCCAGCCGCGCCGCCAAAAAATAGAAATAAAATTGTTTTCGCTCACAACTTTGCCGGGTGCTTCGGACCAAGTCCAAGACGTCGGCCAGGGCGAAGTCCGGGGCTCCAATACAAATTACGAATTAATTTAAATAATTTAAAATATTCCGAAACACGACCGCTTGCTCAGACAAACGCACGCCGAAAAAAATTTAATTTTTAATTTAACGACATACTATTATTAAAATCATAATAGTATATTCAATCTTAACCATGAAATATTGACTACAAACGCGGACTGGCACCGGCTCCAAAAACTTCGTTGGCTGGCACCGGCTCCAAAAATAACAATAATTGTATCTATATATTTTCCTAATAAAATTATTGTCTTTAAAAGTCTAACGCTTATTTTTTACTTTTTGGTGCAATTTTATCAATCTACTTTTTTGGAGTCGGTTTTTGTTTTTGTTAAATTTTTTGTTTATTTCTCTCTTTGTTGTATATGTATTGCACCTAATATTGTTATTTTTATTTGAGATATTTTTGTTTGCACTTTTGTCGCTTCCTTAAATAATAATAATATAAACAAGATGCTCCCATTCCACCTTAGGTTAGCTGGAAGAGATCTCTTTTAGAGATAAGTCTACCTTTGCTCACCATTGTTTGTAAACTGTTCTCTGTATGTGTGTCTTTTGTGCAATAACGGATAAATATAATGATTTTGCATGTTATCACAGTGTTCTTTATATTTGGTTGCGTGGCTATGTTTCGGAATTATACATATTACCAAACACCTTGTAAGTCAAAACTTGAAACAAATTACATGGATAGTCAAGGGGACATCGGGCCGTAGCCGTGTTGGTGGGATTTTACGACTGTACACGACAACGACCTACCAACGGCTTAACGTCCTATGCATACAGAATCTCAATATTAACTCGATCACCCATCCAGCAACCCGCTATCGCAAAAGTACCTTAACATTCACGATCGCAAACGCCAACAAAATAAGTGCTAAGGTGTATTTTTTTTTAGCAAATTGAACATTCTCTTGTAAAACTGGCCCACAAAAGGGTCTAAAGAAAGCGGGAATTCGTCTTTTCTAATGCCCTATAAATAAACATACAGTGTGCTTGTAAGGGAGGGTGTGCACTTAAAGTGATGTAAAGAACGCGTTAGTTCTCATTCTAGTTAGTTATACCCGTATACGGGGTGGTAGGAAAGGTGGATATTGCCTAACTGAAGGATCACCTTGAAAATCGTAGTTTTATGGTAAATAAAGATTATTTTTAATAGAAACAACAATTTTATGGCAACAAAATTTATCCAGTCTTATCTTAAGTTATTGTTTTCTAAAGTTTACGCGACCTATAATCACTGGGACAAAAATCGGCTTACGCTATTAATATATAAATTTCGACTTCTCGGCGGAAAAGTGAAGAGTCATGTCTGCGGTTTTTGTTTTATTTTCTAAAATTTGTGATAGGTCGAATGTTAATGTGAAATATTAACCGTTAAGTATTCGTGAGTGTGCATGAGTAGTGTTGGAAAATTAAACAGAACAGTGCTACGTAACTTTTAAAATTTTCTCAAAAAGTCCGCCCGAGGACTTAGTAAAGCCCCACATCTTTACTGAGATACTCGAGGGGTAGGGACATATCATTTCTCACTTCTCATTTCTATTATCATTCATCATCATCATACAGGAAGGAAATAATGTTTAAATATATGTTTTAACTTGTAAGAAAAACTACTTTGACACTGGCTAAATGTGCTAATCGCACGAAGTCATCAAGTAAAGGAAAAAAAAAGTTATTGTTTTGAGGTTCAACCATGGTTCAACCAATATGCCTTCCATACACAAAGTTCTATGTCTATTGAGGAAATTTCATTGTTTGTGGTAGTGGTCGTCTGATGCGCAGGCGCGTGTATATAATATCTATGGGGCTGTTATTTACTTTGTAATTTATTGTGATGCCTGAATTAAATAAAGTTATTAATAAAATGTTTTTGTTTTGTTTTATATAATTTTTTTAACGCAAATTTTGTTGCGAACAATTTCATCATCATCATCATAATCAGCCCACAACAGTCCATTGCTGGACATAGGCCTCTCCCAATGCATGCCACTGAGCCCGATCTTCGGCTAAAACAAATTACAAAAACACAAATGTTGAAAAAATTTCCACGAGCAGGATTTGAACCTGCACCCTTCTGACATACCGGGTCAGGTGCTCTCCCAATTGAGAAAAGTTATTATTTTTATTTATAAATACTAATAAAAAGCAATTGCCACATCTAGTACCTATGTCAGAGCATCACTTGAGAGTGAGAGAGATTGAGAAGGGCATGTGGAGAGGAAACGGTGTCAACGCAGCACCTACTGTGTAAAGGACTGCGACTCTGGCTAGGAAAATAATGGGACTCCGGGGGTCGGCCTATCCGAAACCGGAGGACTTCAGGCTCTTCGCTCTTAAAGACGTTGCCAAACTTATGGCATCTATCTTTACAGAGGAAGAAGAGTGAAAGGATGGAGTTGCACAAAAGTTCCCGATGAAGTGTTACTGCGAGAGGGAAACCTCAGCAGACCCCACTAAGATAAGATAAGATAAGATCACTTGAGAACGAGAACGGCTCGACCGATTTGACTGATTTTTTTTTTGTGTTTGTAATTTGCAGAACAAGATTTAAATATATATAAAAAAAGTTTTTCGACGGGATACGGGATACGGGCTCACTTAAGAGCGTTTACGCCGCACACTAGCGCCGCCAATGAAAAAAAAAACATATATAGCAATTAGAGGTAGAAAATCAAATGATGCTCAACAAACTATTTGAATGAAGTAATTAAGCATTTTTACGTCACCTAATGAACATCTGACATGTTATGGTTTAGTTAAATAAGACGTTACAGCTAAAAACGGCCACTTTTAACTATAACGCCGTATATATAACCGGACGAAGTCGTAAGCGGGCCACTAGTTTATAATAGATTAGCACTTTACTCGCGATATCGTTGGCGTTGATTTGAGGTTTACAATTTAATAGTTGTTTAAATAAAATATAGCCCAGGTTACCCGCAGGAAACGTAGCATTCTATCACTAAAAGTTTTTTTTAAATTAGACCAGTAGTTCCAAAAATTACCCTTCGCAAACAAACAAACACACAAACAAAGTCACAAACTGTACCTCTATCTTAATTTATAATAATTAGATATGATAATGTTGAAAAAATTTCCACGAGCAGGATTTGAACCTGCACCCTTCTGACATACCGGGTTAGGTGCTCTCCCAATTGAGCTATCGTGGTTCTAACCAGCCAGCCCGTCGAAATTATTTAGCACTATTTACTTTTTTACTTTGAAAGCCAAAGGCGCCCATTCAAATTCAACAACTACCAAATGTTTATATAATTTTTAACGCAAATTTTGTTGCGAACAAATTACAAAAACACAAATGTTGAAAAAATTTCCACGAGCAGGGTTTGAACCTGCACCCTTCTGACATACCGGGTCAGGTGCTCTTCCAATTGAGCTATCGTGGTTCTAACCAGCCCGCCGAAATTATTCAACACTATTTACTTTTTACTTTGAAAGCCAAAGGCGCCCATTCAATGTTAACAACTACCGTCATTAACATCCGATCATAATATTTTTACAAATACTAAAGATCAGTTAAGAAGTAGGCAAGCTATTTATAAATGTTTATATAATTTTTAACGCAAATTTTGTTGCGAACAAATTACAAAAACACAAATGTTGAAAAAATTTCCACGAGCAGGGTTTGAACCTGCACCCTTCTGACATACCGGGTCAGGTGCTCTTCCAATTGAGCTATCGTGGTTCTAACCAGCCCGCCGAAATTATTCAACACTATTTACTTTTTACTTTGAAAGCCAAAGGCGCCCATTCAATGTTAACAACTACCGTCATTAACATCCGATCATAATATTTTTACAAATACTAAAGATCAGTTAAGAAGTAGGCAAGCTATTTATAAATGTTTATATAATTTTTAACGCAAATTTTGTTGCGAACAAATTACAAAAACACAAATGTTGAAAAAAATTCCACGAGCAGGGTTTGAACCTGCACCCTTCTGACATACCGGGTCAGGTGCTCTTCCAATTGAGCTATCGTGGTTCTAACCAGCCCGCCGAAATTATTCAACACTATTTACTTTTTACTTTGAAAGCCAAAGGCGCCCATTCAATGTTAACAACTGCCGTCATTAACATCCGATCATAATATTTTTACAAATACTAAAGATCAGTTAAGAATTTTTTCAACATTTGTGTTTTTTTTCAACAACTACCGTCATTAACATCCGATAATTTGTTCGCTACAAAATTTTCGTTTAAAATTATATAAACAAAACAAAAACATTTTAGATATGATAATATTTCTTTTTCCCTTATCAAAGGGAATGGTTTGGCGTATGTGAATTCTCCTTTAAGTTGTAGCGAATGGCTTATTGATGCCTCACAGCTGGTGTGCGCGGCAAAATATTCTGGATCGCGTATACAGAGAGGTATTTCTCCTAAAAAAAACAACATATTGCCCTGAAAAGTAGTTGTCGATAGAACTATATGAATAGACATTGTATTCTATTGTCATTCGAGGGTTTGGTACTAGGCGCAGTTTACAAGCACGGTCTGCGATTGTTGTAGTTAAGCAACTTTCGCAAAGGTCGCTCATCGGATGGGTGGCCAAAAATTTATCATCTCGAGCTCCTTCATGCTCGGGATGCACGTAAAGCCGATGGTCCAGGCTCAATAAGCAGTCGGTAACAACCACCGCACCGCACCGCAAGCGTGGTGGTTTATAAATAAAATAATAAATTCATTTATTTATTTAGGCAACAGACACAAGAAATAATTACAAATTTATTGCAAGTTGTTTTGTATAACAAACAAATTAAAATAAATCACAATACAATTTTGGTGTCAAAACAAATAAATAGAATGATAATAACAGTTATTAACAATTTCGATGTCAAAACTTTAAAAACTAACTAAGAATTTAGAAAATAAAATAAAAAAATATTCAAAGTCAAAAAAGGGACCAATTACAAATTATTATAAATTAAAATAATATAAAATTAAATCAAATTAAAATTAAATTAATATTAAAATAAATTAAAATAATATCACAATAATAGCCCGCACATTTCGATTACAAATACAATTTATGACCCGTTCTCTCTATGGTGTTTCCATTCATAGCGAAGGCTCGTACCCCACCAGTGGGACATAAAATGAGCCGGTGATTTCGTTAGCGTGATCGCATGGTGAATAAAATTCGCACTAAGTTGATATTTTTGAGTGGTAGAGCCACGTTGCGTTGCAGCACGAAATGGGCCGGCTCGCCCGGCGTAATACCACCCTCTCACAGAATATCGGCGTGAAACAATGGCACTCGTTGCTGTTGTGTTTCGTCCGGTGAGTAAAAGTACCGGAGGCCCATCTCTCACCCCTCCCCCCTCCCAATTCCTACTCCTTCCTCAAGATCCAACTCCTTCCTCAGGGTTGGCATCGCATCTGCGATAACTTTGGTGACCCGCCTGCTCGTTTGCCTCCTTTTACCATAAAAAAAAAACTAAACATTCAGATGCGATAAAATTCATTGTGAAACAAAAATAAATAACTGATTCAGAGGTCCGTTTTAGTCTCAAAATGTCGAAGTCTTAAAATGTCCAAGTTGCAAAATGTCAAACCGGCTTATGCCCAACTCGGCACGTTCCATAAGCCGGTTTGACATTTTTCAACTTGGACATTTTGAGACTAAACCATTTCGATTACGTTAACGAAAACGAGAATTTGTATGGCAAAATTTTAACTCTTCTCGATTGTCGCTAGGAGGCGCTGCTGAAACGCCATAATAATTTTTATCTACACTAATGTTGTAACATTCTACTTATGTTTCCAGTACTTGACTTATAATTACTACTGTTATAGCGCAGACAACAAAACACTCAATTTAAGCAATTTCACATGATGGTATAATATCCACATCGATATCGTAAAATCTCATTATAACATCAATAAAACGCGACCAATTAACCTGGCGAGCCTTATGTCAAAATCCTCATACAAGTTGTATAAAATTTTGATATTAGGCTGGCTTTTGAAAACAGTTGGGTTATACGTGAAAACTTCGTCGAAACTACTAAACTTACATACACAAAACTCTTTGGTAAGATCTTGTGTGTCGCTCCTGATTGGCCCTGCGCGCGCAGCTGCGCTCTCATTGGTTAGATTTTAATGGCGGCAAGTTTACTGTGACAATACACGTACGCGTGAATTTAATGTTTCGCAATGTGTTTTGTTTTTAAAATACAAATTAAAAGTTAAAAATGGACAGCGACGATGATATTTGTACGCCTCCGGATATTCTAGAATTGGCAACAAAAGTAACTCACAATCTTTTGCCAGAAAAATCTAGAAAATTATATGAAAAAGAATATAATAACTTTTTGGCATGGAAGATCGAAAAGAAAACTACATCATTTTCTGAAAATGTCATTCTTGTGTATCTCAAAGACCTCTCCGACAAATTCAAGCCATCTTCTATGTGAGCTAAATATTCTATGCTCAAGTCCACACTGAGTATCTACAACAATATTGATATCACGAAGTATTCAAAAGTCATAGCGTTCCTGAAACGCAGTTCAGAAGGACACATGGAAAAAAAGTCCTTGACGTTTACATCAGGTCAAATAAAGATGTTCCTGAAAGATTCGCCAGATATTTTGTATCTTTTTGAAAAGGTAAGTGTATTTTAGTTCTGTTATTTAATCTACCTAGTACTTACGTACTACACACGCAAGTTATCTAGACACTCCGTTTAAGAGCGTTTACGCCGCACACTAGCGCCGCCAATGAAAAAAAAAACATATCTAGTAATTAGAGATAGAAAATCAAATTATGCTCATCAAACTATCTGAATGAAGTAATTTAGCATTTTTACGTCACGTAATGAACACCTGACATGTTATGGTTTAGTTAAATATGGCGTTATAGTTAAAAGTGGCCGTAACGTCTTATTTAACTAAACCATAACATTTGAGGTGTTCATTAGGTGTCGTAAAAATGCTAAATTACTTCATTCAAATAGTTTGTTGAGCATAATTTGATTTTCTGTCTCTAATTACAAGATATGTTTTTTTCTTCATTAGTGGCGCTAGTGTGCGGCGTAAACGCTCTTAAGCGCTTTGTGTATAAATTAGGTAGTAGGTACCTACACTTTACTACTTCATAAATCATAGTTTTTGCCTTGGCTATGTACCTCAAGCTTATTATATCGTTTATTGTTACAGGTTGCACTAATCTTCGGCATAATGGGGGCATGCCGAAGGCAAGAGCTATAGAACATCAAGTTCCATGAAGTCTCTAACATAGACGACAGTACAATCATGGTGAAAGTTTCGAAAACAAAAACGAAAATAGATCGTTCTTTCGTTGTGACGGGCAACTGCTATGCCGTATGTAAAAAATACATGGAACTTCGACCCACCCCCTGTCGAAACCCTGCCTTTTTCTTGAGCTATAGATCGGGGAAGTGCGTCGATCAAAGAACTGGTATTAATAAATTTGGTGCTCTGGGAAAAACTATCGCAAGTTTTTTGAATCTGCCTAACCCAGCGTTGTACACGGGGCATTGCTTCCGGCGCACCTCGGCGACCCTTCTCATAGATAGCGGTGGTGATTTGACCGCACTGAAACGACACGGGGGGTGGAAGTCTTCTACTGTGGCTGAAAGCTACATTGATGAGTCTTTAATGAATAAAATTCAAGTCTCAAATACGATCTTTGAACAGTATAGAAAACAAGACGAATGAAGTAATTATAAATAATCCAACTCCGTCTACGAGCTCTACTGCTTGCCCCGCGACCGCTACAGCTGCTGGATCAATAATTAACATTAACTTTCAAAATTGTACCATCCAAAATTTGAACAATTATTATAAATAAACTATTGTCAGCTTTTACTCTTGTTGTTTGACTAATTGCATTAGTGATGATAAAGTAGTGTATGCAACTGCATATAACACGGGTATTAAAACACTCGTTACTATTATGAAACTCGCTGCGCTCGTTTCATAAACTCACACTCGTGTTTTAATACCCTTCATTATATGACAGTTGCATAAACTACTATTTCACACCACCTGCTCGACAATGCCTCATTATATATCATGCAAACCTTACTCAAAGTAAATCATTATAGCCCTAATGGGCAGTAATGTGATTCTCACTTCTCTTAGTTCTTATTGTTATGCATATAAAGTCTAATTTCGTCAAAATCGCGCGGCGCGCGGCTGCTGCAGCTGCTGGTGGCCGACGGCGAGGAGGTGGACGGCGGCGCGCGCCGCGCCTCATTTATTTGAAAATCGAACTTATTCGAAAATCGAGCTGGCCACGCCACGGCAAGCCGAACGAAAAAAAATCAATACTTAAAACAAAAGCCGCGAGTATTTAATACGGTGCAATCAGTATCAGACAAAACGGCAAAAGAAGATAGAATAAAACATTAAGAAAATGTCGAGTGACGAAAGTGATTTAACTCCGGAGTCCATTAAATTAGACGCCTTAGGTATTGTTAATAACCTACTACCAGAGAAGTCGAAGGAAAAATACTTGAAAGCTTACGACGATTTCCACAAATGGAAAACTGCAAAAGGCGCAAAGTCTGTGTCGGAGTCAGTGCTTCTTGTTTATTTCGAGTATATATCGTGTACAAAGAAGTCCAGCAGTCTGTGGTGTATCTATTCGATGCTCAGGTTAACAATAAGCATCAAACACGACATTAAGATAAATACATATTGCAAGTTATTGGCATTTTTAAAGAGGAAATCAGATGGTCATCGAGCAAAGAAGTCAAAAGTATTGACAGCGCAAGATGTGGAAACTTTTCTGAATGAGGCTCCTGATCACAGCTTTCTGGCCATGAAAGTAAGTATGAGTACTGCCTACTTTTTAGTTACGTTTCTAGTACCTACCTATAATAGCTCTATAAAATAGTTAATGAATAAAAGGGTATTTAAATGGCACACATTTAAAAAATACACATTCTAAGGTTTTGTCGCAAGCTTTTTTTATAATATAAAGGTCAAAAAATGTAGTAGTGTATCTATCTATTTACTCACAATCCTATTTTTTGTTACAGGTAGCCTTGATTTTTGGAGTGAATGGCGCATGTCGTGGAAATGAACTCGTAAACATAAAAGTCAATGATATCAAAAAACGCATGTTTTTTTTTAGAATCTGCATAGATTTATTGCTGATTAACTTACCAGATACCAAAACAAATAGAGAACGTTTGTTCATAGTTCGTGAAGATTATGCAAGAATTGTTGAAAAGTACCAAGCTCTGCGCCCCTCTAATATAAACACCAACAGATTTTTTATCGGTTACAGTAATGGCAAATGCACCAGGCAAGTCATTGGCAAGAATAAAATCAGCGCCATGCCAAAACAAATTGCAAAATACCTCAAATTGCAAAATCCCGAGCTCTATACGAGTCATTGTTTGAGGAGAACATCGGCAAGTCTGTTGGCAGATTCAGGAGCAGATATGGCCCAGATAAAACGTCATGGTGGCTGGAAATCCGATGCAGTAGCGGAGGGCTACATAGAGAATTCCATACAAAACAGAAACAAGGTAAGCTGTCGTATTGGTGACAACATTCATCTGAAAACTACGTCCATTATTGATGATCCTTGGAAACCTTTGCCACCACAGCCATCTAGCTCAAAATATATCCCGTCAAGCCTACTGCCTCAAGCACCACCTTCCCCAACCTTTACTGTGCCAAACGACCCTCACACGCAAGGTTCTGATGTATTGGGTGTTGCTACTCAAATAAATTCCACCTCAACTAACATAAGCGTACCAAAAAATATAACCATATCTTTACATAACTGGACTAATGTATCAAACATCAATTTTAATTTTTAATTTACTTTTTATTGTTATTTACTGTGCCAATTATATATAATTAGTAATGAAAATAGTATTTTAATAAATAAAATACATTTTCTAGTAGCCTTGGTTTTTATTGTCTCGCAAAAGGTGAGAAAAGTAGAGTATACTCCTCAGGGATAAAACTGATTTTGCCTTGGGCGCGCTTAAATCCTTCACTGCTCTCAGGACTCCATTTTAATTCCCACGCTTCGCTCGGGAATCAACTCAAAACCCCCTCGCTACGCTCGGGAGTTAAATCTGGAGTCCTTCGTTACGCTCAGGATTCAAATATCACGCCTGTGACATAATACAGTGCTTTATCCCCTTGGTGTACAATCTACTATCACGCCACACTAGGCACTCTGCACTGTTTCAATAAACGAAAAATGTAAAAAAAAAATCTTAAAGTTTTTTTTTATCACAGTCACGATTTAGTTCCGATCGCGTGCCAATAGGTCTCAAGGAAGGCGACACAGCAAAACTTGTCAATTATCTGAACGGTCCTCGACATCGTCATTAATTCGAGTGCCATAAGTGCGGAGCTGGCCTAGACCGAGTCACAAAGTAAGTAGACTGCAGAAGTTAAGCTTCGTACAAACGCGAGCGAACAATGAACACATAGACAACATCTCACGGACACGGAATCTCGCAACAGCAGCGCTCGGACTAACCAGCCTCCCTAAAATTTAAAAATCAAAATTCAAAATCATTTATTCAGTTTAGGCTACAAGTAGCTCATGTGAATGTCGCTATGCCATCAGTTCGTAAGTCTACTCTGGGCGGGAGATCTTTTACTGAAAAGAACCGGCAAGAAACTCGGCAAGTGTCCAGCTCTTTTCTCCCTTACAGCGTCAAAAATATTGGACAATGCCATAACATAACAGGACACTTGACAAGTGGCAAAACGCTGACAGAATAGAAATTAAATAGAATGATTATGTATTGTATTGTATGGGATTGACATAAACGTCATTTATACGTATCGTTGGCTTATGTAAATCCCGTACAACAATCGTTCTATTTGATTTTTTGTTGTGTTGTGTGCGTGCAAGCGGTCTACGTGTGCGTTGCTTGGTGTGTATGAAGCTTAACTTCTGACTCTCTTTTTTTTTGTGACCGAGGGCTCTGCTTAGTTCGTCGGGCTACACATAGATAGCGTTGTTTAATTGAGGACATTGCTTTTATTCATCAACCATATTTTTAATTTTAAAGTTTTTATCGAATATAAATAACTAGCTGTGCTCGCGACTTCGTCCGCGTGGAATAGTGACTTTCGGCAGCATTTTTAATTTTTTAGGCTCTTGTTCCCGTTTTTGCAACATTTTTCACTGATGCTTTGCTCCTATTAGTCGCAGCGTGATGTTATATAGCCGAAAGCCTTCCTCAATAAATGGGCTATCCAACACAAAAATAATTTTTCAATTCGAACCAGTAGTTCCTGAAATTAGCGCGTTCAAACAATTAAACTCTTCAGCTTTATAATATTAATATAGATTATAATGCGATTTATTTTTTTGGTTTGATGCTGTAAGCGCTTACAGCATGTAAGCACACAATGTCAAAAATAGGAAAGATGAACCCTTTTCGGTTTCACTAAAGATGTAGGACTTAGGATTTAGGACCTCAAGCGGAATCCTTGAGAAAAATTGAAGGGCGACTTTGCACTCTTTTTTTATTTCTTAGTACATTAATGCACGTTCTTGATGAGGAGATCCGCAGACAATGAGGAGATCCGCAGAAGAACAAAAGTTACCGACATAGCCCGAAGAGTTGCTAAGCTCAAGTGGCAGTGGACATTGCACATTGCTCGCAGGACTGATGGCCGCTGGTGCAGAACAGTCCTCGAGTGGCGACCGCGTACCGGAAAACTTAGTGTGAATAGACAAGGTCGACCTCCAACAAGGCGGATTGACGATCCGGTAAAGGTCGCGGGAAGCCGCTGGATGCGAGCAGCTCATAACCGGTCGATGGGAAGATCCTTGGGGGACGCTTTTGTGCAGCAGTTGACGTGTTTTGGCTGAGATGATGATGATAATGATGATGAATGCACGTTCATGAACGGTACGTTTAATAATTCTCTATTACTTCTTGCTAATTTCAGGTATCTGCACTGCACTTTCCCACTAAAAGGTCCAGAAACCACTTATCGAAGTGACATCAGACTTGACGTACACTTAGACAGTGACCCAGTGTTCGACCGCATAGAATTTCATTGAAATTTTATTTTATTTTATTATCTTAGGAAAACCAAGGTTTACAAAATTTGAATAGGGTTACAAATTATTCCAAATAAAAACCACTAATAGGTTCTCACCGATAGAAGTTACATATTAATTAAAACTAGAAGCACTAAGCAACGTATTATTAACCTCGCTCAAACTAATTAATGAATTGGTTTAACCGCAATAGAATATCTAGTTACGAATATTAAGTGGGTTCGAAGAACCGCTCGCTCAACAACCGCCTCGCTGATGGTACACTGGTACAGTAGTAGTAGTAGTAGTTCAAACTGCTTGCTAACTGCCGTACTCAGAGACTTCAATTAAGTTTTAATGACAATTAAGTCTCTTGCTGACACTTTCTTATGTATAGTGCTAAATAGAGAAGGAAAGACAATTAAATGTCATTAAAACTTAAGCGACGTCTCTGAGTACGGCAGTAAGTAGGTTAAATTTGTTACACGCACGCCATAAGTAGCTATTCTGCCTGTAATTGGTATTCGCTTTCGGTAAACAGATGGTAGGGTTACTCCTAAAATTCCTTTGAGAAACTTTTAACGAGAACTTAATTAAAAGTTGGGGACAGTCTATAGATATAAAAATTACTGGATGAAAGCTAGAAAGCAGTTGGGCTGTATTCAATTGATGCTAAAGACTAATATCAGTTGCTTTCATTTTTGAAATAAACCGCCTCTGAGTTCTTTTGGTTAAGACCACCCGTTAAAGACCCAGAGGTCACGGGTACGATTTATGTTTGTGTTCTAACACAACCATACTTATTAACTAATTCTTAGTAGGCAACTAGTTGCGAGAAAAGAAAAATCTATCGTCTTTGGCAACTGGTTGAGTAGCAAGAATGTTAGTTCTTCTTTGGCAACTGGTTGTGAATCGCAGTTGCCAATGTGGCCGGAGGGGTTTAGTTGGTGGTAGAGCTGTTTGTCCGCCTGGCTAGCTACCACCATCTTATTTTTTGTATTTTTTGATGTGTAACATCTTTCAGCTCGCCTTCTTATATACAATTTTTGGGAGTGATTTCGTGAAATGTGACGGAAGTTGGACGTAACAGTGCGACAGGAAATCGGGGAAGCGCGCAAGCGCGCGCCATTTTGTAAGTTTAAAATCGATATTATTATGAACAAGACATATTTATATTATATGTGACATATTGTGTCATTTGTCAAATGTCTTAAAAAGCTTACGTAATTATTGTTATTTCTATATTCTATTTTCTATTGTAATATTGATTTCAACCATTTCGTGTGTATTCATTGATTTCAACTTTTAAATTATATTAATAAATATTTACTGATGATAATAAGTCTCACTCTCAATAAAATACAGATCATTGCTAAAAATTAATTATTCGAATAAAATATTTCAGTATAGCTTTTTTAAATTTTGAGGTTAATTTCTGTCATTGCTTAATGGAAAAGTTTCCGTGTTTTATGTTAGACATCATATGCAACTAATGTAAGACTTGCTCGTTTCTTTATTTTATTTTACGGCTAAGCACAGTACTTTGATCTCAGTTGATGTTAAGTGATGATAAGGCCAATGATGGAAGCGCACTTTCACCCGAGAACCTCAACTAGTGAGTCACCTAGCTGCCGGAACACAACAATGTTACAAACATTGATGTTATGGCGACATATTTATATAAGATGGTGGTAGCTAGCTTGGCGGGCAAAAAAGCCCTACCACCAACCAAACCGAGTACACAAACATGTACCCCCCGCTGGGAATCAAACCCGGGACCTCTGGGTCTAAACCAGTGACTAAGCCACTAGACCACAGAGGCGGTTAAATATGGCTTATCTAAATATGTCGCCAAAATAACATAAATCAATGTTAGTAGCATTGTAGTTGATTATTCTACCTTCGGGCCTTATCATCACTTACCATCAGGGAAGATGAAGAGATCAGTAAGGATTTTTTAAACCCTTTATTTTGAAGTAATAACGCAACATAACACATTGTACAATAATGGCAACACCAGAACACTGTCAAATCCATCTTTAAAAAAAGTAAAGAATGGTCACAACAGCACATAGGTACCTCCCCCAACCCCTATTACAGTTTTATAAACTACCGTCCAGAGAATCGCTTCACAAACACATCTGGTACACATTAAGGGAATGTATGACATCAATAAGGGAATCACTACCTCCTTTCTCTTTTATTCAAGACAAATACACGAAATATAGCTCACCCCTTCACACGTACGCACTTAATGTTGCTATCCTTTTCCAGGGCCGAAGCTAAATTTTTCCGAGCCGTTTGCCGAAACCCTTGCGAAAATGAGAGGAATATATTAAGCGACAAATGAAATCATTTGTTTTGATCTACATAATAAGGGGGCTTTGTTGTTTTAACTATACCGATGTTAAGTATTTGTGGTGCTTTCATTGTTTAATTCTTATCTTGTGCAGCCATTGGAAATTTCTGGAGTGGCTGAAAGGGGGTTGGTTTTATATGTATTTAATTAGCTGGTGGCCCAACTTTGTTTACGTAAAACAATTATTTTGAGTAGCCTATATCTTTGGCCATTGTCCATTCTAATTTTATACTAAAATTCATAGAAATTGGTTTTGTGGTTAAGGCGTGAAAACGTAACAGACAGACAAAGTTACTTTCGCAATTTATAAAAAAAGTTAGGATTTTTATTTTACTAGGAGGAAGCGTTTGGCTTTCATGTCTCTTGATGGTAAGTTATGGTAATGCTGAAGGTGGAAGAACTCTTCAGGAATCTTAAGCAATTGAGGAACTGGCTATCTGAACTCGAACTGATGGAACACAATAATGCTCGTTATACAGTTATAATGACTTCAAACTCAGATAAGATTGAGGTAGCTACAAAACGGGCTTAAAACGAGCCCCAAATCTGCTGGGGCACGAGCCTTCCCTATGGATGGTTAGAGAGAACGGGCCATAAACTACCACGCCTGTCCAGTGCGGATTGGTTGTTAACGACTGCTAATAATGCAGCCGGGACCAACGGCTTTACGTGCCTTCCGAAGCACGGAGGAGCTCGAGAAGATTAATTTTTGGTCACTCATCCGATGGCCTGACATCGAAAGGCCGGTAGCTTCTGCGAAAGTTGCATAACCTCAGCACTCGCAGACCGGGTGCGTTAACCACTGCACCATCGAGCTCGTCTCCCCAACTAGCCCCATAAACCATTGCTAAATCTAATTAATAATATTATTAACTATGTCAATATCAAAAACACAAATGTTGAAAAAATTTCCACGAGCAGGGCTTGAACAAAATTTGCGTTAAAAATTATATAAACATTTATGTCAATATCCTCTGGATCTGAAGACGATAGACTAAACAATAGCAGGGGTCGGCAAACTTTTCAGCTCAAAGTGCCAAATACAACAATAATTATTTTTGAGCTACAACTTTTAATTTTGTCTAAATATGTATACTTACTTTATTTGAATTAGTCTTTCTCGGTTACGAGGGCTATGTGTCTCTTCCACAATAGCATAAAAATTATATTTATTTGTGAAATTGCAAGAGTCGTAAATATTTTTTAAAGAGCTGTGGTTTGCCAACCGTTGTATTAGACTTACTAATCCCTAATAGGTAAGTCCTCAGAACAATAACTAAAGCTATAGAAGGATGGCTAAAATAAAAATCGTGCAACTATGTTTAGTTCCATTCTATCTTATAGCTAGAAAGGAGGTTGGAGTGCGACAAATGATTGACACTTAGTTTTTATTTTTTGTATTGTTATGTCAAACGGTCATCAGAAAATCGGTGATCAAAAAAAAATCTTCGAGTCCTTTATAAAGTCACTCACTACATTACCTCAAATATGACGTCACAAATCTGGTGACACCTTCGAAATAACGAAAGAAAAGGGACAATCGATCTCTTTCCAATACATCACTTAGGTTCATTAGTTAAAATAGTACGAACTGATGAATGAGTGTTGCTATTTTAGTCCGGTTTCTATAGCTTTAGTTAATATTCTGAGATTCTGAGGGTAAGTCTGTGACTAGACCACAGAGACAATTAGTTTTGACTTAACAATGTAAACTTCTTTCCTAAAGAGGCCATGATTAAAATATACCGATAGACTTTTTTTACAATATTTTTTTTTATATCTTACGGGTAGGCATTTGGTCTTCTACTCACCTGATGTTATGTGATAATAAGGCCGAAGGTGACGCACTTCACCCGGAATCCTCAACTACTGAATACTGGCTATATTATCTCTAGCTGCCGGAACACAACAATGCTACAAACATTGATATTATGGCGACATATTTATATAAGATGGTGGCTAGCCAGGCGGGCAAACAAGCCCTGTCACCAACCACCCAAATCGAGTACAAAAACATGTACCCGCTGGGAATCGAACCCGGGACTCTGGGTCTAAACCGGTGGTCTTAACCATTGGACCACAGAGGCGATTCATAATTCAGAACTACGTTCGCTATTCATAACGTGAACGGGTATATTAACTAATGCAATTCTCCGATTGGTAACCGATATAAATTCGTCACGAGCAGACAACGCCGGGGGCCCGCCTAATTAGAACCATCCATTTTGTTTCGACGTATTTAATCGCAACAATGTTATTAGATTCTAATGTGAATAGCATCGGAACTGAATGGTAGAGTTTTTACTGTTACCGTATTTTGTGATGAGAGAATGACTCAAGGCATAAATTAATGGGTGAAACTTTTATTGATTTCCAATCAACACTTACACACCTTGTGTACAACATAGCCAAAAAAAAACAAAACAGAATACAAAAATAAAAAATATATAAACAAAAGATTGTATAAAGTTTGCCTGATAATATTTAAAAAAAAATCTTTATGCTGTTGTGTTTATCGCCATCGTATTACTAGTAGGTTTAGTAGTTTAGTTAAAACTGAATTAAATTTATGAAGATTGGAATGTTTATAATCATCATCAGCTCATTTTATGTTTAACCTGCTGGAGCCACGAGCCAGTGCGGTGGTTGTTAACGAGGGCTAATGCAGCCGGGACCAACGGCTTTACGTACCTTCCGAAGCACGGAGAGACTTTGCGAAAGTTGCTTAGACCGAGCGCGTTAACCACTGCGCCATCAAGTTCCTCGATTTTTATAGTAGGTAGTATTTGACGTCAACAACTGTCTGTGAGGAGTGTTGAATAAACAATTTGACTTTGAATTTGACTATATATGTATCCTCGATTGAGCGTCCAACTTATTTAATAATTATTTAATATATATATTATAAGCATCATCCCCCACCAACGACAAAAATACCCTCGTTATGCTTATAAAACGAGCCCCGAGCCGGCGCGGTTTCACTTTTTCACGAGCGTTCCAGGCGTAAACATCGGTTGTGTTGCGTTACGTAATATTCGAGGTCTATTTATCGGTAATGTTATTAGTGTTGAGTGTAATTAGGTTTGACTATAGTTAAATACGAGTATTTTGTTCCTCTGATTGTTATAAGTAGTTTTGTAATTTTGATTGTGAATAATAAATAACGGTCGTTTGAATTGATTTTGTTTTTTTTTAAAGACTTTCTATTTGTGTTTCCAAAATCAGAAGTGGGATTAGTAACTGTTTAGCCCAGAAAGAGGAACAGAGTCTCGTCTACGTTATTTTTGTGTTTTTATTACCATGACTGGCGGCTCTAGTTCTAGGTCACGTATCGATAACTCGCGACGTCGTTCTCGCAGTAATACTAGTGATAGATCGCGGTATCGTTCACGTAGCAGGTCTAGTGTATCAACGCGGAATCGCCGGACAAGGCGTCGTTCTCGTAGCAGATCGCAAGGTAAGGGCAGGGCGCGATCTCGTGACAGGCTGCGACAGGATCGGTCGCATCATCGTTTTCGCCGTGTTCGATCGCGATCCTCCAGTAGGCAAAATGCTACTGACACGTCAATTCATAGCACTTTGAACTCGATTATGAATCGTTTAACCTCGATCGAAAATAGTTGTGTTGCGAATCCTTCGAATAAGACGATAGTGCGTTGCGATCCTGATAACACGCGCGCTACCATTGATATCACGTCTCAATCAAACGTGTCCCGATGCTGTACCCCGGAACCCCAGGCAAGTACCCGTGATACACGAGTAACTGATAATTTATTAACTACAAACATTTCAACTCCTCAAGTAAATTATTTAGACTCAAGTATGTCTGACCCAGCAAAAGTGCTTGTCGATGCTCTTAGATCATTGCAACCAGTCAGGTCCCAAAATTACTTTGTTTCAAACTTTGATCCCTCTATTCATAATATCGATGCGTGGTGCGAGGAAGTTGATCGTGCCAGGGACGCGAATGGTTGGAGTGACTACGAATGTTTTTCGCGAATCGGGTCGTGCCTCAAGGGTGACGCAAAAATTTGGTTGAACGAATGGGTTACAGCTGAACGTACTTGGACAAATTTTAAACGCGAGTTTAAACCGCTATGCCCCCGCAAATTAGATTATGCCAATATACTGTTCGAGGCCATGATTACAACGTCCGATAAGTACGGTACTTACGCAGAATATGCGCGTCGTACCATCTTACGTTTACGAATAGTCAAGGGATTAAGCGATGATTTGATGACGTTAATAGTGATTCGTGGTATCGACAACCCCCAAATTAGAGCTGCAGCAGCTAACGCTCACTTGGACCCAGATACCATTGTCCCGTTCTTGTCTATTTATACCAAGCCTGCCCGCGCAAAATTAGAGACGCATGCTTTAGCACCAAAGAAGCGCCCCTTTCAACCTCCTACAAATCGAAATGAACAGAAGTGTTTTACGTGTGGTCAGAAGGGGCATATTAGCCGTCACTGTCGTCATAACAAGCCAAATTCCAAAACCGTACCTACTCCGAATAGCAGGAGCAATATCGTTTGCCATTTTTGTAAGAAGTCAGGTCACGTTGAAGACCAGTGTTTCGCTAAAAACCGCTCTCAACCACGAAATGAACGGAATGTCAATCTTTGTGCGGGAAATAGTTCGAAGACTGGTGACAACGATATTATAGTGGCTGTAGTTGATGGTATTCCTATGGATGCTATCATCGATAGTGGCGCACTTAATGTGTCTCTGATTTCTTCAGACGTACTAAAATACCTTTCTTGCCAACCAAACCCCACCCGTTGCGTTTTAAAAGGCATTAGTGATAAGGAGATAGTAGCTTCTTCATACGTGACAGTTACTCTTGAGTTCAGCCAGGTTTCAATTGAAGCGGATTTAATTGTAGTGCCTTCCTCATGTATGAATGCTCCGATCATTGTAGGTACCGACATACTTAACCGAGACGGCATCGTGTATGTTCGCACTAAAGATAGACAGTATTTAACTAGATCTGATGATTCTGTTGTCCAAGTTAAAGCGATTCAAAGTCAATTATCTATTGACATAAACACTCCCCTTATGGGAAACGATTATGAATTGTTGATAAAAGTAATTAAAGAATACTCAGAGTTCTTTATCGCTGGTACGGCCACCACTACTGTCAATACGGGTGAGATGGAAATAAAACTAACCAGTTCAACCCCGGTTGTTTACCGCCCTTATAAACTTTCATATGATGAAAAACTTCGGGTCCGCAAAATAATAGATGATCTTTTGGACAAAAGAATCATTAGAGAATCAGAATCGGAGTATGCGAGTCCGATTATACTCGTAAAGAAAAAAGACGGTTCGGACCGTCTTTGCGTTGACTTTAGGGCACTAAATCGATTGACTGTTAAGGATCGGTATCCGTTACCATTAATCGACGATCACATTGATCGTCTAGGTAACTATAAATACTTCACCAGCCTTGACATGGCTACTGGTTTCCACCAGATACCGATAAAGGAGCAGTCAATTCACCTCACAGGGTTCGTTACACCGGAAGGGCATTATGAGTATATCAAAATGCCTTACGGTTTAACGAACTCTCCGATTGTATATCAGCGCATCATCAACAATACGTTGCGGCGCTTTGTTAAGGCAGGCCAGGTCCTGGTGTACGTGGACGACGTCCTGATCATGAGTACCGGGGTTCCCGAGGGCATTTCGCTCTTAAAAGAAGTCCTACGAACGCTCACTTCTGCTGGATTTTCTATAAATCTCCGGAAGTGTTCTTTCCTGGCAACAGAGGTGGAATATCTTGGGCGAGTCGTGAGTCAGGGTCAGGTTAGGCCGAGTCCACATAAAATTGAAGCTCTTGTAAATTCGCCTGTCCCCGAAAACGTACGCCAAGTGCGCCAGTTTTTAGGGCTCGCAGGATATTTCCGGCGTTACGTTAAGAACTACGCAACACTCACTGCTTGCATTGCTCAATTGCTTAGGAAAGATGTCGAGTTTTACTGGGGTTCAGAGCAAGAAAAAGTTCGCCAAACACTGATTAAACTACTTACTAGTCAACCAGTCCTTGCTGTCTTTGATTCTCAGCTTCAAACAGAAGTCCATACCGACGCAAGCAGTGCCGGATATGGTGCGGTTCTTTTACAAGCGCACAGCGATGGTAAAAAACACGTGATAGCTTATTTTAGCAAGGCGACACAAGGCGCTGAGAGTAAATACCACTCCTACGAGTTAGAGACGCTGGCGGTTGTCAGGGCATTGCAGCACTTTCGCCACTACCTTGTGGGATTAGAGTTTAAGGTCGTAACTGACTGTAATGCCCTGAAAGCCACCGAGCGCAAGAAAGACTTGCTGCCGCGTGTGGCGCGTTGGTGGATTTACCTCCAAGACTTCCATTTTTCTATAGAATACCGAAAGGGCGTAATGATGCCACACGCTGATTACTTTAGTCGCAACCCTTCGGTTGTTGTGGCAAACCAGGTTTCAAGGCCACGTAATTGGGCTCAAGTAGCACAATCCGCGGACAACGAGACACAGGAGTTGCTGCAGCAATTGAGGGAAGGTCAACTAGATCCATCTCGTTATGTCGCTCAAAACGACCTCCTGTATTATAAATACTCGTTCGTTGGTGAGGATGCCCGACTGTTGTGCTATATCCCTAAAGGGCATAGACTTAGCTTATTAAGAATATTTCATGACGAACATGAACACATTAACGCTGACAAGACCCTTGATTTGATATTAAGACACTTTTGGTTCCCGGGGCTTCGCCAATTTGTTAACAAATATGTAGCGCACTGTTTAGTCTGTATCTCAAAAATAGGTTACCGCGATCGCCCCATCAAAGCATAACATCTTGGGAAAAACCCAGTTCCCCGTTTAATACCATTCATATGGACGTTTTGGGTCCTCTCCCCATGTCCAACGGGTACAAATTTATATTGGTTGTTGTGGATGCGGCAACAAAATTTTGCCTCCTATATCCAATCTACCGACAAGACGTTGGCGAGTTAAAACGCGCCTCTATGCAAGCGGTTTCGTTATTTGGGGTTCCAAAATTAATAGTCACCGATAGAGGACGGATGTTTGAGTCTGGGGAATTTGTAACCTGGATAACGGAAATGGGTAGTGACTTACACTACATCACCCCGGAAATGCACCACGCGAACGGCCAAGCGGAGAGATACATCCGCACCATTCTCAATATGTTGCGGATCGAGGTAAACCACAAAGCCTCCTCCTGGTCAGAAGTTTTGTGGAAACTACAGTTGGTCCTCAATATCACCAAGCAGAAGACAACTCAGGCCTCACCTCTTAATTTGATGATTGGCACGGATGCAACTACACCAATAATTCAAGCGCTTGTTCGTGATGTCGCTGCCAGCGATACCAGTCCAAATAGGGAAGCTTGGCGTGAAATTTGCCGAAGTCGAGCAAATGAGCTGATGGGAACGAATAAGCAAAAGCAAGACGATTATGCTAACCGATCTAGACGGCCACCCCGTCAGTTCAAACTTAATGATTTGGTATTTGTAATTAAGTACTCGCAGTCCACGGGTAAACTAGATTCGGGGATGCGAGGTCCCTATAAGGTGGTGAAAGTACTGCCGAGTGGACGGTACGAGCTCAAGTTGCTCAGTGGAAGCTATGGGAAGACCACCCAAGCAGCAGCCCAGTATATGGTGCCTTGGCGAGGCGAGTGGTGTCCAGAGACGTGCGCTGCTTTTTTTGAGGGTATGTATAAGCCTTCATTATTTGAACTACAGGCTTACTTAGCCTTGGCGTTCGTTATCCGAACTTCAGACAAAGTCTTGGCGTTCTATAGTTGAACTTCGGGCAAATTGCCCTGGCGTTCGTTGAACTGCAGGCATGTTGCCTTGGCGTTCGTTGAACTGCAGGCATGTTGCCTTGGCGTTCGTTAAACTACAGGCACACAGCCTTGGCGTTTACCGAAAGAACTACAGGTGTTAAACCTTGGCGTTCTCTAAAGTAAACTTCAGGCTCCCGCTGCCTTGGCATTCTTGCTGTCTTTTTCGAGCAGATGGTGATCAAGGAGCCCGGTGAGCGGTCCTGAAGCTTTCAAGATAAACGCGTAGAATTGGTTTGTCGTTTTAAGAGACGTCTCTGTTATAATAACCCAAAGCGTGAAGTATGTGAGCATACCAAGATGTGCGAAAGTTGAACTATGAATTGATTGAAAGATGATTGAGTAAAAGGTTTGTAAGGTTGAATGCATTACATTGAGTTTAACAGCTTGTTTGCAACTAATTGTTATTTTCAGATGAAAATGTAGATGAGTGTGAACTACCAGGGACTGCCCCAGCCCCTGATGTTGGACTACCAATACCTCCTCTGGATGCAGACGCCGACGCAGACATAGGAGCAGCAGATGTTGCTGGTCCCAGTGGCTTTAAAACATCCCCAGAAGTTGGACTATCAATGCCCTTGCTGGACACAGAATCGGAAGATGGAGCAGCGGATGTTGCTGGAGACAGCAGCATCACACATGGTATCAGCGTCGAGGACGACTCGATGTCAGGAGAGGCCGTATAAGCATCATCCCCCACCAACGACAAAAATACCCTCGTTATGCTTATAAAACGAGCCCCGAGCCGGCGCGGTTTCACTTTTTCACGAGCGTTCCAGGCGTAAACATCGGTTGTGTTGCGTTACGTAATATTCGAGGTCTATTTATCGGTAATGTTATTAGTGTTGAGTGTAATTAGGTTTGACTATAGTTAAATACGAGTATTTTGTTCCTCTGATTGTTATAAGTAGTTTTGTAATTTTGATTGTGAATAATAAATAACGGTCGTTTGAATTGATTTTGTTTTTTTTTAAAGACTTTCTATTTGTGTTTCCAAAAATATATATATAACTATATATGTATCCTCGATTGAGCGTCCATCTTATTTAATAATTATTTAATATATATATAATATCTAAAAATGTATAGCTTTTAATATTTCAAGTTGTAACTTTTTATCTGGTTAATTAGATATCATTGCATGTTAACGTGTAATTTTTATAATGCCGTGTATTCACGCTTTTGGGATGCATTCCTGCTCACATCCTTGTTTTTGTTATTGTTCTTAGTTTAGTTTGAATGTATCCTGTTGTGTATACCATAGTAAATATATAAATAAATAAATATATAACTTTATATATGTACACAAATTTTGTTGCGAACAAATTACAATTTGAAAAAAGATAATGTGTTGAAAGAATTCCACGAGCGCGATTCAAACCCGCACCGCATGTCATTAGGGTCAATTTGGTAATGATAAGGCCAATGATGGAAGCGCACTTCACCCGGGATCCTCAACTAGTGAGGCACTGGCTATCTTATCTCTAGTTGCCGGAACACAACAATGCTACAAACATTGATGTTATGGTGACATATTTAGATAAGATGGTGGTAGCTAGCCAGGCGGACAAACAAGCCCTACCACTTACCAAACCGAGTACACAAACATGTACCCGCCACTGGGAATCGAACCCGGGACCTCTGGGTCTTAACCGGTGGTCTTAGCCACTAGACCACAGAGGCGGTCAATATCTTAAATGTTTGTAAAAATATTAAGATCGGATGTTAATGACGTAGTTGTCGACATTGAATAAGGGCTCCTTCGGCTTAGAGTAAGAGTAGATGGTGTTGATTATTTTAGCGAGCTGGATAGAGCCACGATACCATAGTTGGTACTACACCTGACCCGGCACGGAGTGCGAGTTCGAACCCCGCTCGTGAAATATTTTTAACGCTTTGTCTTTTTTCATCATCATCATCATCATCATCAAAATATTTATATAAAACCAGTTTATAACTACACCCGAAAGGGAAATTCATCAGGGGCCTCGCAGCCTTAATTAGATGTGTCCATTAAGCTCCATTATTTAGTAACACCAACGCGCAATGAGTACATAATGGGGTCATAGTTGAATTTTTAGTGGCTCTCAAAACGGTTACTTTCATAGACATTGTCAAAAAGATAGCGAAGTATGACGTCACTACTATGCTCCATAAATTGAATGTTTATAATGAATATAATAATGTTTTTGTTTTGTTTATATAATTTTTAACGCAAATTTTGTTGCGAACAGATTACGATGCTCGTGGAATTTTTTCAAACTTTTGTGTTTTCGTAATTTGTTCGCAACAGAATTTGCGTTAAAAATTATATAAACAAAACAAAAACATTTTATAAATAGCTTGCCTACCCCTTAACTGATCTTTAGTATTTGTAAAAATATTATGATCGGATGTTAATGACGGTAGTTGTTGACATTAAATGGGCGCCTTTGGCTTTCAGAGTAAAAAATTAAATAGTGTTGAATAATTTCGGCGGGCTGGTTAGAACCACGATAGTTGAATTGGGAAAGCACCTGACCCGGTATGTCAGAAGGGTACAGGTTCAAATCCTGCTCGTCGATTTTTTTTAACATTTGTGTTTTTGTAATAAAACAAACCTTATTCATTGTTTATTTGTAAGGGGTATGTATTACCCCTTACAAATAAACAATGAATAAGGTCCGAATAGTTAGACCGTGTTTTGTCACTTTTACTCTAATTTGAAATGACGTTTAGATGACGGGAACAAAACACGGAATAACTATTCGGACCTTATTCTTTGTTTATTTGTAAGGCGGTAAGATTTTATACAACGTGTAATAAGAAGGTTTGGTAAAAATGAAAAGATCCAAAGTGTATCCGATCTAGATCTATGTTGTTGCTAATACATAATTATTAACTTTACTTTGTCATGCAATTGTAAATTAAATATTTACTAGTAGTCGCCCAGTGGTCGAAATTCGACCGCAATTTTATTAAGGCTGCACGGATTGTATCCTAAGCAATGAAAATTCCAAAAAGATAGAATGTGAGTTTGGATTGGCATTGACAGATTTCGGCCGCTCCTCTTCCATTTTTGAAATTTTAATACGTGTGTGACAAATACAAGGTAGTGTGTGTAATGTTTGTTTTATTGATTTAATATATTTTTATGCATAATTAAAAAAAAATAACATTAGGATAATCTACTCTATATAAACTATAAGTGTGCGAAATTTCATACTCCTCCGTCCTGGCTATCTGAACTCGAACTGATGGAACACAATAATGCTCGTTATACAGTTATAATGACTTCAAACTCAGATAAGATTGAGGTAGCTACAAAACGGGCTTAAAACGAGCCCCAAATCTGCTGGGGCACGAGCCTTCCCTATGGATGGTTAGAGAGAACGGGCCATAAACTACCACGCCTGTCCAGTGCGGATTGGTTGTTAACGACTGCTAATAATGCAGCCGGGACCAACGGCTTTACGTGCCTTCCGAAGCACGGAGGAGCTCGAGAAGATTAATTTTTGGTCACTCATCCGATGGCCTGACATCGAAAGGCCGGTAGCTTCTGCGAAAGTTGCATAACCTCAGCACTCGCAGACCGGGTGCGTTAACCACTGCACCATCGAGCTCGTCTCCCCAACTAGCCCCATAAACCATTGCTAAATCTAATTAATAATATTATTAACTATGTCAATATCAAAAACACAAATGTTGAAAAAATTTCCACGAGCAGGGCTTGAACAAAATTTGCGTTAAAAATTATATAAACATTTATGTCAATATCCTCTGGATCTGAAGACGATAGACTAAACAATAGCAGGGGTCGGCAAACTTTTCAGCTCAAAGTGCCAAATACAACAATAATTATTTTTGAGCTACAACTTTTAATTTTGTCTAAATATGTATACTTACTTTATTTGAATTAGTCTTTCTCGGTTACGAGGGCTATGTGTCTCTTCCACAATAGCATAAAAATTATATTTATTTGTGAAATTGCAAGAGTCGTAAATATTTTTTAAAGAGCTGTGGTTTGCCAACCGTTGTATTAGACTTACTAATCCCTAATAGGTAAGTCCTCAGAACAATAACTAAAGCTATAGAAGGATGGCTAAAATAAAAATCGTGCAACTATGTTTAGTTCCATTCTATCTTATAGCTAGAAAGGAGGTTGGAGTGCGACAAATGATTGACACTTAGTTTTTATTTTTTGTATTGTTATGTCAAACGGTCATCAGAAAATCGGTGATCAAAAAAAAATCTTCGAGTCCTTTATAAAGTCACTCACTACATTACCTCAAATATGACGTCACAAATCTGGTGACACCTTCGAAATAACGAAAGAAAAGGGACAATCGATCTCTTTCCAATACATCACTTAGGTTCATTAGTTAAAATAGTACGAACTGATGAATGAGTGTTGCTATTTTAGTCCGGTTTCTATAGCTTTAGTTAATATTCTGAGATTCTGAGGGTAAGTCTGTGACTAGACCACAGAGACAATTAGTTTTGACTTAACAATGTAAACTTCTTTCCTAAAGAGGCCATGATTAAAATATACCGATAGACTTTTTTTACAATATTTTTTTTTATATCTTACGGGTAGGCATTTGGTCTTCTACTCACCTGATGTTATGTGATAATAAGGCCGAAGGTGACGCACTTCACCCGGAATCCTCAACTACTGAATACTGGCTATATTATCTCTAGCTGCCGGAACACAACAATGCTACAAACATTGATATTATGGCGACATATTTATATAAGATGGTGGCTAGCCAGGCGGGCAAACAAGCCCTGTCACCAACCACCCAAATCGAGTACAAAAACATGTACCCGCTGGGAATCGAACCCGGGACTCTGGGTCTAAACCGGTGGTCTTAACCATTGGACCACAGAGGCGATTCATAATTCAGAACTACGTTCGCTATTCATAACGTGAACGGGTATATTAACTAATGCAATTCTCCGATTGGTAACCGATATAAATTCGTCACGAGCAGACAACGCCGGGGGCCCGCCTAATTAGAACCATCCATTTTGTTTCGACGTATTTAATCGCAACAATGTTATTAGATTCTAATGTGAATAGCATCGGAACTGAATGGTAGAGTTTTTACTGTTACCGTATTTTGTGATGAGAGAATGACTCAAGGCATAAATTAATGGGTGAAACTTTTATTGATTTCCAATCAACACTTACACACCTTGTGTACAACATAGCCAAAAAAAAACAAAACAGAATACAAAAATAAAAAATATATAAACAAAAGATTGTATAAAGTTTGCCTGATAATATTTAAAAAAAAATCTTTATGCTGTTGTGTTTATCGCCATCGTATTACTAGTAGGTTTAGTAGTTTAGTTAAAACTGAATTAAATTTATGAAGATTGGAATGTTTATAATCATCATCAGCTCATTTTATGTTTAACCTGCTGGAGCCACGAGCCAGTGCGGTGGTTGTTAACGAGGGCTAATGCAGCCGGGACCAACGGCTTTACGTACCTTCCGAAGCACGGAGAGACTTTGCGAAAGTTGCTTAGACCGAGCGCGTTAACCACTGCGCCATCAAGTTCCTCGATTTTTATAGTAGGTAGTATTTGACGTCAACAACTGTCTGTGAGGAGTGTTGAATAAACAATTTGACTTTGAATTTGACTATATATGTATCCTCGATTGAGCGTCCAACTTATTTAATAATTATTTAATATATATATTATAAGCATCATCCCCCACCAACGACAAAAATACCCTCGTTATGCTTATAAAACGAGCCCCGAGCCGGCGCGGTTTCACTTTTTCACGAGCGTTCCAGGCGTAAACATCGGTTGTGTTGCGTTACGTAATATTCGAGGTCTATTTATCGGTAATGTTATTAGTGTTGAGTGTAATTAGGTTTGACTATAGTTAAATACGAGTATTTTGTTCCTCTGATTGTTATAAGTAGTTTTGTAATTTTGATTGTGAATAATAAATAACGGTCGTTTGAATTGATTTTGTTTTTTTTTAAAGACTTTCTATTTGTGTTTCCAAAATCAGAAGTGGGATTAGTAACTGTTTAGCCCAGAAAGAGGAACAGAGTCTCGTCTACGTTATTTTTGTGTTTTTATTACCATGACTGGCGGCTCTAGTTCTAGGTCACGTATCGATAACTCGCGACGTCGTTCTCGCAGTAATACTAGTGATAGATCGCGGTATCGTTCACGTAGCAGGTCTAGTGTATCAACGCGGAATCGCCGGACAAGGCGTCGTTCTCGTAGCAGATCGCAAGGTAAGGGCAGGGCGCGATCTCGTGACAGGCTGCGACAGGATCGGTCGCATCATCGTTTTCGCCGTGTTCGATCGCGATCCTCCAGTAGGCAAAATGCTACTGACACGTCAATTCATAGCACTTTGAACTCGATTATGAATCGTTTAACCTCGATCGAAAATAGTTGTGTTGCGAATCCTTCGAATAAGACGATAGTGCGTTGCGATCCTGATAACACGCGCGCTACCATTGATATCACGTCTCAATCAAACGTGTCCCGATGCTGTACCCCGGAACCCCAGGCAAGTACCCGTGATACACGAGTAACTGATAATTTATTAACTACAAACATTTCAACTCCTCAAGTAAATTATTTAGACTCAAGTATGTCTGACCCAGCAAAAGTGCTTGTCGATGCTCTTAGATCATTGCAACCAGTCAGGTCCCAAAATTACTTTGTTTCAAACTTTGATCCCTCTATTCATAATATCGATGCGTGGTGCGAGGAAGTTGATCGTGCCAGGGACGCGAATGGTTGGAGTGACTACGAATGTTTTTCGCGAATCGGGTCGTGCCTCAAGGGTGACGCAAAAATTTGGTTGAACGAATGGGTTACAGCTGAACGTACTTGGACAAATTTTAAACGCGAGTTTAAACCGCTATGCCCCCGCAAATTAGATTATGCCAATATACTGTTCGAGGCCATGATTACAACGTCCGATAAGTACGGTACTTACGCAGAATATGCGCGTCGTACCATCTTACGTTTACGAATAGTCAAGGGATTAAGCGATGATTTGATGACGTTAATAGTGATTCGTGGTATCGACAACCCCCAAATTAGAGCTGCAGCAGCTAACGCTCACTTGGACCCAGATACCATTGTCCCGTTCTTGTCTATTTATACCAAGCCTGCCCGCGCAAAATTAGAGACGCATGCTTTAGCACCAAAGAAGCGCCCCTTTCAACCTCCTACAAATCGAAATGAACAGAAGTGTTTTACGTGTGGTCAGAAGGGGCATATTAGCCGTCACTGTCGTCATAACAAGCCAAATTCCAAAACCGTACCTACTCCGAATAGCAGGAGCAATATCGTTTGCCATTTTTGTAAGAAGTCAGGTCACGTTGAAGACCAGTGTTTCGCTAAAAACCGCTCTCAACCACGAAATGAACGGAATGTCAATCTTTGTGCGGGAAATAGTTCGAAGACTGGTGACAACGATATTATAGTGGCTGTAGTTGATGGTATTCCTATGGATGCTATCATCGATAGTGGCGCACTTAATGTGTCTCTGATTTCTTCAGACGTACTAAAATACCTTTCTTGCCAACCAAACCCCACCCGTTGCGTTTTAAAAGGCATTAGTGATAAGGAGATAGTAGCTTCTTCATACGTGACAGTTACTCTTGAGTTCAGCCAGGTTTCAATTGAAGCGGATTTAATTGTAGTGCCTTCCTCATGTATGAATGCTCCGATCATTGTAGGTACCGACATACTTAACCGAGACGGCATCGTGTATGTTCGCACTAAAGATAGACAGTATTTAACTAGATCTGATGATTCTGTTGTCCAAGTTAACGCGATTCAAAGTCAATTATCTATTGACATAAACACTCCCCTTATGGGAAACGATTATGAATTGTTGATAAAAGTAATTAAAGAATACTCAGAGTTCTTTATCGCTGGTACGGCCACCACTACTGTCAATACGGGTGAGATGGAAATAAAACTAACCAGTTCAACCCCGGTTGTTTACCGCCCTTATAAACTTTCATATGATGAAAAACTTCGGGTCCGCAAAATAATAGATGATCTTTTGGACAAAAGAATCATTAGAGAATCAGAATCGGAGTATGCGAGTCCGATTATACTCGTAAAGAAAAAAGACGGTTCGGACCGTCTTTGCGTTGACTTTAGGGCACTAAATCGATTGACTGTTAAGGATCGGTATCCGTTACCATTAATCGACGATCACATTGATCGTCTAGGTAACTATAAATACTTCACCAGCCTTGACATGGCTACTGGTTTCCACCAGATACCGATAAAGGAGCAGTCAATTCACCTCACAGGGTTCGTTACACCGGAAGGGCATTATGAGTATATCAAAATGCCTTACGGTTTAACGAACTCTCCGATTGTATATCAGCGCATCATCAACAATACGTTGCGGCGCTTTGTTAAGGCAGGCCAGGTCCTGGTGTACGTGGACGACGTCCTGATCATGAGTACCGGGGTTCCCGAGGGCATTTCGCTCTTAAAAGAAGTCCTACGAACGCTCACTTCTGCTGGATTTTCTATAAATCTCCGGAAGTGTTCTTTCCTGGCAACAGAGGTGGAATATCTTGGGCGAGTCGTGAGTCAGGGTCAGGTTAGGCCGAGTCCACATAAAATTGAAGCTCTTGTAAATTCGCCTGTCCCCGAAAACGTACGCCAAGTGCGCCAGTTTTTAGGGCTCGCAGGATATTTCCGGCGTTACGTTAAGAACTACGCAACACTCACTGCTTGCATTGCTCAATTGCTTAGGAAAGATGTCGAGTTTTACTGGGGTTCAGAGCAAGAAAAAGTTCGCCAAACACTGATTAAACTACTTACTAGTCAACCAGTCCTTGCTGTCTTTGATTCTCAGCTTCAAACAGAAGTCCATACCGACGCAAGCAGTGCCGGATATGGTGCGGTTCTTTTACAAGCGCACAGCGATGGTAAAAAACACGTGATAGCTTATTTTAGCAAGGCGACACAAGGCGCTGAGAGTAAATACCACTCCTACGAGTTAGAGACGCTGGCGGTTGTCAGGGCATTGCAGCACTTTCGCCACTACCTTGTGGGATTAGAGTTTAAGGTCGTAACTGACTGTAATGCCCTGAAAGCCACCGAGCGCAAGAAAGACTTGCTGCCGCGTGTGGCGCGTTGGTGGATTTACCTCCAAGACTTCCATTTTTCTATAGAATACCGAAAGGGCGTAATGATGCCACACGCTGATTACTTTAGTCGCAACCCTTCGGTTGTTGTGGCAAACCAGGTTTCAAGGCCACGTAATTGGGCTCAAGTAGCACAATCCGCGGACAACGAGACACAGGAGTTGCTGCAGCAATTGAGGGAAGGTCAACTAGATCCATCTCGTTATGTCGCTCAAAACGACCTCCTGTATTATAAATACTCGTTCGTTGGTGAGGATGCCCGACTGTTGTGCTATATCCCTAAAGGGCATAGACTTAGCTTATTAAGAATATTTCATGACGAACATGAACACATTAACGCTGACAAGACCCTTGATTTGATATTAAGACACTTTTGGTTCCCGGGGCTTCGCCAATTTGTTAACAAATATGTAGCGCACTGTTTAGTCTGTATCTCAAAAATAGGTTACCGCGATCGCCCCATCAAAGCATAACATCTTGGGAAAAACCCAGTTCCCCGTTTAATACCATTCATATGGACGTTTTGGGTCCTCTCCCCATGTCCAACGGGTACAAATTTATATTGGTTGTTGTGGATGCGGCAACAAAATTTTGCCTCCTATATCCAATCTACCGACAAGACGTTGGCGAGTTAAAACGCGCCTCTATGCAAGCGGTTTCGTTATTTGGGGTTCCAAAATTAATAGTCACCGATAGAGGACGGATGTTTGAGTCTGGGGAATTTGTAACCTGGATAACGGAAATGGGTAGTGACTTACACTACATCACCCCGGAAATGCACCACGCGAACGGCCAAGCGGAGAGATACATCCGCACCATTCTCAATATGTTGCGGATCGAGGTAAACCACAAAGCCTCCTCCTGGTCAGAAGTTTTGTGGAAACTACAGTTGGTCCTCAATATCACCAAGCAGAAGACAACTCAGGCCTCACCTCTTAATTTGATGATTGGCACGGATGCAACTACACCAATAATTCAAGCGCTTGTTCGTGATGTCGCTGCCAGCGATACCAGTCCAAATAGGGAAGCTTGGCGTGAAATTTGCCGAAGTCGAGCAAATGAGCTGATGGGAACGAATAAGCAAAAGCAAGACGATTATGCTAACCGATCTAGACGGCCACCCCGTCAGTTCAAACTTAATGATTTGGTATTTGTAATTAAGTACTCGCAGTCCACGGGTAAACTAGATTCGGGGATGCGAGGTCCCTATAAGGTGGTGAAAGTACTGCCGAGTGGACGGTACGAGCTCAAGTTGCTCAGTGGAAGCTATGGGAAGACCACCCAAGCAGCAGCCCAGTATATGGTGCCTTGGCGAGGCGAGTGGTGTCCAGAGACGTGCGCTGCTTTTTTTGAGGGTATGTATAAGCCTTCATTATTTGAACTACAGGCTTACTTAGCCTTGGCGTTCGTTATCCGAACTTCAGACAAAGTCTTGGCGTTCTATAGTTGAACTTCGGGCAAATTGCCCTGGCGTTCGTTGAACTGCAGGCATGTTGCCTTGGCGTTCGTTGAACTGCAGGCATGTTGCCTTGGCGTTCGTTAAACTACAGGCACACAGCCTTGGCGTTTACCGAAAGAACTACAGGTGTTAAACCTTGGCGTTCTCTAAAGTAAACTTCAGGCTCCCGCTGCCTTGGCATTCTTGCTGTCTTTTTCGAGCAGATGGTGATCAAGGAGCCCGGTGAGCGGTCCTGAAGCTTTCAAGATAAACGCGTAGAATTGGTTTGTCGTTTTAAGAGACGTCTCTGTTATAATAACCCAAAGCGTGAAGTATGTGAGCATACCAAGATGTGCGAAAGTTGAACTATGAATTGATTGAAAGATGATTGAGTAAAAGGTTTGTAAGGTTGAATGCATTACATTGAGTTTAACAGCTTGTTTGCAACTAATTGTTATTTTCAGATGAAAATGTAGATGAGTGTGAACTACCAGGGACTGCCCCAGCCCCTGATGTTGGACTACCAATACCTCCTCTGGATGCAGACGCCGACGCAGACATAGGAGCAGCAGATGTTGCTGGTCCCAGTGGCTTTAAAACATCCCCAGAAGTTGGACTATCAATGCCCTTGCTGGACACAGAATCGGAAGATGGAGCAGCGGATGTTGCTGGAGACAGCAGCATCACACATGGTATCAGCGTCGAGGACGACTCGATGTCAGGAGAGGCCGTATAAGCATCATCCCCCACCAACGACAAAAATACCCTCGTTATGCTTATAAAACGAGCCCCGAGCCGGCGCGGTTTCACTTTTTCACGAGCGTTCCAGGCGTAAACATCGGTTGTGTTGCGTTACGTAATATTCGAGGTCTATTTATCGGTAATGTTATTAGTGTTGAGTGTAATTAGGTTTGACTATAGTTAAATACGAGTATTTTGTTCCTCTGATTGTTATAAGTAGTTTTGTAATTTTGATTGTGAATAATAAATAACGGTCGTTTGAATTGATTTTGTTTTTTTTTAAAGACTTTCTATTTGTGTTTCCAAAAATATATATATAACTATATATGTATCCTCGATTGAGCGTCCATCTTATTTAATAATTATTTAATATATATATAATATCTAAAAATGTATAGCTTTTAATATTTCAAGTTGTAACTTTTTATCTGGTTAATTAGATATCATTGCATGTTAACGTGTAATTTTTATAATGCCGTGTATTCACGCTTTTGGGATGCATTCCTGCTCACATCCTTGTTTTTGTTATTGTTCTTAGTTTAGTTTGAATGTATCCTGTTGTGTATACCATAGTAAATATATAAATAAATAAATATATAACTTTATATATGTACACAAATTTTGTTGCGAACAAATTACAATTTGAAAAAAGATAATGTGTTGAAAGAATTCCACGAGCGCGATTCAAACCCGCACCGCATGTCATTAGGGTCAATTTGGTAATGATAAGGCCAATGATGGAAGCGCACTTCACCCGGGATCCTCAACTAGTGAGGCACTGGCTATCTTATCTCTAGTTGCCGGAACACAACAATGCTACAAACATTGATGTTATGGTGACATATTTAGATAAGATGGTGGTAGCTAGCCAGGCGGACAAACAAGCCCTACCACTTACCAAACCGAGTACACAAACATGTACCCGCCACTGGGAATCGAACCCGGGACCTCTGGGTCTTAACCGGTGGTCTTAGCCACTAGACCACAGAGGCGGTCAATATCTTAAATGTTTGTAAAAATATTAAGATCGGATGTTAATGACGTAGTTGTCGACATTGAATAAGGGCTCCTTCGGCTTAGAGTAAGAGTAGATGGTGTTGATTATTTTAGCGAGCTGGATAGAGCCACGATACCATAGTTGGTACTACACCTGACCCGGCACGGAGTGCGAGTTCGAACCCCGCTCGTGAAATATTTTTAACGCTTTGTCTTTTTTCATCATCATCATCATCATCATCAAAATATTTATATAAAACCAGTTTATAACTACACCCGAAAGGGAAATTCATCAGGGGCCTCGCAGCCTTAATTAGATGTGTCCATTAAGCTCCATTATTTAGTAACACCAACGCGCAATGAGTACATAATGGGGTCATAGTTGAATTTTTAGTGGCTCTCAAAACGGTTACTTTCATAGACATTGTCAAAAAGATAGCGAAGTATGACGTCACTACTATGCTCCATAAATTGAATGTTTATAATGAATATAATAATGTTTTTGTTTTGTTTATATAATTTTTAACGCAAATTTTGTTGCGAACAGATTACGATGCTCGTGGAATTTTTTCAAACTTTTGTGTTTTCGTAATTTGTTCGCAACAGAATTTGCGTTAAAAATTATATAAACAAAACAAAAACATTTTATAAATAGCTTGCCTACCCCTTAACTGATCTTTAGTATTTGTAAAAATATTATGATCGGATGTTAATGACGGTAGTTGTTGACATTAAATGGGCGCCTTTGGCTTTCAGAGTAAAAAATTAAATAGTGTTGAATAATTTCGGCGGGCTGGTTAGAACCACGATAGTTGAATTGGGAAAGCACCTGACCCGGTATGTCAGAAGGGTACAGGTTCAAATCCTGCTCGTCGATTTTTTTTAACATTTGTGTTTTTGTAATAAAACAAACCTTATTCATTGTTTATTTGTAAGGGGTATGTATTACCCCTTACAAATAAACAATGAATAAGGTCCGAATAGTTAGACCGTGTTTTGTCACTTTTACTCTAATTTGAAATGACGTTTAGATGACGGGAACAAAACACGGAATAACTATTCGGACCTTATTCTTTGTTTATTTGTAAGGCGGTAAGATTTTATACAACGTGTAATAAGAAGGTTTGGTAAAAATGAAAAGATCCAAAGTGTATCCGATCTAGATCTATGTTGTTGCTAATACATAATTATTAACTTTACTTTGTCATGCAATTGTAAATTAAATATTTACTAGTAGTCGCCCAGTGGTCGAAATTCGACCGCAATTTTATTAAGGCTGCACGGATTGTATCCTAAGCAATGAAAATTCCAAAAAGATAGAATGTGAGTTTGGATTGGCATTGACAGATTTCGGCCGCTCCTCTTCCATTTTTGAAATTTTAATACGTGTGTGACAAATACAAGGTAGTGTGTGTAATGTTTGTTTTATTGATTTAATATATTTTTATGCATAATTAAAAAAAAATAACATTAGGATAATCTACTCTATATAAACTATAAGTGTGCGAAATTTCATACTCCTCCGTCCGCGCAATTTTCGTATAAAAGGGTTACAAAGTTTTTTGCTTGACCTCAAGTATTAATATATAGATATTAGTGAAGTCATGCGCGTCAGACGCGCATAAGCAAGCAGCAATGATCATAAATATAAGTACACAGAGGTTACTAAACCACTAGGGCTGCGAACTGTGTCACAATAGAAATATTTAATTGAAAATTGCATAAAAAAAATAATTTAATAAATAAGTCTTAGTAACTCTGCATACAAGTCTAGATCGGATACACTTTAGATCTTTTCATTTTGACCACACCTTTCAGTTACACGTTGTATAGGCCGATACACATGCCAGTAAATCGGGAAAGTAGCTGGCATGAAATTTACCGGCATGTACGAGTAACTGGCTCACCGCGGATACATTTGCAAGTGGTCGTTCAGGGATTTGGCCGTAAGTGACCGGAGGCATACTGGCATGCAAGTTGTGCCCTTGCATGCCAGTATTAGCATCGCTTATACACAGGACAGTACGTGAGACAGTCACTGGAACAAACTCGAGTGAAACATACTTACCTATAAAAACACATATGTTGAAAAAAATCCACGAGCAGGATTTGAACCCGCACCCTTCTGACATACCAGGTCAAGTGCTCTCCCAATTGAGCTATCGTGGTTCCTAACCAGCCCGCCGAAATTATTCAACACTATTAGGTTAAAAAAATTTTTTTTTCAACGTTGTGTTTTTGTAATTTGTTCGCAACAAAATTTGCGTTAAAAATTATATAAACATTTTATAATAGCTTGCCTACTTCTTAACTGATCTTTAGTATTTGTAAAAATATTATGATCTGATGTTAATGACGGTAGTTGTTGACATTGAATGTGTGCCTTTGGCTTTCAAAGTAAAAAGTAAATAGTGTTGAATAATTTCGGCGGGCTGGTTAGAACCACGATAGCTCAATTGGGAGAGCACCTGACCCGGTATGTCAGAAAGGTGCGGGTTCAAATCCTGCTCGTGGAAATTTTTTTAACATATGTGTTTTTGTAATTTGTTCGCAACAAAATTTGCGTTAAAAATTATATAAACATTTTATACTTACCTATTCTTGCGCGCCAAAAATGGATAACAATCGAAGTGAATTAAACAATATCGTATTGTTACTAGCAATTGAATGTGTAGCTACATTAATGAGAGATAAAAAGAAAAAAAGAAGAATACGGGTTTGGGTATTGTATTAGTAGAAGAGAAGATTTTGGAGCAAGCAATTGTCTGCTTAAAGAAATGCGTCAAAAAGATGCTGGTGGTACAGAAACCATTTGAGAATGCTCCTAGAAAAATTTGATAAATTGTTAGGAAACATTGGGACAAAATAACAAAGAATAATGCTCACATGTGAAATGCCATCCTGGCAATAACCAAATTGGAAATAACATTAAGATTTTGATTTTTTACATTCAGATTTAGGTTGATTTAGATTTGATTTTTTTTTGTACGCCTACGACCACAATGAGTCAGCTACGCTACGGCATGCCCGTAGCTGTCGCATCTGTTCACGCGTGCCAGTTCACCCGCGTCTCACTCCCTCAACGGGCATGCTTGCTTGCTTCTTATGCTAGCTACTTGTATGTCAGGTACAGGCATGCCAGTTAGTGCATATACATGACAGTCGGCACGTGCATGGAGCTGGCATGCTAGTGTGCAAGCTACGGGCATGTGTATCCCCGGCTTATAGTTAATCATCATCATCATCTCAGCCGAAAGACGTCCACTGCTGGACAAAGGCCTCCCCCAAGGATCTCTACAACGAATGACCGGTTTTGTCCTTCTTTTTTTGGAGAGAGTTTCCTGATATCCTCAAACGGATCTTTCAGCGTCATCAGACTATTTTTGGGGGCGGTGAGAAAAGGGTTCCTCAAGCCGTGTGATCAAACACTGTAAGAAGGTTTCTAGAGAACCTGGCATCATGTAAGCGTGTCCCCCTTTCCCTGCTAAATTCTTTGAAGGGTTCGATCCGGATCGGACCGGTTCTGTGCTGCTCGCATTAAGCTGCTAACTGCGATGTTCACCCCACCTTATTGGAGGCCTGACTATACTGCGTCTTCTGGCGCAGTCGCCACTCGAGAGCCGTTCTGTCCTAGCGGCCATCAGTTCTACGAACGATGTGCCCTATGTCATGAAGGTACTTATAGTGTTTAAATTTTCATAAACTCTTACTTTAAGGTGCAACGCAGACGACACACTTTTCGATCGAGTCTGCGGCGCACAGCGTTACTGCATAAAATTGCACAGGTTCTATTTTCACAGACTAAAAAGTGCGTCACGGATAGTCTGTCGTCTGAGCTGCACCTATGATTATTATCATTACCATTATTATCTATTCCTATTGTTATCTTGTAAATATTAGCATGAATGCAAAATTCAAAAATAATAAAAAATGTTATGCATGTTAAAATAATTAGTCTACCCGTGCAAGACCGAAAGGTCGCTAGCCTAGGCTATTAGAACCAAATATTGTATTTTGTCACAGTAACTTCTTCGATATAGGTTACCATTGTTTTTCATGACAAACAACTACATAATATAGCAACAAGGTACTAAGGTGTCCAGATGTTATTGAGCCCCCCACCCTGTCATTGTCCATCACACCAACGACATTGGATATTATCAAGGCCTTAAGTTATGAATACACGGGAAGGATTTTGGCTAATATTGTTTGGCCTTCATTATCTGAAATTCTGAAGACATTGCGTAATACAAAAACAATAAGAAAAAACTTAGAAGAAATGTAAATATAAATAATCTTTATTGTATAAATAGTATTTGTATATAGGCCCAACAATCGCCTGTGAACCAAAGGAACTCCGGAAAAATATAAAAGAAATAAAATATGTACAGTTAGCATATCCATAGCCGCATTACATATGCGGAGGCCTTATATTGTTCCTGTCTTTCGAACAGCCATTACTAAGGGCAGAAGTTATCCCTTAGCTACTGTACGACGGGAATTTATACTTTAAAAAACCGGCGTACCTATTGGCGATTCTGGATCTGGATGAATATCTATACTATATTAATAAGAGGTAAAGTTTGTGACTTTTGTTTGTTTGTTTGTTTGTTTGTTTGCAGTAATCTCTGGAACTAAGAGGCCAATTCCTAAAATTCTTTCACTGTTAGAATGCTACCTTGCTTGCGGGTAACATACACTATTTATTTTAAGGCGACGCACCGCTAAACAATAAATCTCATACGGAGCGTTTGCGCCCCGCACCATCAGTAAAACTGTTTTTTTTTCCTTCAAATTAAAACTACAAATTATTTTTAAAAAATGAACTATAATATTGAAGTGTGTGTTAAGACTAATCTACTAAGAAAATTTAGATGCTTAAATCGGTCTGGTTAGCCTGTAAAATGCAAATCTATATTTTAAAAGAGGTTACTTTGATATTTTTTTCTCTGTTATAAAAGTTGACAAATCGTGTTTCTGCAACTAGCAAAATGAAGTCAATTAAATGAAAAATCATGTCATCAAATATCACTTTCATATGTTTTGTAATTGTTAGGGAAAATCAAGATCCCCGCCACGTAAATTACCAATGCGTCGCCTCTGCGAGTAAAGATAGATAGATAGATAGATAAAAACTCTATTGTTTACACAATTATTATTTTCTTTCTAATTTACCAGCACCTGTTTTATCTCCCTTTGTTTTAGATCAATTTATGGACAGTGATGTTAAGAAAACTATACTCTCCATAAGTTCTAATGCTGTGGGTACTGATGCAATAAGTCGTAATATGATCCTTCCTATATTAGATATCCTTACTCCCATTGTAGTTCACATCCTTGACACATCAGTTGCATCTCAAGTGTTTCCGTCTCCTTGGAAGGAGGCTTCTGTTATCCCTCTTCCCAAAAAGTCAAATCCTACCTTATATTCAGAGTACCGTCCTATTTCCATACTACTTTTCCTTTCTAAAGTCATTGAAAAGCTTATCCATCGTCAACTCACTTCTTTCCTGAACAAAAATAGTCTCCTTAACCCATTTCAATCCGGATTCCGTACGGGCCATAGTACGACTTCAGCATTGGTTAAAATAACAAACGATATGCATCGTGGTATGGAGAAACGTCAACTTACTCTATTGACATTATTAGGTTTTAGTAATGCCTTTAACTCAGTAGATTTTGATATTCTCCTCGGTGTTTTACGTTCTCTTGGCACATTTCCTGCCGTAGTTGGTTGGTTTCAAAGTTACCTGCTAGGGCGCCGGCAGCGCATACGTATTGAGGAATCTCTCTCGTCGTGGTGCAATATTAATGCTGGTGTCCCTCAAGGTGGCGTCTTATCTCCTCTCCTTTTTTCAATCTTTATAAACTCTATTACACAACCGCTTTCATGTTCCTATCACTTGTATGCTGATGGTCTACAAATTTACACACAAGCACCACTATTAGACCTTTCTCGTGCTGTTGAGGTTACTAACAGGGATCTCGAGGTTATCTTTGACTGGAGCAAATCATTTGGTCTCGATGTCAATCCAAGTAAGATCCAGACAATCATCATCGGCAGTTCCTATTTTGTTTCGAGGATCGATTTTGGACTTTTACCTTCTGTTAACTTCGCCGGCATTAATATACCATACTTATAGACAGTGAGAAACTTGGGTGTTGTTTTTGACCAGTGTGTCACTTGGCATTCGCAAGTTGATGCTGTTCGGAAAAGGATATTTGCTGCGTACAGTTCACTCAATCGTCTTCGTAACTTCTTGCCAATTAGCACAAAGATCACTCTGGCGCAAACTCTCCTGCTGTCCATCATTGACTATGCTGATGTTTCCTACGCTGATCTTTCGGAGGAACTTCTAAATAAACTAAGGCGTTTGCAGAATCTCTGTATTCGGTTTATTTTTAACTTGAGGAAGTACGATCATGTCTCGATTTTTCGAGCTCAGCTTAAATGGTTGCCAATTTGCCGGCGTAGAGACTTACACATTCTTTCCTTTCTGTATACTGTCCTCTTTCTACCTACTTCACCTTCATATCTTCAAAATTGTTTCTCCTTCCGTTCCACTTCCTCAAGCCTTACCTTGCGTTCTGCGTATAACCTAGCTCTTGTGACTCCTCTTCATTCAACTAATTTCCTTTCCTACTCTTTTTCTGTGCATGCTGTCCGGTTATGGAATTCTTTGCCTGAGCGCATCAAAAGTGCTCGCACGTTGGAGTCGTTCAAGGGTCTGGAGTTCGGAGCCATTTTCTAAATTTACCTTAGTTATGTTTATTTATTTTATGATTTATATTGCATAAACTCTGTTTAATATATTTATTTTTCTTTTGTATGTACGAGTATATGTATATGTTTATTTGATATTATTATTATAATTTAGTTTATTTTTACTTGCACCCATTTTTATTTTTTCAATTTTATTATTTTTCGCCCAAGGGAAGAGATTGCTTGTTAGCAATGAGGTCGCCTATTTTGTACAATTCTTTTTTTTTCATCAATTTGTCTGTATCTGTATTTTTTGTGTGCAAATAAAGTTTATTATTATTATTAATTATACACAAAACAATTTAACAGGAAATTTTAAAATAATAGTAGGTAAAGGCGGTCTTATCTGTTAAAGCGATCTCTTTCAAACAACCTTTGTGTGGCGTAGGACAGATTAGGAGACAATGAGAGGTAGTGTACCGGCAACTAGCAAATATAGAAAAAAAATATATTAACTATATATAATTAAAGGTGTTTGTCTAGGTTGGGCAAAATGTGTTTTGGATTCTTTGATGCATAGCCCAGTAGACTTAGCCAAAGTAATATTAAGAAAACGATAGCGAAGTTTGAAAATAATAAAATGTATGGGATTGACATAAGCCGCGCTAAATCACGTGGTCAATGTTATGTCAACCCTTTACATTTTACTCTTTTCGCACTTCGCTATCGTTTTTTTAAAGTTACTTTGGCTACCGCCACTGGTTCGTGATTCACTATCCAACCCGCATTTGGCAAGCGAGGTGATTAAGACATGACTGTTTTAATCACCTGATTAAACTGATGATGTATGACTACATCAGAAGTAATGTAGAGATAACTTGATTTCATTGATGAAGGTCTTTGCTCAGCTGTGAGACAATATTATAGGTTATATAATTTACTTGTTGACATCAAAACCAAATAATAATAATATTTAAGGCAACAAAACAGTGTACAAGATGGTAAAATACAAAGAGGCCCTTAGAATAGATACCTTGAACTAGACTTAGCTGAGAATAGCTGGCAAAATACTCAGGAGACTAAAAATAATCCTTAATAACTTTTTATAATTATTGCCTCCTGTGTGTCGATAGCTTTAGCGTTTACCTTGCCAAGCAGAGCCTAATGACCGCACCTCGGGTTGCCTATAATTTATCCCTGTTATCTATAATGTTCCTATTAATTTCATTGTTCGTCTGTCCATTTAATTGACAGACATTTAGATATAAGATATATATACGATATCATCTGCTGATGAGGTAACTAAATGCGTAGGTAATTCTCATCGCTAATACTCTAGTTAAAAAATATCAAAATGTTATATAGAAGAGACTATTATTTTATTCAGAATAGGTAGATATGCTCTTTTTGTATTTTGTAAGTCTTGACAGATATGAAACAAAAACGTTTAGATTTTGCATTGGCTAAATAGTCTCAATAACTCACGAAGTTAAGTAAAGCACTGAAAAACATAGTTACCGTCTAAACAACTTAATATTTCAAATATGTATGTGTGTCCCTGTATTCGGGAGTCCACGTCGATTTACACGTTTAAGAAGCGCGTAAAGGAGTACTATCTTTCCACTTGAGTATGTCACCGTTATTGTATGTATGTTTAATTTGTGTCGTAACTATTTTACTGTATGTTTAGCCTTAAATACTTGTTTTGTTTGTTTTGTGCACACTTTGTCTACTTTTCTATGTATCTGCTCCTTCTACGGGCCTGCTGGAAGAAATTTCAATGTGAAATAAGCAGCGCTCTTGTACTTGTCTATTCGTACTTTGTTCTCTCTTCAATTCGTTTGTGTGTACATAAATTATAAATAAATAAATAAATATGTTTACTTAAATTCCATAAAACGGCTTTGGATAGTGGGATTTAATTCAGAACAAAAATGAAAAGACAATTATACTTAATTGCATAGCGCCAAAAAACTTCTGTTAATACCTACAAATCCCGATTAGTATATACCAAATCTAAAGCCACGTACGTACAGCTCTGTCGTTTATTATAATAAACAATTGACGGTGCACACCAAAATGGAAGCGCCCGCCGGCCGCCGCGCCGAAACAAATGACAGTCGCAATTTCGATTTCCCAAATCAAAGTTACCTATCAGCGCCACCGAATATTTCATTACATATGTACACATGACATGACATTAGTGCAACAACAAAACAACATTGCTCGCTCAATGATTCATGCGTCATGGGCGTGTGCGAAATTCAGTTACAAGTTATCATTGCACCGGGCAAATCGTCACAAATAGTAGATTTGTTGAAAAAGTGATGACGTCATATTATGTTAGCGCCTCAGCAAAGGGGAAATAAAATGAGTATGTGATGATGATCAGACATTATGTAATCGTAGTGCAAGATTATGCTGAAATTATCTGTCATTAACATAATCTTTGAATAAATAATAACTGAATATTATGTAAGTATTCAAAGATTATGACAAATATATATTTAGAGCACTGGGCGAAATTCACATTCAAATTCAAAATTATTTATTCAGTTTAGGCTACAAGTAGCTCTTGTGAATGCCACTATGCCATCGGTTCGTAAGTCTACTCTGGACGGGAGATCTTGTATTGAGAAGAACCGGCAAGACACTCAGCAAGTGTCCAGCTCTTTTCTCCCTTACAGCGTCAAAAATATTGGAAACTGCCCTATCATAGCAGGACACTTTCCATTACGAATAAACACAAAAAATATAGATGACAACCACAACATGTAAAAAAAACATAATAAAAAATCTAAGTTAACAAATTTACATCAAAGAATGAAAGCAAAGTATGCCATAAATGCTTAAAACGAGGTGGTCACTTTTATCGTCGCTGTAAGGTTACCTGCGACGTAAAGGGCTGCAAGATTGGAGGTCATCACTCACTGATTCATATCGAGCCCGCAAGTACTGTTAATACTGTACTGTACTGTACTGTACTGTACTGTACTGTACTGTACTGTGCTGTGCTGTACTGTACTGTACTGTACTGTACTGTACTGTACTGTATTGTACTGTACTGTACTGTACTGTACTGTACTGTACTGTACTGTGCTGTGCTGTGCTGTGCTGTGCTGTGCTGTACTGTACTGTACTGTACTGTACTGTACTGTACTGTACTGTACTGCTTACCTGAAAAGCTTTACGTTTACAAAAGTGCACGAGAAATAATTGCTATGAATATTATGAAACTTTTATCTTCTCCCTGTAGTGTTTTCATTCATTAATAACTCAAACCAGAAGAAATAAATAAATTCCTATGTTGTCGTTCTTTGCAGTAAATAAAAGTGTTAGTTTCCGACGTTATTTCTAGTAGTTTCGGCAGATCTTAAAAGGCCTATCATAATGCGAGCGCTCGCGCTCGCATTATGATAGGCCTCTTAGGCATTATGATTTGCCGACGCATCGCAAAAGTAGCATTTTCTGCAGTTGTAATTACTTTTATTTGAAGTGTAATAATTTTTTATCGTTAAAGAAAAGTATATAATTTGAAATCTTATACTCTAACGATAATTCTGGTGTACATTTTACTTAATAATGTTAATGGAGTAAGGAGATATTTACAGCTAATTCTGAACGTTTTATAGCTTTGAATGGGATTTTTTTTGTAGAAATTCCATTCATATTTCGAAATTCCGAGGCCGCTACGAACTTAACCACTATTCAAGAGATATTATTATATATTTTTAATTTAGTTTGCTTAGTACAATAGTTCAATCCAGCTTGAAAATTGTCGTCCGCGTATTTAATTGAAAAAAAGCATTGCAAAAAAAAAAGAAAGCGAGGCAGCTACGAATTATACTAATAGCTATATTGTCCACCATACAATAAGTCAAAGTTGTCTAAGGGTTTCAGTTCCTCTAAACAAGAACGCCGAAATTGGGCATTTTATGCAAAAATCACGGTCAAAATGTAATAGGTCCCTTGAGCCAAGCAAATCATTAAATGTGAATTGATATGAGCATGATTTATTATTTTACAGTACCATTTTATTAAAAAGACTCCTCCTCTGCAGATGTAGAAAAAAGTAGAAAGAAACCTTTGCAATGTAGTGGGTTCATTACAATCGGCGTAGAAACAAATAACATTCAAGAAAAACTATTCATGAAAATAAAAGACCTAAATTAGAATACAATAAATACATTATCTGTGTGGTGCCAGGGATAAAGAATTGCACCACCCCATCTCTTCCTGTGGGTGTCGTAAAAGCCGACTAAGGGACCATTCCAGAGGATGGGCAGCAGCATCTCTCTGAAGTTACCCTCAACCTACTGCGATCGCCAACCCGCCTGCCAAGCGTGGCGATTACGGCAAATACCCCTCACATCCTTTGGGGAGGCCTTTGTCCAGCAGTGGACGTCTTGGGCTGAAATGAAATACATTACAGAATTTACAGAAAAGCGGCTTAACATCAGGTGAGTTCAAGGCACTGTGCTTACCCGTGGGTCTAACAAAATCAATAAGCGAACGTTTAAGGGCGGTATCTATTACATAATTGTGAATACAATGACAAAAATGGGCTCCAGTTTTATAGTGATTTTTCAAAGTTATGTTTTCTAACAAACTAATTCAAATAAAATAATGCACATCATGAAACATGCTGTATCTTTACTAACACGCACGCAAGCGTCAATAACATACACGCACACAATTGAAAAACCATTGAATGACATTCATACACACACGGCTATCTTTGTGTGCGTGTAGTACAGCAGCTGTATGGGTTTGGAAAGGGTGTATTTTTTGGTGAATTACGATAATATTTTGTTGATTTTGTTGATGTTATCTCGGTAACGAGCCTGTAGTTTCGGACCAAATTTGGTGAGCATGCTCAGTGTGATGTATAGATGCTCCCTTTAAACGTTTGCTTATTGATATTGTTAGACGTCCATTTATTAGAAGTCCATCGCCGTTATAGCAATATTAGTACAGCGGCCCAAGAAAGTGGTGTACCAGTTTTGATTTAGTTTTCTAGTCATCACAAATTACAACAACGTTCATACTAGATATCACTGAAAGAGATGCATAATAATGACGTAAACCTAATTGATTCAAGTATTCATACGTCGTAGGTCACTTATAAGTGCATGACATTTTAACTTTTAATACAAATGAATAAAACATTAATTACTGTAAAGAAAATATAAATTTTCTAAACAAAAGTAATAAAAACTATTTCTATAGATAACCAAATTCTATATGATAAAAAGAAAAACTGACAAATATATTTTAGTAATTTAATTCTATGACTTCTTGGCGGGAAAGTGAAGAGTCATGTCTGCGATTTTGTTTTATTTTCTAAAATTTGTGATATGTCGAATATTAATGTGAAATAATGGTGGATTATTAACCGTTAAGTCTTCGTGAGTGTGCATGAGTGTTGCCAAATGAAACAAAACAGTGCAACTTCACTTTTCAAATTCTCTCAAGAAGTCTGCCCGAGGACTTACTAAAGCCCCACATCTTTACTGAGATACTCGAGGGGTTGGGGGGTATATCATTTCTCACTTCTCATTTCTATTATCATTCATCATCATTATGTACGTACTGGAAGGATTTGTATATTTATGTATTACTTGTAAGAAAAATTACTTTGACATTGGCTAAATGTGCTAATCGCACGAAGCCATCAACTAAAGGAAAAAAAAAAATGTAATTCTATTATTTTCCTCAGAAAATCGATTTATTTTCCGTATTATTTTTTTACTTAATTGCATATAAATAACATCTTCAATGCCTGCCAACTTGACTATTGCTGAAAGGGCGCAAATAATTGCTCAATTTAATGTAGGTTTCAACATTAGTGCGATATCCTTGCGATATCGAGAAGCTTAAATATATCGAGACGTCAAATAAAGATGGTACTAATAGAAGTTGTCAGATCGATCTGCAAGCGAAACTAATCTTTATCACCTATGAATCTGCCAAGCGACACTCAACTTTAGGGTGGTAATCCACAATTTTTCGGGCGACCGTACTTACTTAATATTATAGTCACAAGATAAGGAGACTGCAGAAGCTAAACTCCATGCAACTTGCTCGAGCAGCACACACATAGACCCTCGGGCTCGGCACACTCCGAGAGCGCAGCTGTTGCGTCGCGAGATTCCGTGCCCGTGAGAGGTTGTCTATCGTATGTCTACAACGTGTCATTTAAATTACGCAAAACCTCTTAGGTGGTGAACTTGATGACTCAGTCCAAGAAACTGAACAGCTTTTGTTCTACGACTTATGGAAAATCGCGAAATTTTTTTTCTTTCCATAGATAGATCAAAACTTACCGAGTGAATTCGTTTGAAGAGACGTTTTTTTTGGCGAATTTCGAAAAGTTTTAGAACAAATTAAAAGTGAGTCACCACTTAAGAGGTTTTGCGTAATTTAAATAACACGTTGTATATTGTATTGTCTTATTTTGTGGTATCGTTGTGTTCAGTCAGACATAATATATTAGGGATAAGAAAACTAGTACCTCATTAGTTGAGGATTCCGGATATAGTTCCTGTAAGGTACCTACTCTGTATATTATTTTTTAAGCCGTAAGGCTTTGTTTTTTAATAAGCTAATTGCCGTTAAGACGTGTTTTATTCCGGCGATTTCTTACCTAGCTTAGGTATATACATACGTATTAGATTCTTCAATTCCGAACTTTGAGATTTAACATCAAGAAATAATTACATTATGAAGATCAAGCGCTTTTTATATATGTTTTTTATCAAAACCGAAAATTAACAACTTTCCCTTCGACACTTCAGGGGTTAGCAACTTATATCGGCCAATGCAGATTAACTGCCCCACCATCAGACACGACATATCTCAGCGACGGACGTACGGTTCGTTACAAAATAACTCCGTTCCGCCCTGCGGTTGGCGGTGTGACGAGTATTGATGACGTCATCGCTCAACGCGCCAATCCGCGCCCGCCAAACAGATTTCAGTTTTAGTCCAGTTCGAAATTCAAATTTGTAATGTTTAGCCGGATCGGACCGCGGGAGTTTGCAATGGCAACGCTAGGGCACAAAGCAAAGAGACTACAGAAGGTAAGCGTCATACAAACGCGCAAGAGCAATGCACACATAGACAACTTCTCACGGACACGGAATCTCGCAACAGCTGCGCTTGAACTGGTTTTTTTTATATTGAAGGGTAAGCATGTGCCTTGATATTAAGGCAAGGGTTTCCAAAAAAACGGTGTATTTAAATGAGTTTTATTCGAAATGTATAAGGATTTGAAATCCAAAAAAAAATTTGTTATTCATTGGCCTTTTACCTAGTAATTTCGGCTGGTATTTTCACGATATTTTACAATTTCTTGCATCGAATATAATATCAAACATACGTCTTATTAATAAACTAAATATCATTTTATTCAAGCTTTATGTACACCGTTTCAGAAAAAGAAAAATATACGAAACCAATTGTCTTTGATTATGTAATGGTTGTCGGCCATCATAATTTTAAGAATAAGTAAACGTTCAATAAAATCCACATTATTGCCTAATTGCGGAACGCCTTGGAAATCTCACAGTCGGAAACGCTCGCCATAAGTGATGATAAGGCCAATGATGGGAGCGCATTTCACCCGGGATCCTCAACTAGTGAGGTACTGGCTATCTTATCTCTAGCTGCCGGAACACAACAATGCTATAAACATTGATGTTATGGCGACATGTTTAGATAAGATGGTGGACCACCAGGCGGACAGACAAGCCATACCACCAACCAAACCGAGCACACAAACATGTACCCCCCGCTGGGAATCGAACCAGGGACCTCTGGGTCTACACCGGTGGTCTTAGCCACTAGACCACAGAGGCGGTTAAAACGGTGGTTTCAGATTGTTCGAGATTCCGTGTCGGTGAGAGGCTCATGTGTGCGTTCCTCGAGTGCGGTACGTAAGGTGTCTGTCTATTAGACCGTATCATATACCATGACCGTGCTAGGAACGTATCAGGCACGGAAAGTAACATGACATTAGGCCCACTACAACGTATCAACAACATCATACACGTGCATAACGGGTTTAATGACAACCGTCAACAATTATTGTTGGCTCAAAATTCAAAATTCAAAATTCAAAATTCAAAATCATTTATTCAGTTTAGGCTACAAGTAGCTCTTGTGAATGTCATTATGCCATCGGTTCGTAAATCTACTCTGGGCGGGAGATCTTGTACTGAGAAGAACCGGCAAGAAACTCAGCAAGTGTCCAGCTCTTTTCTCCCTTACAGCGTCAAAAATATTGGAAAATGCCCTATCATAGCAGAACACTTTCCATTAAAAATAAACACAAAAAATATATATAAGACAATTACAACATGTAAAAAAACAAAATAAAAAATGTAAGTTAACAAATTTATATCAGATAATTATGTAAAGGTTTCAATTTCCACAATGTCATACAGCACCACTACAGTACTCTAGTAAAAGACAAAAATTGTTTAGGTAAAACAAAGTCAAACTATAATTAATAATACTAAAAATAAGATAAGTATGCAAGAGCAGACCAGCCTCCACAGGCGGCACCCGTTCACGAGCATGACATATGAATCAGCCATCGCTTCGCTCAACCATATTTTAGGGAACGTAACGACCCGACGCACACGCCACCACCGCAGAGACAGTAAAGAGAGCATGACACACTCAAGATACTCTAAATAAAAACTTAATGATCTATTTAACGCAACGCTGTTTGTTATCTGTAGGACAATGCTGATAAAGGCTGTCATATCAGTATAAAAAGTATAAAAAATAATTTTAATAAATTGATTCAAATATAATATGTGATTTTTATTATAACCAGGCTGTTTTATCATCTAAATATTCTTTGACTGTATAATAACCTTTTATAAGTAATAAAGACTTCACATGTTTTTTAAACTTATCTAAAGGTAAATCTAGTACAGAATTTGGTATTTTATTGTAATAGTGTATACCTTGCCCCAAGAAAGAACCAAGTACCTTCTGTAACCTGAACAGTGGCATTACAAGTTTTGTCTTATTTCTAGTATTGAAATTGTGTACGTCACCGTGTTTAGTAAAGGAGTTGATGTTGCAACGTACAAAAACTATACAATTATAAATATATTGAGATGCAACTGTCAGGACATCAATCTCCTTAAAAAGATTTCTTAGGGAAGTTCGTGATCCTAGTTTATAGATTGCTCTTATTGCTCGTTTCTGTAAAATGAATATAGTTTCAATATCAGCCGCTGTTCCCCACAGTAGGACGCCATACGACATGACACTATGAAAATAACTAAAATAAACTGTTCTAGCAGTTTCAACGTCTGTTAACTGCCTAATTTTTCTAATGGCATAAGCAGCAGAACTGAGTTTACCGGCCAATTTCGATATATGAGGATTCCATTGAAGTTTTGAGTCAAGGGTAATGCCTAAAAAGACTGTAGAATCTACCAAATCTAATTGATCACCGTTTATTCTAATATTGGTTGGTTCATTTCTGACATTTGGTAATATAAATTTAATACATTTTGTTTTCTTAGCGTTAAGCTGTAAATTATTAATAGTAAACCAATGGAGTACCTCTGAAAGAGCTTTATTTACATTTTCATAATTAGTCCTACACCTAGTCACATTAAAAATGAGTGAAGTATCATCTGCAAATAATACAATTTCACAGAAATTCTCTACAAAGAATGGTAAGTCATTAATATAAATCAAGAACAGAAAAGGACCAAGAATCGACCCTTGTGGAACTCCCATTTTTACATGAGAACCAGATGATTTAGTACCATTTATATCGACAGTTTGAGTTCTAGAGCTGAGATATGACTGTATTAAATTTAGTGCAAAATCTTCGAGACCGTAATAATGTAGCTTCAACACCAGAGTCCGGTGCTCAACGCAATCAAAAGCCTTGGACAAGTCGCAAAAAACTCCAAGAGCATTTTGAGACTTCTCCCAGGCATCAAATATATGTTTTATTAGAGCAACGCCTGCATCAGTAGTAGAACGACCCTTAGTAAAACCATATTGCTTACTATGTAAAAGGTTGTTTGTGTTAAAATATGACATCAACTGTTCGAGTATAATTTTTTCATAAATTTTACTTAGCGCTAGTAATATTGAAATGGGCCGATAGTTACTGGGGTCTTCTTTGTTTCCTGATTTGAATAAAGGTATAACTTTACTAAACTTCATAAGATCAGGAAAGATTCCCTTATCGACACAGTTATTAAAAATTTCGGCAAGATACGGTGCAATAGAATAAATAATATTCTTAATTACTTTAATAGATATACCCCACAAATCACTCGTGTTTTTCATTTTAAGTGATTTGAATGTTTTAATAATATTCATTGAATCAATGTATTTAAAATGAAAGGAAAGATTACATTTTGGTACATATTTTTGGAGTAAAGTTTGTGCAGCTTCCGGTGATGAATCTAAATTTGATGTTGTTATTACAGGTATATTTACAAAAAAATCATCAAAAATATTAGCAATTTGTGAATCTGAATTGACTAAGTTGTCGTTTACTTTTAAAGTGAAAGTATTATCCCGTGGTTTAAATTTACCTGTTTCACGGTTTATGATGTCCCAAGTGGCTTTGATTTTATTGTTAGACTTTTTAATTTTTTCTTTAATGTAATTAGATTTTGCTACTATGCACACTTTCTTACATTTTCGAATAATTCTTTACATATTCCGTAAAATTAACATTTTGGTTATATTGTTTTAAACTATATAAATCATACAATTTATTTCTACTTTTATATATACCAGTCGTGGCCCAGTCACAGAACTTAAGTTTATGAGTAATTTTTATTGTTTTTGGTGTAAACACCTGGTTGTATTCGGTCTTGATTAAGTTAAAAAGATTACTATAAAGCACATCTGGATCATCTTGTACAAAAGGCAATGCATCTATTTTACAAGCTATACTATTTTTGAAACACTCCACTCGCTCTTTTGTAACTGGTTTACAGTTCACTATTATTGGTTCATCCCTAATATCAAAATCATAGGTCACCTTCAAACCGCAATGGTCAGACGTAAGATTATTAATGAGTGACTTAGAAACAGGGTCATAGTCTGTAAAAATATTATCGAGACAAGTGGCCGAATGTGAAGTTATTCTAGTGGGTTCGAGAAATAGATTCAAAAGATTAAAACATTTAAATAAGGCAAGAAGACGAACACTCGTTGGAGTGTTTTCTAAAATATTTATATTAAAATCTCCACATACTAAAACAAATTTCTTTTTTAGTTTTAATTTTCTAAGTACGTCTTCCATTACTGTTTCAAAAATATTGAAATTGCCCGAGGGGGGTCGGTATACACACACTATTACAAAACTATTGAACTCCACACACGATAGTTCAATGTTACGCTCCACTGATAGGTCTACAATATCGTTGCGATTTTTGTATTTAATATTGCTTCTTACTAATATTAGAGAACCGCCGTGAATAGCTGAGCTTCGCACGTACGCGCTTGCTAGTTGGAAGTTATTTACATGGAACGATGTGTCATGACTTTTTAGCCAATGCTCAGTTATACAAAATACATGAATTACCTGACTTTTTGCTAATAATTCTAATTCTAAGTCCTTGCCAGCCAAACCCTGAATATTTTGATGTATAATAGTAATGGATGTGGGCTTGACTTTTGTCTTAGACCTCAGTTTAAACCTGAGGTTGTAACCTTATTACTAGATGTAAAAGTTGCATTAGTAGAACTACTAATGATTAAGTTATTATCATGAAAAGACTTAGTTATACCACCTATAACTGTATCATGTATATTAAAAGCTAACAAATTAGCTATCTGAGTCCTACATTTCTTAGAAAGATACATAGTATCTGACGTCAAACTAAAGTTTTTAATAAATTTATTTATATCGAAATATAAAATAGTGTCACTATGACGACAAATTAAATTAAAAAGTAATAAATTTAAGTCATAAATGCGCTTATTATTTTGTTCCCAGGTTAAATTTGTACAATAGGGAAAAGCACTAACTATTAACCTGCAATTCGTATCTGATTGCAGTTTAATCAAAATATTAAAATTATTTATAATGTCGCGTTTCTTCGTATGTGAACTGTAGACCACACAATATAATAACATTAGTGGAACTATTCAGTGTATCCTGTGATATGTTATTTACTATAGCATTAAATGATTGACCTGGAGTACAAATATTGGTCATTGAATGGTTAAGATTTGCATTCATAAGCAACCCTAAGCCCTGACCAAGTTTATCTGAGTACATAACTGTTTTTCTTACTAATTTAGTTACATTAGGTTTATGTATTGTTTGAGGAGCGGCTGATGTAGGACCGGGAACCAAAACAGACAAGTTTGGTGACTTTATCAGAACATTAGAGTTCAGCGATAAAGACTCTTTGGTTATGTTAAAATAAAGGTTCATCATCATCATCATCATCTCAGCCAAAAGACGTCCACTGCTGGACAAAGGCCTCCCCCAAGGATCTCCACAACGACCGGTTTTGTGCTGCTCGCATCCAGCGGCTTCCCGCGACCTTCACCAGATCGTCGGTCCACCTTGTTGGAGGCCTGCCCACACTGCGCTTTCCGGTACGCGGTCGCCACTCCAGGACTATTCCGCCCCAGCGGCCATCAGTCCTGCGAGCAATGTGACCTGCCCACTGCCACTTGAGCTTAGCAACTCTTCGGGCGATGTCGGTTACCTTTGTTCTTCTGCGGATCTCCTCATTTCTGATTCGATCACGCAGAGAAACCCCGAGCATAGCCCTCTCCATTGCTCTTTGAGTGACCTTGAGCCTTTTTATGAGGCCCATAGTGAGCGACCACGTCTCAGTCCCGTATGTCATCACTGGCAACACACACTGGTCAAAGACTTTCGTCTTGAGACACTGCGGTATATCGGACGAGAAGATATTTCGTAGCTTACCGAACGCTGCCCAGCCTAATTGGATTCGACGATTGACCTCTTTGCTGAAGTTGGACCTACCTAGCTGGACCGTTTGTCCCAGGTAAACATAATTGTCCACAACTTCAAGGGCAGAGTCCCCAACCTTCAGAGGAGTGGGTACGACACGTGAGTTCGACATAACTTTCGTCTTCTCCATGTTCATTTTAAGACCCACTTGTTGAGAGACTATGTTGAGGTCACCGAGCATTGCGCCGAGGTCTTCCAGGGTCTCAGCCATGACCACTATATCGTCAGCAAACCGAAGGTGAGTGATGTATACGCCGTTGACGTTGATGCCGAGTCCTTTCCAGTCCAGAAGCTTGAAAACATCTTCCAGTGCAGCAGTGAACAGTTAAAAAATAAAGGTTAGGCTAAAATATTTTGCCGGCGCCGATATGTTCTGTGCATGGCACGCGACAGTGTTGGTCGGTGACGTAACGGTCTAGTAGGCATAGTTTCATACTTCTAAATTTAAAAACATTTTTTTTTTGCCTAAAACGTTCCTTTGGGGTCCATATTGGTTTGCATAAATTAAAGAGGCATATTTTAAGGCTGCATACTTAACGTTTTTTGGCATTATCTTCGTTTCGCATAATGTTCGTTCAGAATAAATCATTAGGCATACTTTATTTCCCCATAACTTCTTTTATAATAATGATATATCAGCACCAAATGTTCATGCATAAACGTTTTTACAATACTAATCATACATAACATACATAAATAAAAAGCCATGTCATATAATAAGTGATTGTGAAACGTGTACATCATCATCTATTTTATCGCATCTGTCCACCAACAATTTTTGTATGGAGCTAGATTTCTGTTGTCTAATAAATAAAATAAATTTGGACGTATAGCAATTATGTTCTCTACATTTATGCTGATTAAAATTATGATGAAGACAGTTATAGTAAGTTAAAATTATGCCGATGAAACCATTATGGGTTTATAACACTCCGCTTATCATAATTTATGCGAGAACATTTTATGCTGAAACTGTTATGCCAAACTACATTATGACGAAAGAGATTATGCGACCGAAAGGGCTCCCGTTACTTTGTCATGGTCATAGGAGTCCTTTAAGCTTACCTTCTGCGTCTCATTTTTATGGCTACGGGTACTGCGAAGTAATTTGTTGCAAATTACTACTACTGGTCGTATGTCTGAATTTCTGAAATATTGCTCGGCGGGCGAGGGGAAACTGTGCGCCGCATTATTGGTGCGCTCAACTATTTCGGACGTCGGTATCGGTATTAAAGTAGTAAAAGTAAATAGCCTACGAATATCCCACTGCTGGGCAAAGACCTCCATCGTTGTAATCAAGTCTACTATCAAACGCCTCGGTGGCCGAGTGGCAAGACGCACGGCCCGATGCTTGAAGGTCTCAAGGTCTATTCCCAGGTCAGTCAAAGTGTGTTTCGGCTTTCTCTATGCACAGCCCGGGTTAACAACCACCAATCCGCACTGGGCCCGCGTGGTGGTTTATGGCCCGTTCTCCCTATCCATCCATAGGGAAGGCTCGTGCCCCAGCAGTGGGGACATACAATGAGCTGATGGTGATGATGATACTTAAACTTATACTGACTGATGATAATAAATAAAATGTCGATGTACATCATATCTTAAAAGCACTGTGTACTGCAACTTACAAATAAAACTATACATTGCTCTCTTTTAGTCTAGACGCTGATTCAGTTAATTTGTCCATTTCACTAAATGCCAATCTAAAGGATGTGGACTGCGCCATATAAAACTATTTAACAAGCTTTCTCCCTAACAAAAACATAAAATCAGTGTCCCCTACCATAGGCTGAATTATTAAAAATGATAAGTTCGAATACAAAAGTAATGGTATACCTACTAACATTATTCATTAGCATAAAGTGCCTTACAAATAAACAAAGAACAAACTCTAGATAGTTATTCCGTGTTTCGTTCCTGTTACGTAAACGTCATTTCAAATTAGAGTAAAAGAGACAAAATACGAAATAACTATACGAAACTTTTTCTTTGTTTATTTGTAAGACCCAAAATTTTTAACAATACTAAAATACAATTATTATTAAGAAATATACAAAATCAAAACAAATTACTAATCGAGTGGTAATCAAGTCTCGATTCTGCTTTTCCCAAATTGTAGGTTGTTTTTTCGCAACGTTTTCCTAATACTTATATATTTATATTCCCAATTTATAGCTTATCTATTTATAACTGATCTTCGGTCATTTACATGTAAAAATGTTAAAATCAGTTCTTGATGACGTTGTTGTTGACATTAAAAAGGCTCCTTTGTCTTATAAAGAAAAAAAAAATTATTTCAGCTTGCCCGTCGGACAAGCCGCATGTCGCTAGGTATCGAACTTTAGACTTTTTTTATACAGTGGAAAACTCTTCGTCTGAGTACCTATCACCGCACCCGGAGAGGCACGGATGGTATATCGGGTGCTCCCCTCCAGCTCCCGCCTTCCTACCCAGACCCGAGGGTCTCGAAAGGGAGACCTAGAGGAAAATCATCACAATCTAATAATAAAAAACCTTTAATATTAATTCTGGAAGATCTACCTACTACGAGTACCTAACGTTAACTTATTAGCTACAAGCTACGTACTTAACGCAAGTTAAACAGTTATACTTTAAAAGTCACCTCTAACTCGATTGACAAATCTCGACAGAAGCAAATAGTAACGCCCGCCTACCAGTCAACTGGCGTCCCGCCAGATACAATTCATCTCCATTAACGTTTTCATTGAATGTGAGATACGCAAAAAACTTCATCCGCACGTAATGTATTTAAAACACTGTGTAAATCCACTTACGCGGAGTTCCGATTTACGACGCTCTGTACACTGAATTACGATCTTTTAGCGCAAATTAAATAAGGCACTATTGTAGATTAGGTGGTAGACACTATTTGTCTAGGAAATTAAGCGTTACGTCCAGCAGCGAGATGGGGCGGCGAGAATTTGTACGATTTTCTTGGCCGATTCAAAGTGCTTAGCAATTTTAGTAACTACTTATTTTGTGGTTAAAGTTTTTATTTGTATTTATTGTATTTATATCATATCAACATTTTTCAATTCTGTTCTTTAACAGACATTATCCAACAACAGCTTATCGTGTCTGCGGAATCTATTTTACTTATAAGGTCATCTTAATAATGATTTTTCACTTTGGTTTGTTTTGGCGATATTGCGACAGTTCCTTAACGTTCCTGGCGTTATGACCTGACGTAGATGGTTCCTTGTGCTTGCGCAAGGATGTCTGACACCTAACTTTATAACCGTAAGGTTGGTGGGGGGTGTCAGTATAAACTTTAAAGTCGTGTGTAGCGGGGTGTGCCGTGCGCGCTAGCCACTGCGCCATCAAACTTTTAATTGAAGAAAATATTATTCATCACCTCGCCATCACGAGCTCGTTTTATGTCCCCACTGCTGGGGCACGAGCTTTCCCTATGGATGGATAAACACAGGGAGAATGGGCCAGGTCACGCGGGCCCGTGCAGTTTGGTACTTGTTAACGACTGCTAATGGGGCCAACGGCTTTACGTGCCTAGGGAGGAGCTCGAGATGATACATTTTTGGTCACCCATCCGATGACCGGCCTTTGCGAAAGTACCTTAACTTCAGCAATCGCTGTCCAAGCGCGCTAGCCACTGCGTTATCAAACTTTTAATTAAAGAAAAATGTTGTAACCGCGACCTATATTTACTATTAAATATTGTTTGTTGTATATGTTTAGGATATACTAGGTATCCTAGACAGTGCACACAGAGCAGTTCCGCCCGGCATACCTCGACAATCTGCATAACATTTGCATCTGGCTTCCTCCAAGACAGGATCTATTCCTAAGCTGACTGGCAAACATGACCTAGATGCATTACCATTTTACAACAAGCACTGTTAATAAACCAAATATCAACCTTATTTATACGTATTTATAATACCTAATATATTTTAATTTAAAAAACCTGAAATATAATAATTGTAAAGTAAAAAGTCAATAGAATATTATAATGCTCGCCCTGTGTAGACTTACGAACCGATGGCATAGTGACATTTACAAGAGCTACTTGTAGCCTCAACTGAATAAATGTTTAAGAAATGTTGAATATATATATTTATATTTATGTATATATTATTATATATATATATATATTTTTATATGTATAATTGAAATCAAATTATCGCCACAATTAGTCTTGGCATAATCACCACGCTTGCCAAATGCTGGTTTGTGATCAAAACAGCCGCTATGCTTCGGGAAATCTGAAACACGATTTTCTTTTATTTTTTATTTTTAAGTGCTAATTGCTGCACTTATGCTGAATTAAATATTTATATATTATTATTTATAATTAAATTATAGTATCTTTTTTTTAAAATTTTCTTGTTACGGGAATTAAACCCAAGACATCGGGTATATAAATATCATCCATACGGGTGAATTATATAAGAACTAGCGACCCACCCCGGCTTCGCACGGGTGCAATGCTGATACACGCAACCGCTATGTCCCTGCATTTTAAATCTGTAATATCTTCGAAAATATTCATTTAAATTACATGCTGTACAGGGCCATATTAATCTATATTGTTAAGGTACTTAATTGGATAAGGATTAATGCTGTATTGCTTAAAATCGCTTCGTAAATAAGCCATTATTTCTCGTAATAAGTAAAGGATACAAAATTATTTGTGGGTTATCCCTAAGAGATAGACATATACCATCGCGGACTTTTTTGTAGACCTTTTTAAGGTGTACATTATTTTTATCTATCTCTCATTGTTCAGCCAGCGTTTGCTATGTAAGCGCAAAAAATGTGAAACCTCTAAAATTATCAGTGTTTCTCTACTATATTATGCATGTATTTATGCATGTATTTATACATATAAACCTTCCTCTTAAATCACTCTATCTATTAAAAAAACCGCATCAAAATCCGTTGCGTAGTTTTAAAGATTTAAGCATACATACATACCTATGGACAGCGGGAAGCGACTTTGTTTTATACTATGTAGTGATAATGCGTGGGACAAGATAGTAACAAGGCGATGCGTATCGAGAACGAAGAAAAGCATTTCAAATCTTTCAATTTATTTGTTGTAGATGCGATAATATTTTTCGTTTTTAGTTCAGTACCTACATAATAGAATAAGTAGTTTTTACAGAAATCGGTGGCCAATTTCGTGACTTTTTGAAAAATTTCGCTTTTTCATATAGTTGCGAATTTGGCCAAAATTCACGTGTCTTTCTTTCTTGTTTGCTGTTCTTAATACATAAATAAATCATCTGCAGTGTTAAACGTACCACTGCTGGGTGTAGCCCTTCCCACATGAACAATAGCTTAATTATAGCGGCATTACACTATAAACATCACACTACAATATAGCATTGTATATGCTTTGTAAAAATAAGAATAATTATTATAGATTTATTTACTTACCACTCAAAATTCCTCATTAGCGTTAACCCATTAATAATTAGGCTTGCCCGCTTATTGGGTAATTACCCATGGGTAGGGACACGCCCTTAATAAACCGGGAAATACAAAATCCCACAACTAAACATCTCGAAACATACAACGAACGCCGCAATCTCCGGCGCAATCAAGTTTAACACAAAACTAACGGATCGTCAAAATAAATGCGTGTCCACACATAAATCTGGCCGTTTGCCCCCCGCCTGCCGTCGGACCCCGATAATGGGGTTGCCAAATTACCCGTCTATTTAATTTGCCTGAATGAATAATCGAATCAGGCTGGCAACTTTGAGACGAATTAAATTTGCCGAATGTTGACTCATTGTTCATCCGTGTTTTGTTTTTTTGTTCATTCCCTTTTTTTATTGGGTTAAACTTTTTGGGGGGTGTTGATGGGTTCCATTCCATTATACATATTGATAGGGAAAGAAGTAATTTAATTTGCGCCGTAAATGTGGAAAGCATTAAATAAATTGTGATTTATGAACGATTTTATTATTAAATATTTATGTAAAGTAATTACTTAAAGTACCTATTTATCATCAGCAGCAGCCGTCCCAATGCTGATTTCATGCCTGCCCACATACCTACACAATAATAGACGGAGAGATCGGGTTGGTAAATGCAATTGGGCTAGCATTGAAAACGAAACGCAATTTACCTGACCTAGGAATTTAAATATTTTTATTATATTAATTTTTACATTCAAAATGCTATAAGTATGTAGTAACAAGATAAAATTTTACTAGAAAAAATTAATCGTGTCAGAAAACTCGAGTAGGATCGAACTTATGACTCTTGGATTACCGGTTCAGTTCTCTGACCGCTGAGCTATCAAGGCTATACGACTATTTTATTTTTTTGTGATGGAAATTGTCCTTTTATGATGGGGCACTTTCCAATATTTTTGACGCTGTAAGGGAGAAAAGAGCTGGACACTTGCTGAGTTTCTTGCCGGTTCTTCTCAGTACAAGATCTCCCGCCCAAAGTAGACTTACGAACCGATGGCATAATAACGTCCATAAGAGCTATTTGAAGTCTAAACTGAATAAATGATTTTGAATTTTGTTTTTTTTTTTAATTTAATAGGTGCTTTACAAATAAACAATGAATAAATTCCGAATAGTTATTCCGTGTTTTGTCTCTTTTACTCTAATTTGAGATGACGTTTACATGACAGGAACAAAACACGGAATAACTATTCGGACCTTATTCTTTGTTTTTTTGTAAGGGGTTTAGAATTTAACCCAAGACTTCCAGATTTTGAGGAGAGCGCTCATATGACTCGGCCACCAAGGCGATAATAGTCATAGTCACATATAATTATTGTATCATAGATCTTACAGTATTATAAATTAGTTCCTTAACATTTGCTATTCCTATATAATTAGAACATGCATGGGCGATTCAAAAGCACTTTTCTTAAGTTTTTTTTTAAAATAAAACATTGTGACTTTAGCTTTGACTTTGACATGAAAGTAAAATAAAAAGATTTGAAGTAGTACCTAAACGAAAAAAACTAATGTAAGTAACTTATATGTAAGTAAGAGTCTTAAGAAAAAGTTCCAAATTAAAAAAATATATGTACAAGTTGCCGTCTAAAGAGAAACCAATCTCAGTGATCAAAAGCCGTTTGCCCCCACATAAGGTGCAGCGGGGTGCAACGACCATCACAAATGGCTTTAGAAAAGCGCCTTAACGAGATTAAAAAAATATATTTTAAAAACAAATCCAAAGAATATTGTTCACGAATGACTTTGCGAATTCAACCCTACGTGAATAAGATATTGTAAATGGCTGACTTTTTGTATATTTCCATTGTATTTTTCCAATAAATGTTTAAACGAAACCTCGCCTTTGATACTGCACGAATTCTGCAGAAAATACCTATACCTATGTGATTAATTTCACATGTCGTTTATTTATTTTGCCTCTCTTGCGCTCGTAGTGCTGGCCGTATGATGCGTCACTCGACGCTAAACAGCATCATCCGCAGTGCTTTTGCCACCATTGGTTTACCGGCTGTCTTAGAACCAGCTGGTATCTCTCGCAGTGATAGCAAGAGACCTGATGGAATGACCATTGGGCCCTGGAAGCTTGGCAGGCCGTTGGTGTGGGATGCAACCTGTGCTGACACCGTGGCTTCCTCGCATGTTTGCGCCACTTCACTTCATGTGGGGGCTGCTGCGGTAAGCGCTGAAAATCGCAAACGGCACAAATACGCAAACCTAGGTCGAAATTATTTATTTGTTCCGTTTGCGGTGGAAACAATGGGTCCGGAGGGGGGCGGAGGCAAAACAGCTTGTTAAAGAGTTAAGTGCGTGCCTTATCGAGGCCTCCGGTGACACATGTTTAGTGTATTGTGATAAGGATCCAAAAGTTATACAAATTAAAATGCAAAAAGATTTCGATAACATCATTAAATGGGCACATGACAATGGAATAATGATAAATATAACTAAAACAAAGTGCATGTTAATATCTTCGCCATATAAACACGAAAAACATATAAATATCCTAATTAAAGGTCATACATACGAATGTTTACATAGCAATAGCACTCTAGATAACTGTTTATGTCAAAATCTGGAACAGGTTAAGTCCTATAAATATCTAGGATTAACCATAGATAATAAGTTTGTATGGAGCTTGCATGTTGAGCAGATCTGTAAAAAACTACGCAGTATAATGGGTAAACTGTATCATTTAAAATATATGACAAGTAGAGGAATATTACGTATGTTGTATCACGCACTTGCGGAGTCAACTATAGACTACGGGTTGGGTAGCTATGGCCTTACGTTCCCAGTGTATATCAATAAAATTAAAGCATTGCAAATAAGATTATTAAAATTATTAGTAAACAAAAGTGTCAAAAAGGAGTGTGAAAAAGAGTACGAAAAACTATATAAAATATGTAAAGTTGTACCTATAGACAAAAAGGTAAAACTTAAATTAATAATTGAACAATGTAATAATAACGAGCACAAGAAGGAACGGAGGTATAGCTATCCAACGCGTCAGTCTACAAGGACAAAATATGTAGTACCGAAAGTCACCAACTATTACGGAAAGCGTATGAGGCGATGGATTGTTCCGACAATATATAATGAGCTACCACCGGAACTACTTAGAGATGTCATCTCCAAAAACAACCTTAAAAGTATTTTAAAAAATCATTATTTGTCACTTTGCCCATGACATTGTAAAGTTGCATAAATTGTGTAAGTACCCTCGTAAAGTAGTGTAGTGTGTATTATATAAGTATTGAGTAGCATTATTGTAAAACTATTGTTATACAACCCCTATATGTTGTAGTAATAAGGGCACAGTTTTTTAATTTGTTTCCTTTTATGTTATAGTTAAGTAAAATATAGTAACATAGCATAGATACTTAGATATAATTAGAATTTAAATAAAAATTTAAATGTAAAATAGATTAAAAAACCAAGATGAGAACTACTGCCGACAAACTGTTATGCAGTTTGGCAGATGATAATTTTGTAGCAAACATTTATATTTTTTTCTGGAAAATAAATTAAAAAAAAAAAAAAAAAAAGAAGGCTGGCCGCTACCTCTGCCAGCGTATTAGTTTGGCAAAGGGGCAATGTTGCCAGCATTCTTGGGACCATTCCCATGAGCCCACAGTTAGAGGACATCTTTTATTTATAGGTCTTTAGTTAAAAAAAAACACAAATGTTGAAAAAATTTCCACGAGCAGGGTTTGAACCTGCACCCTTCTGACATACCGGGTCAGGTGCTCTTCCAATTGAGCTATCGTGGTTCTAACCAGCCCGCCGAAATTATTCAACACTATTTACTTTTTACTTTGAGAACCTGCACCCTTCTGACATACCGATCATAATATTTCTAAATTTGAATGGGCGCCTTTGGCTTTCAAAGTAAAAAGTAAATAGTGTTGAATAATTTCGGCGGGCTGGTTAGAACCACGATAGCTCAATTGGAAGAGCACCTGACCCGGTATGTCAGAAGGGTGCAGGTTCAAACCCTGCTCGTGGAAATTTTTTCAACATTTGTGTTTTTGTAATTTGTTTGCAACAAAATTTGCGTTAAAAATTATATAAACATTTATAAATAGCTTGCCTACTTCTTAACTGATCTTTAGTATTTGTAAAAATATTATGATCGGATGTTAATGACGGTAGTTGTTAACATTGAATGGGCGCATTTGGCTTTCAAAGTAAAAAGTAAATAGTGTTGAATAATTTCGGCGGGCTGGTTAGAACCACGATAGCTCAATTGGAAGAGCACCTGACCCGGTATGTCAGAAGGGTGCAGATTCAAACCCTGCTCGTGGAAATTTTTTTAACATTTGTGTTTTTGTAATTTGTTCGCAACAAAATTTGCGTTTAAAATTATATAAACATTTATTAGGTCTTTAGTTTTTAATTTTCTAATTATTTTACTGTTTCATTTTTCAACTTAAGTTATGTAATGTTTCTTTTTGTTGTATAAATTAAGTATGTTAGCCCTTTTACTATAATATATGTATTTTTTTATTCAAAATCAATAGTAAAATTTAATCAGTATATTGCTACTTTCATACATTTATTGTTTCATTGTTTAACTATACGATAGTTCTGAGGTTCTGACGTTTCTGAGGTTAGGAAGCAAGATTTTGTACATGGTCCTTCGAGCCGGATTAATTATTTATTATTTTAATGGCTTCATAAATGATAAAACTATAAGCCCACTTCAACCAATGCTATACATATCTATATTATATTTAAAACTATTACTTGCAACGCTCAAGGATAGTGTCGTTTTCAATTAGTGAAAGAAATGTAGGAAACCTGAACAAGAAACGGTTATTTGGATTAAAGAAATATTGTAAAGCCAACAAAAAAATCTCTAGTTATAAATGTTGATAATATTTTATAAATTTTAATTTATTTTAAACTTTTGCAACCAAATATTACATGGCGGACTTAATGCCTGAGGCATTTTTTTACCAGTCAATCATAGGGTTGTACAGTAATGATAAGGTGCAATTTTGAGCGACAACAAAAGTTTTACAAAATCTAAACTTATAATACATAGGTACATAAATTGTTTATACTTACAACACAAATATATAAAATACTTTAAAGATTATAAAACTATACCTACTTAGGTAAATAATTTATAAGTTATTTAAATCGGGTTTTACTGAGATGATTTTTCCAAGGCTTCAATAAGAAAAAGCATAGTCTTTAGTATTCGTATCAAAATTATACAGAGTACACTCAAGGCATTTATTTAAGTATTAAATAGTGAATCTAAATACATGTCTTATAAAATCTGATTCTAGTAACCGGTAAAGTAATAAACATAATAGGTTGTTATAACCTTTCTCGTAAAAAAGATAACATTCTTATATTTATTTAAAATATTACACTTTTTCGTATTAAAACCTTGGACTTCACAACTTCACGTGATACTTAAAAACTTAACCCGTAGAATGTCAAGTAAGTACCTATAATATTTTTTTAAATGACACTTCCTTTTAGCACTTACGAGATAATATCTCTTGCCTAGCATTTCTTAAGGGTCATTTAAAAGTCCTTCGTAGCGTTAAGGGTCGTTATACTGAAGGCATTTACCGTGTTAAATATAATGAACATAAGAAATGTTAAGTAATAGTCTTTAAACTGTCCCAATGCTTGAAAAAGGCCAAAAAGGCAAAGAAATTGAATCCAGGACCCCCGGAATTCATATCTTATCTAGTTTCATAAACAAGTGATGTGATGTTATTGTTGTAACAACTACTCTAGGTTTCTTTTACAATTGATGTGTTATTCAACACTTTTTTCAAATTGTTATTGATGTGATGTTATTTTTGTAACAATTAATCCAAGATTCATTTGCAAATATCAAATTAAATGTTACGAAAATTTTAAAATTATTACAATAAAATACGATTTGTACGCAATCCTTTCCATATTGAGCCAACCCGAAATAAAAGTGACGGTCTAAATAATATAACGAGGGGAGCTTGGTTATTCAGCCGGCAATTTAAAAATCATGATTTTGTTAATTACCGGCCGATTGTCTTAGGGCGGGTAGGGCGGGATTATATTTATAAATAAAATTATTTCAAAGTCGAAAAGGATTATCGCACCATCTTATTTAAATTTCCTTTTTTAATGATCAGATTTTTTTGGAAAAATACTTGTACTGACAGACGGTGGGTTGTTTAAAAAGGCCGTGTTAAATACACGTTAAAAAAGTGTTTAGGAAGCTAGTTATATTTTTTATGGACAATTTCAGAACCATTTATAAAATATTTCTTTAATTTAAGATGTAACTAAGTAGTAGTTTTATGTCTCCATTTCAGCAAAAAAAATATCGGGTTCGATTCCCAGCGGGGGAATAGTTTGATTGACTGTTGGTATTGTTTTAAGTCCGCGTATCTATCTATCATAATTTTTCTAACTCTGTCGCCCTAACAAAAATGTTAACAACATTAAAGTATTTTCACTTACATTTCAATTTTAGTTAGTGCGTTCCGTTTCACGCAAAGTGAGCTTACGATATGTAAAGTTGGGTCTGGAATTTAATAACATTATATAATGGGATCCAAACAATACATTAATATTGCTTATCATAATAAAGTTATAAAAAATACCATAAAGTTTTTTATAATTAAAAATTAAATTATGAAAATTACATTGGTGACATTTTTATGAATAACACACTTAGGTACATTAAATATCATACTAATATTATAAACGCGAAAGTTTGTAAGTATGGATGGATGTTTGTTACTCTTTCACGTAAAAACTACTGAATGGATTTGGATGAAATTTGGCATACAGATAGTTTATAACCTGGATTAACACATAAAATACTTTTTATTCCGATATTCCCACGGGAACGGGAACCACGCGGGTGAAACCGCGTGCGGCCGCTAGTTATAAAATTAATACCTACTATTAGCGTTTTTGCGAAGAGACAGACGATCATAAAAAATATAACTATTAATTAGTTATGATGATGACTGTACTTCTGTGCTTCAGATCCTAAAAGGGTCATAAAATGAATAATATTAGTCCACCCAAATCATACTAATGCAGGTCATGGCCTCCTCAGTACTATCTTACTTTATATAACATCAAAGAAAGTAAAGTCAGTAGATCAATTCTATTTCCATATTATTGCTACCACAGATTGCTTTGAAGTGTTTAAACGTTGAGTAATTTTATGATTCATATTTAATACGTGCAACTGTACTTTTAAATCGTCTATACCATGTTTGATGTAAATTAAGAACTTATTATTAATTATTATTATTGATTGAGAAAGAAAAAAATCGCGACTAAAACGTAAAAAGTGTTTTATTGACTTCTAGGCGGGAAAGTGAAGAGTAATGTTTACGGTTTAATTTTATTTCCTAAAATTTATGTTCTGTCGAATATTAATGTAAAATAATGGTGGATTATTAACCGTTAAGTGTTCGTGAATGTGCATGAGTGTTGCGTTGGCAAATGAAACAAAACAGTACAACGTCACTTTTATAAATTCTCTTAAGAAGTCCGCGTAAGGTCTCAATAAACACCCCATATCATTAATGATACTCAAGGGGATGGGGGGAATATCATTTATCACTACTCATTTCTGTTATCATTCATCATCATCTTATTATGACACTGGCCAAATGTTCTAACCGAACGAAGCCATCAACTAAAAAAAACACAAAATAATAATAAAAAAACCTTTATTGAAATACGTTTACATCTATCGTTTACAAAGAGCTCTAAAGTCTAAACTAATAATTTAAAATAAATTAAATACTATTGCCCGAGCTGGGTAAACCCTGTTTTTCAGGCGAATTTGGGCTTAATCTAAGTTTAATATAAAGGAAAACACAAATGAATATAACAGTTGATACGCATAATTACAATCTAATATAAAGGCATAAATAAAATAATAATAAGTTGACACACAAAGAAATAAATAATAATAAAAATACTTAACAACGGTCAATAACCCCTCCGTATCGTCGTAGGACATTTTTTGTAATAATTAAATAGGTTTATGTAATGTAAGGTATCTATTTAGTTAATAGTAATATTTTTTATGATCGTCTGTCTTTTAGCAAAAACGCTGTCGTATTAATGTATTTTATAATATTTAATGCAAGTGTGATATTCATCAAAATACCACCAATGTTATTCATTTTATTTTTAATTATACAAATTTTTTAAGTATAGTTTTTTTATAACTTATTTTTTGATTCCATTAAGCATGTTATTAAATTCCAGAACCAACATTACAATATCGTAAGCTCATTTTCCGTGAAACGGAACGCACGCAAGTAAATAGGTTTATGTCACAGACGTATTATACGTCTGTGGTTTATGTAATGTAAGGTATCTAAATAAAAAGGTTGCACTACACTTAACTATCTCTTGGCGTCCAAGAGATCTGGGTACGCGACATCAACACTGCCCTACATTCTACACAAAGGGGCGTCGTTAGACTCCTGTGGGAGACACTGGCTGAGGATAAATAATATTCTGCAAGAAAAAACACTGCACTTCTTTTTTAAGGGTGCGCCGTCCGTAAGTGACAAGTGTCATATATTTTATTTGATATGTCTTCATCAAAGACATTTAAATAACTATATTAAATCTCTTTGGTCTTCATCCATATAAATTTGATGCCGCGTGGCCATACTAATTTTGTATGTGGAATTTAACGTGTTAATTTGAAAAATAATAATATAATAAATAATAAAAACCGCTCGATAAATCGAAAATGTGAGTCTCACTTTTTCGATTTACACAATCATATCACATATCACATCACATATCTACACTAATTAGTAATTGTGTAGACATAATTAGAGGTATAATAATTTAGATAAACTTAGGGTATCAACTAAACGCCGCCACTCGTTTTCATGAGATTTTTGCCCAACTTTAAATGATATTGTAAAAAAAACTATAAAGTGTTATGAATTTATGGGACGGACTAGTTGTAAACACGTTTCCTTTGATACTAAATGTTTATTTTGTTTATGTAATACGATAGTTTTTTCATCTTAAAGCAACTAAACCGTGACTACACTTTTGACTTTTTTTGGTCAGCGCACCCCTTAATTGGTTTTTGAGAGAGATTGCTGATTGCCTCAAACGGCATTTTAAGCGTCACCGTGCTTTTTTGGGGGCGGCGAGGTACGTAAAGGGTACCTCAAGCCGTGTGAAACGAATCACCTTCGTAGGTTTTCTAGAAGGAACGGCATCACACACTTAAAAGTGCGTGTCCTCGTGCCCTACTAGATTTTCCGAAGGGTTCGGATCGGGGAGCGGAACCACCCGAGGGCGCCTCTAAAGGCTCGGACCTCGGCTCGGGTAGACCGGGCCGTGAAGGAGGAGTCCTTAATTGCTACAGCGAAATCTGCGTTCCTTCAAAGAGTGCAGATGGACTGAGGCACGAATTACAGAATGATAACGTTTTATTTATTTTTTATTCCTTAAGGGTGAGTACTTGGTCTTCATATCACTTGGTGTAACGTGATGAAAAGGCTGGAGATGGAAACAGACTTCAGCCGGAATCCTCAACCACTGTTGAACTGGCTATCTTATCTCTAACTGTCGGGTTATAACAATGATACTAACATTGACGTTAAGAGCGTTTACGCCGCACACTAGCGCCGCGAATGAAAAAAAAACATAAGTATCTAGTAGTTAGAGATAGAAAATCAAATTATGCTCAACAAACTATTTGAATTAAGTAAATAAATAAGACGTTACAGCTAAAAACGGCCACTTTTAACTATAACGCCGTATTTAACTAAACCATAACATGTCAGATGTTCATTAGGTGACGTAAAAATTACTAAATTACTTCATTCAAATAGTTTGTTGAGCATAATTTGATTTTCTATCTCTAATTACTAGATATATATTTTTTTCATTAGCGGCTCTAGTGTGCGGCATAAACGCTCTTAAAGCTATACGTACTCAGATGAGTAACTAGGCAAATTAAAAACAAAGCCGTATACAACCTAACCCAACCAAGTACAAAAATGTACACTTAGCAGGCAATCGAACTCGGGACTTCTTCTGAGACCGGTGGTTCTAACCACTAGACCACAGAGACGGTCGCTCACTTGGTCGAATGAAAAAAATACGAAAAATATTTTTATTGCAACAAACACCAATTTACTAATTAATATTGCCCTGGTTTCTGTAAATGGCAAATAAAACTCGTACCAGAGCAATCGGTAAAAGGCTTCCCTTAACAATTGTTTCAACTGCTTGTCTGATAACTTTTAAAACAGATATTAAGAGAGCTTTTAATCCGAAAAACAGACGATAATATGTAGGTACTGTAAAAGCTACTCTATAAAATAAATAAAACAAACATGTACGAGCACTGATAACTAATCCGCCATATCCATAGCAACTGTTGGCATGAGTGGCAATACAATTTTTTTATTGCCATAATAAAAAAGTAGGTTTTTATTTAGAGTGCTTGCGTCGAGCGGGCGATAGTTTATGATTCATTTTACGCTCAATTTATTTATAACTTACTTTTCATTTTTATGCTTTTCCATGTCTATAACGGACATGTGCAAATTCAAGCAGGTTACTTTGATTTAAAAACTGCATTTACATAATGTTTAAACGTAATATTCAAGAAGACAAACAAAACAATAAAATTATAGACAGACGTCTATATGATAATGTTTAAACAAAGTTATAAACAGGGCCGATTAACGGTGCCCGCACACGACCGGCTTTTTGTGGGACCGACAATCGGACCGATTATTTCGCCGAGGATTTAGTACCGATTTGTGACAGACTTTTTGTAAGACTTGTGCGTTGCTACATAGAAATGGTAACTGTTTAGAATCCCGGCTTATTTTGTCTGTACCTGTTTATTTACCGTGTTTTATGTAAGATGATATTTTTGATACAGTGACACGCTTGATTCATCCGTCGGGTTGTGGCCGAATATCTTTGCTTTTAAAATTAAGCAACACTCGCAAAAGCCGGGTCATCGGGTGGGTAACGTATACGTAACGTAACGGCATATAATTTTGTAAATGTCGTTACATATTGAATTAAAGCTGTGGAGTTTCTTGCGCCCATTCTTCTCCACAGCTAAAAAATAGACGTCCTGAATGGGTAGTAGGTAAAAAAATTATGGACGATTCAAAAGCACTTTTCTAAAGTTTATTTGAATAAAGAATATTTGACTTTGACTTTGACTTTGGGTGACCGAAAAGGAATCATTTCGAGCTCCTCCGTGCTTCGGAGGGCACGTAAAGCCCTTGGTCCCGGCTGCATTAGCATTCGTTAACAACCGCCACTGTGGTGGCTTAAGCTCGTTGTCCCTGTTCTGTTTCCACCATAGGGAAGGCTTGTGCCCCAGCTGTGGGGACATAAAATGGGATGGGATGTGATGATGATTTACATATAACTCACAACCTACCTAAATAAACATAAGAATGATACAACAAAGTAAACGCAGGACTTCTTGGCGGGAAAGTGAAGCGTCATGTCTGCGGTTTTGCTTTATTTTCCAAAATTTGTGTTATGTCGAATATTAATGTGAAATAATGGTGGATTATTAACCGTTAAGTCTTCGTGAGTGTGCATAAGTGTTGGCAAATGAAACAATACAGTGCAACGTCACTTTTCAAATTCTCTCAAGAAGCTCGCGTGAGGACTTAGTAAAGCCCCACATCTTTACTGAGATACTCGAGGGGTTGGGGGGTATATCATTTCTCACTTCCCATTTCTAATATCATTCATCATCATTATATATGGAAATATTGTTTATTTATGTATTACTTTAATTACTTTGACACTGGCTAAATGTGCTAATCACACGAAGCCATCAACTAAAAAAAAAAAAAAAGTAAAAGCAGTCTACTTTGTATAGGCACCATTCATTATTGATACTGATACGCATGACCGATCCGATCCGAACCCTTCGGAGAATCTAGTAGGGCACGGGCACACGCACTTTTAAGTGTGTGATGCCGTTCCCTCTAGAAAACCTCCGAAGGTGATTCGTTTCACACGGCTCGAGGTACCCTTTACGTACCTCGCCGCCCTGCGCCCCCAAAAAAACCCGGTGACGCTGAAAATGCCGATTGAGGCAATCAGTAATCTCTCTCAAAAAAAAAAGAAATGATACGCGTGATCCTTCCGTCGTCAGTACGTTTTCTATACGAATATTATAAAGAAGAAACCTTTGTATCTTTGTATGTATGTATGTTTGCAACGAATAAACTCAAAAACTACTGGACCGATTTAAAAAAATATTTCACCATTAGAATGCTACATTAGTGCTGAGTAACATAGGCTTAATTTAAAAAAAAATGTCCACCCGTGCGAAGCAGGGACGGGTCGCTAGTATTTTATAGAGGCGTAGCTATCTATTTTTTTAAAGGTCTCTTTTCTATAGATAACTGTAATCAAAACCGCTGCTGGTAAAATCGGAAGAGAGCGTACATGGGCCGCCCTACAGGGCGCCGGCACCGTCCGATCCGCAGACCTCGATACCAATAAGCCGACCAAGTCACAAAGGATCTTGCAGAGCTAGAAGTGCCCGACTGGTTAGTGGCATAAAGAAGAAAACATCGGTGGTGTGCTCTTCTGTCGGCTTTGATTGCTTACTTACTAATTACACTTTTTCCGTGTAGAGATACCAACATATTATACACTAGCGGCCGCTCGCGGTTTCTCCCAAGGTTCCCGTTCCCGTAAGAATATCGAGATAAAAAGTATCCTATGTTTCAAAGCAGGTTATAAACTATCTGTATGCCGAATTTCATCCAAATCCATTCAGTAGTTTTTACGTGAAAGAGTAACAAACATCCATCCATACTTACAAACTTTCGCGTTTATAATATTAGTAGGATGATGTTTGGTAATATGTGTATAGGAAGATCCAGGTTCGATTCCTGGCTGGGTCGGATAGACGTTTAATTTTTTCACTTTATTTTATAAGTATTTAATTCAGCTTCAGTGCAGCAATTAGCACTTAAAATTAAAAAGTAAAATTTACTATAGCGTTGTTATCAAATTTGTGGTATTTCATCTGTAAAGATGAATCTACATGGCCATCGGTTGCAATGACCGTTGAATAGATGGCACTCTGCTGCTAAAAAAGTATTAAAAAATATTAAAATGCAGTGACAAAATTCAGCGCTTACATCAGCCTTCCCGGTAGCATAGCGGTCAGTGCAGCCGCCCGGATCGCGGAAGACCCAACCCCCCGACCGCCTAACCGATCGCTTTGACTACGCGTACAGTTTATAACGTCCATATTGCCACCTCGCACCGCCTATGAAAGTAATATCAAAAGCTAAAGGCTATATTTTTCTTTCGATATTGCTTTCATAGGCGGCACGAAATGACAAAATGACGTCATAAACCACACACATAGTTAAGGCGATCGATAAAGAACACTGTGATAACATGCGAAATCATATTTACGTAGATTTATTTTTCCATAAAAAACTCAAATTTATTTTATTACAATTTTTTTGTTCATTCCTGCATTGTTTCGACTTCTGTTTATGTTTAACAATGAGGTTGACGACCAAGAACAACGTATCAGCACAGTTTTACTTAGTAACAAAGAATCTCAATATCTCGGCCATATGGTATTTTTCAGTTATGTTCATATTTTTCAAGGGTTCTATGAACGGTACCCTATCTGCCATATTCGGGATTATACAGGTAGTACCAAACACCCTGTATTGTATAGTAAGCTTTTTCCCGTAGGAAGTACCAACATAGTAAGCTCGTAGACACGAACGTAAACCGCTTTATCAATTAGCCGATATCCCCTCGCGTTAAAACTATTTATTCGTCGTTTGTCCGGTTCGCCGTTTGTACGGTTCGCGCTTTGTCCGGACAAAATCAACATTCCCTTTTTCGAGTAAAGCTCTTAATTGGCACAAAGCTACGGTGTAACTGGGAAGTGGCCCTCTTCTGATTTATCTGTTTGATGAGCCATTGTGGTCTATTGGTTCTGTTTTTTCATTAATTTATAACTATAATACCGTTAATTGAGTTTAGATATAATTGTTTTAGAGAAATGGTAGTTTATGTGGATGGATATACGTTATTTGATTTATTCTGCCCTGTAGGGCGGCCCATGTACGCTCTCTTCCGATTTTACCAGCAGCGGTTTTGATTACAGTTATCTATAGAAAAGAGACCTTTAAAAAAATAGATAGCTACGCCTCTATAAAATACTAGCGACCCGTCCCTGCTTCGCACGGGTAGACATTTTTTTGAATATACCCTATGTTACTCAGCGCTAATGTAGCATTCTAATGGTGAAATAATTTTTTTAAATCGGTCCACTAGTTTTTGAGTTTATTCGTTACAAACATACATACACAAATACAAAGCTTTCTTCTTTATAATTATAGGTTCATCATCATTATCATCATCTCAGCCAAAAGACTTCCACTGCTGGACAAAGGCCTCCCCCAAGGATATGAGGTATTTGCCGTAATCGCCACGCTTGGCAGGCGGGTTGGCGATCGCAGTAAGTTGAGGGTAACCTCAGAGAGATGCTGCTGCCCATTCTCTACAATGGTCCCTTAGTCGGCTTTTACGACACCCACGGGAAGAGAGGGGGTGGTGCAATTCTTTATCCCCGGCACCACACGGGGTAATTATAGTTTATATCATATGATTGCCTGGCAATTCCAGGGAATGTTGCCAGCACAGACAGTCTCCTTATTTTGAGATAAACAGTTACCATGAGCCAACAGTTTGGGGACGTCTTTTATAATAGGTATTTGTTATTTTATTGTCTTAAATAAAAAATTTAAAAAAAACTTTCCTACACTTACACCAATTATCTAGCCCAAGAGAAGCTTCGTTATGAAACTCGTTAAATGGTTACTAGACAACTGATAAACATACTTAAAATACTTAAATACATACTTATTATACATAGAAAACACCCAGACCCGAGACAATTTGGAAAAAACAATAATTACTTATATTATAAAGTTATGTTTATTCTTCTTTACAATAATTATTTTGTCACAAGTTGTTATATGACTTTATTGTACAGTCACTATTGGAATTTTGACCACCCCTTTGATGTAGTTGTTAAGAACAACGCTCTCAAACCCAGAGGTCCCGGCTTCGATTCCCAGCGGCGGGTACACATGTTTGTAAACTCTGTTTGGTTTTTGGTAGGGCTTGTTTGTCCGCCTGGCTAGCTACCACTCTCTTATTTAAAAAATATGTTGCCGTAACATCAATGTTTGGAGCATTGTTGTGTTCCGGAAGTTATCATACTAATCTATAAAAAAAAATCTTTGTATTTTTGTATGTATGCATGTTTGCAACGAATAAACTCAAAAACTACTGGACCGATTTAAAAAATTCTTTCACCATTAGAATGCTACATTAACGCTGAGTAACATATGCTTTATTTAAAAAAATGTCCACCCGTGCAAAGCTGGGACGGGCCGCTAATATTATACAGAGGAAAGCTTTGTAGTTTTGTATTTTTGTTTGTAACGAAAAAACTCAAAAACTACTGGACCGATTTAAAAAAATCTTCTACCATTAGAATGCTACATTAGCGCTGAGTAACACAGGCTTTATTAAAAAAATGTCCACCCGTGCGAAGCCGGGACGGGTCGCTAGTAATATTATAAAGAGGAAAGCTTTGTATTTTTGTATTTTTGTTTGTAACGAATAAACTCAAAAACTATTGGTCCGATTTAAAAAAATCTTTCACCATTAGAATGCTACATTAATTAAAAAAAAATGTCCACCCGTGCGAAGCCGGGACGGGCCGTTAGAATAATATAAGATAGCCAGTGCCTCTGTGCAATTTGCGGGTAGGCAATGTGAGGACGGGTTTGAGGCAGGAACCTGCTCCACTAACGTTAACTACTGCTAATGCATACGTGCCTTCCGATACACGGAGGAGCTCGAGATGATAAATTTAATTTTTGGTCACCCATCCGATGACCGGCCTTTGCGAAAGTTGCTTAACCTCAGCACTCGCAGACCGGGCGCGTTAACCACTGCGCCATCGAGCTCCTCCACATTTACAATCTATATACTTAGAATAATACTTACTACGCTGGCTCAGCGATCCGAAGTGGATCTTGGCCTCCAACATCAAAGTGCGCCATTCCTTCCTGTTTTGTGCCAAGTGAGAGAGTGAAGTCGGGCACTTCCAAATCTTTCAGGTATTTAACAACTTCATCTTTCCAGCGGTATCTTGGACAACCAACTGGGCGTCGTCCAGATGGTTGACCAAGATACGCACTTCTTTCTTCTTCTTTCTTATCTTCTTCTTCTCTTCTTTCTCTTCTTCTTCTACTCTTCTTCTTCTTCTCTTATACTTAGAATAATGGCGTTATTAATCTAAGTTTATATATATAAAAATCAAATGCTGTTCGTTTGTATCGCTAATAATTTTGATTTTGAAATATTTGTGGAAGTTCAGGGAAGGTTTAACGGTGAGAAACATAAATAATAAGTAGCGGAAAATACTAAAAACGACAATTTCATTTTTCAATACAAAATGATTTATTTGTTTTGTTGTCATGGAAACTGTCAAAGCGGTACGGAGTCCGCCGGATCAGCTAGTACATAAATAAAAAACACACATCTACATCCAACAAAACAATACTAATTTAATCCTGATTAACTCCCCAAAGTCCCGCTGTTAAATCCTGAAACATGAAACACATATAAACAGGCTTAAGCTAATTAAAAAAAAGGTTTTTTCTTTTAAATTCAGATGTGCGAGATAAACACCGCTTTTCATTGGATCATTATCTTGTTTGCGTCTACAAGTATAGAGCGGAGGCGGATAAAAATAACAACTGACAAACTATTTAATAGGCCAAAAAATAGTTTGAAAAAGTGGTATTCGTTTGGAATCCTACTAATATTATAAATGCGAAAGTTTGTGTGTATGTATGTTCGTATATTTGTTACTTCTTCACGCTGCAACGGATGGATGGATTTGGATGAAATTCGGCATACAGATAGTTTATAACCTGGAATAACACATAGAATACTTTTTTTCTAGATATTCCCACGGGAATCACACTATAAATATACTAAAATCGACAATTTAATTTTCCTATAAAAAATATTAGAATTTAATTACTTGATGGAAACTAGCGGTACGAAGTCCGCCGGGTCCACTAGTACAAAATAAATATGACAGTAAACTAATACCATTGGTATTAATTTCGTGGTATTGGATTGGAATAGATCCAAAAAACTATGACTTAATGGCTTAATTACCACGATTTCCAAATGGAGGTTGGTGATCACAAACCCGGGCTATGCATCAAAAAAATCCGATTCACACTTTGCCCGACCTGGGAGCTATGCTACATTTCTTTTGAAAAACATCCTATTTGATAGGTATCTTTTTATATCTTTAGTAAATATAAATTTTATACTTCATACTTTCACGATGTACCAAACGGGATGTAACTGAAACATATAGCTCTTACTGCCTGTAATTGTATTACCTTACTCGTATTCAGTATTAACTTACAAATTTTTATTAATTTACTACAAATGATTTTCCAGCGGGTAAAGAGAGCTTTCTCCTAAAGGGATTGAACCTAAAATACGTATTCTCTTCGACGTGCCGTGATCGTAAGGATCTCGAATGATCCTTCTCCCCCTGATGGCACGGGACAGTGAAATAAAAATATTTAAAAAATGAAATAAAACGGATCGAGACAGTGAAATACAACCTAGAAACCCCCTTTTATGCTGCGTTGGGAATAGGGTGGATGGAAGGAATAGAATCTTTGAATAATAATAATCGGGATCATCTTTTTTAAACATTAACTACCTTACAAATAAACAAAGAATAAACTCCTAATAGTTATTCCGTGTTTTGTTCCTGTCATGTAAACGTCATTTCAAATTAGAGTAAAGGAGACAAAACACGGAATAACTATTCGGACCTTATTCTTTGATTATTTGTAAGGCACTAAAAGTATATTAGGCTTACTACTGCGGCCGGAGAGACGTAGATGTTTATGTGGGACATTAGGAAGCCTATACCTATACTATACATCAAATAAAATAAACTCTTCTGCTATTAAAAAAAAAACACAAATATATACATTAATAGCTTAAGCCGATTTTTGTCCCAGTGATTATGGGACGATAGCTGCACATAAAAAATCGGTTATGGTCTCATTTTGAAGAGCTCCAGCCGTAGATGCGCAGAAAAATAAAGAAACCTATCATAGGTTTCCAAATTCCTAAAAAATCTGTTAAATAAACGCGAAGTTTTGCGGGCAACCCACTACTATAATTTAAAACATAAAACGGCAATTCATTAATTCCTCTTGTAACTTAGACCACGCCCTTACAAAGTTTCACATTCATTTGTCAAAGTCGAGCCTCTGGATTTATTACTATTTATTGTGTTGGCCTACTGACCTAGCCTTGGTAGCCGGGTAATCACACCCGGATACCAGGGTGAAACTAGGATGTGTATCAGCACATCCTTGTAACACTAGTGACCTTCTAAATATGGCACACGTTACGGTGCCTCTCTTCGTAAAATGGTCAAGAAAATGGAAGTGACCCAGCACGCCAAATACACTTGCTCCTTCTGTGGAAAGGATGTTATAAAAAGGTCTTGTGTTGGCATCTGGTCATGCAATCGCTGCAAAAGGACTGGAGAGGACTGGAGAGAACTGGAGAGGACTGGAGAGAACTGGAGAGGACTGGAGAGAACTGGAGAGGACTGGCAAGTAGCTGGAGGTGCTTGGGTGTTCTCAACAACCGCTGCCTCATCATGCCGCTCTGCTGTGAGGAGGTTGCAAGAAGTCAAGCAAACATCAGACTGTAGTGTAAGGCAATAAACTAAAAAAAGGTACTTAGATAGGGGATAGGGCTATTTGCTAGTGGTACCACTAGCAAATAGCCCGATCCGATCCGAACCCTTTGGAGAATCTAGTAGGGCACGGGGACACGCACTAGTGCGTAATGCCGTTCCCTCTAGAAAACCTCCGAAGGTGATTCGTTTCACACGGCTTGCTAAAACCCTTAAAGTTTCTCGCGTCCCCCAAAAAGCCCGCTGAAACTGAAAAGCTGAGGAGCTCGATGGCGCAGTGGTAATTAATTAACGCGCCCGGTCTGCTGGGTTAAGCAACTTTCGCAAAGGCCGGTCATCGGATGAGTGACCAAAAATTTTCTATCTCGAGCTCCTCCGTGCTTCGGAAGGCACGTGAAGCCGTTGGTCCCGGCTGCATTAGCAGTCGTTAACAACCACCAATCCGCCACAAATTATGGCCCGTTCTCCCTGTCTATCCATAGGGAAAGCTCGAGCCTCAGCAATGGGGACATAAAATGAGCTGATGAGGAAGCTGAAAATGCCGTCTAGGCAACCAGCAAATACACTCCAAAAAAAAACTTGCAAGTGCAGTTTTATACTTCGTTAGTGACATGATAAACGGCGCAGCAGCTGGATTTTGCTAGTAAAGCCACTTTCTCAATGACGACTAGGAATGCCATTGCCAAAATGGACTGATAATGATGACCAGTGTCATCATTATCAGCCCATTTTATGTCCCCACTGCTGGGGCACGAACCTTCCTTAAGGATGGATAGGAAGAACGGGCCATAAACCACCACGCGGGCCCAGTGCGGATTGGTGGTTGGTAACGACTGCTAATGCAGCCGGGACAAACGGCTTAAATGGCTTTACGTGCTCGGAACAGTCTGATCGCAGCTGTTGCAAGACTCCGTGCCCGTGAGAGGTGGTCATGTGTTCGATGCTCGAGCGTATTTGTACGGAGCTTACCTCCTGGGTCTCTTATTTATTATATGAAACCTTAGAAGCACTTCTTGGCGGCAAAGTGAAGAGTCATGACTGCGGTATTGATTTGTTTTCTAAATTTGTGTTATGTCGAATATTAATGTGAAATAATGGTGGATTATTAACCGTTAAGTGTTCGTGAGTGTGCATGTATGTGTGTTGGCAAATGAAACAAAACAGTGCAACGTCACTTTTCAAATTCTCTCAAGAAGTCCGCCCGAACTTAGTAAGACCCTACATCTTACTGAGATACTCGAGGAGTTGGGGGGTATATCATTTCTCACTTCTCATTCTATTATCATTCATCATCATCGTACAGGAAGGAAATATTGTTTATTAAATGTATTACTTGTAAGAAAAATTACTTGACTCTGGCTAAGCCATCAACTAAAGAAAAAAAAGAGACCTTCTGGGTCTCTTATATAGTATTATATAATAATCTAATTTAATGTCAATTATAAACATAACACCAGTATACACTGCACAGCTTAAATATTAAAAAAACTTTATTTATAAATTTTTCATATTTTTTTACTACACGGTCAAGGCTATGTTCATGGGCACTTTACTGCTAATTGTTATGGGCACCATCCTCGTGGTCACTTCTGGTTGTTGCTGAAAATCACCGATTCACTGTGATGCGAGTGAATACCAGCACGCTGAGGAACGACCCTTTTGAGATGCTGCGGCACACACACATTTTTGTATTTTTTAATAGTTATGTTATGAAATTTAGTTTGTTTTTAGTGTAATTATTGTTGTTTTTTACGATTGTATATTGTGTGTGTTTATATGTGTCCGAATGAAGATGTTATCTATCTATCTCTTTATTTTCCTTGCGTTTGTCTTGTTATCCATATTTCTAAATGCTGCAAACACATTAATGAGACGCATGACCGAATTGTGACGTCACCAGGGATGACGTCACTCACGTCTTGTTCCCATTCGGTACTGCTGACGCGTAAAATTACGTTACAAGGAAAATTACTTGCTTGTCAATCTAAAATTTTATATTTTTTATTATAAAAACAGCTCTTTGGAATGTTACATAATATGCAGGCTAGGCGGATAATGTACAGTCACGGGCATTGACTTGTAAACAATGTAACTCTCACTACAATGGAATAAGAGTCAAAACTGCTCAAAAGTGTATTTTTCATTTATGCCCGGACATTAAGAATAATGACAAGCTACTTTGGGCGAAGTAAATATTTATAATTTGAACTTCCTTTTTTATCACATTGCCTAGAAATGTCTAGGCAATGTGATAAATAAGGAAGTTCAATCATACATAATGATGTTCATAATGATGAATGTGTATTTTACATTGCACGGGCTGCGGGGAGGAGAACAAGGGGTTCGCCTCCATCTTATTTATTATCAATCCTCTCCATTCCGTAGGTTGCCTGTAAGATATCGCTTTTAGTGATAAGGCCGCCCTTTGTACGACTCCAATTTTAATTTTAAATTCTTTGTTAACATGTATGTGTTTTTGATTATGTGTACATTTATTGTATTTTATTCTATTCTATTCATTGTGAATGCAAAATTAAAAACCGACTCCAAAAAATTTGACTGATAAAATTGCACTAAAAAGTAAAAAATAAGCGTTAGACTTATATAGACAATAACTTTATTAAGAAAATATTTACGTAAAATTATTGTTATTTTTGGGGCCAGTGCCAGCCAACGAAGTTTTTGAAGCCGGTGTCAGTCTGCGTTTGTAGTCAAAATTTCATGCATAAGATTGAATGTACTATTATGAATTAAAGTATGTCGTTAAATGTATATTAAAGTTACCTTGGCTGGCACCGACTCCAAAAGTAACAATAATTGTACCTATATATTTTCTTAATAAAGTTATTGACTATATAAGTCTAACGCTTATTTTTTACTTTTTAGTGCAATTTTATCAGTCAAATTTTTTTGAGTCGGTTTTTTTTTTGTTAAAATTTTTGTTTATTTTTCGCTTTTTAGTGATTTGTTTCGATCTATTTATCAAAAGCGAATATGGGTAGACCTACTAAACACGCTGCTCGTATGAGACAGCGCCGTTTAAATGAGACAAGCGAAGAAAACGAGAAACGCCTATCTCAAAGTAGGAAATCAAAAACTGAGTTCCGGTGCCTGTCTTTCTTTTGCTTCGTCATAGTCGCTTAACTATCTTAATCGAGATATTTTATCGCCACCCGTGAAATACTTATCATGGAGGAGTTCCGATGGCAGTCTGCGGTCTTTTTATCAGTTACACTTCATCAAATGATACTTTCTGAATGCAAATGCTTGATTTATTTCTGAAAATACCAAAATCGCGATAGGTATGCCTACAATATTCGAGGAGTTCCCTCAATTCCTTGAAGATCCCATCATCAGAACTGGACCAAATTAAAATTGGACCACACGGGAAGCACTACCTTTCAAATAAAGAAAGAATCATTAAAATCGGTTCACTCAGTCAAAAGTTCTGAGGTAACAAACATTAAAAAAATATATATATACAGTCGAATTGATAACCTCCTCCTTTTTTTGAAGTCGGTTAAAAATAATAGAAATGTACAAAATCACTTAACACAATTTGCGTATGTGCTGAGGCGATGCAATTGGGCAGAAGCTCAGCGATTCGTTTGCTTAAGCAAACCACTGATACACTTATACCTACATAGAGTACCTAAATACTTACTGTACATAATTATACACCGTGAATTTTAAATGGTTGTTTACTTTAGCTTTGCCCTGTGTGGTGCCGGGGATAAAGAATTGCACCACCCCATCTCTTCCCGTGGGTGTCGTAAAAGCCGACTAAGGGACCATTCCAGAGGATGGGCAGCAGCATGTCTCTGAGGTTAAGTCTCAACTTACTGCGATCGCCAACCCGCCTGCCAAGCGTGGCGATTACGGCAAATACCCCTCATATCCTTGGGGGAGGCCTCTTTCCAGCAGTGGACGTCTTTTGGCTGAGATAATGATAATAATAATTACTTTAGCTGATAGTACCCATGAATAAACACAACTTTTAGTAAAATACTAACTTTGAAATATTAAAAATTACAATAAAACTCACCCAAATGTGTGAAACAGCTGTTTTTTTAAGATTTCTGAGTAGGCCCAGTAGGTACTACATAACTATGTTACTATGTGAGTGGCAGTGAGCCGGTCATATTTGTCGTAGAACCGACAACCGTTGGGATAAACGAGTTCTCGAGTGGAGACCGCGTATCGGCAAACGTAGAGTAGGACGTCCCCAGACTATAGGTGGAGCGACGATCTTCGCAAGGTTTTTTTTTATATTTTACGGGTAAGCACAGTGCCTTGATCTCACCTGATGTTAAGTGATGATAAGGCCAATGATGGAAGCGCACATCACCCGGGATCCTCAACTAGTAAGGCACTGGCTGTCTTATCTCTAGCTGCGGAAACACAACAATGCTACAAACATTGATGTTATGGTGACATATTTAGATAAGGTGGTAGTAGCTAGCCAGGCGGACAAACAAGCCCTACCACCAACCAAACCGAGTACACAAACATGTACCCCCCGCTGGGAATCGAACCCGGGTCCTCTCGGTCTTAGCCACTAGACCACAGAGGTGGTTAGGTGGCTGGCAAGAGCTGGAAGAGAGTTGCCGCGGATCGTGTCCAGTGGCGTGCACTCGAAGAGGCCTATGCCCAGCAGTGGACTAGTGTAGGTGATGATGATAATGACTATATGAGCAACTTTCGCTCTCAATTAGGACTTAAACGCGATGTAACCTAGAATAGTTATCTAAGCCGTTTGCGTTAAACATCTTTGAATTCTTGATGTTTGTCTTTTTTGTATTTCAGTGTTTCCATTGTTAGTTTTAATTTCTGTTTCATCATCATCATCTCAGCCAAAAGACGTCCACTGCTGGACAAAGGCCTCCCCCAAGGATATGAGGGGTATTTGCCGTAATCGCCACGCTTGGCAGGCGGGTTGGCGATCGCAGTAGGTTGAGGGTAACCTCAGAGAGAATTCTTTAAACCCGGCACCACACAGGGAGATTTCCGTTTATTTGAAATGAAACAACTTTTACGAATCTACTCGCGTTTTTTACACATTACTTATTCCGTGGTCACAGGCAGACTGAGGTGTTGGTCGTCTCATAATTAGTTGGTAGCTCGTATACCCTAATTTAAATTATTATTTTTTATTATTATTATTATTCTGTTTATTTACTTTTTTCCCGGCACATTATACATTCATCGTCAGCTCATTTTATGTCCCCACAGCTAGGGCACGAGCCTTCCCTATGGGTAGATAGAGCGAACGGGCCATAAACCACCTGAGGGCTTAGTGCGGATTGGTGGTTGTTAACGACTGCTAATGCAGTCGGGACCAACGGCTTAACGTGACTTTCCTTTTCTTATTAATTTTATACATTATGCGTCTTACAAATAAACAAAGAATAAGCTTCAAATAGTTATTCCGTGTTTTATCTCTTTTACTCTAATTTGAAATGACGTTTACATAACAGGAACAAAACTCCGAATAACTATTCTTTGTTTATTTGTAAGGCACTAAGCGTATAATGCTTTTTTCTGATTACTCACTAATTTGAATAAACTTCGGATTGAACGCAAACCACGCGGGATTAAGATTTCTCGATACATACTAACTGAAAATGAGTGAAAAACTTCGATTCTGTCGAAGTAGGAAAACTTTTTAACTGATTGAAAAATAATAAAGTGGATTATTTCTAGGATAAAAGCTTTGTGGGTGAGGCGAAGGAATTTTAGGTACCTTGGGGAGCTGAATCGGTTTTGAAATGTGCTTTTTGGCTACTCATTTCGTACCCGGGTTCAAGAAAGTTGGGGGCTTTCTACAAACATTATAAATGAAAAAGTTTATTTTGTTTTTCCACCTGAAATAGCTGAAAAATTGGAGCCTGGACCAATACCCGAATCGTGTGAGTAGTTGAAGAAACATAAGAGCTGAGGAGCTCTTTTTTTGTGGATAGAGATTACTGATTGCTTCAGACGGTATTCTCAGCTTCACCGGGCTTCTTTGGGGGCGGCGAGAACCTTAAAGGGTTCCTCAAGCCGTGTGAAACGAATCACCTTCGGAGGTTTTCTAGAGGGTACGGCATCACGCACTAGTGCGTGTCCCCGTGCCCTACTAGATTATCCGAAGAGTTCGGATCGGATCGGGGAGCGGAACAACCCGAGGGCGCCTCTAAAGGCTCGGACCTCGGCTCGGGTTGACCGGGCCGTGGTGGGTGAGAGAAGCGCCCAGGTACATGTCTGTACCTGGTATAGAGCGCGTGTGAACCGGTTCGTCGTACCCTTGTTCTACGGGTACGGTGTCTTGGCCTAAACTAGTGTGCATGTTTAGTGTATTCTGTGAATGTGTAGTGGCATTTAGAGGATCGGGCGGGGGGGCGTTCGCAACTGTTAAATGATATCATCGGGATCATCTAGGACGTGTTTAGGACGTCTAAATGTGTACCGTCTTGTTGGTGGAAGGCCTCCAACGTTATAGTTGGCAGCCGCCACAACAAGCGGGTTAGGGTGAAGGGGGGCGTTATCAAAGTAACGCATGGAAACGTTCTTGATAAAATCTTTGATAGTGGGAAGATCAAGATCACGGTGGAGATCTACATTGCGATAGTACCACGGGCAACCCGTGGCACCACGCACGAAACGGTTTTGGAGGGTTTGTAGAATAGAATAGAATAGAATAGAATAGAATAGCTCTTAATTGCTGTAAATATGGTAGGAACAAGTTCTTACATACATTTAGCATCTCATATTTAACCAAAAATTGGTATGCAAATACAGAGAGAGAAGTTCTGCTGTGCAGTTATACAATTAAAAATTACAATCAATTAAATAAAGTAAAATAAAATAATATAAAACAATAATCAAATAAAAATTAAAAGAAATCTAAATTAGCAAAAACAAGAAAATTATTAGTTTGTTATAATTAAAAATAGTATTCAAATTTTGCTCACAATAAATTCATTAATACTATAAAAACATTTCTTACTCAGTAACTCATATAGGGAAGATTTGAAATTCTTGATGGGCATGTCTTTCATGTCATTAGGTAGCTTATTGTACAAAATTCAAAATTCAAAATTCAAAATTCAAAATTCAAAATCATTTATTCAGTTTAGGCTACAAGTAGCTCTTGTGAATGTCATTATGCCATCGGTTCGTAAATCTACTCTGGGCGGGAGATCTTGTACTGAGAAGAACCGGCAAGAAACTCAGCAAGTGTCCAGCTCTTTTCTCCCTTACAGCGTCAAAAATATTGGAAAATGCCCTATCATAGCAGAACACTTTCCATTACAAATAAACACAAAAAATATATATAAGACAATTACAACATGTAAAAAAACAAAATAAAAAATGTAAGTTAACAAATTTACATCAGATAATTATGTAAAGGTTTCAATTTCCACAATGTCATACAGCACCACTACAGTACTCTAGTAAAAGTCAAAAATTGTTTAGGTAAAACAAAGTCAAACTATAATTAATAATACTAAAAATAAGATAAGTATGCAAGAGCAGACCAGCCTCCACAGGCGGCACCCGTTCACGAGCATGACATATGAATCAGCCATCGCTTCGCTCAACCATATTTTAGGGAACGTAACGACCCGACGCACATGCCACCACCGCAGAGACAGTAAAGAGAGCATGACACACTCAAGATACTCTAAATAAAAACTTAATGATGTATTTAACGCAACGCTGTTTGTTATCTGTAGGACAATGCTGTTAAAATAAAAAACATACAATTTAATAGACATAACAAAACAATTTCTTTGACAATTGGTAGTTGCGCATGATGGCAGCACCAACCGATTTGGATACCTAGTTGAAAATGTACACACCTCATTCTTTTGCACAGATAGGATGGCGCGAAAACTACGCTAGCGTAAGTCATGACCGGGTGAGGAGCTCGTTGGCGTAATGGTTACAGCGCCCGGTCTATAACTACTAAGAACTAAGACCGAAAAGTTACATCTCGAGCTCCTCCGTGCTTCGGAAGGCACGTAAAGCCGTTGGTCCTGGCTGCATTAGCAGTCGTTAACCAATCCGCACTGGGCCCGCGTGGTGGTTTATGTCTCTTTTCTAAAGAGAGTTTGCTGATTGGCCCAGACCGCATTTTCAGCATCACCGGACTTTTTTAGGGGCGACAAGAAACTAGTGCCCTTAGAGGTTGTGGAACCCTTAAAGGTTCCTCGAGAAACCCTCAAAGGTTCCCAAGGAACCCTTAAAGGTTCCTCAAGGAACCCTTAACGGTTCCTCCAGCCGAAACACCGTCAGGTGTTTTTTAGAAAAAATGGCATCACTTAATAGTGCGTGTCCCCGCTCCCTTCTAGATTCTCCGAGGGGTTCGGAACGGATCGGTTCTCAGCTCGCCTCATGTTGGAAGGCACACTTGTGTTAAAAGAGTACCCCACTTTTTGGTAGTGCGACAATTGGTTCGAATCGGAGTGGTTTATAGCCCATTCATCCAATAATAGAGATGGCTCGTGGCCCAGCAGTGGGGCACGAGATGAGCTGGTGATGATTTGATAAAAAACTGAAGTTTGAATTACATCAGATAGCCGTGGTGTAGCTTGCGTCTCCTATGGCTGCTTTTCATCAAGCGAGGCGTACCTATGCCTTATAACCACAATGCACAAGAAAAAAGTAAAAAAAAATCTACTAATAATCTAATCTCTACTAATTAGGCTGTTGTAGTTGTCGGTGACCTTTGCAAATTCAGTTTTTCCGTTTTTTTGTTAAGCCTATCTGCAGTTAGAAAGTATGGATCATAAACATTTATTACAATTAAAATAAAACAAAAGAGCTTTAAGCCGAAACTGACAAAAACCGAATGGTATAAATTAAAATGTTCGGCCGGCCTGACGCGACATCAATCGTGCAGGGGTTGCCAACCCAGGTTAGAACAACTCAAGGGCGCGAGTGCGACCGACAGTTTTACAGCCCTGCCTAAAGAATTGCACATTTATTATTTTTATTTGCCACGCACCAATGTAGCCTCAGGCGAAGTAAAAACCATCGGACAGTAATCTTCGTTCTTTTAACACTATGCTGGGAAAGACACATTTTATTTTTTCAAACGAGATTTTTTGAGACCACTTTTTATCGAATAAGTACAATTTAGCACTCAGTTCCTACATAGGTATATCATATTGATTCATTTTATTGTTAAGCTTTATTTTCGTATCTATCTTAAAATCAATAAGTATTTTAATCATCAGTTTTTCCCAATAAAATTCTTTCAACACTATCAAAACTGATTTTTTTACTGAGTTTACTAATACCCATATTCATGTTGGTTCGATGTATTTTGTATCTAGTAGGTACTTCTGTAAGTAAATTTAAAGAGGTAACTAGGTACCCAACTAATTCTATTTCCAACTTTTGTACTTGCCCTACTGTTCTTACCTTTACACTGGTTGACCGGGTTTTTTCGGTCCGTTGATATCTTGTATTGAAAGGGAACACATTTTCAGCAAATGTAAGTCTATTTGTAAAGAAAAATTGTTCATACATTTTTTTGTGATTATTTCCCAAAGTTAGGTAAGTAATCGTATTTTAACTGAATATAAAAAGTTGTTAATTGGTTAACTACAAGTTTACTAGCCCTATCAAACCGAGTACAACAACAACAACATCAACATTAACATTAATTTAACTTACTTTTATGTCACCAAACTTTCGTTTAACCTAATTTTAATTACTTTGTTATTTGGTAAGTTAAAGGTAAATGCTGCGCACTTTTGTAATTGGTCACGGATATACCTTATTAACTGTACATAAATGTATTTTGTATGTTTTCTATCTGTTGTCTGTAATTGTGCCTTAAATAAAAAATAAAAGAAAATAAAATAATGAACTGATATGTAACCCAGTATGGGAATCGTACCCGGCAACTGTATTTAGATCGATGGTCTAACCACTAGACTACAAAGGTACTATGATAAGAGAAATAGAAATATATCTAAGTGGTATAGAAAAACGAGGAACCATTTCAGTAACCTTACTTATGACGGTTCGCTCGAGTGTGTGCATATTATGTATTTTTAACTTAATAAAATATTTTTTATTTTTTTAAATAAAATTACATAAAAATAAGTCCATATTAGTCCACTGCTGGACATAGGCCTCTCTAAGTGCACGCCACTGAGCACGATCCGCGGCTGGCTTATTCCCATGCGCTCCAAATCTATTGTTCTCCAAAATTCAACTTCTATACATTAATTCCGGAGAGCTCCAATGATTTTTATATTAAAATAATAAATAAAACCACATTTACCAATTTCATTCCCTACAGCTCCAAAACATTCTCTAGGTACTTTGAGATGTGAGTCCCAGCAGCACCAAGAAAAAAGTCAATACTTCAACATAAAAATCGTTTAACATTTATGTAACGTAGCATAAAGGCCTGTTTTCACTTTGATTAGTGCGAGTGCAGGTGATTAGTAATTGCGAGTGTTTAGCGCAGGTGTGTAGTGCAAGAAGTGTCCAATTTTGTCAAGTGGCTATGTTTAGTAAATTCAGCCACAACCACAGCCACTTGACAAAATTGGACACTTCTAGCAGTACACACCTTAAGACTGATTGTGATGGCTGAAACTGTGATTTTTTAAATTATTTGTTACTTTTTTATTTTTTATTTTTAGATACATTTATTATGTAGGAATAACTGCTACTGAAAACTTATGTCGATCATCGAAACTCACAACTTGAGTTGCTATGTCTGCGCAGTTTCTTTAAGTTATACGTAAGCAGCTAGCTGCGAGTTGCCTGTTGCCGCAATACGCAGATCATTTGCTCTGTCTGCATAGCGCCTAAGACTGATTGTGATAATCGAAACTGTGTTAATTTTTAATATAAGTTTATCATAATATTGATTGTAGACATAAACTGTGGTCATTTAAATAGTTAAAATTATATAATTATTCATGCGTACCATAAAATGTTAATATAATTTTTAACGCAAATTTAGTTGCGAACAAATTACAAAAACACAAATGTTGAAAAAATTTCCTCGAGCAGGATTTGAACCCGCACCCTTCTGACATACCGGGTCAGGTGCTCCTCCAATTGAGCTATCGTGGTTCTAACCGTGGTCGTGGTAGTTGTTGACATTGAATGGGCGCCTTTGGCTTTCAAAGTAAAAAGTAAATAGTGTTGAATAGTTTCGACGGGCTGGTTAGAACCACGATAGCTCAATTGGAAGAGCACCTGACCCGGTATGTCAGAAGGGTGCGGGTTCAAATCCTGCTCGAGGAAATTTTTTCAACATTTGTGTTTTTGTAACATGCGTACCATGTTCAAAATTACTTAATAAAAAACTAATATTACTTAACATGTTTTAATTCTGTTAACCGTAAAGTTTGTTTTGGAGCCGTCAGGAACATACTAGTAAATAGGTCTTTATTTAATATTGTAATATATTTTGGAGCTCCTGGGAATCAATGTATGGACATCAGAGGTTTTGAAGAAATATATTTGCATACTCTTTTGGAGCCCTTGGGAACGATTTTGCAAAATAACATTCATATATAATTTTTTCTTGGAGCGCTTGGGAACAAAATCTTGGAGCGGGCGGGAATGCGGCTACTCTCACCCGCAATATAATTTGTTTTTAATCTAAAAACATGGCAGACTTAAAGCTTGAGAAGTTCTCTACCAATCAACAATATTAATTGAACTTAGTTAAAGAGACAATTCAACTACAAAATGTATTTGTTGAATATAATAAAAGGCCCCCGACTCTACGTCATATTAGAAGAAAAGTGTGTATTTTTCGTATTTTTAGTTTGTTCGATTCTCAGCTTATGTAAGCTTTATAAACTAGCTTAGCTTTTTTCTACTGTTGTATGTATTCATGCAAATAAAGCGATTAGATTTGATTTTAATTTAAAAAAAACTGTAAAATGCGATTAAATACATATATTTCTAAAAATAAAGTAATGTTTTCTTTAAGTATTTGCTAGCTTATGTTTAGAACACTTTCCATCTTAGTCCGTTCGTTTGTATAGTCCTGTATAGTTGATAGTTTGAATGTGCAGGTTGGTATACCGACGTCAATATTGGTTAAGACAACATTATCGATGAGCCTACCCTGACACCTCAAAGGGCTCAAAGGGCTGTATTGAGACTTCCTAAGTCAAGTCTAGATCCGAGAAATATACTTAGACATAGCTCATGATGATCTCAGTGAAGTTAATTTCTAGTAATATGGTGCTTTGCAGAGGTCGGAAATAGCTAGAGTTATTTATGTACTTGCATCAAAATGTTGATAATTAATATGGATCTTCCCGGGATTTCTAAAAACAAACCCGTGTGGCCAACAATTTTACAAATAAATAATAATAACAGAGATAGATAAGACAAATAAAAAAAAGATAAATTATCGTACAATTTTTATTAGTATTTACAATAACTATTAATAGTCATAAGCAAATTCTCATACTTATACTTCGCCTTTTTTATAAATACGATAATACTTTTGCATCTAGCCTAGACTCGTGACGTTTTGCTTATTCAAACGGACCATCAGAATAATTTTCCTTGTCCGATTCATTCAAAGTACCACTAAGATTTGAAGTGTTCGCTTGAATGAGAATTAAAAAATACAATTATTAGCTTTTCAATATATTTTTTAACTTTTTTATTTAATAAATCACAGAATTTTCTGCTCTTTAAAATTAATCTCGGGATTTGAGGCATATCCACTTTATTCTTTCAGTGTATGAATCAGTGTAAGTACATATATAACTCTACCTAATTCCGACATCTGCTTATAAAGCTGTGTGTTGTGTAATGAAAATAGTACAGTAGTGATACAAAATTTTACAAGTACAAAAAATATTCTAGACTAAATTTAACAAAAAAAAAAAAGTTTTTTTTTGAGTTTTTTTTTATAATTTTCCCAATTTTCTCAACACTTTTATAATTTTCCCAATAGCTTTGTTTGTGAAACCTTTTTTTGTACCCAGCTTAGGGATTCTGCTTTAATACATACGCGCGGTTCTGTAAACCGCAAATTATCTAGTGGTCGCGCAGTGGTCGAAATTTGACCGTAATTTTATTAAGGCTGCACGGATTGTATCCTAAGCAATGAAAAATTTAAAAAGATAGAATGTGAGCTTGGATTGCGATTGGCATTGACAGATTTCGGCAGCTCCTCTTCCATTTTTAAATATTTTTAAAGAGTATATATGCGTCTGTCAAATACATATGCGTGTGTGTCAAATACATGGTAGTAAGTGCGCTTCCACCATTTTTTTAAAAATATATTTTACGGATAAGCAGGTACAGTGCCTTGATCTCGATGATAAGGACATTGATGGAAGCGCACTTCACCCGGGACCCACAACTAGTGAGGCACTGGCTATCTTATCTCTAGCTGCCGGAACACAACAATGCTACAAACATTGATGTTATGGCGACATATTTATATAAGATGGTGGATGCTAGCCAGGCGGACAAACAAGCCTTACCACCAAACAAACCGAGTACACAAACATGTACAGTCGAGTACAATAATATGTATACACTTTTGACAGTTAGTAACATTTATTTACCTTGTAATAAGAATCAACATCTGTCAAAAGTGTATACATATTATTGAACTCGACTGTACCTACCCCCCCGCTTGGAATCGAACCCGGGACCTCTGGGTCTAAACCGGTGGTCTTAACCACTAGACCACAGAGGAGGAGCCTTATCGTCACCTAACATCAGGTGAGAGAAGAAGGCCAAGCGCTTATTCGTAAGGAATTTAAAAAAATACATTTTTGTTTACAATATCTAATTATTAGGTCCTTACCTATGAAATTGGAGTTTTTTTCTCACTTTTTAATAGGTGTATTACTTCTAAAAGTCAATACCGGTTGTTAATATTATTATACACCTTTAATTAGGACTATGTTACTTAGGCTTCAGTATAACAATGATTATTATTTATTTTTTTATTGACTACTTTTTTTGTTCGCGGAATTGTCCTTTTGTTTCATTGTAGCTAGGGACTTGATTTTTTTTTAATGTCTACTATATTTAGTTAGTGAAACAATCACACTACTCTACCATTTTTATAGTGTTAACATATAATAGATGCTAAGAAAATTAAAAAAAACGTTAGATGTAAAATAAAATTTTATAAAAAATCTTTATATAAAACGTCAATTTCATAGGTAGGACCTATAATCAAAATATATTATCATAAAACAGATGTTACTCATTAGGTACTCCAAATACAATTACCAGACTATCGTCATTAGTCTCCTGTCACTCTAAATCAAAATGATTGACACTGTCAATTAAATGGCATCTTGCAATGATGTATTGACAAACTTCAAACGGCTTATGTAAAGGAGTACACACTCAGCCAACTTTGCGGTGTTGTGTTAAAAAACTGGACACTTGCTGAGTTTCTTGCCGGTTCTTCTCAGTACAAGATCTCCCGCCCAGAGTAGACTTACGAACCGATGTCATAGTGAACTTCACAAGAGCTACTTGTAGCCTAAACTGAATAAACGATTTTGTATTTTGAGTGGTTAAGACCATCGCTTTCAGAGGTCCCAAGTTTGGTAGTAAGGTTGGTTTTTTCTACATTTTAAGGCTACCGCCAGTTACCGCCATCTTATCTCAATATGTCGCCATTACGTCAATGTTAGTATAGAAGCGTTGTTGGTTCCGTTCCGTTACACAATATAGTTAAGGATTCCGGTGAAGTGTACTTCCATCTTAAGCTTCATCATTACTTACCATCATATGAGAGCGAGGAGCTCGATGGCGCAGTGGTTAACGCGCCCGGTCTGTGAGTGCTGAGGTAAAGCAACTTTCGCAAAGACCGGTCATCGGATGGGTGACCAAAAATTTTTTATCTCGAGCTCCTCCGTGCTTCGGAAGGCACGTAAAGCCGTTGGTCCTGGCTGCATTAGCAGTCGTTAACAACTACCAATTCGCACTGGGCCCGCGTGGTGGGTTATGGCCTGTTCTCCCTATCTATCGACAGGGAAGGCTCATGCCCCAGCAGTGGAGACATAAAATGAGCTGATGATGATATGAGATGGAGGCCAAGTGCGTAACCGTTTATAATAAAAAAAAATAAAAAAATAAATAATTAAAATAAAATTTAACAAAAAAAACCTCTCAAACTAAAAGCAGCTTTTTTGCTAAAATTTGTATACAACGCGACAATCGCTACTGCGAGTATACTTTTCGTTCCAACCCTCAAATGCGTAGCAAGGGATCCATTGTCTTACTTGTATGCGTAATAAGAATTCACTTCAGTACAGTCGACACCAAAAGTAGATGATCAAAACCACACGTAATTATACGTACTAAAACTATTTGTATAATTGAGACGGCACCTAGCTTTAAGTCTACAATAATGTTCTACTTAGTTAATGCTTGTATCTGTGTTTGTCTTGTTGGTTGTCCTTTAAATAAATATATAAATAAAATAAATATTAAATTCTTATACGCATATAATAATATATTTGGTATATTTAAATATATATTTGCAAAAGATCCCTTGCTGGGCATTTTAGGGTCAAACCCTAATGGTTTGAAAAAAACTGAAATATATAATTTTGTATGGAAAAGTTAATCTTCGTAAATATGATTTTGAGTAATCACGGTATTTTTTAGACTTGGTTTCAGGATTTTACATCTATTACAAAAAACCATGAACTTTCAGCTAAAACTACTCTTTTGTTTGGTTTCTAATAAGTAGTAAGTTTTGATAATTATCAAAACTTACCATTATCACCATTAATTTCACACTCTATGTTTGTTTTTTTTTTCTTTATTACTCTGTTTGTGAAATTTTATTTTTTCTCTTGTGTGTATACTGTCTGCCTCTTATTTTTTTGTATTATTGTGTGTTATTAAATGTATTTCTTTCTTTTTTTTCTATTATAAACTTTTTCGTTGACTGTACCAACGAGTTTCAAGCCCGATCATAACGCAGCCAGTAGTCAATATAAACTGCAATAATTACCCACCCAAATTGTTTCTTAGAAACCTGTCAACCACAAACGATAATCTAAAACCTACTCTATTACAAACACCAAAAGTTTATTATTCCAAAACATATTTCAAGCTAAAAATCCTGCTGACAGGGGTTTCGACGAAATCGACAAAAGTTTGAGATGACCAGTGTAGTTGGAGCTATGGCGGCTTGCGTCGCGGTTTGTTTTTGGGTGGAGATTAAAGGACGGGAGGGGAGCGACGGGCCAGGTTTGGGTGGGCGACCACCCGTGGTGACCGCACAGCGTGATGGTGGACTGAGTCACCTCAAGTTTGATGCTCATGTGGGAACTGCGATCGGTTATATAATACCTTTACAAGACATTTGGAATAACATGTGATTCAATGACTGTCCACACCTCAAAAATATGCGAAAACTGGGTGCCCAGTAAGAAGTTGTACACATTGTACGTCCGAAATGAATAAACTGTTGATACTGTATTAATATGTAAGAACTTTATTGTATTGTTTTCTAAAGTTTACGCGAACATTACACATTGAAATGAAACAACTTTTACGGATCTACTCGCGTTTATTTTACACATTACTTATTTAATGTTTATCCTGACGTTTCGAACCCTTTGCAGGGTCCGTGGTCACAGGGAGACTGAGATGTTGGTTGTCTCATAATTAGTTGGTAGCTTGTATACCCTCATTTAATCTACCACAATCTACCACAAGCCTGGGATACCATCATACAAAATTTTAAATCCCAGCCCCGACACCATACTGCCCTTCGTGATATTGCCAGACCAAAAGATACTGTAAGCTCTTTCTGCGTAAAACGGAACGCACCCGATTAAATTTAAATGAGGGTATACAAGCTACCAACTAATTATGAGACAACCAACACTTCAGTCTCCCTGTGACCACGGACCCTGCAAAGGGTTCGAAACGTCAGGATAAACATTAAATAAGTAATGTATAAAATAAACGCGAGTAGATCCGTAAAAGTTGTTTCATTTCAAATAAACGGAAATCTCCCTGTGTGGTGTCGGGTTTAAAGAATTCTCTCTGAGGTTACCCTCAACCTACTGCCTATTTGACATACGATAACATTATTTAAAATAAAATTTGTACAAAACTCTTAAGTTTATCTCTTTACGTTTCTCATAGAGGTGTTATTTCAACGGCATGCATTTTTGTTGTCGTTAACGTGATCCAACGACAAATGTAGTTTCTTTAGCTTACACAAGGTAAGAGTAGATAGCTTTGATTGAGAATCAGAATCAGAATCAAAATGTTTATTGCATGTCACAAAAGTTACACAGTACAAGTACTTAGGTCTTAAAAAATGTTATGTCATTATGTGACATCCTGCAGGGGCATAGCAATTAAGTAAATTAATTTTTGGTCCAGAGGGCTCTAGATGTCACAATACAAAAATCACTTATAAATCCAATTAAAAAAAAACTAACAAATTAACATAAAATAAATTCATAATAGTATAATTCCAACAAAATAAAATATTAAATTATCTGCATGTCAATCACATAAATATTAATTGTAGACATTTAAAGAAGTCGGACATAGCCACGGTAGCCTAGCCTAATTGGTAGTGCATCTGTCCCGGTATATCATAGGGTGTGCACTTTTGATTTTAGACATTTTGCGAAATAACATTTTTGTTTTAATTTTATTTTTAGGATTGTTATAAAGTGCTATTAACACATTAAGAGCGTTTACGCCGCACACTAGCGCCGCCAATGAAAAAAAAACGTATCTAGTTATTAGAGATAGAAAATCAAATTATGGCGTTATAGTTAAAAGTGGGCGTAACGTCTTATTTAACTAAACCATAACATGTGAGGTGTTCATTAGGTGACGTGAAAATGCTAAATTACTTCATTCAAATAGTTTGTGAGCATAATTTGATTTTCTATCTCTAATTACTAGATAATATGTTTTTTTTTCATTAGTGGCGCTAGTGTGCGGCGTAAACGCTCTTAATAACAATTCTGTTAACCCTAGAAAGCTAATGTACCATCGATACAAGCACGTTACAAGTTCACCAACATTTCATTCCTTACCTACGAGTATAAACAGCAACTTTAAGAATGCAATCAAACTGCAGTTCGATTCGGACGTGGCGGTGTCAAACTATTAAGCGGGTCACGCCACCTAGCGACGCCAATACGAAACGTCCCCTACCACGGACACGAAATGATTTAATTTAATTTAGCCTTTATTTTGCTCAAAGCGGAACAAAGAAAATTATGCTGCTTAGCGGCAGAAATAGGTTAGGTAGCGGCACCAGTGTTCGACAAAAACCAGTGGGTAATCGTTTTTTTTTACTAAAATCAATAAAAAAGGGGCTAGCGACTGATTTTAGTATATTATAAATAAAGAATAAAAAATCATTTATTTCAAGGCCCATAGATGTTAGTAACAATTAACTTAGCTTAACCTATTGTTAGCATTAAGTACCAATTTTTAACCTTATTTTTTTTATAAAATATTTTTGTTTTGTTTATATAAGCTCTTTCTACGTAAAACGGAACACCAGGTGTGTTCCGTAAAACGGAACGCACCTGATTAAATTTAAATGAGGGTATACAAGCTACCAACTAATTATGAGACGACCAACACCTCAGTCTTCCTGTGACCACGGACCCTGCAAAGGGTTCGAAACGTCAGGATAAACATTAAATAAGAAATGTGTAAAATAAACGCGAGTAGATCCGTAAAAGTTGTTTCATTTCAATGTGTAATGTTCGCGTAAACTTTAGAAAACAATTTGTTTATATAATTTTTAACGCAAATTTTGTTGCGAACAAATTATTATTATTCAACAATTATTCAACACTATTTACTTTTTTACTTTAAAAGCGGGCTGGTTAGAACCACGATAGCTCAATTGGGAGAGTCAGAAGGATGCAGGTTCAAATCCTGCTCGTAGAAATTTTTTAAACATTTGTGTTTTTGTAACTTATTTTATTTTTTGATAGAGAGTTTGCTGATTGCTTCAAATGGCATTTTTGGAGAAACTTAAGGTTTACAAGCCGTGTGATAGGAAGCACCGTCAGTGGTGCTCTAGAGGGAATGGCATCACGCCCTAGTTTGTGTCCCCGTTCCCTACTAGATTCTACGAGGGGTTCGGATCAAGTTCTCACCCTTGTTCTTGGAAGGAAGGCACACGTGTGTTAGTTCGACAATGAAATAATTGAAACTTTTTTACGACTTACACGAACCCTTAGTAGGGGCGATTTCAAATCAATTGACTTGTTTCCTGGTAGAACGTTTGAATTACATTTTTAATGTACCGTCCTAAGTACGGGCGGTGAATGCCGCGGTGCATGCGCTTACATAAAACATCTGTTTTTTAAACTGCACACGCGAGTTTCTCCGTAATCGATGGTGGCATCAAATTAATCTTGCGTACTATTTGTGATGGCGCAGTGTCTTGCGCGTTTCGCAATACCGGGTCATCGGATGGGTTAGAGTTCCAGCCAGCCTGTCATCATCATCATTCAGTGTCATCTTCATACTGTAGTTTGGAGATCTATATACATTTTTTTTAGCATAAAGCATATATATTATTTTAACTGGCGATAACTAAGTCCAGTCTACTTTATGATGTCGTCCAGCCATTTGCGTGGCGGACGTCCCAAAGCTCTCTTTCCCGGAATTCAAATGAAATTAAAGTCAACCTGTAAATAAATGAAATTATTGTTTATCCTATGTCCACGAAAAATTCGCCAACTTTATCGTTGTAACACACAGGCTGTAACATTATAATGTAAAGTAACAACCAATCTTATCTTGTGATCTATTCTTGTTGATTTATTTTTTATTTTTGTCACTTTTAATTTTTTTTTGTTTGTTTGTTGTTTACTTGCTATTAGGCAAAGGGAAGTAAGCCATACAGGCACTTAATTTATGTTCCATTTCTTTTTTTCTTTTTTTTTCTCTCGTCGTTGTTTTGTAACGCAATTATACTTTTTTTTTGTGTTTGACGTCGCCCTACTCAAGGCTCAGCTGAAAATCAGCGTTATGGCGTCTAGCTGCAACATTTGCTGCAGCGCTATTCTCTAAGCAAAACAGCATCGAACTCGACATTGAACTCGCCTATAACTTGCAAACGAATGTAGACTTTATTACTACTTAAAGTAGGTTGAAATTCGTTTGCAAGTTATGAGTGAGTTCAACGTCAAGTTCGACGCTGTTTTGCTTAGAGAATAGCGTTACTGAGCTGGTTAGCATTTTCGGCCAACACTGTTATTTTTAAGTACCTATTAATTTGTTTTCTCTATATTCATATCTATGTTTTTTCTTTTGTTTTTCATGACTGTAATTTGTGTATGATGTAGTGTAGCCGAATAATTACTTACTTACTTACTTATTATTCATGTAAAATTATTAGATAAGCGCTTTTGAATCGACTCAAAATATTTTACCTACCACCCATTCAGTATATTCAGTATGTAATATGTATCATTCCATTGTTGGGCAAAACCCTCCCCCGTTCCCGCCACCCCTCATGATTTAGAGCGTCTCGTTCCACCTCCGACTGCGTCTTAAAAGTATCTTGAGTTCCAGGCTTTTTTTTGAGAGAGATTGCTGACTGCCTCAAGCGGCATTTTCAGCGTCACCGGGCTTTTTTGGGGGCGGCGAGGTACGTAAAGGGTACCTCAAGCCGTGTTGAAACGAATCACCTTCGGTTTTCTAGAGGGAACGGAATCGCACACTTAAAAGTGCGCGTCCCCGTGCTCTACTAGATTATCCGAAGGGTTCGGATCGGATCGTGAGTTCCAGGGTTATGATTGCGGTTGGTGCTGGTTATCGGTCGTATAATTCATATTAATAATAATGATAATGGCGAAATTGTGTTTGACAGTAGACACAAAACAGGCCATAAATAAAAAAAAAGCAGATTACCTACTGGGCCGGGGCCAACGGCTATTCGTGCCTTCTGAAGCACGGAGGAGTTTGAAATGATACTGTTTTGGTCACCCATTTTATGACCGGCCTTTGCGAAAGTTGCTTAATTTTAGCAATCGCAGATCATCACTGCGCCATCGAACTGCTCAATGAGTTTGTATCGGATACCGAATGTAAGGCTTTTAAATGCACAAACGAATACATACTTAACTTACAACATAATTAATACCTTAGACTTAACTTAATTTACAACTTAGACAAGTAGAACTAGCGATGTCGCATTCATTAGTATCGATAATAATTGCTGCATTGCAAAGGCGGTCTCACTAAACTGACGCAACAAAGACATACATTATTTGGCGTCACAAATCGATCGATTACATTCCATAGACAATGATTATTTACATATAATTTTACGCAAATATTGTTGCGAACAAATTACAATTTTAAAAAGACAGTGTTGAAAAAATTCTACGAGCTGGATTCGAACCCGCACCCCATGACATGCCGGTTCAGGTGCACTGCCAACTATGCTATCGTACTCTTACTCTGTAAGATAAAGGAGCCCTATTCAATGTCTACAACTACGTCAAAAAAAAACACAATCAATTTGGTGACACTTATACGACTTATTAGCGCTATAATAACTGCCTACTGCCGTCATAATTGACGTCTCTAGTTGCGGCAGTAATCCTTATAATGATTAGTAAGTACCCAAAAATTATTTAATTATTTAATTTATTTAAATATTTATTACCAAAAAGTGCTTTCGTCACAAAAGACTATGGAAAATTACAGAAATCTAGCAAGTTACCGGAAAACATTTCTAAATAAACGTTTATTCAACTGAATCTGTGTGAATTGAAACTTTTCAGTGTAGATTTTAGATAGATACTCGTGTTTTTGTTAGTTTTATTAAAATTATCATATCTAGGTAACTAATCAAATTAACATTTTTGAAGTTTGCATGGGGTACCGAAAGGTCTCATAAGGCTCCCTTAATGCACAAAATGTGTCCCCTAAAGAAAAGTGGCACTAGCAACGCCAACCTTAAAATATGTATCAATAATAATTGTTGCAGTGGCAAGGAGGTCCCTCTAAACTGGCGCAATAAAGACATGCATATATTATTCGGTGTTACAAAATGTCTATAGACAAGTATTACAATATTGTCTGAACATTGATGACACTTATACGACTTATAAGCGTTATAATAGCTGCATACTGCCGCAACTAGATACGTCAACTACATTAAATGATTAGTAGGTACCCAAAAATATTTATTACCAAAAAGTGCTTTCATCACTCAAGCCTATGGAAAATTACAAAAATCTAAAAAGGTAGTAGAAAACAATTTCGAAATTCGTTTCTAACTGAATTCATTTGAATTGAAACTATCCATTTTTATTTTATTTTTATTTTTTTAAACTTTCTAGATCCCAAAAAGTAACGAAATTTTTTAATTAAAAAAAAGCTGTATTCTTCGTTAGGATACCAAAATGTAAGGCTTTTTAACGCACAAAAGTACCACTTTATAAGTGGTTCCTGCGACGACGCATTCATTATGTATCAATAATAATTGCTGCATTACAAAGGCGGTCCCACTAAACTAGTGCAACAAAGACACTCATACATTATTCGGTGTCACAAATCGATCTACTACTCTTTATAGACAAGTATTACAATATTGACTGAACATTGCTGGAATAAGTCTTTTGTACGACTTTTTAGCGCTATAGCTGTCTCTAACGGCACTAAGAGACAACCAAATATTTTCCAAAAAGTGCTTAGATACCCTGCCTGTTATGCCGCCAATCCACTACGGCATGTGTCTCCATGGAAACTCCAAGCATGGCTCAGGACATGATATGGTACAATCATGGTACAATTATCGATATCAGCAGTCTATTAGCTCAGGCCTTTGTATATGAACAGTAAGACTGTATACAGCCATCTTACACCTATGTAGATCTTATTGATTGATCTGACTTTAATCTGGATTTGGTCATCCATCCGGTGATCCAGTATTGCGAAAGTTACCTGACTTGCAAGATCGCAACACGAACGCGCAAGCAACTGCCCCTTTGAACCTTTTTAATGTAAAATTTTACTTCGCACAGATGAAATCGCGGGCAAAGACAGAGTTTCTATAAAAGTAGTCCATGCAGTTTAAATCATTTCCCCGAAATCGTTTTATATGCGCTTTGCGAGCAACATGTTCAAATAGAACGTAAATATACTTGTAAATACACTAGCAGATTGTCCGCGTAGATTATATGGCTCCACAAAAATTGGGTCAGGAGCAGCGCAGCAGAAGCAGCCGATGGCAGTTTGGCCTGTAGGGCCTGTAGGGCCGAAACCAAAGGCCGCGATACTATTACGCCCTTAGTAAATGTAAATGTAAAAAGTAAAGTAAACAGGCTATAACTGTCCCACTGCTGGGCAAAGGCCTCCATCATTGAAATCAAGTCATCGCTACAATTGATGGGTAATGGCTTAATCACCACGCTTGCCAAACGCGGGTTGGTGATCACAAACCCGGGCTTTGCATCGAAAAATCCGAAACGCTTTTTGCCCGACCCGGATTGAACCCGGGGCCTTTGGGTGTCGGCTCGAGCGCTCTAACCACTCGGCCACCGAGGCGTCGCAAATGTAAAATGTAAATGTAAATGTTACGCCCTATTTGGTTCCCTTATTCGGCTGGTAACATATTGTTAAAATAGATTTAAATATTAATTAAGCTATATTGTTTTCTAAAGTTTACGCGAACGCTACACATTGAAATGAAACAACTTTTACGGATCTACTCGCCCTAGAGGGGCCCAACCATTACATCAGATTTTAGAAACCACAAATACTCGCTAGAGAACAACGATTCATCCCTAGGATGATACGCGAGGCTATGAAATTAAGAAACATCTTAATTTCAATAGAGAAGATGGTTGGAATCTACCACCAGGCTGGGATCCCATCATACAAAATGTTAAATCCCAGCAACAACACCATACTGCCAGACCAAAAGATACTGTAAGCTCTTTCTACGTAAAACGGAACGCACCTGATTAAATTTCAAATGAGGTTATACAAGATACCAACTAATTATGAGACGACCAACAAACACCTCAGTCTCCCTGTGACCACGGACTCTGCAAAGGTTCCGAAACGTCAGAATAAACATTAAATAAGTAATGTGTAAAATAAACGCGAGTAGATCCATAAAAGTTGTTTCATTTCAATCAAAAGCTGTAAACGTGAAAGAGAAATAAATAAATTTATTATTATTTATTTTTACTCTTTTAGCATGGTATTTATGCAGCGTATCCTACAAAGTAAAAGGAATTAATCTCTCTATCTATCTATCAATCCACTCAGTTACTTCCTCGTCAGCTACGTGGATGTTCCAAATCCACCATCTATGGACCAATGCAGGCCGCAATGTAGGAAATGCTCTGTACCTACTCCACTGAACTCCGCTCAACAGTGCGGGTCCGTCCTAAGTTCCCATCTGCACATCAGTTATGCACATCTTCCCTGCGAACCACCTGTCGATCAGAGTCTAGTCCAGTATCTGTTTTTTAAATTTAGAATAGAATAGAATAAAATACTTTATTGTACACATAAAAACATATACATGACAAAGAATTTAAAAAAATTAAAATTGGAGTCGTACAAAGGGCGGCCTTATCACTAATAGCGATATCTTCCAGGCAACCTAAGGATGGAGAGGATTGATAATAAATAAAATGGAGGCGTTGAAAATAAAAAATAAAAAATAAAATAAAAAAAGTGTACAGACTTATTATTACTCAAATATAAATACACATATATACACACATACATATATACATACATACATACAACCATATAAATATGTAGAACATATATACATACCATTTAAGAACAAAAAAAAAATAGTTGTCTAACAGTAGAATTACAATGACAGATATGATCTTTGACGAATTTCTTATAACTTGTCAGAGACTTCGCACGTCTTACAGGCACAGGCAAAGCATTCCACAGGCGAGCAGCATGGACCGTAAAAGTTTTATCATAGAATCCTGTTGAATGCAGTGGAATCAAATCATATCGTCAATCATAAATTTATTTATATACAAAGCATTACATGAGTTTTACAAAAGGTACAGCATAAACTAATTTAAGTTTTTCCACGTACCTTGTTTCGTCTTAATACACATTATTAGACTCGGCACAGTACCACTACCTTGCAATTATTAAAATAGAATGACAAAAAGACTTTAAAGTGTGTAGGTACTAATACAATTTTCTTATGTTGTCATCGATTAATGAGTTAGTTAGTGTAAGTAGTAGGGCTAGTGCTCGGGGTTTCTCCACGTGATCGAATCAGAAATGAGGAGGTCCGCAGAAGAACAAAGGTTACCGACATAACCCGAAAAGTCGGTAAGCTCAAGTAGCAGTGGGCAGGGCACATTGCTCGCAGGACTGATGGCCGCTGGGGCGGGATAGTCTTTGAGTGGCGACCGTTTACCGGAAGGCGCAGTGTGGGCAGGCCTCCAACAAGGTGGACTCACGATCTGGTGAAGATCGCGGGAAGCCGCTGGATGCGAGCAGCACAAAACCGGTCGTTGTGGAGATTTGTCCAGCAGTGGACGTCTTTTGGCTGAGATGATGATGATTGTGATGATAGTGTAGGTAGATGCATGCAGCGGCTGCCGGCTGGGGGGACCTGCCCACCGCCCGATCGGTTTTATTTTTTTATTGTAATTGACAGACTTCGAGGTAGATTGAAGCCTAGCACCCGTGAGTCAAGGACACAAGGTTTTGTTGATCACCTTGGAGTTTCCAAGCATATAGATAAATTAATTTTGTTGTAATTTCAACAATAGTGATTTTTTAGTGGTGTTTTCGAAAATAATTATGGTCGAGTCAAAATTATACAGTCGTGTATTTGAGCAAGCAAACTCAAGATAAAGACATGAATTTACCTATATCAACATTTCAGATTCGTAAGTCATAATTATAATCTTAAACTATTCGACGAAAGTTGGTAAGTACTTTTTATCAGTGTGTCGCCTTAAAGAGTTCAAAATGCTACTCTAGTGAGTCTACTCTACTACTCTACTAGTGAGGACCTGTAATTGGTTTTTGTTGCTATTTTTAAGTTTCTACTTTGTTTATTAGCTGTTGGTTTTCCAAATGAATAAATAAATTTAAAAAAAGTATAATTAAGTAATTCAGCCTTTTAGTTTAGTTATACTGGGCTGTATCCGCCCATTTAATTCAGCCTTACATTTGACGGTAACTCTGATGACTAGGCACCTACAAATATCTGTATCCTGTTTAAACTTAAATTTAAAAAAAAGAACTAACGAGTTTCATTAACAAGCCGTTGGCTATTATTTTTGAAATTTCAAAAAAAGAACTCTTTAACCGCCCTTCTAGTTCAAAGGTCAAACGGCTCTCCACGATCCAATACTTAATAAAACGTGCGGAGTCGGAGCTAACCTCCATCTTTTAAGTCGGGCTGCACATAACTCATGGTGTTGCCATACATTGTAGCGCTCATTAGCAGGCGGCCTGCACTATGCTGCTTTACGATTGCAAAGTGGCAACACTAAAACGAACAACTTCGATTTTTGCAAGATAATGATGTGTTGGTGGTCGATATCGATATGAATATTATTATTTAAAATCATTCAGTATCATTTATTTTTGAATACTTCTACTGGAATTTTCGAAACGAATACTAAGCTGTGCATGAAAAAATGCATAAAAAGAAGATTAATTAAAAGAGTTTAAAGTGAAATCTGAGATGATGATAATAAACTTACGACAAGCCTTACCACCAACTAAACCCAGCACAATTGTATTAGTAGGTACTTACATAACCCTCCATTTGACCAATCTTGGTCTTTTACCGATATGCTTTCCAAATCACTGTTCACGTGATCAACCAAGCCATAGTAGTGATTGGTTTTAGCCTGAATCAAATCAAACCATTTACTTGCGTGTTACAAGTTTCAGTAGGTGCATAGATAAATCTTTACATGTGATAATGCTCTGCTCTGGGACGTTTCTTCACTGATGATGATGTCCTACACACACCGCGGGCTTAGAACATCCGGTACCAAGAACCAAACCAAACCAATCGTATTAGTACATAACCCTACATTTACTTTTCTAATGTTTGGACATTTATCGATATTTTTTCCAACTGAATCCCATCACTATCCCCAAGATTGAGTCATTAGACCAACACCCGAGTTTCTCCACTCATTATGAATAATTTCCCTGTGAATAATCGTAAAGACTAAACTTGGTGATTACAAAGATCTCTTCATTGAAACGACGCGTCATAGTGTCTATGAATAAAATTAAAGATAACTATTTATGGTTTGATCAATGTAGCTTGATTGGCGGATGCTATTAGTGCTGGTTGAGTTGAGAATTACTAGGAAAGTGTCAATCTGATATAATGTTTTCAATCACCGGTCTCTGTAATCCACATTCGATTATCAGAGGGGGCAATATGCACTTATTCATATTCATAGTCATAGTCATAGTCATAGGTATTCATTGCATCATGTTGTACAAAGATTTTATAAAAACAGTATTAAGTCCCAAACATGGCCCTGCAAGGGCATTGCAACAATAAACACAATTTATTTGATAACTTTAAACTTAATCTTAAGTAACACGAATTCTTGAGATCGGCTCTTTAACTTATCACTACTTACATAGTATAAAACAAAGTCGCTTCCCGCTGTCTGTCTGTCCCTATGTATGCTTAGATCTTTAAAACTACTCAACGAATTTTGATGCGTTTTTTTTAATAGATAGAGTGATTCAAGAGGAGGATGATAGAGGAGGAGGATTTATATGTATAAAACATCCAAATAATTGGACCCGGTAGGTGGCGCTGCGCTGCTATAGGGTTCTATAGGATACGGGTGTTCACTCAAGCGGACGAAGTCGCGAGCGGGCTGCTAGTAAGTAATAAACTTAAATAACTTAACTATTAAAAAACTGTAAGTAGTAAACTATAAAAACAATTCTCTGCTAAATATTTTTTTAGCTTAAGGGTGCGCCGTCCATAAGTGACAAGTGTCATATGTTTTATTTGAAATGTCGTCGTCCATATTTATTTGATGCCGCGCGGCCATACTAATTTTGTATAGGGAATTTAAGGTGCTTAATAAAAAATAATTATTTAAATAACCACTTGATGGATCGAAAATGTAGTCTAGCCATTTGTAGTTTATCCATTGATGATGGTTTAGACAAAATCAGAGGTACAATAATTTAGATAAACTATAAGAAATCTACTAAACGCCGCCACTCGTTTTCATGATTTTTGCCCAACTTTAAATGATATTGTAGAAAAAACTATAGCGTGTTATGAATTTATGGTTCTGACAAATTGTAAACACGTTCCCTATGATACTAAATATATATTTTGTTCATTTAATACGATAGTATTTTCAATTATATCTACTTAACATTTTTTTGTCGGCGCACCCTTAACATAAACTCTCTATCCTTAGAAATATTTTTTAAATGCAGTAGGTATTTTATTAAATATTTTAATTGACATGTGATGAGTGGATGAGTTAACCTTATAGAGTGTATGATATGATATGTTTTGGTGATAGGGCTTATGCTAAGTCATCTTAGCTAGCTACCACCATCATCATCATCATTATCTCAGCCAAAAGACGTCCACTGCTGGACAAGGCCTCCCCCAAGGGTCTCCACAACTACCGGTTTTGTGCTGCTCGCAACCAGCGGCTTCCCGCGACCTTCACCAGATCGTCGGTCCACCTTGTTGGAGGCCTGCCCACACTGCGCTTTCCGGTACGCGGTCGCCACTCCAGGACTATCCCGCCCCAGCGGCCATCAGTCCTGCGAGCAATGTGCCCTGCCCAGCCACTTGAACTTAGCAACTCTTCGAGCTATGTCGGTTACCTTTGTTCTTCTGCGGATCTCCTCATTTCAGATTTGATCACGCAGAGATCACCATTTTTAATTAATTCTGTCGCCATAAATATGTAAAAGTAAGTAGTAGAAACTCTGTCGGCGATTATTAATAAAATATTTATATCACTAAAATTGATTTCAATGATGGAGGTCATTGCCCATCAGTAGGACAGTTATAGACTATTTACTTTCCCTTTACTTACTTTACATAAGTAACAAAAAAAATGAGAAACTTTTTCTGAACAACATTAAGTACTAAACATTGCTCTATGTATTCGTAAATGCTGTTTGTTTACTTAATTAATTAATAAACTTAAATAGAAAAATCACAAAATTAAAATTATGTGTTTACTAGCGGCCGCTTGCGGTTTGGCCCGCGTGATTCCCGTTCCCGTGGGAATATCGGGATAAAAAGTATCCTACGTTTTAATCCAGGTTATAAACTATCTGTATGCCGAATTTCATCCAAATCCATCCATCCGTTGCAGCGTGAAAAAGCAACAAATCTACACACATACATACACACAAACTTCCACATTTATAATATTAGTGTGATAACGACATTAAGCGTTAATCGTATATCGCTCTTATAATAGCGCTACAATCCCTAAACAGAACTTAGATATATATCTGATAACGTTAATATTGACCAAAATGTCGGCAATCACGACCCCGGCCATTCACTAACGGACATTACGACTCTATTGTAGTCCTTATATGGAGGTGTGAGAATTCATTTTATCAGCTAAGTATGCGGTGCCACGGAAATAAGGCTTCTGACTACATATTTAAGATCTGCGTAATTTTATGAGTATTAATAATTCTTTGTTGTTTGCACACTTTTAAGTTTTTTTGAAGTTTCAAATGAATTCCGTCGTTCCATTTTAAATAATTTTGAACGATATTTAACATGAACTAACTACCAGTAACATCGATTATCGAACAGGTGACTAATTCTTTTTATTTTTTTTATTATTATCGGGTAAGCACAGTGCCTTGATCTCACATGATGTTAAGTGATGATAAGGCTAATGATGGAAGCGCACTTCACCCGGGACCCTGAACTAGTGTGGCACTGGCTATCTTATCTCTAGCTGCCGGAACACAACAAATGCTACAAACATTGGTGTTATGCGACATATTTAAATAAGATGGTGGTAGCTAGCCAGGCGGACAAACAAGCCCTACCACCAACCAAACCGAGTACCTACACAAACATGTACCCCCCGCTGGGAATCGAACCCGGGACCTCTGGGTCTAAACCGGTCTCAATTCTCACGCTATGATAACGCCAAATTATGAGAGCTTCTTTTTCTCTTTATCAAAGTCACTGGTAACTTATCTGTGACGCCGAAAATACATACCGCTCAAGAATTTTCAGAATACTTAATAAAAAAAAAATATTAATTTTTGTACGTAAAATAATGCAAAACTTATTATATTTCATAGAGTTTTTATATAAAAAATAAATAAATAAACTTTCCTACACTTACACCAATTATCTAGTTATCTTCGTTATGAAACTCGTTAAATGGTTACTAGACAACGGATAAACATACTTAAAATACTTAAATACATACTTATTATACATAGAAAACACCCAGACCCGAGACAGATTAGAAAAACAATTGATTGTTTAATTAACCCGGGACCTCAGAGACGGCGACTCAATGAGAGGTCGTCGTATTATTAAATTGCATATATTTAGTTTTATTTTAATTAATTTGAGGATTATGTATAGTGCAAGCCAATTAATCAATTTATCAATGGTAAAACTATAACGATGCACCTTCCATGTATGCTATTGACATTTTGTGTCTCTGTCCAAACCTTGTAAAAAAAACACTATCTAATCTTGCTTTGTAAGCCAAATGAGCATTTTATGTCTACGACTACGTCATCAACATCCAATCTTATTATTTTTACAAATATCCATTATACCAATATACAACCTTATTTTTAGTTTATACGAAAATCGAAACACGCGTCAAATATTTTTATTTAAAGAATCAGTACAAACAAATTTAAATAATATCTTGAAAACTCACAAAGTTACAAGCTTTTTGTGCTGTCCCGTTGTGTTTTTTTAGTAGGGTATACTTTATTTGAGATTTTGTAAATATTATTTGGTCAAATTTAACATGGTATAAAAAACATTAAAATCGATTCTATTACTGATTCTGAACAAACAGTTTTCAGGTTTCGTATAAACTAAAAAATGGTTGTGTAAAAAAAATATAAAATGCCAAAAAAGAATTTTGGACAGATTAACACGCAGACGGTGCTACGAGCTCATATTAAAAATACTGTTACCTAGACGGCGTCCATAAACTCCACATTCTATGACAACAATGTCAATTTCCCACATTTCATATTCAGGGGCATTATTCCCCATAATTAATGAGGGGGGATATTAAAAAAGTCCATGGCTATGGCGGTAGGACGTGACGACGGCGGCTCGCGAGGCATCCCAGGCATCCTGTCAATAAGGATAGGCCTCGAACACATTTTTATGAAGGGCCGGCGGTGTAGCCTTCGCACAGACATTTTTCTTGACGAAAAGTTTAGTAGTAGTAGTAGTTTATTTATACAATGTGTAACAAAAAGGTGTGATAAAAATGAAAAGATCCGAAGCGTATCCGATCTAGATCTTCTATACAGGTTCATCATCTCAACCAAAAAGACGTCCACTGCTGGACAAAGGCCTCCCTCAAGGATAAATCATTTTGAGGGGAATTTGCCATAATCGCCACGCTTGGCAGGCGGGTTGGCGATCGCAGTAAGGTGAGAATAATCACAGAGAGACGCTGCTGCCCATCCTCTGGATTGGTCCCATAGTCGCCTTCTACGACACCCACGGGAAGAGATGGGGTGGTGCAATTCTTATCCCCGGCACCACACGGGGCAGGTTACTAAGACATAACTATTAACTTTAATTTGTTATGCAATTTTTAATTAAATATTTCTATTGTGACGTCACATCAAAATAAACAAGTCACAGCCCTAGTGGTTTAAGTGGGCCACCAGGGGCAAGTCACTTGGTCAAGATAGCCTTAGCATCGAGCACCTTCAGAACGCGGGGCCCCACTTTTCTAGGGTACTTGCAATGCTCTTCAACATATTTTTGGTACATTTTTAACTGCCACAAGACTTAATTAAGACCATTTTAGTTCCTATTACTAAATGTAAAACGGGTGACGCATCAAGCAGGTCCAAATACAGACCCATCTCGTTGGCAACAATTATCGCCAAAGTGCTTGACGGTGTGCTAAGTTCTCAGCTAGATTGTCACTTAAAGATTCATGAGCTCCAGTATGGTTTTAGGCCACAGGAAAAAGTACCAATTGAGGCACTGGCTATTTTATCTCTAGCTGCCGGAACGCAACGATGCTACAACATTGATGTTATAAGGTGGTAGCTAGCCAGGCGGACAAACAAGCCTTAACACCAACCAAACCGGGTAAACAAACATGAACCCCTGCTGGGAATCGATTCCGAAACAACCCCAACAACGAGCAATATCCTATCCACCACAAAAACCTTAAAAGGCTACTTCCGGACGCGGGTACCAACCCTAAACCTTACAAACGCAACGAAAATAGAATCGGTCAAATAGGGGTATACTTAACTCTCGACCTTTCCGCATCAAACCTAAAAACAAAAGCGGCTTTTAAAAAATTAAATAAGTATATTAAAAAGCTGACACCTGGTATATTTAAAATTCTATGGCAGGTAAGGTTTTATTTAAAAACCAATTTACCTTGTGAATTAGCGGCGGCTCCGAGGACACCGGAATTAGACGTAGAGCGCCGCCATTTTTATTTCCATTTGTGAAAATTCCATTGTAACGTTTCCTGAGCAGACGATTTCAATTACCGAGCTGTGTCGGTGGGCAACTAGTGTGGAGACGGCTTCTTTAATTGGTATTTTTTCGACTATTTCGGTATGACTATGGGTATTGTTATTTATTTATTTTGGTACTCCAACGTAAAAAACATTACACTTTCATTAGAAAAAAAATTAAATTGTACAAACTAAATGCTCCAACAATTATAGAATAACACAACATGCACAATAATAAATACCCTAGTTACGAAAAGGTTCCATCATTGAAATTAAGTCATTACTACAATTAAGTATAGTCTTAACCGCCACTCTTGCTCAATGCTGCTTGTTTGTATACATATACCCAACCTTGGAATTAAACCCAGGATCTCCAAACCCGGCCGCGCCTTTGCCGCTCCACCATAAACGCGTCTAACTAATAAAAAAAATAAAGAAAATAAAGCCCCTGCACCTAATAAAATAATATCACAAAAACATACTTTCAAACCTATCGTATCAACTCGTGTGTTTCAGTCAGTACAGACCCTAGGCCAGGGAAGGGCAAACTTTTTCATTCGCTTGACAATATTTACTAACAAAATCTATGGCGGGCCAGGCTATTAAATTTTTGCTGGATTTTTTCAATGATTTTTTTTGATGAATTAAAAATATTGATAGAGGCATTTTCTGAAACACACACGCACTTGAATTTTTGTTTGATGGTCGCGGGTCGGACTTCGATCATTCACGGGCCGGAGATGGCCCGCGGGCCGTAGTTTGCCCATCCCTGCAGCACTAGCTCATTTTATCTCGCCACAGCAGGTGCACGAGTCTTGGAATCTCTTGGGACACCACGGCAGAACAGACCATAAACCACCACTCAGGCCCAGTACAGATTAGTGGTTGTAACGACTGCTAATGTTACCGGGACCAACGGCTTTACGTGCCTTCCGAAGCACGGAGGAGCTCGAAATAATAATTTTTGGTCACTCATCCGATGACCGGCCTTTGCAAAAGTTGCTTATCATTCGCAAACACAGACCGAGCGCGTTTACCACTGCGCCATCATGCAACTATAAAACAACCAGCTTTTAATAAAAAAAAACACTTCTCCACACTAGTCCCCCGCAGGGAAGAGTAGCCGGTATCAAGTCGTACCGCGGCCGGCGTTGTGGCCACTAACGTTATTCACTGACTGTACCTAACTATCTCACTTTATTATCTACAAGGAATTTAAAAGAAATTGTTAAACTGCTTTATGGGTTAATTTTTTGTCCACAACCGAGCAGAATGACGTAAATCAAATAATGACGCTTTTAAAACTTTTTTTTTTTTTTTTTTATACTTAGCTCGGCAAATGACTTCATCCCACCTGATGTTAAGTGGAAATGAAGTCCAGACGCGAAGACAACTGGTGCAGCGTGGAAACAAACGTAGCATCAGTTAACTTCACTCTGCCGGCCCACAAGGTGCTTCTTCACGCCTCTCTTGAAGGACCCCATATCATAGGAAGGAGGGAAAACGTGTGCTGGTAGACTATTCCATCTTTTGGAGGTGCGACAAAGAAACGAGTCACTAAATTTCTTTGTGCGTGATGGGATACTTGAGACAGTGAATCGGTGACTCCGAAGAGCAGCACGTGTACTCCTATGAAGAAAGGGAGAAGGTGGGATGAGGTCAAAGAGCTCTTCAGAGCACTCGCCATGGTATAAGCGGTAAAACACGCTGAGTGACGCAACGTCTCTACGCAATTGCAGAGATTCGAGAGTATTTACCACTTCTGCATTGCCGATAATGCGTTCAGCGCGACGCTGCAATCTGTCCAAGGCATCGAGAAGGTGCTTAGCGGAACCGTCCCAGATGTGCGAGCAATACTCCACGCAAGACCGTACCTGTGTCTTGTACAAAAGGCACAACTGGTCCGGCGTAAAGAATCGCCGCACTCTGTTCAGAATTCCGAGTTTTGACTCGCGGTTGAACCAACGGTTGCGCCTGCCTTTGCCGATGAGATAGGAGTGCGGAATATAGTATTCCATCCCTAAAACTATCTCATCAGCAACTGCAATCGCACTAGCTGTCGGGTCCTTCCCACTGAAGCAGCGCTGCCCCCAAGGAACGGATGCGAAATAGTCCCGCATACCATCCCAATCTGCCGACGAGTAGTGCCAAACCTGGCGTTTCGATACCGCTGAAGGCGGTAGCGGAGCCAGAGGCACTTTACTGGATACCAAGCAGTGATCCGAAGATCCCAAAGGAGCTCGAACCTCCACTCGGTAGCCAGCTGGGCGACTCGTCAGCAGAAGGTCCAACAAAGAGGGCGCGTGACCGACTACGTCTGGGATCCTGGTGGGCTGGTTCACCAGTTGAGTCAGGTCGTGCGTGAGAGCGAAAGCATGGGCAGTTCTACCAGCATGGTCAGTTTTGGAGGAACTTAACCACAACTCGTGGTGAGCATTGAAGTCCCCCAAAAACACCAATTCCGCCGATGGAAACCGCTTCTGCGCATCATCTGCTACCCGACTAAGATGGTCCATAAGTCGAGTTGTCTCCATGTCGCCATTATGGGATCGGTAGACGCAGACGTAGACACGGCTATGTGAGTCCAAGTCGACGTGTACCACAAGGAGGGAATAGGAAGGGTCCTCCAGACAGCGCAGACAGCGACAGCAAACATCCGTCCCAACGAACAAGCAAACTCCGGCTTTGGCTTTGAAGGATTCTTCAAGCACAAAGCCCGGATAGTGCAGGTAGCTGGTGTCGGCCGGACAGATTATTTGCGTCTCCGTCAAAAACAACATTGCTGGCCGTGCCGTCTCAAGATGGTGGTGGACGGCATTGAGGTTTGCATGGAGTCCGCGGATGTTAGCGAACTCGACCTCAAACGGTATAGTTGTGGTGGGGGTGTGCACCGCTGTAGGACCAGTTTTATTGTGAGGCGCTGTCATGGTGGAGAAAAGGAGGGAGGCGTGAATCGAGGAAATGCTACCGCGATGCAAATAGTCAAAGTGCAGCGGCCTGTTTCACCAGGGATCTGCCTACAGAAGAGTATAATTAACCCGCCGAACGGAAGGGCCCCCGAACCCCCCCGGGAATGGCCGCCGGGACCCCACCTTCCGGTCACCAACCGGCACGACGGACCACCTCGAGATTATGCGTGGCATGGTGAGGCAGCCTCACGAGCTGGTTAGGCTCGCTTGGGCCCCTGTACTGTGCCACGGGCGGCCAGCGGGACAGCCGTTTCTACGGGTCTCCCTGGTCGGCGGGTTAACGAAGTCCTCCTGGCACTGGTTTGACGGAAGCCTCCACAGACCAAGTGCATCGCAGTAACATCCACTCGAGCAACTTCTCCGGGATTGCAGTATTTAGAGTTTTGTTTACTATCCGTATTTATTCGATTACGTTTACGAAAACGAAAATTAGTATGGCATTGAAGCAGCGCCTCCTGGCGGCATACGAGAGGAGTTAGAATTTTGCCATACAAATTTATCGTTTTCGTTAGCGTGATCGAATAGCGGATGAAACTCGCACTTTGCACCCAGGAGGCTTAGCCAAAGTAACATTATGAAAACGATACTACTACTTACTGGGGGTTACTATAAAATTGATGATTATTTTAATGATAAGAATGTGTGGTCATCTTAGTCTGCTCGCCTGCACATGTTATTTCACATTATAAGTAGTTACACTTTTTTATAAAAGGTTATTATTAAAGTCAAATAATAATTAGATGATAAAACAGCCTGGTTGTTATATTAGATGATAAAACAGCCTGTTTTTTAAAACACATTATACTCTATTTGTATCAATATACATAATAAAATTAATTTATATAATTTTTATACTGATATAATAGTTTTGAACAGTGTCCTACAGATAACAAACAGCGTTGCGTTAAATAGATCATTAAGTTTTTATTTAAAGTATCTTGAGTGTGTCATGCTCTCTTTATTGTCTCTGCGGCGGTGGCGTCGGGTCGTTACGTTCCCTAAAATATGGTTAAGCGAAGCGATGGCTGATTCATATGTCATACTTGTGAACGGGTGCCGCCTGTGGAGGCTGGTCTGCTCTTGCATACTTATCTTATTGTTAGTATTAATTACTATAGTTTGACTTTGTTTTTCTTAAACAATTTTTGACTTTTATTAGAGTACTGTAGTGGTGCTGTATGACATTGTGGAAATTGAAACTTATACCGGATGTAAATTTGATATATTAGATTTGTTTATCTTTTTTGTTTTTTTACATGTTGTGGTTGTCTTCTATATTTTTTGTGTTTATTTGTAATGGAAAGTGTCCTGCTATGATATGGCATTTTCCAATTTTTTTTTTTTTGATGCTGTAAGGGAGAAAAGAGCTGGACACTTGCTGAGTTTCTTGCCGGTTCTTCTCAGTGCATGATCATGCCATCGGTTCGTAAGTCTACTCTGGGCGGGAGATCTCCCGCCCAGAGTAGACTTACGAACCGATGGCATAGCGACATTCATAAGAGCTACTTGTAGCCTAAACAGAATAAATGATTTTTGATTTTGAATTTGACTTTGATAGCGAAGTTCGAAAATAATAAAATGTATGGGATTGACATAAGCCGCGCTGAATCACGTGGTCAATCTTATGTCAATCCCATACATTTTATTCTTTTCGAACTTCGCTATCGTTTTCTTAATGTTACTTTGGCTACTGCCACTGGTCATTTAAGATTATTTAACACACATCGCCAGCAAATTTTTACGGTATGGTGAGGTTAGGTTTGGTTATAAAAAGATAGGCTACGAACGAACCGATGCGATGTTTCGCCTCGATTCCTTTCGATGAAATAACAACAATTTATTCCGTTGCCAGACAAGAATATAAACACGAACGCATAGATTTTTCATTCTCTTCCTATGACAACCTCTTCGTGAAGGTAAAATAACGTCAATAAACCTATACAGTAATGAGATTTCCTTTTCTTGCGGAGAGCGCCAGACAATCGATTTATTTCGTTACGACAAAATGTCAAGATTTTAAGTCTATTCTCTTGTTTTGTAAAAAAAATATTGGATTGCGATTGGCTTTGTTTGTTGCTAAAGGAAATGAGACGTAATTAAATCTACTCAATGTTGATGGCAAAGATATGTACTAATATTATTGTGCGTAGGTGTTCGATTTTAAGAGAATGTTTATTTTTGTGGAGCTTTTACTGATTTTTGCCTGACGTAAAGAACTTACGACAGCTCCAGTCTTAGATAGATCCAGTTTATACATTACTCTCTCTTGCTTCAATGCATTGCATATTATCTTTATCGGCAACTTGAAAAAACGTCAAATAAAACTCGTAATAGGCATCTAGCTTGGCCGCATATTCGTTTCTAATTATATTTCAACAGACGTGTTGGCAAACAGACATACAAATAAAAATACATGGCGATTCTAAAGTTTTATCGTGTAATATCTACATTACCAAGTCTATGGCAGTCGTGCTATACTAGAGGGAATCCTCGGAAGGTCCCGCTAAAATAAGACAAGATAACATCTGCTAAAATCATCTGTGTATTGTTGTTAATGAAGCATTAGTTTTATTCCACGTTTAACTGTAGTCGCCATTTTAGAAAGAGATACCTAAGCATCTAACTCTACCCCGTCGCAATGTTATTCCCGTCCACTGCGAAATAAACTTGGCACGTTTAAAAAAAATCCACCGCACACATGCCTAACAGACCATTAACCGACGCAATGGTCCATTCGCCCCAAGAATTTCTTCTCACGTACCACAAAAGTCGTAAACAAATAGTTTAGAATCGATCAGCTATTTTAGTAACCATTCCTTACATCGTCAATTTGAGCCTGAATATTTTATGACAGCTAGAAATGGGGGGTGTAACCTTGTAGGTTGATAGGCTAAGGCTAGGTATAAGGCTGTGTAAAAGCTGTATAATGAATATTTAAGGTTTTCGGTTTATGAGCATCTGCTTTGTGGCAGACATTGATAGCGCATACTACAGTGTATTGCAATAATAATACTAAAGTTATTTGTGTATAAGTACTTAAAATGTACAAGACAGCCGTCAAATAAACAAAGAATTTAAAGAGGTTTAATGCGAAATACTTAATATAGGTACCGTAGGCATTATCTTTACATAATAGACGAATACTTTGTTTATAATGGAAGTTTGGAAGCACATTAAGCCGTCAAATAGAAAACATTTAAGGTAAATTAGTTCCTAAGCTTACTAATAACTAATTTAAGAAAATTTGTTACTAAGCTACATTATATCATGTATGTATACAACATTGTAACTAACACCCTGGAAGCAGTTTCGTTAAGAATTGGATACTGAATAGGTTTTAGCTATTTGTTTATAGGTTGTTAGCATAGTGGATCATTTTGAGACACTCACTTTACATCGAGTAGTGAAAAAAGATCATATTTCATACAAAAAAATATATTTTATTCCACTAAAAAAAACTCTGCCAAGTATAAGGTTAAAACGTAAAACAAGAACAAAGTGCACCTGCACGCCATACTACCAGAAACTGTCAAATTCCCTCAATAGACTTTTAACTTTATGTAAGTACCGTAAAATGGGGTGAACAACAACGTTACATATTTGTAAAGTGTACCTACTAAATTTAAAATTATTTAAGACAAAATTATATAAATGGCTAAATGTATATAATTTCTATAGTATCAAAGAGTTTCTGAACATGTAAAGCAACATAATAATTAATGTAATTTAAATAAAATGTAATTTGTAATTTTTTTTTAATAATGTTTTAAGAATTTATTTAAATAATTATTTTGTATTTGCATGCTATCTTAATGGCAAAACACGCTCTACCGTTTTAAGTATTGTGATAACTTAAATACCGTGTTTTAAGGCAAATAAATGATTTCTATTCTATCTATTCTATTCTATTGTAATTGACTAGTTCATATTCTTGTCAATTTGTATTGAATTTTAAAGATAATACATAAACTACATGAGTTACGATCGCCTCTATCGTATTTATTCACCACAGAAAGAGTTATATTAAAATAAAGCAATTCTTTGACTAAAATATTCCTTGTTGTGAATTTACACCTCATACGGGGTCACTAGAAACGGTTTAAGGGGTGAAAAATAACACCTTTGTAATCAAAAGAGAATATTTGTAGTTAAAACATTTAAAAAATAATACCTTATTAAAGATTGCATGCTAACCTAAGCTATAAAGCAATTTGTGACACTTTTTGTAAGTATAGCTTTTAATAACATTAATACTGTTGTAAATAACCCACCCCCTCTGCTGATGCAAATAACCCCATCAGTAATAGTAGATAATTGCAAAGTTAATCACCACCAAATATAGTTTTAACTGGTTGACTAACTTTGACAGCAAAAATACCGCGAAAATGGCAACTGTCAAAAGAAAGCATTGCCAACTTTAAAAAAATGAAGTTCGTTCAAAAACATTAAAGCACGTTTTATGAATAAGCGTGATAAAAAAGGTTGTTCCAAATGTTTATTTTTTTTTTCTTAAAAATGTTGTTGTTTGCCCCGCAGTTGCTTTTCACCCCATTTCACAGTATGTGTTTAAGGTTGAATATTTTTTTTTTTTTAAATTGTTAATTTTGTATAGGCTGATGTAACGTTTGTACATAAAATTAACGAAAGCGCGATAAAAGCCGCAGTAGTCATACACTTAGTTCAGTACCAGCTCATTTTTATCTCCCCACTGCGGGGGCACGAGCCTTCCCTATGGATGGATAGGAAGAACGGGCCATAAACCACCACGTGGGCCCAGTGCGGATTGGTGGTTGTTTACGACTGCTAATGCTTCACGTGTCTCCGAAGTACGAAGGAGCTCGAGATGACAAATTTTCGGTCACCCATCCGATGACCGGCCTTTTCGAAAGTTGCTTAACCTCAGCACTCGCAGATCGGGCGCGTCAACCACTGCGCCATCGAGCTCACCAAAGATGGACTTAATTGCAGTCCTTAAGTTGCACTCCTTCAGTCTTTAATTAAATGTATGAAAACAGACAAGTTTTAATTTCGTTTGATCCAAATTGTATTAAATCATCATCGTCATCAGCTCATTTTTATGTCCCCACTGCTGGGGCACGAGCCTTCCCTATGGATGGGGATAGGGAGAACAGGCTATAAACCACCACGCGGGCCCAGTGCGGATTAGTGGTTGTTAACGACTGCTAATGCAGCCGGGACCAACGGCTTTACGTGCCTTTCGAAGCACGGAGGAGCTCGAGAAGATAAATTTTTGGTCACCCATCCGATGACCGGCCTTTGCGAATGTTGCTTAACCTCAGCACTCGCAGACCGGGCGCGTTAACCACTGCGCTATCGAGATCCTCATATTTAAATATATTGCATTAATTCTTTACTTAATGTTTAAATTGAATAAGGAATTAAAATCTTTATGTGTTCGATTTAACCAATATAAATGATTAAAGTGAACGATGTGGGTAGAATAACTACCCATCTAAACTGAAACTAGAAAATATATAAGTAACAACTCAACCAATGACAACAAATTGACTGACGTCAATTTAACAAGCAAACCGTCTACCAATTACATCGAGGAGATAACAAAAAGGAATCTTACTTCGTCATACAATGCTTGGTAAGACGCGCACAATCTTACATCTAGCAATTCTTACACAGTAATGTATAAAGACAACGCAATGTTTTCCTTCTTGCTATTCGGTTTTCGAAGTGGGGGTATAAATTGTTGTGTATAGGGCCGCCTAACGAGTACTCCGGATGACTCCATCAAATAGCAAAAACGAAACGTGAAAGACGCCGCTGGAAATAGGACGTATGCGTTAACGACTCGGAGCTGTACTCGCAGCGGTTACATATTACGTTGAAACTTTTCTAATCACACTAATATTATAAATGCGAAAGTTTGTGTGTTCGTATATTTGTTGCTTCTTCACGCTGCAACGAATGTATGGATTTGGATGAAATTCGGCATACAGATAGTTTATAACCTGGATTAAAACATAGGACTTTTTATCCCGATATTCCCACGGGAACGGGAACCACGCGGGTGAAACCGCGAGCGGCCGCTAGTTTTTCTATAAAAGTGAAAATTATAAATGAAATAAAGCATTAAATTGTTTATAATAACGTTATGGAGAATTTTACGGTTAGGCACTAATTTCCCTTCATCTTCAGGTTAAGTGAGGTCAAGCCTAAAGGTTGAAGCGAACTTCACCAAGAAGCAAAGCCGTTGTCATCTTATTCTATCGTCATAACGATATTGTTAGTAGTATTGTTGTATTTCGACAGTCAGAGATTATGATTGCCAGTTCTTCAGATTTTGGAAGTCTTAATGTGAAGCGCGCTTCCATCTTCGGCTTTTTTCGTCACTTACCATTAGTTGAGAAAAAGACAAAGCGCAACACCGATGTAATTTTTACAAAATGACACTGTTGGTAGTCTTTCTACTAAAGCATGTAGCGGTTCTTTTAAGTGATGGTGTTTTTTCAGTTCCAAAGAATTACTTTTATTCAAAGAGTCAGGATAAAATAATCTAAATTAATGTGTTAATACCTTGGCCAGAGGCTAAGCATTGCCATACAACGAGGCAATGCCGCCAGTCTCTTGGGTACATTACCAGTCGACAGCGACGAGGAGGAATTTTTTGACGCCATATTTTAGTTTAGTAATAGTTTTAGTTAAGTTTATTTTATTTATTCCACATGTAATACAATTAATTTCTTTAAGATTTTGAATATTATACTATGAACTGCAAAGACCAACGCGAGTAGATAAATCCGTAAAAAAAGGAATTGCTGTTTGTCACCTATGGCCTTTACAGAGTAACCCGTTATATTGACCAAAAAGTCATCAAAGATTTTTTGGAAACGCAACCGAGTCCTCTCCCAGATTCTCCGAGGCATTCGAATAGTTTTCAAGCTCAAACAGTTACGTTCTTGTGGCGGCGGCGCGTGTGCGGGTGGTTTTGCGCGTCACACCGCATTTTGCGCATAGGGCGCATAGTTCTGCAATCAGGGTGCGTGTGTACAGAATTCAGCCAGCTTCAAATGCATCAAAGCAATATATTCCTACTGTCCGATTGAAATCAAGTCTTCGAGGCAACTGATGAGTATTGGCTCAACCTGTCGACTGCTGTGAATACAGGCACAATAGAATTTTAATTGTTTAGGGCACTGATGAGTGCTTACCGCAGTTACCACGTTGCTAAATGCGGGGTGGTGATCACAAACCAGTGCTTATGCATGGATAATCCGAAAAGACAACCACAGAGTTCTATTACATTACTTAATTGTTAAGTAAGGCTACAGATAAACTAATTACATTTAAAAAAAAATACGATATAGTATGTTTTTCCTCACCCATGAAACTGTCGGTGTTTGTAATTTCAATCTAAGCTAGACAAAATTATTTTAAATCTTACTGTAATAACAAGAAATTCTATTATTTTTTCGTCTTCATCTTGCAATTGCTACGCCTTCATAAATTAAGACATCCTGCGCCGACAGTAATCAATAGGGATTAAGATAAGAGTACGATGATCTTAGCTGGAACGTAATTAATACTGTCTGGAACTTTTTGCTAATCTTTTTTGTTTGTTTTTTTCTCAATTATCAATTAGGTAAGAAAATGTTTAGTATGCGAATTTGAAGATCAAGGCTGTGCGAATGTTTGCCTCAGATACAATATAAAAAGGACTCCGCAAGGCTACAATCTCAAACCGCAGATGTATAAGGGATTACAGAGCGGAACCTAGTGACTGTTAAAATGTTTATATAATTTTTAACGCAAATTTTGTTGCGAACAAATTACAAAAACACAAATGTTGAAAAAAATTCCATGAGCAGGATTTGAACCCACACCCTTCTGACATACTGGGTCAGGTGCTCTCCCAATTGAGCTATCGTGGTTCTAACCAGCCCGCCGAAATTATTCAACACTATTTACTTTTTACTTTGAAAGCCAAAGGCGCCCATTCAATGTCAACAACGACCGTCATTAACATCTGATCATAAAATTTTTACAAATACTAAAGATCAGTTAAGAAGTAGGCAAGCTATTATTAAATGTTTATATAATTTTTAACGCAAATTTTGTTGCGAACAAATTACAAAAACACAAATGTTGAAAAAATTTCCACGAAAGATCAGTTAATGACGGCAGTTGTTGACATTGAACGGGCGCCTTTGGCTTTCAAAGTAAAAAGTAAATAGTATTGAACAATTTCGGCGAGCTGGTTAGAGCTACGATAGCTCAATTGGGAGAGCACCTGACCCTGTATAAGAAGAATAAGAATAAGAATAAATTTATTTCTTTATAAAACTTAGTCTAAATACATCAAACTTATAAAATAACATTGTTTATATAATAATATATTGCATGTATTATAATATTGTAATATTGTATGTCAGAAGGGTGCAGATTCAATTCCTGCTCGTGGAAATTTTTTTCAACAATTGTGTTTTTAGTGACTGTTTTTCACCCATGCTTCGAGTAAAGATGTTAAAAATGAATGCACCAAAATGAAAAGCACACACTGGTCTATTTTTAATGTAATTTAAATACTGCAAACGAGTAATGATTAATTAAATATCGATGGATTGTCATGGCCCATTGTGTGGCAGCCGTTACAAGAATGACGTCTTGCCGCCATGACAGTTACAAGCCCGCACTTTTTATTGTTACCCGCATTAAAAATAGTTCTACCGGTAGCAAAAAAACTAAACCAATTCAGCCAAATGAAATTATTGATAAAATAAAAAATTGAGAACAAATACCATAATCTGATGAGTAATTGAAATCAAATAAATCTCGGTTATGTATATATTTCAAGAATAATCATTGGATGTGGAAAATAATCATTGATTACATCAGCATCCCGGTAATTGAATCCGAAACTGCTGGGCCGGTGTATAATCAGGGGCTGACATGGCCGGGGCACGTAGTGGGTGTGAAAGGGGCCTAGTGACGTCATCAATCGAGTTAAATGCTGGCCGGACGTGTGTAGACGCCCGATGGAGGCGGCGACATGGGGCTTTAGTGAAAGCGGATAAGAAATTCATTGATAACTTTTGACAATAATTTTTGATAAAGGCGACTAAGTATTAAGTTCCTTTCAAAGTCAAAAGTCAAAGTCAAAGTAAAAATATAACACCTTCTATGCACTTAGTTAGCTATAAATATTTGATTTGAATAGATAGATAGATCATAATATTTATTTGCGTGTGGTTATCGCGCTCGGTATGCGACTACTGTAGTTAAGCAACTGTCACCAAAGCCAGTCATAGGATGGGTGATCAAAAATAAATCATCTCGAGTTCCTTCATGCTTTGGAAGGCGCGTAAAGCCATTGGTCCCAGCTGCATTAGCAGTCGTTAACTAATTTGCACTGAATCCAGTTTGTGGCCCGTTCTCCCTGTGTGTGGTGTTCTCTTCCATAGAGATAGTACAGCAATCTGAGTTTTAATAAAAATAAAAACGAGCGAGGCTTACAGTAGTCGCTTAGGATGTGTGACATTTGACATCTCACCTTAGTATTAAGCAATTTTAATTTCATTTATTTTATTTATTCATACAAAAATCTTAAAAGCTAACAGATTTTAAATCCAAAGCGCTAAAAAGATAACCAATTATTAAATTAAAAATGAAAATAATTACAATATGTCAAGCTGAATGAAATTAAAACTTAAAATAAATAGATCATAAAAATATGTCAATCAATACAATCATATATCGTCAAAATTACATAAACAAAAATATGTCAATAAAATAAATGTCACAAAAGGTCAAATAATTAATTAATAGAATATTAAAATTATACAAACAAAAATATTTCGAAAGAATTAACGTCAACACATCTAATATATTAAATACTACAAGCAAAATCAATAAAAACACTTTTGGTATTAAATACACACTTCATTTATAATTTTAAATTAATATTAAATTCTGAAAAAATGGGTCAGGTCACAGACCTAGACATCTAGGCCTGTGGGTCAAATATTAATTGAAATGATTTTTCATAACAAAGAATAATTATTTTTAATAAAAATTGTATTTTATTTAATTGACACTAAGAGTAATGCAATACCGCGCGCTCATTCGTCAAAGCAAATGACGCGCGCTTCCCCGTTTGGTCGGCTAACCCTAACACCGCGCGCTCATTCATCATATGAAATGGCTCGCGCTTGCGCACTTCCCCGACTTCCTGTTACACACTTCCGTCCCATTTCACGAAATCACTCCCACAAACTATACCTACTACTAACTTTAAATAAAAAAATTGCCCTAAATCATCCCCATCAGGCAGAGTGCCCAGTAAGCTAGCAGCATTGCCACGTTGGATAATTGCAAGAAAGCGAGAGGAAAGACGTTATACATGAAAAATATTTTTCTTATTCTTCTTTTATTTATATTATATTTTTGTATCTATTTCCGAAAACTATTTCACCCATATCACGTAATTTCACGTAGGTAGCAAACACACAAAGGATTGATAGAAAATAAATAACAATTTTGCGTAGGGTGGTTCTAAGCAGATTTACATAGAACAAAGACAACACACACATGTTTCAGGTTATCCTGAATAATAATAAACTTATTATTAAACCCACAAGGAAAATAACTTTAAATGATTTTTTTTATTTCTTTTTGGTTCTCAATTGATTATGATTATGGTAAGAGCCACGTTGGCATAGTTAGTAGTGCATCTGACCCGGCATGTCATGGGGTGCGGGTTCGATTCCTGCTCGTACAATTTTTTCAACAGTTTTTCTTTTTACCAATTGTCAAAAGATTTCTTTGTTATTTATGACTTTACTTTTTAGTGTTGTGTGTTATTTAATAAATATGTGTGTTATATAAATATTTATCTTCATATATTATTTATAGATTTTATTATTATTTTATAAACGAAATGTATTATTTATTTATCGTCGGTACAAATACCTCTGATGCCCGGCAATGATCACTCGGCCGGGGGGTCAGGGCATTATTTTTATTATAGGTAATTATCTTTCTCGCTTGTTTACTAACCCCAGCTTTTGAGGAGCTAACATGTACTGTGTAAGTTACTTTCGGGCTGACCTGCGTCTAGACGTGGACACCCTGTACTGCCACCGAATTATTAAGCAAATGGTGATACATTTAATTTATATCTCAAAACAGTCTTATTTTTTTTACATGCTTAAAATTTTCATATTATATTGTACTGCAGCTTGGTGTTTAGAAGCCTTTGAAGACTTAGGAACCGATGGCATTGTGACATTCACAAGAGCTATTTTAAGCCTAAACTGAATAAATATTTTTTTAATTTTTTTAACAGTTTAGTCAAATTTAATATTTAAAAGAAAAAAATAAGTATCCTTAAACTGCCCCACTGCTGGGCAAAGGCCTCCATCATTGAAATCAAGTCATCACTACAATTGATTGGTATTGGATTATTCACCACGCTCGCCAAATGCGGATTGGTGATCACAAACCCCGGTTATGCATCGAAAAATCTGAAACACACTTTTGCCCGACCCGGGAATTGAACCCGGGACCTTCGGGTATCGGACCGAGCGCTTTGCCACTCGGCCACCGAGGCGATAAATCAAAACAAAAATTAAAAATAATCAAAAATAAATAACAACTTATATAAAAATTAATAATGACAAAATATTGAAAAATACTATATAAACCTTATATAATTATAATATTACTAATACTCTTTCCTACACTCACACCAATTATCTAGCCCAAGAGAAGCTTCGTTATGAAACTCGTTAAATGGTTACTAGACAACGGATAAACATACTTAAAATGCTTAAATACATACTTATTATACGTAGAAAACACCCAGACCCGAGACAATTTAGAAAAACAATAATTTCTAAATTGACCCGACCGGAATCGAACCCGGGACCTCAGAGATAGTGACACCCCATGGTAAAAACCGGTGTATAAACCACTCGACCAAGGAGGTCGTCAAATTGTAACAATTTTAATTATTTATATTCTTTGATATTAATCTTCTCAATTCTCATCACAGAAAATTAAAATAATAATTAATTATTAATTATTATTTAATTATTTTATATTCAATGTTTGTTACAAAGTTGCAATAAAAGTATTATCTATCTATATCTACCTACCTATCTCATTTGATATTTTTTTCGTGACCTTTTTATACAGTATCTTAGTACTTCAAACATATGGGTATGCCTAAGAGCTAGAGCAACACAACCCACTGTGTGATATACGTCAGTCCATTCAATAGTTAATTACACAGTGGGAAGCTGTGCTATCTTCGGACCAAATTGCCGGTTCTAAGGGCTCCAATGAAGAGAAAATGCTTGATAGTATTTCCTTTTGTACAAAAGTTCTTAAAGAGTTTTCACGGAAAGAATCCATTTGAGGGGAGCGCTCAGATAAACGCGACGCTTCGTTATTTCTCTTGAAACGTATGGATAAAGGTACTTGCGTAGTTATGTAATCGTTTTTGGAGGAAAATTCACAATACTTAAACATGATGTATTTATGATTCGAATACATAATTTTAGTGTAAAGTTCAGTATTTTACGTTTGAATAAACTACGTATTTAAACCTGAGGAGCTCGATGGCGCAGTGGTTAACGCGCCCGGTTTGTGATTGCTGAGGTTAAGCAACTTTCGCAAAGGCCGGTCATCGGATGGGTGACCAAAATATATCATCTCGAGCTCCTCCGTACTTCGGAAGGCACGTAAAGCCGTTGGTCCCAGCTGCATTAGCAGTCGTTAACAACCACCAATCCGCACTAAGCCCGCTTGGTGGTTTATGGCCCGTTCTCCCTATCCATCCATAGGGAAGGCTCGTGCCCTAGCAGTGGGGACATAAAATGAGCTGATGATGATGACCCCGGTTTTGTGATCACCAACCCGCATTTGGCAAGCGTGATGATTAAGCCAATACCTATAAGTTGTAGCGATGACTGGATTTCAATGATGGAGGCCTTTGCCCAGCGGTGGGACAGTTTATAGGCAATTTTCTTCTTTCTTGGCGGTTTTATCGCTTCAAAGCGATCTCTTCCAGACAACCAGCCGGATGGAGAGTAATTGGTCATTTTGACCCACTTCGGCGTTCTAGTGTTAAAATTACTTAAAAATGTTTTAAATTAGAAATACCTGTTGGAGTGATTGGAGCATTTTAAACCCAAGCTAACACAAATTAAACAGCATGCTGTTTTGTCTTCTGGGTATTCAGACACTTTATAATAAGCTTTTTTATAAAGCTTTTCTATAAAGGTGGTTTCAAATTTATTAATACTAGTGGTCGCCCATCAGTGGTCGAAATTCGACCGTAATATTTTAATAAGGCTGCGCGGATTGTATCCTAAGCAATGAACAATTAAAACAGATAGAATGTGAGTTTGGATTGGCATTGACAGATTTCGGTCACTCCTCTTCCATTTTTGAAATTTTATTAATCTATTATCAAAAGAGTAAATGCGTGTGTGTCAAATATATGGTAGTGTGTGTTATGTTTATTTTATTGATTTAATGTATTGTTATGCTTATTTTTTTTAAATATTAACATTCGGTTAACCTTCTCTATATAAACTATAAGTGTGCGAAATTTCATACTCCTCCGTCCGCGCAATTTTCGTAAAAAAGGGGTACAACAAAGTTTTTGCTTCACGTATTAATATATAGATCATGTTTTTGAATGTGACTTGGAACTATATTATAAAAAAGTACACGGCAATGGAACCTGCGGCCCTGATTTTGCAGTACGGATCACTCACTGCTTGGTCTAGCATCGACTGCTTAAACAAAAAAAGATCGCGTTCAAATCTAAAACCAAAACCAAGAAAAAATATTTTTGTTTATTAATTGTCAGTTTTACTTAGAAAACTTACCTAATCGAATTGACAAAGTTATTTGAGTTGTTACCTTTAATAATGACTTGGTTCAAAGCACTTTGTTTTAAAGTAATACAGGTACAACATGTAAGGAAGGTAATGACGAAAGTTTTCCCCCAAAAAAAATCTCCATAATTATGAATTTCAAAACAATGGGACATCGGTAATATGTAACAGGAAGCCGGTAATTTGTTTACCGTCAATATTGTCTAGTTAAGGTAATTCAGTAATGTCCCAAAATTACATCAAATTGTTCCATGGATATTAATTGCGACACGAATACTCCAAGGCGCATTGTTGGGGCCGAAACTATACATATTTACATTAAGGGAGCAATTTTCTTCGATAAAAAGATACTAAATACCATTAATACCCAAATTAAAGGCAGACAGAGTCATGGTGGCAATTTGTGAAAGTTAGCTTAGAAGTATGACAGTTATGCAAAAGAAACTACCTCAGAGATATTATATTTCTTGTAGCCCTTTCAGACCCGAGATCACGACGTCACTCGGACGGAATCTTGGCTTAAAATCGCCGGGCTATATAGTTATAGTTTATAACGAGTCGTCGACTAATATTATGATCATCGTCGATATTTATTTCGCTATTTCTTCGGGACGCCCCCGGCTTGCAGCTTTTATTTCTTTTATTTTTTATTTCTTCCATTAAAAAATTCCAGTCTAACACGATCGCCTGAAACAGGCGAAACAATGGGTCAAATTTGATCGTGGTCGAAGCGCACGATCGTACCAGCTCGTGTGGAAAGGGGTAGACTTAAAATGTTTGACAGTAAGAGATATCATAGCCATAAATGTTTATATAATTTTTAACGCAAATTTTGTTGCGAACAAATTACAAAAACACAAATGTTGAAAAAAAAATTTTTTTTTTTTTAAATAGTGTTGAATAATTTCGGCGGGCTGGTTAGAACCACGATAGCTCAATTGGAAGAGCACCTGACCCGGTATGTCAGAAGGGTGCAGGTTCAAACCCTGCTCGTGGAATTTTTTTCAACATTTGTGTTTTTTTTTTTTTTTATATCATAGCCAGTTCTACAGTAGTTGAGACACAAGATAAGAAGACTGCAAAGGCAAGGTTCGTATACAAACGCGTTCGAGCAATGAACACAGAGACAACCTCCCACGGGCAGCACAACAGCATCACAACAGCATCGCTCGATTGCTCCGAGATCCGTGGCTGTGCAAGGGGTCTATGTGTAAGTTGCACGACCGCGGTTTATCTTACCTTCTAGGCTACACCATCAAATAAGGAGTTATTTGGTGGTTGAGCCTTGAGAGTTATTACGGGCGAAGTGAGTCTCCACCTTCGTTACTTCAACACCATGGGCTCTATTTTTGATTCCTTTGCCTTGAGTCGAGCGCTTGGTTTCTACTGATTTTCGTTCGACATTTGACATTCCATATTTTTGAATCGCTCGACCGCAACGAGTGCCTTCACCCACTCGTTGCAGTCGAGCAACACAAAGCGATTGATCGAGTAACCGTCAAAATAAATTCGTTGCGTCAATGTCATGTCACTCGTTTGTTTGTCATTGAAAATTTTAAACTGATAAAATAAGTAAATACAAGCAAACAAAACAGCTTTCTGTTCTTAGCAAAATGATTACTACTACTTTGAAAAAAACTTGAAAAAGAACCTAGAGAAATATTTAGTGCACCATAGTCATTTAAGCAGTGTTATTTCGTTGCGGTTGTTACCGGTTCTGCGTTAAACGGATAACATTCAACATTTCGTGTTATGTTGGCAGCACCGGAAACGAACGATTCAAAAATACGGAAAATCGGCGTCATGCGAGTTGGAAGACGATTGTGACTTAAGTCGCATGCGACAACCCAATGTCATACGTGCGATTCAAAAATAGATCCCCAGGAGAGATGTCATCAGCCAAGACTTGTCCAGTTATGAAAATCAGAGTTAAAATCTTTATATATATAAATCTTCTGTGCGTGTGTTTGTAATTGAACTCTTTCTAAACGGCTGGACCGATTTTGATGATTTTTTTGTGTGTGTTCAAGTGGATTCGAGAATGGTTTAGATTTACAATTGGACCCGGTAGGTAGTGCTGAAATAGTCCATCATGGGATACGGGTGTTTTTGAGCGGACGAAGTCGCAAACAGGTCTCTAGTTAATAGTAAACATCAAGAACCAAGAAGCAACGTCTAAAGATAATATCTAAATTAAGAATAGGATGAGGAAGCCAACAATTATAAATCCGAGATTTCTTCCTCATTAACAAGTATTTATTATTCCGTGTTTATGTTCCAGACGAAGTTGTGCGCACACAACGGCCAAATTAAAACTTGTCGTTTGCTCCAAAATGCATTCAATTAAATTTACGTACCATTAAACTTTTTTTTCTGCGGCAAATTACAAGAACGAGAAAAACAGGAAAACTTCACAGCCTATTTAGAATTCAAACAGTGTACCTGAAGAGGAGAATGGCCATCCCGTCTTTTGGAGAATAAATTTCACAACAAACTTGGTCTGTCACACTGGGCGAAACAAACGAAAGATTTACGTATAAACTTTTATAAATGCTTAGAATTAGTAACTCCCGTTTAAATTAATAAATTAACTCGTCGTGTTTGTTTCGGAACAATGATACTGGGACAGTTAGTTAAAATTAAAACTCTAAAGAGAACCACTGGGAAAACGTGTCCTAACAAGAGCATCTCCCTACTAATTCGCATTTCATAGCTTTTGTTATGTATATTTGTTGCTTGTACAACACACACAGACCAACACACCCTCACACCTTTTACACACACACACACACACACCTGTTATGTATAGCCTTGCTTTTTAGTTTTTAGTTGAAAATTATAAAAAGCTAATGTAATAATTTATGTTGGTACCTTATTGCCTTTTGCTAGTACTAATTTTTAAGGGAGAAGCGGAGTCTCCAAACACCGGCTACGTTTGCTTAAATGGAGGCTCCAATCAACCGTAAGTACCGTAGGCAAAAATTGTTAAAGAAAATAAAATAATTTTATTTATTTAATTTTTATTTTATCTACATAAATACATAACAATCATCATGATCAGTTCATTTAATGTCCCCACTGCTGGGGCACGAGCCTTCCCTATGGATGGATAGGGATAACGGGCCATAAACCACCACGCGGGCCTAATGCGGTGCGGTGGTTGTTAACGACTGCTAATACAGCCGGGACCAACGGCTTTCCGTGCCTTTGGAAGCATGGAAGATCTCGAGATGGTTACCCATCCGATGACCGGGCTTTGCGAAAGTTGCTTAACCTTAACACTTGCAGACCGAGCGCGTTAACCACTGCGCCATCGAGCGGAACGGTTACAACCTCATAACAAGTAAATCGCTTAACCGCCTCTGGTCTAGTGGCTAAGACCACCGGTTTAGACCCAGAGGTCCCGGGTTCGATTCCCAGCGGGGGCTACGTGTTTGTGTACTCAGTTTGGTTGGTAGTAGCACCATCTTACCTAAATATGTCGCCATAACATCATAATGGAGCATTGTTGTGTTCCGGCAGCTGTTAGAGATATGATAGCCAGTGCCTCACTGGTTGAGGATCCCGGGTGAAGTGCGCTTCCATCATTGGCCTTATCATCACTTAATATCAGATGAGATCAATCAAGGCACTGTGTTTACCCGTTAAATAAAAGAATAAAAATAAAAAGAAATCTTATGTAAGCATGTGTTTCCCTCTCTGTCTATCCCTGAAGCATCAAAGATAATTTTCAATGCGCCCCCCTACAAAGAGTAAGTATATTTTTCACGTAGCGAGTCTTTCTCCCCGTAATTAAAAGGCAAATGACGTAACATCCCATCGGCGGAGACCGGCGTACATCTAAATGATACGACACAAAGCCGTCTGCACTCTGCTTATTGCCGTATAGAGGATGTGATAAATATTACTAAGAAATATTAATTTTTGTTTTTACAACTTTTTTTGATACTTTACATTTTTATTGTTTTGAAAAAATTTAAAAGATATTTTTTTACTTTTTAATAAATTGTCACTATCATAGTATCCTCTTACTTAGCCCTTCATGAAACGGCCATAAGACATGGATATGCTACACTCACTTTGTGGATAAAAAACGTTTACGAAAAAAAACGTTTGTTTAACTGAATTTATGTGATTTAAAGTCTGTTCTTCCCTTAAGCATAGAAAGTTTCATTAAAATCGGCTCATCGGTTCTAAAGAATTAAAGTTTTGAAGTTTGTATGGGATGTTTAAATGTAAAATGGCTTTACATATCGGTTTATTGCTTTTTTTTTTAGTTTTTTGTAGTTTTTGTTTATTTTTAGATCACGGACAAAACCTTAAAATGATAGTAAAACGCACTGCCGGGTAAGGATACGCACTCATGGTATTTTAACATTTTTATTTTTTATCCTGAGACTATTTGATTTTTACTATTAAAATTGTGTATTGTAACTATATTTACATTGTGAATGCAAAATTCAAATGGATATTTTTTTTTATGTTCGATTAAAAACTAAAACAGCACATACAAAAACAACATCCTGCATTCGCATATCACGCACCGCGCTGCAGTCTGCGAAGCGCCTTGCGGCTTTGTTGTGCTTTTAAAAAAAAATGCATAACAACAGTTCCAACAATGGCTGCATCGACGCTCAGTTTACGGCCGACTTCTAATGGACTACACTCCATCGTGCATTTGCTAAATTAGATTCGAATAGCGTGGTTTATGAGTGCTAATGAGAGACGGGATCCTTAATACCTATCATCATCTCTGATGTTGCTGACCTGATCTGATGGTACATGGCCTATTACCGCCTCTGTGGTCTAGTGGTTAAGACCACCGGTTTAGACCCAGCGGGGGGTACATGTTTATGTACTCGGTTTGGTTGGTGGTAGGACTTGTTTGTCCGCTTGGCTAGACCACCATCTAATCTAAATATGTCGCCATAACTCAATGTTTGTTGCATTGTTGTGTTCCGGCAGCTAGATATAAGATAGCCAGTGCCTCAGTAGTTGAGGATCCCGGTTGTAGTTTGTTTCCATCATTGGCCTTCATCATCACTTAACATCCACCCGACTTCAATAGATATTTTTTGAAACTGACACGCGTGTAGTAATTAATAATATGATTTCAATATTATTTCTTGCTTTTTAGAGCTGTTCTTACTTTTTTAAGTTTTTTCGAGAGAGTTTGCTGATATTTTGCGTTAGTAGACGTCATTTTCAGCGTCACCGGACTTTTATGGAGGCGGTGTGAAACTGTAAGGGTTCTTTAAGCCGTGTGAAACGAAACACCATCAGAGGTGTTCTAGAGGGTATGGCATCACGCCGTAGTTTGTGTCCCCGTTCCCTACTAGATGCTCCGAGGGGTTCGGATGGGATTGGGGCTTCTATTCGTGCTTCGGTAAGCAGGTAAGCCGTTGGGCCCGGCTGCATTAGCAGTCGTTAACCACCAATCCGCACAGTGCCCGCGTTCCTGTGGGGTGTCCATTCATAGGGAAGCCTCAAGCACAAATAATTGAGCTGGTGACGATGAATATGATTCACAAAACGAAACATAGAAATAAAATGGCGCGCGTGCATGTTTGAATAGTTTCTGGTTCTTGGTGTAATAGGCGTACATAATATAATTGATGTGTTTTTTATTATTTTACTTTAAAGTTAGGGATTGGTACAAAATTTTACCCTATATCACTTTATGTATAAAATCTGTAAGATTTCATTATTACAGAATAACAGTAGGATCTCGATATTCTTCTAAAGTCCACAATATTTATTTATTTATTTGGTAAAAGGTACACCATCCTCACATATACACAACGTTATAAGCAGTTACACTATATGTTTCTTATTCTAATATATATACCAATAAAAGGCGTACACAGCCTTGAAGTTGTAACAAGCAACAAAATTACAAACTTATTGACTATACCTACCAGTATAGATTATTACACAAACACGCACATTCCATATTTAAATGCTTAAACAGACATACATACAAATACACACATGCAATTCAAAATCATACAAGCTATTGCGATGATATGTTGAGTAGTTTATATTTAAATTTACGATGGGAATCGTTAAAAATATCAAGCTCACGGCATTTTTTTGCATACATACTATACATATTGTAACATCTAGGCAGCGGTGCATGGTGACCAAGATTAGTTTTACTACGAGGACAATGGAATATTTAACAACAATTTGGACAATATAATATGTCTTAGCCATAACTTGTGGCTTAATTCTGAAAAGTTTTTCCCCTAATCCAAAATGTCATAATCAGACAACTAAAACACGAATGGAGTCGTTTTGAAAACAGAATCGTGTCCTCATTGTCGAGCACATCATTGGCATATAACTATGTAAGTATATGTAACACATAGAAACGTTGTTACATAAATAGTTTAATTAGCTGTCTGTTCACACCTCTCCTGTCCTACAGGGCTTATCTCCGAAAAGCCAGAACAATCCGGGACAATAGCACCGCCATACACATCGAGTAGTGATCCCGGATAAGTGAAAACAAAGCATGGCGGCCATCATTGTTCTCCAAAACAGCTATAGTGGCGCCCTCTACAACAATACGGTCTAGACCAACAATAGATCTCGTAATGTTAAGAAGATATCAATGGTAATGTTTGTTATTGGTTAATTTGTTATGATTTCGTGTGTTTGCGATTAAAAGGTGTTGAAGTTTAGTAAATGACTAATAATAAATAATAATAAATAAATAAATGTTTCCCACACTCACACCAATTATCTAGCCCCAAGAAGAGCTTCCTTAAGAAACTCGAGAAAGGGTTAACTAGACAACGAATAAACATACTTAATATACTTAAATACATACTTATTATACATAGGAAACACCCAGACCCGAAACAATTTAGAAAAACAGGTATTTCTAAATTGATCCGACCGGGGATCGAACCCGGGACCTCGGAGATGGCGACACCATGAAAACCGGTGTGCAAGCCACTCGACCAAGGAGGTCGTACACCTTTATTAAAACATAGAGTCAGACCTTTATTTACCTACTTAGGGGAGGCTTTGAAAATCCTTTGTAACTGCTTGACAGGCTGCAAAAATACTTAGTAGTAACAGTAGCAAGCAAATAGGTTAGTATAAAACTGTTAAAAAAGAATTTTTCTTTTTTTTTATATCATCTATACAATTTTTTTTCCTTTAGTTGGTGGCTTCGTGCGATTAGCACATTTAGCCAGTGTCAAAGTAATTTTTCTTACAAGTTATAGATATAAATAAACAAAGTTTCCTTCCTGTATGGTCGCGCGACCACGCGCCGGCGCCGACGTCGGCTGCTGTAGCTGTTCAAGGTATGTTCCTTTCCACATCCCTGAACTGCTAAACCCCCTTACCCCATTACCATCCCTCGCAGCTCAAACCTCCCCCTATCCTAGTAAAGTCAATAAAAAAAAATACAGTCCACTCAAATTGTAGAACATTGCCAACGCCGCCATTTTTTTGTCGTTCTCGCCTAACCACTGTATGATGATGATGAATGATAACAGTAACGAAAAGTAAGAAATGATATAACCCCCAACCCCTTGAGTATCTCAGTAAAGATGTGGGGCTCTGCTTTGAATTTGAAAAGTGGCGTTGCACTGTTTTGTTACATTTGCCAACACTCATGTACGCTCACACTTAACGGTTAATATTCCACCATTATTTCACATTAATATTCAACATAACACAATACATTACATTACTTAACTTAACTTGAAAAAAAAACAGAGCAAAATAATTAGAAAATTAAAAACTGAAGATCTACAAATAAAAGATGTCTTCCAACTGTGGGCTCATGGGAACGGTCCCAAGAATGCCCCTTTGGATTGCCAAACTAAACAAACACAAAACACAAATTTAGAAAATAATAAAAACCGCAGACGTGCATTACTCTTTACTTTCCTCCTATAGATAATTAATTGATTAATTCGAGGATCGGCTCAAAGAAGTTTTGAACTTATATGAAGGCAAAAATGTTTTATACAAAATAGTTAAAGTAGTCTACTATTATTGTGTACCTATTCTCCTTTCGGGAGCCTACCTTAGTAGAGGTCTCCTAAAAAGCTTCATTCTGAAATGAGCAGCGCCCCTTTACCTATATGTAGTCAGTCACAAAATACACCAACAATTTTAGTACCATGTCGAAATACCTTTACTATAAGATGACAAGCACCTGTTACATTAATTAGTTGGTTTGACAAAGTGCTAAAGTCTTTAGCTACCTTTGATGACGACTTTATTTTTAGAGATTGACTATGTTTTTATTTAGTAGAGGTATTCCTCGAAGCGCATCCATTTTCAAGCGCACCTATTGAAGCGCAACTAAACTGTTCCTCGAAGCGCGCCTTTTAGTTGCGCTAACGAATTGAATACATACAACAAAAAATAACAAATCTTTAATTAAATTAAAGACGAACCTTCTTTATGGATGGATAGGGAGAACGGGCCATAAACCACCACACGGGCCCAGTGCGGATTGGTGGTTGTTAACGACTGCTAATGCAGCCGGGACCAACGGCTTTACGTGCCTTCCGAAGCACGGAGGAGTTCGAGATGATATATTTTGGTCACCCATCCGATGACCGGCCTTTGTGAAAGTTGCTTAACCTCAGCACTCGCAGACCGGGCGCGTTAACCACTGCGCCATCGAGCTCCTCGACACTACACTGTGGTCGCTTAATTACCTACAGCAGAATTGGGACGTAGTAGATCGAGGCGCTAACATTGATATATCTTTATATTAATACGTGAAGCAAAAACTTTTTTTTTTTACGAAAATTGCGCGGACGGAGGAGTATGAAATTTCGCACACTTACCTATAGTTTATATAGAGAAGGTTATCTGAATGTTAATATTTTTTTTTAATATGCATAAAACACATTAAATCAATAAAACAAATATTACACACACTACCATGTATTTAACACACAAGTATATACGAGTATACTCTTTTCAAAAATTTCAAAAATGGAAGAGGAGCGGCCGAAATCTGTCAATGACAATCCAAACTCACATTCTATCTTTTTTAATTTTTCATAGCTTAGGATACAATCCGTGCAGCCTTAATAAAATTACGGTCGAATTTCGAGCACTGGGCGACCACTAGTTAGTATTATAACAACTTTCTTTAATCCCACTCTTTGTAAATTACAAATCGAACGTCGATATCAAAACTAACGGACGAATGGGAAACCAGAATACAAACTTACTAATACCTACAAGCGTGTTTAAGTTCTGCAACAAAGTTAGTCTTTGATCGAACAGAAATCTCAAACAGTTTTGAATATCTATGGAACGAAATCGCAACCGCCGCCGCGCCCGGTAGGTAAGATTACAACAATTTACCGAACAACTTTGAGATTATCTGCTGCAGTGCTATTCTGTGGGGATTTAAAGTCGAAGTTGAAGTCAAGTCATTTATTCTATAAAGCCTGCATAGGCACTTATTGGCGTTAAAAACTATTAACATGTTTAAAATAATAATGAATCAAAGTAACTCATGCAATTTTTATTCATATGAAACAACCTAATAGCCATTAAAGGATTCACATTTTTTTTATACCTAGCACGGCAAATGACTCCATACCACCTGATGTTAAGTGGAAATGGAGTCCAGACGCGGAGACAACTGGTGCAGCGTGAAAACAACAAAGCATCAGTCAACCTCACTCTGTCGGCCCACAAGGTGCTTCATCACGCCTCGTTTGAAGGACCTCATATCATAGGAAGGAGGGAAAACGTGTGCTGGTAGACTATTCCATTTTTTGGAGGTGTGACAAAGAAACGAGTCACCAAATTTCTTTGTGCGCGATGGGATATGTGTGATAGTGAAGCGATGACTCCGGAGAGCAGCTCGTGTACTCCTATGGAGAAAGGGAGAAGGTGGGATAATGTCAAACAGTTCTTCAGAGCACTCGCCGTGGTATAAGCGATAGAAAACGCTGAGTGACGCTATATCTCTACGCAATTGCAGGGGTTCGGGAGTATTAGTGACCTCTGCATTGCTGATAATTTGTACAGCGCGACGCTGCAAACTGTCTAAGGCATCGAGAAGGTAGGAAGGAAGGTAACATTGTATGTCAAGTCATGAATATGATTAAGTGAAGTAGTATGAAAAAACAACTAAATTGTATATTTATTTAAATTCAACCTTGTGACTGTTACAGTCGGCTACAATAGACAAGCACGCTAACGTGTCCAATGATCGTCAATATCTAGGTATAGTTAACAACAACACAAAATAAAGATAATAGGTCCTTACCTATGAAAATGACGTTTTTTTCTCACTTAATAATAGGTGTATTACTTCTAAAAGTCAATACCGGTTGTTAACATTATTATACACCTTTAATTAGGACTATGTTACTAAGGCTTCAGTAATAACAATCATTATTCATTTTGTCTTTATCGCCCAATATTTTTTTATTTAATTTACTTTTTTTTCTTAATTGTAGCTTTGAAGGGACTTGATTTTTTTTTTAATGTCTGCTATATTTAGCTAGTGAAACAAACACACTACTCTACAAATAGTATAGTGTTAACATAAATGGATGCTAAGAAAATTAAAAAAAACGTTAGTATGAAAAATATACTATATAAGAAATCTTCATACAAAACGTCAATTTCATAGGTAATGACCTAATATTTGGAAACTATGCAATACCTATTCCTGCTGCAAGTTATTTCCTACTCTGGAATGAATGCTTTGAATTTGTGCTGTAGCGGTGAAAAGGTTAATCTTCCACCAACTTAACCGAGTATACAAACATGTACTTCTCGCTATCGAACCCGAGACCTCAAGGTCTGAGGCTTATAACCATTAGACTACAGAGACGGTAAATATTCAGTAGGCTTAGCCAAAGTAACATTAAGAAAACGATAGCGAAGTTCGAAAAGAATAAAATGTATGGGACTGACATAAGCCGCGCTAAATCACGTGGTCAATCTTATGTCAGTCCCATACATTTTATTCTTTTCGAACTTCGCTATCGTTTTCTGACATGATTTTTCATTTGATTGACTTCATTTTGCTAGTTGCAGAAACACGATTTGTTAACATTTATAACAGAGAAAAAAATGTCAAAGTAACCTCTTTTAAAACATGGGTTTGGATGCAAACCAGACCGATTTAAGCATCTAAATTTTCTTAGTAGATTAGCCTTAACACATACTTCAATATGCTAGTTCATTTTTTTAAACTTATTTGTAGTTTTAATTGGAAAGAAAAAAAAACAGTTTTTCTTGTGGTACGGGGCGCAAACGCTCCCTATTAGATTAATTGTTTAGCAATGCGTCGCCTTAAGCTACTTTCGCAAAGGCCGGTCATCGGATGGGTGGCCAAAAATTACCATCTCGAACTCCTCCGTGCTTCGGAAGGCACTTAAAGCCGTTGGTCCCGGCTGCATTAGAAGTCGTTAACAACCACCAATCCCGGCCCGCGTGGTGGTTTATAACCCGTTCTTCCTATCCATCCATAGGGAAGGCTCGAGCCCCAGCAGTGGGGACATAAAATTAACTGATGGTGATGAAAAGTTTATTGTAGTAGTAGTAAGTAGCAAACAGCCTATAACTGTCCCAATGCTGGGCAAACGCCATTATTGAAATCAAGTTTATTGATACTCCAAGTATTCTTAGATACACTCACACGGCGGTAGAGCGTATGATAATATTGCAAAAGTTAGTTTCCATTATCGTAATTAGAGTTATGATCTCATTACAGTGTTCGAGTCGCGTCGCGTAACTCATCGGTAATATGTGCTTGTGGAGTCAGGAAAGTCATGTGATGCGGCATTTTATTTATTTTATTAGATTCACCAACGTTTATTTCCATCGTTTCCAAACAGATAAATAACACTAGGGCAAATACATAACTAAATGTAACAAACACTTACAGGTAACTTACTTACCCATAAACGAAATTATTACAAAACTATTTCTAGGTTACTCTAAGATATTTCATTTTCAAATAAAATTCAATTGAATAAACGTTTTTTTTTTTCAATTGATTGCTGCTATTTATATCTCAGTCTTTTCCTAAAGCGTTGGACGACAAAACAAGACGGTTTCATAAATATTGTGTTATTGATGAATAAGCAATTGGAACTTTAAAGTTTGTATGGCTTTTTACATTTTTACGAGTATATTAAGTATGTGTAAAGTGCGATTTAGACAATGTTATCATCTCTGGTAAATTATTCGGAGTCACGGGTAATCTATTTTATAAATTATCTGTTCTTCTTTTAAATTAAACTAGTGGTCGCCCAGTGGTCGAAATTCGACCGTAATTTTATTATGGCTGCGCGGATTGTATCCTAAACAAAGAAAAATTAAAAAGATAGAATGTGAGTCTGAGTTTGTATTGGCATTAAATTTAGCATTAACAGATATCGACCGCTCCTCTTGCATTTTTGAAATTTTTGAAAAGAGTTAATATGCGTGTGTGTCAAATACATAGTAGTGTGTGTAATGTTTGTTTTATTGATTTAATGTATTTTTATGCATTATTTTTTTTTTAAATTAACATTCGGATAACCTTCTCTATATAAACTATGAATGTGCGAAATTTCATACTCCTCCGTCCGCGCCGGAATCTGTCAATGCCAATCCAAACTCACATTCTAAATAAATCATTATAATCATATCAATGTACTCCTAGACACCAATCCTGAAATGTCCTGAATGCGACTTGTTTGCGGATGGATGGTCGAAAGTATTGTCGGACTGCCTGCGTTACTGTGAAAGAAAGGTATGAATTGTGTGTTTGCGTGTGTGTGTGTGTGTGTGTGTGTGTGTGTGTGTGTGTGTGTGTGTGTGTGTGTGTGTGTGTGTGTGTGTGTGTGTGTGTGTGTGTGTATGTGTGTGTGTGTGTGTGTGTGTGTGTGTGTGTAATTGTATTTAATAATTGTTATTGTAATCTTTAATTAATGTAATTGATTTTATTGATACCGTTTTAAGAAAGTAAAAAAACATCATAATTTCAAGTAATTGCCGTATTTATGTCGTATCGCCCCTAATCCACCTTTACCGTTCCATGTGTATAAGAAGCCGCGTCGCCACCGCGCCGCGAGCCTTGATTCGTCCCGTCAGGATCGCAAGGTGAAGGTCAGAAGGTCCTCTTCAGTATTCTACACTAGTACCAACAGACGCTAAAGAATGTCTTGAGCTGGAAGTAGCTCTTGTACTTCCCCTTACATCCAGGACTGCCTTAAGCAGTCACCGGAGTTCACCTCAATAAAATGGTAGGGGGTCCCTACTCTATCATAAATCCACATTGTCTCAATATTTTTTTAAATTCCAATATTTAATCATCATCATCATCATCCCCACTGCTGGGGCACGAGCCTTCCCTATGGATGGATATGGAGAACAGGCCATAAACCACCACGCGGGCCCAGTGCGGATTGGTGGCTGTTAACGACTGCTAGTGCAGCCGGGACCAACGGCTTTACGTGCTGAAGCACGGAGAAGCTCGAGATGATAAATTTTTGGTCACCCATCCAATGACCGGCCTTTGCAAAAATTGCTTAACCTCATCACTCGCAGACCGGGCGCGTTAACCACTGCGCCATCGAGCTCCTCAATATTAATTATTATTTAATACTTTATCTTGTTTTTGCACCCTCATTTTTTATTACCTACTGCTGCAAGTAGCAGAAACTTGCATTTTTGTTTTGTGTAATACATTTCATACATCATTTTGTTTTGCAGCTAAACAGCATTGTTTCGGGTAAAAGATTTTTAATACAGTGTTAAGTATAACGGGACATATAGAACCCTTGGTTATTGCAAGCGTCGTTGGGATGCGGTGGAACCTTTCTATCATGCGGGAAGTACGCTCGACGGCTACTGACGGCTAATCATCATCATTTTCAGCCCGGATCTACCCACTGCTGGGTATAGGCTTTCCTCCATATCACGCCATTCACTTAAGAATAATGAATCTCATACATGCATTTCATACTAATTTATTCTGACCGTATAAAAGATCTACACATCTTCGATATTACGATTATTTAATCCACCAAAGGAACCTAGGAAGTTATATAGGTAGATATAATCTTCAGTATGAAGATGGCACGAAATGAAATATTAAATAGAATTTTATTTAATTAACTAGGGATTACTTAATAAACAATAAAAATAAAAATAAACAACAGCTTACATCTAACCAACACTGAAGATGATGAAAGGAATGATTTTTTGATATTTTTCTCTTACACCATTTATAGGAATCAAACCTTCGGCTCTCCCTTATTTAGTATGAGCACTAAGCCAAGCTGCATCGCTAAACCTAGATCAAGTTTATGCTGAATAATTCTTTTATCAGATAACACGTGCGGAGAATTTCATACGCCAGAGAAAATGTATTTCTCAAATTGCTAAATCAACTGTGTAATAAATACGGAGATAGGAGACGGTTACATTTTTGATGACGCTTTGAAACAGGTTTTGGTTTAATCTAGATTTAAGAGAACAAGTTGCCCTTAAAATAAAATTATTAAATAATGTCTGTTTAATAGGTATATGTATACAAAGATGAAGAAGCTCGATGCAGTGGTTAACGCGCCCAGCCTGCGATTGCTCCCGCTAAGCAACTTTCGCAAAGGCCGGTCATCGGATGGGTGACCAAAAATTTGTCATCTCGAGCTCCTTCGTGCTTCGGAGACACGTAAAGCATTAGCACTCGTTAACAACCACCAATCCGCACTGGGCCCGCGTTGTGGTTTATGGCCCGTTCTCCCTATCCATTCAGGGAAGGCTCTTGCCGCAGTATGGACAAAATGATAAAATGGATAAAATGAGCTGGCGGTGGTGAAGTTGATACAGAGTCACAAAATTGGTACTATTATTGAATGAATTTAGCCTACTGCTTTAGCAGAAGTAAGCTAAATGTAGATTAAATTGATCGTTGCAAGAAGCCCTTAGAAAGAGTTGCTAAATCAATTGTATGAATTAGTGGAGTCTAGACTTACGTATAAATAAATTATGTATAAAAGTAGAGATACACTAAAAGTTGGAAAAGCCCGGTGAAGCTAAAAATGCCGTTTGAGGCAATAGGCGAATTCTCTCCAAAAAATATATAAGTTGGTACCCACAAAGGTGGAATCCCTTATAGGACACATTTTGTATGTTTTTACTATCCTACTAATATTATAAATGCGAAAGTTTGCGTGTATGTATGTTCGTATATTTGTTGCTTCTTCACGCTGCAACGGATGGATGGATTTGGATGAAATTCGGCACACAGATAGTTTATAACCTGGAATAACACATAAGATACTTTTTATCCAGATATTCCTACGGGAACGGGAACCACGCGGGTGAAACCGCGAGCGGCCGCTAGTAATATTATAAATGCGAAAGTTTGTGTGTATGTGTGTATATTTGTTGCTTCTTCACGCTGCAACGGATGGATGGATTTGGATGAAATTCGGCATACAGATAGTTTATAACCTGGAATAACACATAAGATACTTTTTATCCAGATATTCCCACGGGAACGGGAACCACGCGGGTGAAACCGCGAGCGGCCGCTAATTATATATAAATTTGTATATTCTAAATAAACAATTGTCATTAAATTGCCCAACCACCATTAAAGTACTTAAATATCTCCGTTCGCGGAATGACGCAGACGCAGCAAGCCACCAAGCTTTTCAGGCTTTTTGCTCTCATTGGCCACAACTGGTTCCAAACACCCGCCGTGTGGTGTGAGCGGGTTCGATTCGCGTGCTAAGAGGCCACAATAAACAAAATTAAATAAAAATAATTAGTCGCTGCCGTCGCGAGGGCTGTTCGCAAACACGGGACGGTGTTAAATTGCAATTTCGCCTTAATACGAACACAGAATAATGAGACTACAGAAGGTAAGGTTCTTACATTCGCGCTCGAATAACGCACACATAGAAAACCTGTAGTCCAGGGATGGGCAAACTTTTTCATTCGCGTAACAATATTTACTAACAAAATCTATGGCGGGCCAGCCCCCTGACCGCCTAACCGATCGCTTTGACTACGCGTTAGTTTATGACGTCATCTTGCCACCTCGCACCGCCTATGAAAGCAATATCAAAAGCTAAAGGCTTTAGCTTTCGATATTGCTTTCATAGGCGACACGAAACGACAAGATGACGTCATAAACCACACACGAAGTCAAAGCGATCGGTTAGGCGGTCGGGAGGCAGCCCATTGAATTTTTTGCTGTATTTTTTCAATAATGAACATTTTTTTTGTAAAGTAAAAAATTTGATAGGTTTGTTTGTAATTTTTGTATGACGGTCGCGGGCCGGACTTCGATCATTCACGGGCCGGAGATGGCCCGCGGGCCGTAGTTTGCCCATCCCTGCTCTAGTCTCACGGACACGGAATCTAGTAAGTCGCAACTGCTGCTCTTGGCAAGCACGGATCCACCGTTGTGGTACTGAGATCGAAGATATATTTTTTGTGCTAAGTATTTGCATTTTAAAACTAGTCGAGTTTCAATGTTTGTATGTGTTATGTATCCGTCTTGTAGGTTTTATTGTTGTGTTGTGCAGGTCAATAAATGAACTTGGACTGTTGTGAGCTGTTCCGAGATCCGTGTCCGTGAGAGCACAAAATAATGAGACACAGAAGGTAAGCTTAAGGCGACACACTGAAAAAATGCACCAACTTACGTCGAATAGTTTAAGACTATAATATGACTTGCGAATCTGAAATGTTGATATAGGCAAATTCATGTCTTTATCTTGAGTTTGCTTGCTCAAATACACGATTGTATAAGTTTTGACTCGATCATATAATTATTTTTGAAAACGCCACTAAAAATCACTATTGTTGAAATTACAACAAAATTACTTAATTTATATGCTTGGAAACCACTCAAATATATTGATATCATCAATATTCGTAATTTAGTTGCTGCATATTTTGATAACTAAAACCATTATTTTTTTAATATTTTTTAGGTTAACTGTTAATTTGCGGTGTATATTGTCGCAGTCGCTACGTATACTTATGCCAGCGTCAGTAAGGATCAGTCTTTTTGAATGTTTACAAATCGAGGTGTCGTCTTAAGTATAACGCGCTCCAGCACGCACACATACACCTCCTGCAACTCAGAACAGTCCCCGATCCGATCTGAACCCTTCGGAGAGTCTAGTAGGGCACGGGGACACGCACTTTTAAGTGTGTGATGCCGTTCCCTCTAGAAAATCTCCGAAGGTGATTCGTTTCACACGGCTTGAAGTACCCTTTACGTACCTCGCTTTACTTGCCTTGCTGATTGCCTCAAACGGCATTTTCAGCTTCACCGGGCTTCCAGTAAAAAAATCCGGTCTAACACGATCGCCTGAAACGCGCACGATCGTACCAGCTCGTGTGGAAAGGGATATTAAGTATGTATTTTTTTTCCCAATGGACCAATCAATATTGTGTAGAAGGGAATTAAAAGTGCCCACGGTACAACCAGTTAGTAGTTGTGCCATGGGTCCGGAAGGCCCGTGTCCTACTAGATTCTCCGAGGGGTACGTATTAAGCATACCTTCTGGCCTTCCTTGATTTGTGATACGAGGCAGACATGGCAAGATGTGGCGGTAATTAACCGGACATTCTTGCAGTTGAACGGGTTTGCGGACCAGCATTTGCTGAGACGCTCCGGGATCGATGTGTTTATTGCGTAGCTTTTAGATAGAAATTGATCGTTAACACTATACTAAGTTAGGTTCGTACCCATGAGCCCACAGCTGGAGGACATTTTTTATTTATATTATATTTTGTCTTTAGTTATCATATTTTTTTTTCTTTAATGTAGTCAGTTCTGTTATGTTTCATTACTATGTATTTATATTCTTTTATGTTATAATAGCTTTTGTTTAGCAGTAATATATCTAACTAAGTAAAGTAATTAGCCTATGACTGTCACTGGCAACTGGCAAAGGACTCCATAATTAAAATCAAGTCATCCCTACAATTAATGGATAATGGCTAAATCACCACGCTTGCCAAATACGGTTTGATGACTGACCTGGAAACTGACCTCGGGACCTCCGGGTAGGGTTGCCAACTATTTTTCAGGAAATTAAAGTAAATCTATCACTAGCTAGTATAAAAGAAGGATTTGAAGAAAAATAAAGTGTTTTCCAAATTTATTTATTTCATCATCATCATCATCATCATCATCAACAGCCCATAATAGTCCACTGCTGGACATAGGCCTCTCCCGTAGCTGCTGGACATAGGACTTTGCCATAATCTCCACGCTTGGCAGGCGGGTTGGAGATCGCAGTTAACGAAAAATGCTGCTGCCCATTTTCTGGTCTACTGAGGTGTAGGATGGACTAAGCACCTCTCAATCACATTAGTCGTCTTCTACGCATCCTTGTGTCTGGAGGGTTGGTGCTATTCTACACTGCCGGATACCACACGGCCATTTATTTATTTAAATACATATTTCTTTGTACTCTTGGCACTAGCTAATATATAATATAATAATATATAATAAGAAATCTTGTTGTTTTATAGCGTGTTCAGAAATTAGCGTTACGTTTCGTTTCACTTCACCTGAGTCTGAGTATCATTCAGTAGTTCAGAAATTAAGTCGACAGAAATATTCCGTTCAAACGCACGCATTAGTCGGAAATAAAGTATTTTCCATAAGTACTTTATTTTTATTAAAAATAATAAAGTATGTGGATTGAAAATAACGTATCTTACGGACTTCTTGGCGGGAAAGTGAAGCGTCATGTCTGCGGTTTTGTCTTATTTTCCAAAATTTGTGTTATGTCGAATATTAATGTGAAATAATGGTGGATTATTAACCATTAAGTGTTCGTGAGTGTGTATAAGTGTTGGCAAATGAAACAAAACAGTGCAACGTTACTTTTCAAATTCTCTCAAGAAGCTCGCGTGAGTACTTAGTAAAGCCCCACATCTTTACTGAGATACTCGAGGGGTTGGGGGGTATATCATTTCTCACTTCCCATTTCTAATATCATTCATCATCATTTAAGGAAATATTGTTTATTTATGTATTACTTGTACGAAAAATTACTTTGATACTGGCTAAATGTGCTATCCCACGAAGCCATCAACTAAAAAAAAAACGTATCTTACTATATATATAAAATTATAGTAGAGTCTTGGCGGGAAAGTGAAGAGTAATGTCTGCAATTTTGTTTTATTTTCTAAAATTTGTGTTAATTCGAACATTAATGTGAAATAATGGTGGATTATTAACCGTTAAGTGTTCGTGAGTGTGCATGAGTGTTGGCAAATGAAACAAAATAGTGCAACGGCACTTTTCAAATTCTCTCAAGAATTCCGCGTGAGGACTTAGTAAAGCCCCACATCTTTACTAAGATACTCGAGGGGTTGGGGGGTATATCATTCTCACTTTTCATTTCTATTATCATTCATCATCATTTATGGAAATATTGTTTATTTATGTATTACTTGTACGAAAAATTACTTTGACACTGGCTAAATGTGCTAATCGCACGAAGCCATCAAATAAAAGAAAAAAAAAAAATTATAGTAGGACTTCTTGGCGGGAAAGTGAAGCGTCATGTCTACGGTTTTGTCTTATTTTCCAAAATTTGTGTTTTGTCGAATATTAATGTGAAATAATGGTGGATTATTAACCGTTAAGTGTTCGTGAGTGTGCATAAGTGTTGGCAAATGAAACAAAACAGTGCAACGTCACTTTTCAAATTCTCTCAAGAAGCTCGCGTGAGGACTTAGTAAAGCCCCACATCTTTACTGAGATACTCGAGGGGTTGGGGGTACATCATTTCTCACTTCCCATTTTTAATATCATTCATCATCATCTAAGGAAATATTGTTTATTTATGTATTACTTGTACGAAAAATTACTTTGACACTGGCTAAATGTGCTAATCGCACGAAGCCATCAACAAAAAGAAAAAAAAAAAAAAAAACATTATAGTAGGACTACTAGCTGACCCGGTGGACTTCGTACCGCTTTGACAGTTTCTATGACAACAAAACAAACAAATCGTATTTCTATTTATTTATCAGTAAACATTTTTTTTTCTAGTAATAAATATAGCCTATGTTGCTCAGCGCTAATGTAGCATTCTAATAGTGAAAGAATTTTTTAAATCGGTCCAGTAGTTTTGAGTTTATTCGTTACAAACAAAAATACAAAGCTTTCCTCTTTATAATATTAGTATAGATAAAGCAAAAGAAATTATTACATCGTATTAGCACTCTTCCATTTAATTACTAGACAAGGGATAACTGGTTTGTGGTTTTGGCGACAATTGAATAAAGACACCACCTGCCTTTATAGGTATCATCCCGTAAAATTTGAATGAAAATCAATGTTATCTTTTGGCGAAGAAAACTAGATCAATCACTGGGCTTAAAGTGTCTAACACAGGGGCGGCTTTACCTATAGTGCAGGTTGTGCGCTGCACACGGGTGCCCCCGCCCGATCCTCTAAATGCCACTACACATTTACAGAATACTTACACTAAACATGCACACTAATTTAGGCCCAAGACACCGTACTCGTAGAATAAGGGTACGAAGAACCGGTTCACACGCGCTCTATACCAGGTACAGACATGTACCTGGCGCTTCTCTCCTCCTCCACGGCCCGGTCTACCCGAGCCGAGGTCCGTGACTTTAGAGGCGCCCTCGGGTGGTTCCGCTCCCCGATCCGATCCGAACCCTTCGGAGACTCTGGTAGGGCACGGGGACGCGCACTTTTAAGTGTGCGATGCCGTTCCCTCTAGAAATCCTCCGAAGGTGATTCGTTTCAACACGGCTTGAGATACCCTTTACGTACCTCGCCGCCCCCAAAAAACTCCGGTGACGTTGAAAATGCCGTTTGACACAATCAGCAATCCCTCTCAAAAAAAAAGCACACGGGCGCAGGGTCTTAGGGGGCGCCGAGCGCCACTCGCGACACCTCAGAGAACCTGCGAATCTGCGCCCGTGTTATGGCCGACGCTGAGCGCGGTAGCAAAGCAAGGCCGTCACGAGCGGCTGATGCTTAACTCTACCCAGTAATACCTTTTGTTTCAACATAGAATCAGCCTAAACACAGATAGGTAATTAAAGATAATATTGGCATGGCATTGCCGTAGTGTCGCATTGCTACCAAAGGCGAAGGCGCGTGCCGGCACTTGTTTTGATTCGTTTGAAACACGCCGACAATCATTGCAAACTCGGCTCTATTAGAATACTATGAAGTTCAAATGCGTGCTGATGTTGTGTATACCATATATTCCGATAGGAGCAAAGATGCGGAGTCAAGAAATATATCAAATTCATTACTATAATAAATAATAATAAAACAATTTATTTCAGACACATGCTCCATAGAGTGTTAGTAACAATGTTTCTTAAACTAATTACTGGCAAAAATTAAGTCATTTAAATTCATCTGCTCTCTGCTTATTTGGTTTGACATTTTAAGCAAAATAAATATAGTTAAGTAGTTAACGTTTTTAGAGTTCCGTACCCAAAGGTAAAACGGGAACCCAACCCTATAACTAAGACTCCGGCGCCGTCCGTCCATCTGTCTGTCTGTTCGTCTGTCACCAGGCTGTATCTCATGAACCGTGATAGTAAGACAGTTGAAATTTTCACAGATGATGTATTTCTGTTGCCGCTATAACAACAAATACTAAAAAACAGAATACAGCTGATATTTAAGGGGGCTCTCATTCCCATGCAACAAACATGTTTTTTGCCGTTTTTATAGATAATGCTACGGAAACCTTCGTGCGCGAGTCGGACTCGCACTTACACTCACTCTCACTCTTGGCCGGTTTTTTAATTATGAGGCGGCCGATGAACCGATAACAGATTTTAAAGCAAATTGATACTACTTCCTTTTAGACACCGCAATTACTACGTTTGACGGACGGTTCGAACTTATGAATCAAAATATATTTTTTTTTGGAAGGATTTGAACTTAGATAAAAAAAGGAAACTGGTCTAATTTTGAAAATAAACTTTGCCATGCTAGCTCCTCAGATGTGGAGAAGCTCTTTAATGAAATCGAATTATTGCCGATGTTTATTGATGATTCCACTTCCCACTACGCCAGCGCCGTTGGATATTTTAAATTATTTATTTACGAATAAATTAATTTCAGTGTTCCCAAATCTATCCACAGCACTTAGAATTTACCTCACATTGCCAATCAAAGTAGCACACAGCGAAAGATCATTTTCTAAACTAAAAATAATTAAAAACTATGTTAGATCAACATTGTCGCAAAGTCGATTGACAAAATGTATCGTTAGTACCTACCTAAGTACCTATTGAACATGAAATCAAAATTGATGTCAGTGAAAGAAAGAAAGAAAAAGCATTTATTCAGTATCATAAAACAACACTCAACAAGTAACGCATTTATAATTTAAGATAGGTACATGGTATATGATACTGAAAAGGCATCTTCTCAGCATGTGTCATAGCACTGTAGTAATGCTACGACACTGGTCTTCTGAAGATGCCCAGGCTAGAACTAAACTTAACTAAAACTAAGACTAGTAATAAAAATAAAACATGAAACACCGCTACTCACACCACCCAAATGATAGTTCATATACCTACACTTTTGTGTTCATAATTGTGCAGTTAATTATTTATTGTTCATGGCAAAAAAAATCTTATATTAGATATTACGACTTATATTATAAATCATACAATAAACAAATACAAATAAATATAAATATCAATATCAAAAATACATTAGTGACATAGTTAAAGATTTTGCAAAGTCTAAGTGCCTAATTCATTTCGACCGCGCGTCTAGTGGAGGGCGCCGGGGTATTGATTGCACACGGGCGCTACATGGGCTAGAGCCGACTCTGGTCTAACACTACGATATTAAAGCTAACGCTACATACCTTATCTCGCGTAAATTGGCTAACTATTGGAAAAATAAAACAAAATGGCGCGCGTCTCCACAACATTCCGCCATTCCGAATAATTGGATAACAGAGTTCTCGTGTTACCCAAGACTCGACTTTTCTATGGAGTCTCTAAAAATAATGAGCCTTTTCAACTCAATCGAAGGGCGATTGAAAAGAAAGCGTAATAACGCTCGATTAACCCAATCCAATTATAGGCTACAATTATAAAAGTAATTCCTAAGAAGTTCTCGAACTAAACAACGAAGTTCTTCTGAAATGTTTTACGAGAATCATAGTACTTGTTGCAGGGCCAAAACTTTTCAGTATCTCGTTAGAAAATATTTTCTAAAAAGCGTTTTACAACTAAAATGTGTCTTATAGTCCAATACTAATATACTAAGGCTTACAGCAATAAATTGCTGTTTTCTAAAATTTTACATAATTTTTCTAACGAATATGACTAAAACCTAATTTAATTACTATCTTTTTTTTAATATTTTATGGGTAAGCACAGTGCCTTGATCTCACCAGATGATAAGTGATGATAAAGGCCAATGATGGAAGCGCACTTCACCCGAGAACCTCAACTAGTGAGGCACTGGCTATCTTATCTCTAGCTGCCGGAACACAACAATGCTACAAACATTGATGTTATGGCGACATATTTAGATAAGATATCTATTTAAGAAAGGAAAAATATCGGCAAACGGTCGCTATTCTACCAAAGCTTCTCGTCCGCCTCCTCTACATGTTACCAGTTTGTCCTGTCCTTTGCTATACGTGTCCATGTTGTAGGTACCAGCTGCTTTCACAATATCATCCTCCCATCTCCTATTATGTCTACCTCTGCTCCTTTAACCGTCTCGTGGATAGCACTCTGTTATTAAATTGGTCCATTTCTCCTTCTTCTTTCCGATCATGTTTCCCGCCCATCGCCATTTTAGTAAATCACTTTTATTTATTTTTTATTTATGAACATAGAATCTACAGCACTTTAACATCTACTTCTTATAAAGAGTTTCAAATGGCTTAAATCCAGTTGAAAATAAAAATATAAAAATATCTTTATATAAATAAATCTTCTGTGGGACTTCTTGGCGGGAAAGTGAAGCGTCATGTCTGCGGTTTAGCTTTATTTTCCAAAATTTGTGTTATATCGAATATTAATGGGAAATAATGGTGGATTATTAACCGTTAAATGTTCGTGAGTGTGCATAAGTGTTGGCAAATGAAACAAAACAGTGCAACGTCACTTTTCAAATTCTCTCAAGAAGCTCGCGTGAGGACTTAGTAAAGCCCCACATCTTTACTGAGATACTCGAGGGGTTGGGGGGTATATCATTTCTCACTTTCCATTTCTAATATCATTCATCATCATCATATATGGAAATATTGTTTATTTATGTATTACTTGTAAGTTAAATTACTTTGACACTGGCTAAATATGCTAATGGCACGAAGCCATCAATAAAAAAAAATAAAAAAATCTTCTGTGCGTGTGGTTGCAATTGAACTCCTTCTAAACGATTTTGATGATTCTTTTTGTGTGTGTTCAAGTGGATGCGAGAATGGTTTAGATTTACAATTGGACCCGGTAGGTGGAGCTGCAATATGGGTCCATCATGGGATACAGGTGTTCTTAAGCGGACTAAATCGCGAACTCGCGAGCGGGCCACTAGTTATCTATAAAAATCTGTCTAGATCACATTTTCATCAAAGTTGGTTAAATAATTTAAAAATTATTGAACTTTGAAGTTATCTATGAAAGAACAATACTCAAAAATGTGTGGACACCGTCCTCACCCTTGTAGCACTTTAAAATCTATGTTAATCGAAGGGCCATAGCCATCTTATCATTTAATTGTATGACAGCAAAACTGAAATGTCCATCCGAAAAAAGTTATATCGACATGAGAAACCGGAATCTGCGGTCACAAATTATGTTGATGATTTTTTAATCAAAACACTTTCACGATCCAAAGAAGCTAGAGGTGAGCGGGATAGAATAGTAATAATTATAATAACAGCCGTACACGCAGCGCAACACAATGCAAAGGCTAGTAAGTGCGGGGAGGTGCGGGGCGGTCAAATTTTATCCAGACATAGGTCAAATGCGACTTATTACACATTTACTACTGGACTAGTGGTCGCCCAGTGGTCAAAATTCGACCGTAATTTAATTAAGGCTGCACGGATTGTATCCTAAGCAATGAAAAATTTAAAAAGATAGAATGTGAGTTTGGATTGGTAATATTGGCATTGACAGATTTAGGCCGCTCCTCTTCCATTTTTAAAATTTTTGAAAAGAGTATATAAGCGTGTGTGTCAAATACATGGTAGTGTGTGTAATGTTTGTTTTATTGATTTAATGTATAATAATGCATAATTTAAAAAAAAAATAACATTTGGATAACCTTCTCTATATAAACTATAAGTGTGCGAAATTTCATACTTCTCCGTCCGCGCAATTTTCGTAAAAAAAGGGGTGCAAAGTTTTTGCTTCACGTATTAATATATAGATAACGCACAGGGCATAAACGCTATTCAGGCATATTATTGCTGTTTGATAGGTATGAGGACGGTTGGTGCCTGCGCGCATGTCGTGAGTATCATGTGGTAGGATAGAAAGGCGTTTAGAGAATTTCCTTGGGCCAGCCTGGGACAATCTTGTAATAGACTCTGAAGACACCGAGTAATCTATTTGTTGTACATTTTACTTTAAAATGTTTTATATTTGTAACAAAGCTATTTTTATTTAAAAACTCCTAAAAACATTAAAGGCTATTTCACGAAAACGATGTTAAACAGAATTATTCAATGAACTCTTTTCACCATTTTGAATCCAAAGAGTTGTTTTAAAGTCCGACTATATATTTAATCATTCCACAAAAGACAAAAAGCAGCGTGAGCTGTCACATCTTCGATATTTTTTGCCATATTTTTAATAATAAAGAACATTAAACTGCAACATAATTGTGCCCTGTGACTGCAGATTTCGGTTTCTCATGTCAATATAACTTTTTTCGGAGGGACATTTCAGTTTTGTTGTCATACACATCGATTTCTGAGTGGTAGAGCCACGCTGCGTTGCAGCACGAAATGGGCCGGCTCGTCCGGCGTAATACCACCCTCTCACAGAATATCGGCGTGAAACAATGGCACTCGTTGCTGTTGTGTTTCGTCCGGTGAGTGAAAGTACCGGAGGCCCATCTCTCACCCGCCTGCTCGTTGCCTCCTTTTAACATTAAAAAAAATATATATATCGATGGTCATACAATAAAATTATAAGATGGCTATGGTTCTTCGATTAACATAGGTTTAAAACCTATGTAAATCGAAGAACCTATATCTATTTTTAAAATTTTTGAACATTAAAAAAAAGAACCTCCTTTTAACATTAAAAAAAATATATATATCGATGGTCATACAATAAAATTATAAGATGGCTATGGTTCTTCGATTAACATAGGTTTTAAAGTGCTACAAGGGTGGGGACATTTTGAGTATTGTTCTTTCTAAACTGGTTTCACCTTTTCTAAAACATTTATATGATACATAGCTACAGTAGGCTCGTAACAATTTTGCTAAAAACGAAACAGTGTAAGCACCGCCTTCCACAAATTGTAAGTTAAAAATTAATAACTTATTTAGTTCCGTGACTACTGCCAACCGACGCGGGTACATTTGGAATACTTAACAAATTACTAAAGCTTTAATCGGATAACTTTAAATGTATAACATGGATTCAGAACATTCGATCATTTGTGGTTGAGGCGATGCTTAAAAAAATGAATAAAAGGGTTTTTGTAATGTCGTGATGGAAAGTGTTTGTGTATTTTATATTTATTTTGACATTTTGAATGAAAGAAAAGAAAGATTTTGAATGAAGGAATAGAAAACAAAGACAAAGTCTCCACTAATTTGTGAAGAGGGAAAAAGACAATGAAAAGCTTTTTTTTTCAAAGTTTAGTCAGGTCACATAATTCACTTTTTAGTGATAAAAATTGTTTTAAATGTTTTAGTGACAGCAATCGAACCTGCCAATCGAAACTAATCCATTAACACATACGAGCAAGAAGACACTTGATGAGCAGTGGCTAGCACGTTCTGGTTTCGGTCGTACAAATTAAGCATATATGCAATCAAGAGTTACAAAATTTGAGTGAACTAAAAATATTATCTCAAATACCTCTGTGCCTCTCAAGACACTTTCAGCCTTTAGCATTGGTTGCTGTCAGAATATGGTAGTATTTAATACCTACTAATCTTCGTTAAGCTATATGGCACGACCGGGAGTTAATTAACGTCCTATTTTCTATGTAATTTGACCTGAGCCTACCAAAACAACCATTGTTACCATATTTATAATTTTTGATTTAATTTTCTTTTACATTTGATGTAAATGAAAATTGTCAGCCCAACCAAACCAAAGACAAGTAAATCAACCGCTACATAATAACGAAATACGCAAAAAGAGAATCTTGAACATTTCATCCGTTTAATATTTCTCTTATCGACACTTATAGCTACGAGACGCACAACATTAATCCAAACGATCCACCATAAAAACGCATCAACCGAGCGGTCCAGACAAATCGCAGTATTAACAGGAAAGAACGCAAACGACTAACCGCAGGGCTGTGGACAACGACATTAATGAAATGTTATATTAAAAAAGTATTTATATTCTGAAAATATCTAGCTTTATTAAGAATAATATGGAGTATTTTAAAAATAAGGTGTCTGATCGTCCAAATGTTCGTAGCAGATATAGACATAACTTATGTAGGTATACCAATGATCGATAACAATATGTACTACAAAAGTGCATTTGTTACAGGAATAAAAGTTTTTAATCATGTACCCTTAGAACTGAAAGGATTAAACTCTAAATTGTTCAAAATCAAATTAAAAACCAAGTTGATGGGAAAAGCCTTCTATATTATAGATGGCTAACAGAAATTTTGACCCATATTTCATGTAATGTTTAGACTTTTCGTAATTTGAATTGTTAATGTTAATTTAAGTAAACTGCAATATCTGAAAAGGGTAATTAAGTTTATAAGCCACCTACATTTTACCTAGAATAAGATCTTTATGTACATTTAATATGCAATAAATATATTTCTACAAGTAATTTTTATGGTTTACCGAAAAGTATATTTTTTTATGATTTGACCGAAATTTTTATTGTACCTATACACACGCCTGCACATCAGATTACCACAAACTGTCAAATATTCTCAATAGAATTTGAACTTTATATCAAAGCCTTAGACTCTAAGGCATATCGTTGAACATTTATTGATGAAATCTGACAGTTTTGAATAAGTTGATGTGCTGACGTCTGTACAAGAGAGTGTTAATTTTACACTGAAATATTTTCGTGTAATAGTGACGCATTAGTTTTTTCTAAGCAGGGCTTGATACCGTTACCATATTCCCGCTAAAACTATTAACGTTAAATAACGATATTTCAATAAAGTTAAATTGGCAGCGGTAATGTAAGTAACGTTATCTAGAAAAGTATCTTTAGTTTTTTTAGTTACCAAATGCGCTTTAGCCAATCCGCGTAGAGCGGTTATTTAATTTACCCGTAAAAATGCCACCCAGGTAACGATACTCAGTATAACGTTACATTTGCTACTTACGAAGACGTTTGACATACGTATCAAGATATCTAATTTTTAACGGTACTCATAGCCCTGGTTCCAATTCAATACTTCATCATCATCATCATCATCATCATAATCTCAGCCAAAAGACGTCCACTGCTGGACAAAGGCCTCCGGATCTCCACAACGACCGGTTTTCTGCTGCTCGCATTCAGCGGCTTCCTGCGACATTCACCAGATCGTCGGTCCACCTTGTTCCAACAACGTCCTTGGACCTCCAGGTCTGCCCACACTGCGCTTTCCGGTACGCGGTCGCCACAATATTATTATTGTTTTATTCAATACATACTTATACCAAAAAAAACCTTTTTATTCACGTGTCACTAAAAAGTACTTAACAAATTGACTATATAACCCAGTCAGTCCGCAACCCTACAGAGCGAATCACTTTTCCCCGCGGTTGTACGATCGCGTGTCGAGCGAACATAAGGCCTTACACACGCGAGTCCGATGTTTTACAGAGTTGGCTATAAAAAACGACAACACCACCCCAATTGATATTTCGTTCGGGTTACTACTGTTTTTATATGTATGGCGGTATATAAATATCACGCCTGTAGAGATTAATTTTGGCGAGTTATTACTTTTGCGCATAAGCGTACATATAATGTTGGGTACGATAATTTTAATTTTTCTTTTTTTAATAATAGCGCCTCGGTGGCCGAGTGAGGTACCAGAGATACCCGAAGGTTCCCGGGTTCAATTGCCAGGTCGGTCAAAGTGTGTTTCGCATTTTTCGATGCATAGCCTGGATTTGTGATATTGATCTATATTAAATGCACAATGTATTTAAGGTACTTAATTGGATAAGGATTATGCTGTATTGCTTAAAATCGCTTCGTAAATAAGCCATTATTTCTCGTAAAAAGCAATGGATAAAAAATGATTATTGTGGGTTATCCCTAAGAGATAGACATATACCATTACAGACTTTTTTGTAGTCCTTTTTAAGGTGTACAATACTGTAGTATATTATTTTGTGATCTATCTCGTAGGGTTCAGCCAGCGTTTGCAATGTAAGCGCAAAAAAATGTGAAACCTCTAAAATCATCAGTGTTTCGCAAGCATGTATTTATACATATTGGGTCCTTACCTATGAAATTGACGTTTTTTTCTTACATAATAATAGGTGTATTACTGCTTAAAGTCAATACCGGTTGTTAATATTATTATACACCTTTAATTAGGACTATGTTACTTAGGCTTCAGTAATAACAATGATTATTAATTTTTTGTCTTTATCGCCCAATTTTTTTTAATTGACTTATTTTTTTGTTTAAGGAATTGACCTTTTGTTTCATTGTAGCTTTGACGGTCTTGTTTTTTTTCTTTTTAATGTCTGCTATATTTAGCTAGTGAAACAAACACACTACTCTACAATTTTTATAGTGTTAACATACATAGATGCTAAGAAAATTAAAAAAACGTTAGTATGAAAAATATAATTTTATAAAAAATCTTCATACAAAACGTTAATTTCATAGGTAAGGACCTAATATAAACCTTCCTTTGGAATCACTCTACCTATTAAAAAAAACCGCATCAAAATCCGTTTTGTAGTTTTAAAGATCTAAGCATACATACCTACATACATAGGGACAGCGGGAAGCGACTGTTTTATGCTAAGTATGTAGTGATAGTGACTACTTACTTAACTTTTTTTACCCGACTGCGTCAGGAGGGTTATGTTTTTCGAGTGTACGTATGTATGTATGTATGTATGTATGTATGTATGTATGTATGTATGTATGTATGTATGTATGTATGTATGTATGTATGTATGTATGTATGTATGTATGTATGTATGTATGTATGTATGTTTGTATGTATGTATGTCTATATCTTTAGCAAGCCCTACAGCCCAAACGGCTTGGTGGATTTTAACATATGAGGTGTGTCGTTAGATTTGTTTTGACTGTGAAAGTGACATAGGCTATAAAAAAAAGTAAAACCATTGGCCGGGTTAGCTAATTCAGGAATATTAGCAGATTTTATTCCTATGTTTAAAAAACTCAAAGTAACTCCGCATACAAGATCTAGATCGGATACACTTTAGATCTTTTAATTTTGACCACACGTTTCTGTTACACGTTATTTAACATTAATTTTATTTAATTCATGCTTTCGAAGGCTCTTAAAGCCGTTGGTCCTGGCTGCATTAGCAGTCGTTAATAACCACCAATCCGCACTGGGCCCGCGTGGTTGTTTATGGCCCGTTCTCCCTATCCATCCATAGGGAAGGGTCGTGCCCTAGCAGTAGGAACATAAAACGAGCTGATGATGATGATGATGATGAAATCATCGCAAATAGCGTCGGCTTCTCAACACCAACCGTTCTCAGTTTAGCTGAGCAGACAATGCGACTTAACGATAATGGTTGTAGTATTCACTTTTTATAACATGTAAATAAGATAGAGGATAGAGAAAGGTTTGTGTAAATACGATAATACTTACGGTTTTTATTGTTGCTAAGCATGTTTTTATATGAATCTCTTGTAGTCACATTATTTTTAGGTCCAGTTGTTTCCTTCTATCTTTCTATCAAAATATTACATGTTGTCCTTATTTTCTTACAATACTTCTTTAGATATTATAAAATAACTTCCATTCAATGAAAATTTATAAACAAAGCCTTGACAACCATGTCAAATGTTTTGATGGCAAAGACAATATTTTCTATTAAAAAATGCAATGTAAACTTTTTATGTTATTCTTAATTTGTATAAATTTAAATTAAATTGTGTTCTACGGGAAGGGTATATAAGCGTCCTGTCCTGCGGTCAAAGGCCAGTCTAATTACGAGTTCCGAACAAGGAGTAACTAATTACGGAACCTCTGGCTGACTATGGAACCTCTGGCTGACTGCGGAACCTCTGTCTGACTGCGGAACCTCTACCTGGCCTGACCTCTACCGGTCTGACCTCTACCGGTCTGACCTCTGCCGGTCTGACCTCTGCCGGTCTGACCTCTGCACTGCTGGCCTGACCTCTGCCAGTCTGACCTCTGCCGGTCTGACCTCTGCCGGTCTGACCTCTGCCGGTCTGACCTCTGCTGGCCTGACCTCTGCCGGCCTGACCTCTAACGGTCTGACCCCAAGATCCTGTGCGGTGCTGCTGAGCCAGTCTGACCCCGAGATCCTGTGCAGTGCTGCTGAGCCAGTCCTTCGCTACGTATTGCTGAGGTAGCGCCATCTGGCGCTGATAGATTCCTCATCATCATCATCATCGGCCTATCTTAGTCCACTGCTGGACATAGGCCTCCCCATATTAGCTGATAGATTATTGTATATAAATTGTTTTGTATAGATATTTTGTAAATATTTTTTAAATTATTAAATTTCATTTATTTTCTTTCTTTTAATTAAAAAATTGCTTCATAACATGGTCACACATTAACTCAAGAGGTTACCGCATTCTTCGCGCCGTCGGGCTTTAATTACCACTACTAGTTACACGTAAGGACGGACGTAAGTACAGACAAACAATCCCTTCTCATTTCACTGATTCCATTTGTAGTTGCACCCACTACCAACCGTTTTAGGTTACTGTTCGGGATTGGCTAAACTCTTACTTCCGCTTTCATCGACACTTTGATCGCCAATCATCTTCGCGCTACATCACGTGGGAATCGAACCGACGCTGCTATTGGTAGCATTACGTTGTTCCCAACGCCTCTCTCCTCGATCGATGTAATATTTAAATTAATTTATGAATATATACAACTTACGATTTACAATAGACACGCATCTTTCATTTTGCAATATCCTACAATTTATAAAATAATTAAATTCATAAAGAAAGCAGTAGCTAAGACACGATACATATTATAGAAGCCAAATACCGGTGGTCGCAATACGGTACAGTTACCTATATGAGAAGTGCCAGACGTACTTGCGCAAGTAAAACTAATACAAAGGACCATTCACGTCAGGGCATAACGCCTGATCAGTACCTACCCGTCGAAGCGGTACTTCCAGTAGGTACTTAAAAGTGTCAATAGTGTCTTAGGAGAGTCGCTCCAAGAACACGTAAAGTCCACTCCCTATTATGTATACTCCCTATAGGTAACCGGAGCTGTACGAAGTAGGAAGAGTTGTACGAAGAGTACAACCCCCACGCCCAAGTCAACCTAAGCCGCCTTTAGAAGCGCCCACGGCCCGTGGGCGCTTCTGTTTTGGGGCACCGTGGTCCACGGGTTACTCCGCTCCCGATATAATCAATGTTACAAGAAAGAAGAAGAAAGTTACAGAAAGCAAGACTTAACTTATTTGTTTATTTGACAGGATCTAGCTTAATATAAACGTCCTTTCCTCTTCAATACAGAAAAGAAAACACAGAATCCTCAAACAGTAATGATTGAGTCCCGTCAATTAACTTACATCATGCTCTAACCGACTCGACATTAAAATCATGCAATTTTACTGTTGACTCTACCAAAATTATTTTGGAGTCAAGTGGAATTGAAGTACGAACCTACATATTTCTACATGTAAATTCAATGCCTAATATCATTTTAGAGTCGAAGTGGAAACAATGTATGAAAGGTGAAGTTTTGAAAACAATATGGCTTTGGAGTTAAGTGGAATAGCCCAACCGATCCGAACCCCTCGGGGAATCTAGTAGGGAACGAAGACGCACTATTGCGTGATGCCATTCTCTCTAAAAAACCTCTGTCACACGGCTTGAGGAACCCTTTAAGTTTCTCGCCTTCGAAACACACTTTGACCGACCCGGGTGATAAACCCAGGATCTCCGGATATTGGTCGCATCGTCGCCATTCTGTCGCAAACAAAAAAAAATCCGTCTTATTGTTTTTATTTAGAAGAAGAAGAAAAAAAAAATATTTATAGACATTTATTTAGTTATTAATTAAGATTTTTGTATGTTAAAAGGAAGATCCCAATTCGCTGGTATGTTTTATACTGTGAGAATATTTTTGACTTGACCTTGACGTTTTGTAATACTTTTTATATTCCATACATTTAGTCGAAGTGTATCGAAACAGTGCACTAAAAAACAGCAAAAAACAAACAGTAACTAGTTACTATCGCCGAACATTCATGGTACATCAAACATACAGCTCAACACAGTGATATTTGTACATTTCCCTCAGAAGAACTAGCGAAACTTTACCTATTAACTGTAAATCAAGGCTGCCGATTCGGTTTTCTACATGAATAAGGGTCGTGACAGACGGACGGTCATAAATATCTTCCAGCCCATAGCCAAGGTCGGTCATAGAAAAACTTTCGAAGTGGCAGAGAGGACAACCATTATAAGCGGGGAATGCTGATTTCAGAGGAAGCAATTCGCGTTTGCAATCCCTGAAAAAATGCTTACTACTCAAAATTTAAGTTGCAAATTCAGCTCTTTTTTGTTTCGCTACGATAATTTTATATTATGTTAAAGCGACACACTGTCTAAATGCACCAACTTTTGTCGAATAGTTTAAGACTCTAATATGACTAACGAATCTGAAATTTTGGTAAAGGTTCATGTCTTTCTCTTGAGTTTGCTAGCTCAAAATATACAGGATTGTATAATATTTGGACTCAATCAAAATTATTTTCGAAAATACCTCAAACAAATCACTATTGTTGCAATTAAAAGGAAATTATTTATAAATAAATAAACAGATAAATAAATAAATAAACTTTCTATCTAGCCCAAGAGAAGCTTTTTTATGAAACTCGTTCAATGGTTACTAGACAACGGATAAACAAAAGACCCAGACCCGAGACAATTTAGAAAAACAATAATTTCTAAATTGACCCGACCGGGGATCGAACCCGGAATCTCAGAGATGGCGACACCATGAAAACCGGTGTAAAAACCGCTCGACCAAGGAAGTCGTCATAATTTAATTTATAAGCTTGAAGATTACTCATCATCACATTAGACATCAATGTATTTGACATTGATAACATCAATAATCGTAATTTAGTAGCTGCATATTTTGATTACTAAAACCAACAACTTTTTTTAAATATTTTAAGATTTTGTTCATTTCAAAGCAGTCCTAATCGTCGCGGGCGCTACGTATTTTCGACCTTATGACAGCGCATGTAAGGATCAACCGTTTGAGAATTCGGTGTCGTTGGATAACTATAAGACCACACTGATAAAAACACGCTACACTTGAAATCCTGAACCACTGAGTAACCACCTACTTGAAACAAAGTATTTAACTAGGTTTAGCGTCAACTACTTAGTACTAGTATCGTAAGTAAAGAAGTATATATATGTATATGTATATACGTACAATGGCCAAATCGAATGGCTAAGTGCGGATACAGCCCAGTATAACTAACTATATGTATATGTATATAATAAAATATACTTTTTTATACTAGACGTTTCGTTGCACCAATCATGTATTGTATATACGTAGTCCCGCCCTGTTAAACTTACGAACCGATGGCATAAAGCAAACAGCCTATAACTGTCCCACTGCTGGGCAAAGGTCTCCATCATTGAGATCAAGCCATCGCTACAATTAATGAGTAATGGCACCGATGGCATAGTTACATTCATAATAGCTAATTTTCGTAGTGTAAACTGGAGAAATTATTTTGAATTTTGAATTTTTGATATCATGTAAAAACAATAAGCAAGTTACCGAAAATATGGAAAACAATTAAACACCTTCAATATATTAAAAAACTTCATAAAAACAAAAAAAAACGGCCATACCCAGATTATAATTATTACTTTTTTTCATTTGTTTATCTTGTTTGCAACATCACGGGCCCAAGTGGCCCATAATGATAGCCGACATCCAATAAGAGGTGGCACATGAAGAAGACGATCCTGTTAGTATTTGTTTTTGTGTAGGTCAATAAATACTTCTTATTCCTAGATTAAAAAACTTCATAGCGACAATAAAAAAGGTACATAGATTAAGAATCTCCTTTCACGTCCTTGACATCGATCAAGGCCCCAAGTATAATACTTTGCGCCATCAATGCGCGTGTAACTCAACTCGTTCGCAATCCTTCCTCGGTCCTGCGCCATTTATCCGATCCGTACGCCATTCCTCCGCTAATGGCGCTTAATGAGCGTTTAAGGCGCTGCCCGAGAGGCCCACAATTGTTTTATCGCCGTAATTAAGCGACGTCTCTATAGATCGAGTATTTCTGTAAACAACCTTGCAAATTGATTTTTTTTGCGGTACGCCCTTTTTGTGTGTTGACGACGACGTGCGATGAATGAAAATTCGGAAACTTTAAATGTACTTAATTGTAAGTAGTTTAGACATAGACACGAAACTTTAATAGTTCGGAACTCATATTTTCCTTTCATCTTATCTAAATATGTCGCCATAACATCAGTGTAAAGAACATCTAATGCCCATTTTCACTATTGACCTCTAAGTTTTAGGTGACCCCTAAGCCATTTTAGGTGAAGGTTTTGCTCCAACAACTGTCACCTAAAATGGCTTAGGGGTCTCCTAAAACTTAGGGGTCAATGGTGAAATCAGGCATAAGCCTCTTTGAAAATTATATTTTTATTTGTCACAATTTGTTTCTGTATTGTTTAGTTTGTAAGCATTTATCAAAAAATAAAATATTGTACTTGTAATTATATTTGTATGTATGTAGCATTTTTGTGTTCCGGCAACTAGAGCTAAGATAGCCAGTGCCTCAGTAGTTGGGGATTTCGGGTGAAGTGCGCTTCCACCTTCGGCCTTATCGTCACTTAACACCAGGTGATAAGAAGGTCAAGTGCTTACACTGCAAGGAATTTAAAAAAAAAACCTATTATAAAATTTATATCGTTCTAATTAACTCCAAAAAAACACGTGAATCCGTAACAAATTAAGTACACCCCGCTACACCCGACTTTAAAGTTCATACTGACACCCCCCACCAACCTTACGGTTATAAAGTTAAGTGTCAGACATCCTTGCGCAAGCACAAGGGGCCATCTACGTCAGGTCATAACGCCAGATCAGAACACGCCGGTACGCATCCTTCATCCGGTACTTTTAAGACTAGTGTCTCGAGCTAGTTGCCCCGTGAACACGTATAGTTCACTACCTAATATTCAGAATAAAAAAACAACATGTTTTGTTTCGAATCCAAAAATATCACCATTCAATAGCTAAATAACTTTTCCCTGGATATAAAACAAACCGCTATTCAACCCAACAAATAACATTGAATCGAAATCGACGAAGATCAGAACAATATTCCAGTCTCCCCAGTTTATTTTTAGATGCGGCAACAAACACTAGACGGGCCTAAGTGATTTAACCAATTATTGCCATCCCCCGCAGAGAAGTTTGCGCTTGACATTAAAAGAATTCCCTTTCCCAAGATATAGAGTCACCGGAAGGACCTAAGCAACCGACAGAGATAGATAAATGAATGTTGTAGTATCTAGTTAATGTTTAGACTATGTTCTAATACAATTATGTTTGAGGCATATTGACGACCTTGGTCGAGTGGTTTGTACACCGGTTTTCATGGTGTCGCCATCTCTGAGGTCCCGGGTTCGATTCCGTTCGGGTCAATTTAGAAATTATTGTTTTTCTAAATTGTCTCGGGTCTAGGTGTTTTCTATGTATAATAGGTATGTATTTAAGTATTTTAAGTATGTTTATCCGTTGTCTAGTAACCATATAACGAGTTTCATAACGAAGCTTCTCTTGGGCTAGATAATTGGTGTGAGTGTAGGAAAATTTATTTATTTATTTATTTATTCATAAGTTTTTTTTGGAAAGTTTGCTATTGGTCGTCTATTTACGTCGTCGTCAAATTGCGGTAGAATTTCAGCCACTGGACGATCACATGTCATAAAAAAGCTGAAACTAACCCTGAGTCTCGAATGGTTTCGTAAACTATAAAACATGTATACACTGTTAAACTTTCGCCTTCCATAGTTGACAAAGAATTTAAACAGGGATTAATACAAGCTAATTAGTAAAAGGTTTCATACCTTCTTTATACCCGACGTTTCGTCCGAGTTATAACGGCCGTGGTCACGGGCTGACGTCCGTTTGCGCGGCAGTCATCATCCACCGTCACATTTTTTCCCAACTACCGCCACACACACACAACACAACACTTTTTGTCATAAAAATTATATGAATTTTAATACAGATCGAATACTCTAACCTACCTAACTACAACATACATATTTATCTTTAACTCCCACACAAAGATTTACGATAACTGGTTAGATAGACGAACGTGAAACGCCACATATTGACACATTCAGTAACTTTGTATCCATTTCCTTGTTATGTTAAGATACTTTGTAACAACATTTGATGTAGTGGATATAGCTCGCGTGTGATACTTCATAAAACTATACGATACTATTAACTTGAGGAGCTCGATGGCGCAGTGGTTAACGCGCACGGTCTGCGATTACTAAAGTTAGGCATCTTTCACAAAGGCCGGTCATTGTATGGGTGAACAAAAATGTATCATCTCGAGCTCCTCCGTGCTTCGGAAGGCACGTAAAGCCGTTGGTCCCGGTTGCATTAGCAGTCGTTAACAACCACCAATCCGCACTGGGCCCGCGTGGTGGTGTATGGCCTGTTCTCCCTATCCATCCATAGGGAAGGCTCGTGCCCCATCAGTGGGGACATTAAATGAGCTGATGATGATATTGACTGGTCCAATTCCAAAAAATAATTAACAAATAGAATACTACATTCCTTGCTTGATTTTAAAATAAAATATAACCTATGTTACCCAGGTTATATTTTATTTTAAAATCTCAAATCTACGCGGACGTAGTCGCGAGTAAAGTTCTAGCTCAGAATAACTAATAGTGTTCTAACACAGAATAAATAATTGGTTCTAGTCAGTTATAAAGTGTAGGTATATTAAGTTGCTATTACTCCTTAGACTTAATTTTCGAATGAGTGGAAATACTATTGTATCATACTAAAAATTTCCCTGTGTGGTGCCGGGGATAAATAATTGCACCACCCCATCTCAACCCGTGGGTGTCGTAAAAGCCGACTAAGGGACCATTCCAGAGGATGGGCAGCAGCATCTCTCTGAGGTTACTTTCAACCTACTGCGATCGCCAACCCGCCTGCCAAGCGTGGCGATTATGGCAAATACCCCCCATCTTGGGGGAGGCCTTTGTCCAACAGTGGACGTCTTTTGGCTGAGATGATGATGATGATACTAAAAATTAGGACAAAATAACAATAAATTACTAGTAAGAACGTTGTCCATTAAATATTAAACTAAAAAAAATCTCTTGATACTAACAAAACAAATTAACTTGTAAACTAGCATTTTCTGAAAGAAATAAAAGGCTTTTTTATTTTTATTTATTTTATAAGTACGTTGTTGTGAATTCAAATAGTAATTAATTAATGGACATGAAAATTTTTATTCGGTGGCATTTAATCAAAAAAGTAGAAACACCGTTTTTAGCTCAATTTACTGTCAATGGTAGTATTTGCTTGTTAGTTACTGAATGACGTTTACAAAGATTTTCATAAAAACGTCGATAAAACTAAATATCTACCGTCTACCTTCCAGTTATCACCCACCACCGGCTTTACCTGTAACATGAGTCTTAATGTTAGTAGTTTATGTTTCACGGACAGAAAAATCCCAAACGATCGAAAAGAGGTTCGCATAAAAACAGTTCATGAAAACTTATACTTTTGGGTTAGAAGAGATACTTTATTAAAAAGGACATCCATTCATTAGATCGTCGTAATAAATTCAATATGCCCAAAATGCGTACAGCTCTAAATAATTATTTCCCCCGAACACAATATTGATTTCGTTTAATGTATTTTCGCCATCGAGATAGTTGGAATCAGTAATAAATCGTTCTTGAATGCAAACGATACACTCACATTCCGAAAAGAATAAAGATATTAGGGTTGGGAACGTGCAGCTGTGTAATATTTTGTTGATGTAAATATCGACATTGTGTAGGTATGGTCTGAACTAAACAAGTATTGTCACTGTGTACATATAGTTACTTTGACAATACATGTTTACCTCACTGTTTATATTATTTTCGTTGGTCTGTGTAAATGTTTCATAAAATATCTAGTTAATTTTATTGTTTAATTTAATCTTTCATTACCAAATTCGAGCTCACAACTTACTAGACCAAAATGATGTACCTAATTAATTTATTCAAATCATATTATCGCTAAAAGGGTAGCATAATGTGATATATTAGGTTGGAGTAGGTACTCATTTGTGATTCTTTATTACGACGTAATGAAACCGAACCATTTTTGAAGTAGCTGATAACTGGTGATGAAAAGTGGATCACGTACGAGAAGAACGTGCGAAAAAGGTCGTGGTCAAAGGCCGGTCAGGCTTCGCAGACTGTGGCGAAACCCGGGTTAACTCGCAACAAGGTGATGCTGTGTGTATGGTGGGATTGGAGGGGCATTATTAATTATGAGCTGTTATCACCAGACAAGACCATCGATTCTGAACTCTACTGCGAACAACTGTTAAGATTAAAGCAAGAAGTTGAGAGAAAGCGGCCGGAATTTATCAACAGAAAGGGTGTGGTTTTTCATCATGATAACGATGTCACACATCACACACATCTTTAGCCACTCAGCAAAATTAAGATAGTTTGGCTGGGAGATTTTAATGCATCCGCCGTATAGTCCTGACCTTGTACCTTCAGATTTCCACCTGTTCCGTTCTCTTCAGAATTCTTTAGGCAGTGTCAGGTTAACATCACGAGAGGACTGCCAAAACCACTTGTCGCGGTATTTTGATCAGAAGCCCAAAAATTTCTATAGTAATAGGATCATGTCCCTACCTACAAGATGGCAAAAAGTTATCGAACAAAATGGCACCTACATACTTTAGTTAAATGTAAATAAACTATATTAAAAAATATAATATTTTTTTATAATAATTATACGCAAATATTGTTGCGAACAACACTTTGTTTGTTTTTAAGTTGTAATAATTTTAAAAATACAAAGTGTTGAAATAAATTTCCCAGCGGGATTTGATCCCGCACCCCATGACATGCCTTGTCAGGTGCACTACGCTATCGTGGCTCAATCCAACTCGCCGAGATTAATCAACACTATCTACTCTCACTCTGTAAGCCAAAAGAGCCCTATTCATTTTTTTTTATTATTTTTTTTATAGTAGATATAAAACATCACTAAAAATGAGAAAATTTAATGGATTCGAAACACGTGTTATATTCCCTAATTTTAAATAAAATTTAAGTGTCTGTTGGATATTTATTTAACATTGGATTTTTTTTACAAAAAAACACTAAACACACCAACACTGAAAGACAGAAACCTATTCAATAAATTTGCAACCATTCTAGGGGACATGAAAAGTCTGCAAAAAAACTTATCGACGTATTGTTACAAACTGAGGCGCATCACTAAAGTTATCGGAGCAACTTAATTCATTGATATCGCCGACCGGTTGCTATCAGTCGAGAAATGTTTGAAATTATAGCTTTCTTTATAATCTGTTACCAAACATGGCATGCGATGAAATTGAACGAAGTATACTTGCAAATGGCACGGGCGGACATCTTGTTATTAAAACTTCTTGTTCAGTATTCGTAACGGTTGAGATTTCGCTTATCATATTTACTATTACTATTTGTTTGTAATGCAAAGTTATATTTTTTTATCATATTATGTAAAAGCTTGGATTTGACTCTCCTGTGGCTGTATATATTTGCGTTTTGCATTCACAAACTGAAAATAGCTTAATCGTAAAAAGGCGACTTGCCTTACTTGAAACCTTGATTGCAGTCTCTTATTTCTATTTCTCGGTTTATGTTTTTTGAATTTCTATATTTTTGTACTTAATTTTGTCATGTTCTTTGTTTTTCTTTTTATTTATTTTTTGTGAAGTCAGTAAATGTTTTCTCTCTCTCTTCTCTCTCTCAATGGTGGAGGCCTTTGCCCAGCAGTGTAATTTTTCTTTTTATAAATTTGTTCATGACCATGGATACTAGTCCTTCAGTCAAAAACTTAATTTACACGTTTTCAAAATTAAACTCTATATAGGATGATGATGAATGATAATAGAAATGAGAAGTGAGAAATGATATACACCCCAACCCCTCGAGTATCTCAGTAAAGATGTGGGGCTTTACTAAGTCCTCACGCGACTTTCTGAGAGAATTTGAAAAGTGCCGTTGCATTGTTTTGTTTCATTTGCCAACACTCATGCACACTCACGAACACTTAACGGTTAATAATCCACCATTATTTCACATTAATATTCGACATAACACAAATTTTAGAAAATAAAACAAAACCGCAGACATAACTCTTCACTTTCCCGCCAAGAATTTTCATTAATATAATATACTACTATTGTGATGCCATTAACATCTGAAAGGAGAAACACATGAAAAATGCGACAGGTATACTAATTCCTCGGCAACTTAGTAGGAAGAACCTGGATTGCGTTTTTTCTCAAATAAAATTTTTAGTTAATGACACTTATCTGTAAAGAAATGTGGCAAATTGGCGTGTTTAAATTTAAGCTAGCTAATTACATAACATCTAATCATTCACTACTTCTTTAACATACTCGATTTGAGCACGCTATAAAATATCCCCTTAAATATATATAGGGTCTAACAATATCAAGAAGCGAACGTTTAAAGGGAGCATCTATACATCACACTGAGCATGTTTACCAAATTTGGTCCAAAACTACAGGCTCGTTACCGAGATAATCAACAAAACATTATCATAATTCACCAAAAAATACACCCTTTCCAAACCCCTACAGCTGTACTACACGCACACAAAGATAGCCGTGTATGTATGAATGTCATACAATGATTTTTCAATTGTGTGCGTGTATCTGTACACTATCTTTTTATTGACGCTTGCGTGCGTGTTAGTAAAGATACAGCCTGTTACATGATGTACATTATTTTAATTGATTTAGTTTGTTAGAAAACATAACTTTGAAAAGTCACTATAAAACTGGAGCCCATTTTTTGTCATTGTATTCAGAATGATGTATAGATACCGCCCTTAAACGTTCCCTTATTGATTTTGTTAGACCCTGTATATTAATTAGCGTAAGCCAGATTTTTGTCCCAGTGATTATGGGACGATAGCTGCACATAAAAAATCGGTTATGGTCACATTTTGAAGAGCTCCAGCCGTAGATGTGCAGAAAAATAAAGAAAGCAGGTTTCTTCTTCTATTGGTTTCGAAATTCCTAAAATATCTGTTGAATAAACGCTAAGTTTTGCGGGCGGACCCACTACTTAGTTTATATTATTTTGAATTTTGCATTTAGGTACAATGCTATATTTAGTTACAAGATAAAATTTTACAAGAATAAATCAACCAGCCTCATGAAGCACGGTAGCTCAGCGGCCGGCGCAATGGACCGGTTATCCAAAGGTCGTGGGTTCTATTCCCACTCGAGCTCCTGAAGCTGGTTGATTTTTCCAGTAAAATTTTGTCTTGACCCATTTAAACCGACCAGGTGCCAAGAAAATGTAGGCATAAAGCCACTCCTAGCCTAGGAAAGCCGAATTAGAAACGGCTACATGTAGTTATACAAAGTCTCCGACACTGACCCACGTCGGGGGACAATTTATAAAAATTAATTTTAAAAAAAAGAAGACTGACCAGGCGTTTGTGTGTGGTTGTAAATGAAACTTTAAAAGTAGCACATTAGGGTACATCTATTACTTTTAAAGGTGTTCTTTATAACACCCGGTAGGACTATGTGGGTATCCCCATATGTTTGTGACGACTACAATACTTATATATTTTATAAGTTCTCATTTATGTGACAAACAAATAGGAATTAAGATCTTTTTATTGAATATGGCGCATAATACCAAAGCATCAACACATACACCCGACTATACGCTTTCTCGTCGCGTGCAACATAGTAAGCTTAATAGTAAAAAATAAAGTATACCCCCTTCCCTCACAAATCAGAGCACACAAGAGCTTAAAGTGCCGCAATCACTTCTCCGATTGCGGACCGGTCGCCCGATTAGTCGCGCGACTCGGCGTTAGTCGCACATTAAATTAGCCACAGGCACCATTAACTGCTCGCAGCAAATAAAATTATACTGACGGCTCCGGAATCATTATTTTGTTGTGTTGTGATTAATGTGGTTTTTTCTTTTGTTGTTGTTGTACTTTTGTCGCGACAATATCGCTGAAAGAATAATTAGACTTGGCAGGCACTACTGACTAAGGCCTCTTTTTTTTTAAACTCGATGGTTGTGGTTAACGCGTCCAGTCTGCGATTGGTAAGGTTAAGCAACTTTCGCAAAGGCCGATCGTCGGATGGGTAACTAAAATGTATCATCTCGAGCTCCTCCGTGCTTCGGAAGACACGTAAAGCCGTTGGTCCCGTCTGCATTAGCAGTCGTTAACAATCACTAATCCGCACTGGGCGCGCATGGTGGTTTATGGCCTGTTCTCCCTATCAATCCATAGGGAAGGCTCGTGCCCCAGCAGTAGGGACATAAATTTATACTGGTATTAAGAGAGTTTTAACCGCCTTTATGGACTAGTGGTAAGACCACCGATCTAAGTTTCGAAGTCCCGGGTTCGATTCCCGTCGAGAGCTACATATTATGTTTGTACTCAGTTTGATTGGTGGTAGGGCTAGTTATAAGTCCGCCTGACTATGACTAGCTGCCACATCAATGTCTGTAGCACTTTTGCGTACCGATAGTTAAGTCTTCGTCTTGGTGCTTTAGTAGGTACACGAGCATGTGACTCTTAATTTAATGGAATTAGAGTCAAAGCTAGTCAACGGTGTATATGTGGTATAAGTGTGTATTAAATTATCCTTATTATCCTTATTCTTATTTATGACCTGATCCCACCTTCTCCCTTCCTCCATAGGAGTACGCAAGCTGCTCTCCGGAGTCACCGCTGTACTGTCTCTAACATTCCATCGCGCAAAACGATACTCGATAAGTAGATAAGTGACTTGTTTTTTTGTCGCACTTCCAAAAGATGGAATAGTCTACCAGCACACGTTGTCCCTCCTTCCTATGACATGGGGTCCTTCAAGAGAGGCGTGAAGAGGCACCTTGTGGGCCGGCAGGGTGAGAGTGACTGATGCTGCGTTGTTTTTACGCTGCACCAGTTGTCCTTACGTCTGGACTCCGTTTCCACATAACATCAGGTGGAGTGGAGTCATTTGCCGAGCTATGTATAAAAAGAAATTAAAAAAAATATCGTATGATTTCATTTGGTATCGACATACCTTTTTTTGTAAATGTTCTCCACAGCTAAAAAATAGACGCCCTCAATAGGTAGTAGGTAAAAAAATGTTAGGACGATTCAAAAGCATTTTCTTCAGTTTATTTGAATAGGTACCAAAAAAATACTTTGACTTGGAATTTTTACAAATCGATGGTATAGGTATATTCGACAATGAAATTGCTTTACCACCTTAGAAGTGAATTTTGTTTGCATATAATAAAACAACAAGTTCTATTTTTGTTCAAAAGACCAAGTGAAAGATACGTTGTCATCATTGACAATGAGTCTTAGAGAAATTTTATTGTGATGGAAGTTTTTGTCAAAAGTGATAAAGCAATTTCATGGTCTTCTATACATGTTATTGCTTGAAACTGTACATCTAAAGTAACGTGATAACACCACAATACTATAGGTGACTATAGTCCGTGCTACAGTTGTATGATATTAACGACCTTCGTTGCCGAGTGGCTTACACACCGGACTTTGGGCAGCACTAACTCTGAGGTCCCGGGTCCGATTCCCGGTCGGGTCAAAAGACGAACTTTTTCGATATAGTGTCGGGTCTGGATGGTTTTCGTACCGTGGGATCAGAACAATGTGTGTGATGTTGTCTATATATTATTATTTTATTTTTATTATTTTAACAATCCGTAGTTTTATGACTATAATAAAATGATAATCGTCGTCACTCGAAACATCTGTATATATCACAGATTTATTCGGGAACGAGATATGATATTTCACTATACGAAACAATATAACTCAATCGTCCGCCCACGCCAAATAACTCGAATATCGTATTACTAACCACGTGAATATACAGAAATATGTAAAATATAAAAATATTGGAAAGTAAATACCTAAATTGTGTTTTCCCATAATATTTTATGTTGTCTAGCGGTTAGATTTTCGGTCGCGAACCCAGAAGTTATGAGTTCAATTCCTTTCTAGGAATAGAGGTACTCTTCTGAGTACAATGTACTTGATTAGTAGCCTCTGATAGTACTAACAACATCTTTATAGATCCAGTAAACTTACTGTACCTATATGGGCATAATAAATAAGACCCTAGCCGTCTTATTCGATCTATTCCAATCCAATACCACGAAACTAATACCAATGGTATTCGTTTTCTGTCTTATTTATTTTGTATTCCAAACCTACCTATGTGAAATAAATTTTATATAATTTTGTTTTAATTAAGTAATTATTATTTTGTCATTGTTTTTTTTATGACATTGTTTTTGTAATCTTTTAATTTGTTAATAATAATTGTAGTTTGTGTTATTTGGCAACCTCCGCCCAAAGGGTCAATAATAATTATTAATGTTGTGTGCACTAATAATTGGAATACATAATAGAATCTAAAAATCTAAATACGTAATTAAGGAATCAATGTAATAATGTGTATTCTGTAAGTGTGCCTTATATAATAAATTAAATAAATAAATAAACGAATACCACTTTCAAAACGAATACCAAATCAAAAACGTAGACTTACCTCTGTTGAAACAGTTCTATACACTTGTAATTTGTTTCTGTTAAAACCATGATTAATACCTAGTACTTACATACTTATTATTTGCGCTGAATTACCTGAAATTTCAATATGGGGTTGCTAGGGAGATGCTCTACAGCAGCTCCAAATATAAATAACTGTACGTTGTAATCTACAAAGGTACTTAAATTTTTTTTAAGGTTTACTAATTGAGAACTTATTGTGCACAATCGCGTTGGTTGAAAAAAAATGTTATTTCAGTCATAGGGGTTGCTGGGGAGCATGACGTAACTTAGCGTACTCTAACTATTTTTTTTTAAATTGTGTATCAAAAATCCATAACCTATCGTAATTTTTATTAAGAACCGTATAACACTTAATAGTGGCTATTTACTTTACTTACGCTATTTACTTAGTACTGGTAACTAAATGATTAGAACTGTTAAGACATTTTCAGATCTTGCTAACGATTATTTATCTCTTAAGTGGTATAAAATAATAACTTTGACCTAACTTAAGTCCAAGTTTTAGAATACTGGGTGGTAGTGATGCAAATCATCATCATCATCATCAGCTCATTTTTATGTCCCCACTGCTGGGGCACGAGCCTTCCCTACGGATGGATAGGGAGAATAATAATAAATAAATAATAAATAAATTTATTGTTCAACAACAACATCACATATACTATTATAGTTACAGTAATATAAAGTTACAAAGAAAATAGGCCATAAACCACCACGCGGGCCCAGTGCGGATTGGTGGTTGTTAACGACTGCCAATGCAGCTGGGCCAACGGCTTTACGTGTCTTCCGAAGTACGGAGAAGTTTGAAATGATAAATTTTTGGTCACCCATCCGATGACCGACCTTTGCGAAAGTTGCTTAACGTTGCTGCACTCGAAGACCGGGCGCGTTAACCACTGCGCCATCGAGCTCCTCGTGACGCAAAAACATATGCGTTAAACATACAGGCAGGCTGTATGTTTAAAAACCGTCACTGTCAAACGAGAAAAAAAACAAAACCATAGTCAATCAACTCTTTGTTACAAGCGGTGAAGAAAATTCATGTTTAAATTATTAAAAGTGAAACTAACGTTACCTATGTTGACGATTAAAAAAAACTGTCGTAATTTATAATATAGTAGAAAGTTAGAGACGCGGACAACCATTCCTCTTTATCAGAACGAATTAAATGTTAAATGGAAGACATTGTAGCATTTTTAATAAATCACATTTCGTAATAAGTTGTTAGCGAGATTGCAAGCGATTGCGCCACAGCGATGCGTTTCATAGTATGGAACTTAATATAGAAGATGTACCAACTTGTGCCGAAATAAATTATTTTTATTATTATTCTCTTCATTAATCTTAAGAATTTTTTTTACAATATTTTATATAAAAACATATTTACAATATAAAATATTTTAAAAAAATATCCTAGGTTGTTATTATTATTATACTCTTTATTCATTTTTTTTCTTAAAACTAGATTTTTACAATATTTTAATATAAAAGCAATAAAACATTATAAAAACCTAATCCTAGAGTACCGCCAGCAGCGAGGCAGGGCCCAAACTACCGATGGTCAGGGCTGCAGAGTGAGGAACCTCCTGACAATTATTATTATTATTATTATTATTATAGTACAAGTGTCGAATTGGGTGCCTAGTGCGACTTTTATTTACTATTCGAATTCATTTGATACATTAACGAAAACTTAATTTTGAATGGAATTGAAGCCGCGCCTTCTATTAACAACCGAGGTGCTACTGTACAAAAACGTTCGTCGTTTTCGTTAAAGCAATTGAATTGATTGAAATGTCAAATAAAAATGGCATTAGGCACCCTGTTTGTACGGTTTGTTTTTTATGTTACTGTACCCAAAAACAACCCTTTGAGGGTTGTTTACGCTTTTATAAAATTCCTTCTTTCAATGCTACAGACATAAAAGTAATATGAGTTAAGAGAAGCAGTAGCATTAATAATAAATATTTTTTTTAAATGTTCTTTATCTAAAATATATAACTTAATTGTTTAATCAATTTAATTGGTAAAGCTTTAAGTGGTCAGCAAGACAGTGAACTGGATTTTTTTTTCAAATTCAAATTCATTTATTTCTTAGAAAATGGTAAACAAAGTCTTTAACACTTATGAATGCCTCATATTCTACCGTTCTCAAAGAGTGTAGAAATTTTTAAAATAGTAGTTCTATATAGAAAGTGAATTCATGAATCATACGACGAATTTGACGACCTCCTTGGTCGAGTGGTTTGTACACCGGTTTTCATGGTGTCGCCATCTCTGAGGTCCCGGGTTCGATCCCTGGTCAGGTCAATTTAGAAATTATTGTTTTTCTAAATTGTCTCGGGTCTGGGTGTTTTCTATGTATAATAAGTATGTATTTAAGTATTTTAAGTATGTTTATTCGTTGTCTAGTAACCATATAACGAGTTTCATAACGAAGCTTCTCTTGGGCTAGATAATTGGTGTGAGTGTAGAGATTTAAAAAAAAAAATCATAATAAATTTATTATTTTCCATAAAACTTAGGATTATATTGTTGGAAAAAGCAACTCGGTGGCGTCCAGACCATCGACCGCCAAGAACGTAACAACTTTGACAAGAGAATACTTAATGTCATGTTGTTTTGACGTTTACCGCTGCCTGACGCGGATGTTCGCCATTTTGAACCTTATTGCAATGACATGAAGGACGAACACAGTAAAATATTGGACCAATACTATTTAGATTTTTAAACAAATGAAACGGAAAGTTAACATCTTGCAAACATGTTGATTGCTTATTCATCACTATTATGTAAATACAGTTAGGTATATAGAAAAGGTCGGTAACTACAAACGCTATGTAACTGTCTCTGTGGTCTAGTGATTAGACTACCGGTTTCTGAGCCAGCAGTTCCGGGTACGATTCTCAGAGCTCTCTGCCTAGCTAGTTCCCCCATCTTACCAAAGTCTGTTGTCAAAACAACAATGTTGGTAGTATTGTTGTTCCGTCATCTAACTGACGAAGATAGCCAATCCTTCAGTTGTTAGATTTACTATTAGGTGGGATAAAAGCTAAAGATTTCAGTTTGAACTGGCTGTTATTATCGAAGAAAACGATATAGGGAACGAAAGAAAAAGAAAAAAAAAACCAACTTCAAAAAACAGGAAACTAAAAAAAGTAAAAACAGCTCTAGAAAGCAAGAAATAATATTGAAACCATATTATTAAAATAACCAAGATACGCATGTCAGTTTAAAAAAAATGCCTATTGACGCTGAAAATGCCGTTCGAGGCAATCAGCAAACTCACTCAAAAAAAAAAAAGCTTGTATGAAGACTATCTTTCTATACCGTAATTATTCTAAGTTGTACACTTTCTACGGCCTCTGGTTGTTGAAGAGATTATTTGATATGGCAACGTGTTTGTTTGTAAAGTTATTCAAGGTAAGTTTGGCAAGAGCCTATTATATAAACACGTGCCGAAATTTTCCAAGATAATTTTAGCATTAAATCTTAATATAATGCTTAGATTTTTATAACAATATGGCCTTTCATCTGATAAATAGTTAAGCGTTTATTATGTCTTGTGAAATTATATCAATAGGTATTTATTTACTGAAGTAGAAAATTATAGATATTAAATAGTCATTTACTACCTATATGACACACAACTCACACTTCCAAATTTCGAAAACACAACTTCCAAATATATATTTTTTTATTGCTTGTTACAGGTGTTATAATAACAAATGTTACCAATAAGTATGTATCTAGGTCTAAACCCACGTTTTTATATTGGTATACCTACTACGAGTATAGTGTCGTAATGCGTTAAAATCAATGCAATCTTATTTAACGCATAAGTAGGTATGACAAAAGATTTAAAAAAAACCACCATAAATAATAACATAACTAAGTAGTGGTCGTCCAGTGGTCGAAATTCAATCGTTTTATAATAAATACTTGTAGCACTGATTATTTTAATGAATTTTTATGTTTAGGGACTCTTTCTCCAAACAAACTTTAATTACGCTCATTATATGTTTTTTTCTTTAATCTTTTTTTTTCTCTTATTTGTATACTGTCTGCCTCTTCTGTATTTATGTGTGTTGTTAATAAATTAGAACTTTACCAAATCCGACACTCCTCCTTGCGCGCAATTTTCTTAAAAAAGGGCAAGTTTTAGATTACTTTCCCGCCAAGAAGACATCTTGAAAGTATGATGGCAACGTTTGTTGCCTTGTCTCGACAGACAAAATGCCAACACTCGGATAAAGCGGTTAATTACAACCTCCGTCGTGTCGTAGCTCACAAAAAAGGAAACAAAAGGGGGGGCGTTCCATTTTTAAAAACGATTACCTATATAAAGCTGGCCACCCTCGCGGGGCCGTCGCATTCGTTCCGGATGCGGCTAATTGGCGGGCGCGCGAACCGGCCCGCGTTCCTGCCACCTCGCGACAAAACGATGGATACGACGTCATTGATATACTGGTGCAGCAACAAATCCTACATTGTTACAGAATTTTCCACTATCGTGGTCACACTGCACACTGGCGTTTAATTTCTTTATTCTAGGATAAAGCTGGTGGCCGCATAAATTCTCGGAGATTTACTAGAGAGTCTGGAATGGCTCAAGCGTGTCCCTGTTCTCTTCTAGATTCTCCGAGGCGTTTGAGTTGGTCGACGAGAGTGGAAAACCCAAGGACATCTCAGGGCTAGGACTTCGGCTTATGTTGGGAACTAAAACTATAGTTTACACACTTTTAACAAATAAACAGACTATAAGCTTCGGCAAGTTATTCCGGGTTTTGTATCTTTTCTAATCTGAAAAGAAGTTAACATGACGATAGCAAAACACGGAATATCTTATCCAACATTATTTTTTGTTTATTTGTATGGCTGTAAATGTTTAAAGCAAACTTTTCGCAAACGTATTCATTGTAGAGATATCTTAGACACACCTTTTTATGTACCCAACGTTTCGGCCGTGTTGCAACAGTCAGTCTGTGTTTAATTGTTGCGTTTGAGAATGCAACATTGCCAATATATCCGATATTCAGGAAAACAAAAAACGAAGCTATTTTTTTTTTACTTCTTAAGGTCTTTTTAAGCCTTAACTTGGCCTTCATCTCACCTGATGTTAAGTGATGATAAGGCCGAAGGTGGAAGCGCACTTCACCCAGAATCCTCAACTACTGAGGCACTGGCATGGGCTGGTCATATAAGCCGCAGAACCGATAACCGTTGGGGTAGACGTGTTCTAGAGTGGAGACCGCGACTCGGCAGACGTAGTGTAGGACGCCCTCACGCGCGGTGGTGCGACGATATACGCAAAGTGGCTGGCAGTGGTTGGATGAGAGTAGCCGAAGATCAGGCTCAGTGGCATGCATTGGGAGAGGCTTATATCCAGCAGTGGACTGATGTGGGCTGATTATGATGATGATGATGATGAGGCACTGGCTATCTAAAATATAAAATAGATAAAAAAGAAGCTGTTGACATTGAATGGGCGCCCTTGGCTTTCAAAGTAAAAAGTAAATAGTGTTGAATAATTTCGGTGGGCTGGTTAGAACCACGATAGCTCAATTGGAAGAGCACCTGACCCGGTATGTCAGAAGATGTGCGGGTTCAAATCCTGCTCGTGGAAATTTTTTCAACATTTGTGTTTTTGTAATTTGTTCGCAACAAAATTTGCGTTAAAAATTATATAAACATTTTAAAAAAGAAGCTATAATCCCGTTAACAATTACTCCTATCTTACAGTATATTACAAAGAAACTAATTTGAGGATCATTATGTTGTGTAGTAATTCTCCAACGAGACATAAACATAAACTATACATAAAGTAATTTAGTAGTCTCCGTGAAAGCAGTCCAACATAGACCATCGCTATAAACAGTGTTTAATTACACCTATAAACGTTCGTACTATCCAGAACAGTGGACTTTGTGTACCCTTCGATTTCTCCTGGTATTTTTTGAGGTATGCTTAGTAAAACTGCTTAAAATTAAAAATTAAATAAATAAATAAATAAACTTTCCTACACTCACACCAATTATCTAGCCCAAGAGAAGCTTCGTTATGAAACTCGTTAAATGGTTACTAGACAACGGATAAACATACTTAAAATACTTAAATACATACTTATTACACATAGAAAACACCCAGACCCGAGACAATTTAGACAAACAATAATTTCTAAATTGACCCGACCGGGGATCGAACCCGGGACCTCAGAGATGGCGACACCATGAAAACCGGTGTACAAACCACTCGACCAAGGAGGTCGTCATGACAAAACAATGTTTTCCCAGTACATAATGCACGGTTTTTTTTGGAGATAGTTTGCGGATTACTTCTGGCGTCATTTTCAGAGTCACTGGATTTTATTGGGGGCCGTGCGGCGAGAAACTTAAAAGGTTCCTCAAGCCGTGTGATCGCAGCACCGTCAGAGGTTTTAGAAGGAACGGCATCACGTACTAGAGTGTGTCCCCGTTCTCTATTAGATTCTCCGAGGGTTTCAGATCGGATCATGTTAATGCACGGTGCACCATGCAGCATACCGTGTGAAAATAAGAATAAGAATAAGAAATTATTTATTGACGATCACAGTCACACAGACTTTACAGAAAGATATAGGTACAAGAAATGAGAAAAACATGTTAAAAAAGTGAAAACTTGAATATTAACGTTGTGCATTTTTGATATTTTGGAATGGTTAGGCAATAATTTTGCACGAATTGCTTCAATTATCAGTATAAAAGTACTATCATTTATGTGGTAGAATACAATATTTATTTATTGCGCTATCGTACACAAACATGACAATTTTATATTACATTAAAAAGCACTCGAACATTCGCGCAAGCGCCCTGCGCCGCCTAAACGAAACAGCAGGCATACATTTTCGCCGCGCCGTAGAAAGAGAGGGGGATACTTCCTCTCCTACGCCGCGCCGGTTGTCTACTCTCTATCCGTCTTACGAATTTTCGATCAGGCCACGTGTCCTGACGCCTGAAGCGAGTCACGTGTCCTGACGCGAATTTAACATTTTTTACCCATTACAAAAAAGTGTACAACGCCGCTAAAGAAGTTTTCACTTCAAAAATAATAATAAGTTAACAACAATAACGAAACATGAAAGTGCTTGAAGGCCAACTAGGACCCTGCCCCAGCTTGTGCCGTTGCGGTGCTGAGAAACAAAACACCACCACAACGACGCTGGTATTCTGACAGGGCCTATGGTGTGTGAGTGTGACCGTAGGTAGTGTTGTGTGGATGCGTGTACTTAATAGATGGTATAATAAAAAATAAAACATAGTTACATAAATAATAAATTATAGAAAACATTTAATATATATATTTACATAAATATCATGTATGTAAGATTTTTATATGTAAGAAATATCAATAGAAACACAAATTAAATGAATGAGTAAGTAAGGCTCTATGCGCCAGATGCCTTCGCTACTCCGGATTTATAGTAAATAAAAGTAAAAGTATAATAACATCAAAAGACGTTGATAAGCACATAATAGATTCATTACTTGACAAAGTTTTAAATTGTACCTTATCGTTATCAAAGTAAGGTATTAAATATTTTAAGGTGAACTGTGAATGATGTTGCGGTACTATTAGACTTTCTATATCACTATAAAACATTGAAAAATTCTCCTCCATGTGACCACGGACCCTGCAAAAGGTTCAAAACGTCAGCGTAAACATTAATTAAAACAAATGTATAAAATAAACGATTGGATCCGTAAAAGTTGTTTCATTTCAATGTAATATTTTGTGTAGTGTTCGCGTAAACGTTAGCAAACAAAATATTTAAAAAATATTTAAAAACTCGTTGCCCAAATCCGCGCTAATCGCTTTGCCAACAAGATGACAGACACCTCCAAAACAAATTTGTAAGGTATTATAAAAAAAACCTTTAATGAAACCTCCGTGTTATGACCGAACAAACGCATTTGAATAATAAATATCGACATATCGCTCGGCCCAATCATCGGCAAAACGCGTTATTTATTTTTATTATCACTGGCCACAGGATTGTAAACCTGTCGTATTGGTGCAGTAATCTAAGAAGTAATCCGCATACATTGCTAGTTGTTAACAATTTAGCAAGTTGCTGGGGTGACCACGATGGCTGGCCTAAAGGAGGATCGGGGGATTACGTAGTTATTAACAATATAGCAAGTTACTAGGGTGACTATGATTGTTGGCACATGGGAGAATCGGGGGACTGCCTATTTATTACCAATATAATATGAAAGTTGCTCGGGTGACCACGATTGTTGACACATGGAAGGATCGGAGGACTGTCTAGTTTTTAACAGTACAGCAAGTTGCTAGAAAAAAAGAGTGACTACGATTGTTGGCCCATAGGTAGATTGGGGGGCTCCTATCCGCCCTCATCCTAGGGCATTCCTACCCGCATTGTAGTTCATTGCAATAAATAAATCTGGTTGTGGGGACAAGAACACCTAGCTCTAGGATAGCTGGATAACCGGTCTAGATGATAACTAAAAACTGATATGGTGGCAATTTCCAGATGAATAGTGGCCATAATCAGTTAAAAATCCAATGTTTTACTCTTTGCTTCTTTATGTTTATAGAGTGAATACCTCCAGAATAATACTAGACAAATCTAGAAAACTACTTTCAAAAAGAAGGAGCTGCGACCAATATCACTCTCGACTTAAAAGTAACACTATTAAGAAGACGATCCTAAGAGACGAAGTCAGGATATTAATAGCGTAAGCCGATTTTTGTCCCAGTGATTATGGGACGATAGCTACTCATGAAAAATCGGTTATGGTCTCATTTTGAAGAGCTCCAGCCGTAATACGCAGAAAAATAAAGAAACCTGACATAGGTTTCGAAATTCCTAAAAAATCTGTTGAATAAACGCGAAGTGTTGCGGGCGACCCACTAGTACTATTGATTCCGCCAATAATGAGATCTCAAACCATTCGTCTACCAACCTCTTTCAAGTCACCTTAAAGTTTTAACTTAAAAAAAAAGATAACTTATTCCTTTACGATTCAAGATTGCAAGCCGTAGAGAACAATTTAACGGTAAATCCATCTCGAGTGAATCTTTAGCGACTTAAACTGAACTTAAAACTTAAATCGTCTTAAAATTGAAAATGCAAACTAGTTTGGCGACTCCGTGCACCCGAAATATCTCAGTTTCTTTCTTTCGCCGTCTGTTCGTTGGGGGACTTGTGTACCGTGTTTTGTCGGTTTTATTCAAGGGGTTAAGAAGTTTTAACTTGTTTTGGTTCACTTTAAATTATTTGATTGATAAAATAGAAATAGGTTTTTAAACTTTTTTTTAACATTCGCAATTAATTTGGAAAAATTTGACAAACAAAATCCACGAACGGGATTCAGACCTTCTGACAGTTCGGGTCAGGTACGCTGCCGATTACGCCATCAACGCTCTGTCTAGAAAGGCGAGAAGACAACCCACAGCAGATATGCTACAGGTGTTGGCGGACCCGGCGAAGTAGGCAAGGTGGATTCGATAGTTTAAGTCAGTATTTTCTATATAACTACAGTTAAAGTCTGCAGGTACTAGTAGACACACTAATGTTTTTCGATGTGCGTTTAAAAAGTTTTGATTTTTATACTGATTTCATATTTTGAAACTTGACCAATCATCAGTTACCTTTGCTGTTGACTGTACGTTTGTGCACCTAAATGCCCTGCGCATTTGACCTGCTTTATCATCACCATCATCATCAGTGCAAGGTCTGATATTGGGAACTCTTCAAAATCAAAATCAAATTTTTATTTGCTATTCTTGGTGTAGGTACAATAGATCTTAAAGCTAAACATCAGTTCACACAAGAACCCTGCAAGGGCACTGCAAATATTAAATGCTTAATATTAGAATGAATACATAACTAAAATAAATTTACATTTTAATTAAAAAATAATAATAATTATATAATAGATAAAAGTTTATTCATAAGAATATACATTAATAACTTTAATTTTGTATTATTCAGTCAGTCATGTATCCTTATCAGCAAAAAACTTCTGCAGCGAATAATAACATTTAAATAATAGGTACTTATTGAGTTTATTTTTGAAAATTGATATTTTTTGTAAATTTCTGATTGATTCTGGAATTTGATAAAAAAATTTATTAGTTATTATTCTGAGTTGAAAACTGACCTGAATTAACCATTTGTAACTTAGATGAGGTATTTGCATACTGATTGTATTTGCTCTGTGGGTTTATTATTGCTCAAGTTCACAGAACCTGCAAGGGATAGATGTCACGGTTATGTAAAATACGCAACACCTTTAATCGCAATGTTGGCCGTGTTTATACCGTGTGCAGTGCAGAAGTATATTCAAGAAAAGATTATGACACATTTTTCACGTTTAATACTATGACATATCTACATAATAAGCTTTCGACCCCAAATTTTAATGATCGAACTTGGAGATGTCTTGAGAATTTAAAAAATACGTCTAATTGGGTAGTTGACTAATTAGTAAGTTAGTTCTACGTAAAAATGTATGGCCGATTCAAAAGCAATTTTCGTAAGTTTATTTGAATAAAAAAAAATGATTTTGACTTTGACTTTGACCTGTAAGCTTGACATCAGGAGGAGTGCAGTCATTTTGCTTATTAAAAGATTTATTTAAACATTCGGGATCTTTTCCAGACCTCTACGCCTACCCTATTGTGAGACGGAAAGAATATTTGATATTTTAATTTTGATTGATCTTGGAATTTTTCGAAAACAAAACGCTTTGGAGGTCAAGGAATAACCCAAAAATCCGCAATTGCTCTGCCTGCATCACCCTGCATCACCCTGCATTTCTTGTTTATACAAATTCCATTTATTGGAATCCTTTCAAAAGTTGTGTGAAACATCATTACATTTCTTAAACAGCTTAACTGGATTTTGCCAAAAGAAAAAGTTCACCAATACATTGGATACCTTCGAACGGACCAAAAAAAACAAACGAACGTATGAGAGTCGAGAGGTCTGATTTGTGTACTTTTTCACACCGTGCAATAAAATAGGGACGTTCTTCAATCGATTTTGCATCGATATCGATTTTAAATCAAGAACTATTTTGTTTTAATAATTAAATATCAGAGATATATAAAATAGAGATAGTTAACTCATCATTGGCAGTAGGTACTGTAAATGGATGAATAATATTGATGATGACTGTAAATTAAATGTGTCACATCATCACATCACCAGCTTGTTTTATAACCGCACTGCTGGGCCACGAGCCTTCCCTATTATATAGAAACCACCATTTATAAACCACCACGCGGGCTATGTACTGATTGCAGGTTGTTAACGACTGCTAATGCAACCGGGACCAACGGCTTTACGTGCCTTTCGAATTTCCAATGAAATATTTAGTGAAAGCTGTGGTTTTTTTTATTTAAGTTATTTTTCAGAAATATCTAAATTGACACCAATTCTAAGGGCCGCACTACTCGTTCCTTCGCCAATTTGATTAACAACGCCTTCTCATAAAGATGATCTGTGGTGAACCGATAAATCGCGTCTCTCCCGCTCAAAATTTAAATACGAGACAGACGTAACAGATGGCGTACTGCCAGTTATTGAAAGAAGGTGTGAGAAAGGTGATCCTTTTGATGTAGCTTTTTAGTTGACCTTTCCTCTTAGGGCCGTACATATTTTTGTAACATACATTCACACTAATGACTCTGTTAACTCTACATCGAACAATTCTAATCAATTAAATAGCCTACATACTGTCCTACTGATAGACAAAGGCCCCATAAGAAAATTTTATCTTGTAATGGCCCCATAATTAAAATCAAGTCAAAGCTACAATTGGTGCGTTTTAGTTTTATCACTACGCTTGTCAAATTCAGCTTGGTTACTATAAATTGGGGTTCGCATCGCAAGATACAAAACACACTCACACACTTCTACTAAAACAATTAAGTATATTTTTAAATTGCTTGCAATATATTCATTTATTATTTGACGACCTCCTTGGTCGAGTAGTTTGTACACCGGTTTTCATGGTGTCGCCATCTCTGAGGTCCCGGGTTCGATCCCCGGTCGGGTCAATTTAGAAATTTATTGTTTTCCTAAATTGTCTCGGGTCTGAGTGTTTTCTATGTATAATAAGCATGTATTTTTAAGTATTTTATGTATGTTTATCCGTTGTCTAGTAACCATTTTAACGAGTTTCATAACGAAGCTTCTCTTGGGTTAGATAATTGGTGTGAGTGTAGGAAAGTTTATTTTAGTTTTATTTTTATTGCGAAATGCATGTAATCCAATTACTATTGTTTTTTATTGATTTTTTAGAATGCAAACACTTAACCATACATTTATCTCTTTGGCAAAGCTATGATAGCATACTTAATTGAAAGGACAACTACATTCGACTAATAGTGATGGATGACAGATTTTCCTTTGCAAAAGCCGACCTCCGTTAGGCCAATTTTCAAAAGAAGTATGTAAAAGCTCTTTAAAGCCTTCAAAAAGCACGCCTGTCATCGAGTCGTATCTCGCAATCGGTTAATCGCACACTCGAGACCTTTCGAGAGAATATTTTATGGAAGCATGAATGTGTTGTTTAATTATAACTTTAGCATTGCAATTGATTCCTTTTCCAGTTCGGCAAACTCCCCTATATTAAATTTCTAATTTATTATCTGAATATGTAAGAGCACCGTTGGCGAATTTATAATTTACAATGGATCGATTGTGTTCTAAAAATAAACTGTCAATACTAAAATGCTTTTATGTCAGTATTAATGGAATAACATTAAAAGTTGATTTGGAATAAGTTTATGTAGATACATTTCAGTTACAAGAATTATATCTTCAGTTGAAACCCCATCATCATCATCATCAGCTCATTTATGTCCCCACTGCTGGTGCACGGTGAATTATTCTCTACTGCCTTATCGTTTTACTTATCATCACGTGAGATATATCCCATCCCCTCCTTTCTTTTTTTTTGGGTCATCATCATCAGCTCATTTTATGTCCCCACTGCTGGAGCACGAGCCTTTCCTATGTATGGACCATAAACCACCACGCAGGCCCAGTGCGGATTGGTGGTTGTTAACGACTGCTAATGCAGCCGGGACCAACGGCTATACGTGCCTTCCGAAGCACGGAGCGGAGGAGTTCGAGATGATAAATTTTTAGTCACCCATCCGATGACCGGCCATTGCGAAAGTTGCTTAACCTCAGCACTCGCAGACCGGGCACGTTGACCACTGCGCCATCGAGCTCCTCAGTCAAAATATACAATGATCAAATTACGAGCAGTACTTAGTGTTACCTACCATGTTTTTTGTTGTGTGTGAGTCAAGGGCGGATCCAGGATTTTTTTCTGGGAGGGGCACAAGGGGCGGACGGGCAAAAAGTTGCATTCATGTTCTTTCTGTTATTTTATTAATATATTTTGACAACTCTCACAATGTAATTTGCTTCTAAGTATGTACTTTTGATGGAATCTCCACAGTACACAAAAATTCGTCTGGAGGGGGGGGGCACGTGCCCTGTGCCCCCCCCCCCCCCTAAATCCGCCCTTGGTGTGAGTATCTGATGGATATTTCGGCACGTTGCGCACACAATAATCCTGTAATAATCCCGTTAGTGATTATTATTCTAATGCAAGTGACCAAGAAAGTTTAAAAAGTTGTATAGTATTTAGTATTTTGTTTAGGTATATACTCGTATGTCATAGTATTGTCATGATTCTTGTAACTTTAGCTGCGTACTCAAATTCTATGATGTGTGCTAGCGAGAGTTGAGCGGACGGGCAGTTGTTCGCTGGGCAGTGTCGAAGAGAGTATTGTCTTGGGATAACGAAATAAAGTACTTGTTTACTGTTTAACAGAGTATTATTTATCAAAGTATCAAAATCCTTAAACATTTTTTGTACAATTTAATTGATAACTTGATCATGTACGTACACTATATCATGGGTACATGTACTAATTTGAGCTTCTGTTAAATAGTGGTCTCTGGTTCAGAAGTCCCGGGTCGATACACAGCAGTTTATGAATAATAAAAAAAGATGTTTAAAATGTGTTTAAAATACCTATCATATATTTATAAAATTTATAAAATACAGTGAAAAAATTAAACGCCTACCCGACCCAGCCAGGAATCGAACCTGGGTCTTCCGCAGTCCGGGCGGCTTCACTACCTATCATACACAAAACAGAAAATAACAATGCTGAAGATACCGGCTACCTCTGGCTATATAAACATCGAAACACAATCTATGCAGTACCAATGTTGTTATAGAGACTTTAGTTAACATGGTGGTTGCTAGTCAGGTGGACTTCAAACAAGCCCTACCACCAACCAAACCGACTCCAAAAATATGTAGGTTTGCTGGGAATTGAAGCCGGCTCATCTAAGTCTGAAAATAGTCTGACAGTGTATACTGTCAAGCAGATAGGCGACATAGCAAGATAGGCGATAAAATGTAATCTCTTGGGCGAATCACAAAGTATATTAATAACAAAAGTTAGTTTGCAGGTAACTTTGTTCGATATTACATTATGTCCAGTAAAATAGATAACGAAGATAAGGTTTCTTAATTTAAAACTTATTTCAATCATATCGACTATCACGGTTACCCGTCAAAACAGAACGCACAGATAATAAACGGCGGCAAACTTTTAAAAAACTTTCAGAGCGAACATTAAAAGGCGAAGGAGCACAGTTTTATACGGCCTCCGCTTCGCTCAAAAAGAAACATCTCTGAAATTACAAGCATTTTGTTGAAGATCGCTATCCCACCAATAAATTTGTCCCGGCACGGGATATTTATGAAAATGCACGGCAGATAACGGCAGCAATGTCAAGTATTTGACGCGACAATATATAAAAAAAACTTACGAAACAATGGCTGAAAATCGGGCGTGCAAGCACTTTTTACATTACTGAGTGAAGGCTTCATGTGTTTATTACTTTGCCTACTTGCTAAATAAAATCTCTTCTCGATATTTTTGTTACTGCATTTTGTAATCTACAAAAAATAAGAGTATTTTTCATGAATTTTTGAACAATACAGTTTACTTGTTGCGTAGCAGATAGCGCGTTCGGGTTACACTCGTGCAAGTTAAGCAATATTGGAAAAACGTTTAAAAAATTTCAACAAGCGGGATTTGAACCCGCACCTTCCGGCAGGTCACCGCGGGTCAGGTGCGCTTTCAAATACACTATCGTGGCTTTGTCCACACTATCTAACTCTTACTTTGTAAACCTTAATCAATATTTACAACTACGTCACCAACATCCGATCTTAATATTTTTACAGATATCAAAGATCAGTTAAAAATTAGGCAAGCTGTATTTATGACTATGGATTAACTATAAAGTTTAACGCGAATTGGGTAGTAAACAAATTACAATAAGGAAAAGTGTAGAAATAGTCGCTTCCTTGTTTTTAAAAAAAAAGTATGTTAGGTAACTATTCTGTTAATAACTCTAGATTAATAATTCTAAATTTTAGATGATAATTCAAAATTTATTAAAATCAAAATTCTCAATCATTTATTCAGTTTAGGCTACAAGTTAGTTCTTGTGAATGTCACAATGCCATCGGTTAGTAAATCTACTCTGGGCTCTACCTATATTCATAATACTTATACTTATATATAATACTTACTAAGTAAAATATGTAACTGTTAAAAACATTTTTTTGTGTTTATGGGTACTATTTTCTTGGAAGCAAGAAAATTGATGTTCCATAATTTTATCAGTTAACTCAGACATGTCTATTAAAGAAGCAAATTATTTATTTATGATGATAAGTACTAAACAAGTGAGCACTTCCATTAAAATATCAAAAAGGTGGCTTCAAAAGATTGTATAAGAGCGTTAAAAAATAAAAAATAAAAATATCTAGTAATTAGAGATAGACAATCAAATTATGCTCAACAAACTATTTGAATGAAGTCATTTTTACGTTACCTAATGAACATCTGACATATTATGGTTTAGTTAAATACGGCGTTATATGTAGTTAGAGGAACGCCTCGGTGGCCGAGTGGCAGAGCGCTCGGCCCGATACCCGAAGGTCCCGGGTTCAATTCCCAGGTCGGGCAAAATGTATTTCGGATTTTTCAATGCATAACCCGGGTTTGTGATCACCAACCCGCATATGGCAAGCGTGGTGATTAAGCCATTACCCATCAATTGTAGCGATGACTTGATTTCAATGATGGAGGCCTTTGCCCAGCAGTGGGACAATTATAGGCTGTTTACTTACTTATGTAGTTAAAAGTGGCCGTTTTTAGCTGTAACGTCTTATTTAACTAAACCATAACATGTGTCAGGTGTTCATTAGGGGACGTAAAAATGCTAAATTACTTTATTCAAATAGTTTGTTGAGCATAATTTTATTTTCTATCTCTAATTACTAGATATGTTTCTTTTCATTGGCGGCGCTAGTGTGCGGCGTAAACGCTCTTAAGAATCATGAGTTATGACTCGATCTTCTTTACAGATAATAGACGTCCTGCATGCGGTAGACAAAATATTTAGTGACAATTCAAAAGTGCTTATTTAGAAGGTTTACTTGAATACAGGTTCATTTCAATGAAATTGCACTTAAAAAAAATTAACTTGCAAGATTTGATTACAGACAAACGGACAAACAAACATCGGGACAGGTGAAACTAAATAAAAGCTTGTAAAAAGACTACATACTGTCTCAAATGGGGTTTTTTTTTTTCATTCATAGCTCGGCAAATGACTCTCCACCTGATGGAAACGGAGTCCAAACGCAAGGACAACTGGTGCAGCTTGAAAACAACGCAGCATCAGTCACCCTCATTCCCGGCCCACAAGGTGCCTCATCACGCCTCGTTTGAAGGACCCCATGTCATAGCAAGGAGGGAAAACGTGTGCTGGTAGACTATTCCATGTTTTGGAAGTGCGACAAAGAAACGATTCAAACCCACGACATTTAGCGATCCGAATAACAGTTCTACCATCTAGGCTACTACATGATGTTGAATGATAAAACGTAATCCTATCCAATAACGGCAATTCTACTGTAGCCGAATTAATATATACAAAATCCGTGCCCGTTATCATGTTTGTTCAATATTAAACTTTAAAGATATAAAAACTCACCGCATCGATACATTAAAATTAATTATATAGTAGATCGCGTCACGGGGGGTCCCGTCGATCTTTGAAACTGGCAGAGCCGACAGTGCTGCGCTTACCCGATAAATTAAACATTATATGTTAATATATTACTGACAATATGAATATTAATTTGTAAAACGCTAATGATTTGTATTATAAACTTTTTAAAGCAATAAATTCAATGCAAATTCGCTTTCAAACGAAATGTTTTCTATGTTGACTGCATACTCTGTGTTGATGGTGTACGAACTAATGCTGTTTATTATTCATAGATATTATTTTAAAATAGTGTTTAATGTAAGAATTTAATAAAAACATTGTTTATCTATAATTAGTATCTACAATTGTTTAATTTGATTTCATCATTATCATCATCGGCCCATATTAGTCCACTGCTGGACATAGGCCTCCCCTAATGAGCGCCATAGCGCCCTGTCCTAATTTGATTAAAATACGAATTTCTATCGCTTTTTCCATGTAATTGACATTAGTTATAAGATAAATTATATAGAATGTAATTGAAAAAATATTTATCCGGCAGACACAAAATAAAATAACATTAAACTTAGAAACTAAATAAAACACTGTTTAAACTATAATATTGTGGCACATAATAGGAGTATATCTCTCAATAATTGACAGAAATTGATTTGGTGACAAATTTTGCAATAGTATTGCTTATTTTCCTGTCAAAGTGAATTGTAACCATTCACTGAAGCCTTGCTATAGCCCATAACTTGCTCTAGAAAGATAACAAAGCTGCCAGCGACCTTTTAATTGTAAAACGCCAACAATAGTTATTAGCAATATTAATATTAGGTATTAATAATGTTTTATTGTTTTTATAAATAAAAATAAAAAAATATAAATAAAATATTGTAAAAATCTAGTTTTAAGAAAGAAAATAAATAACGAGTATAATAATAATAAACTTTAACAATAAACTTTCCTACACTCACACCAATTATTTAGCCCAAGAGAAGCTTCGTTATGAAACTCGTTAAATGGTTTCTAGACAACGGAAAAACATACTTAAAATACTTAAAATACATACTTATTACTCATAGAAAACACTCAGACCCGAGACAATTTAGAAAAACAATAATTTCTAAATTGACCCGACCGGGGATCGAACCCGGGACCTCAGAGATGGCGACATGAACACCGGTGTACAAACCACTCGACCAAGGAGGTCGTCAATATTAAAGTTATTGTGTTCAATAAATTCACAGTATCGGCACAAATTACGGTGACTGCCAGAAGGCAAACTCCATACAAACACGCTCGAGTAATGCACGCTTATACAACCTCCCACGGGCATGGAATCTCGCAAAGCGTCTTTTTTGAAGAGTTTACTGATTGCCTCAGACGGCAATTTCAGCTTCACTTCTTCAGCGAGAAACTTAAAGGGTTCCTCAAGCCGTGTGAAACGAATCACCTCCGGAGGCTTTCTAGATGGAACGGCATTACGCACTAGTGCGTGTCCTCGTGCCCTACTAGATTCTCCGAAGGGTTGGGACATTTCTGATTTCTCATTTCTCACTTCTCATACTTCTCAAACTTCTCACATCTCACTTTCACATCTCACTTCTCAATTCTCATTTCTCATTTCTCACTTCTCACTTCTCACTTCTCACTTCTCACTTCTCCCTTCTCACTTCTCACTTCTCATTTCCCCTCATTTCTCATTTCTTAAATCCCGTCTCATTACTAATTTCTCATTTCTCACTTCTCACTTCTCATTTTTCACTTCTCACTTCTCCCTTCTCACTTTTCACTTCTCATTTATCCCTTCTCACTTCTTACTTCTCACTTCTCATTTCCCCTCATTTCTCATTTCTTATATCATTTCTTATTTCTCACTTCTCATTTCTTATTTATCACTTCTCATTTCTCATCGAATCAGATCGGGCAACCGCAGCGTTCGAAATGTTTGAGCTGCCCCGAGATACATGTCCGTGCAAGGGTCTATGTGCGCGTTGCCTGAGCACGATATTAAAGCTTACCTCCTGGGTCCTCCTTATTTCGTGGTATTGGCTTATAAAGGCTTACACAGTAGGTGTTGACCACGTTCTAGCAATGGCCGTGGCGGATTACTTACGTATGTTCGAGAAATACTTCATTAATTTTATTAGTGCGTACGCAACCGCTTGTAGAAACACATTTTTACATATACATTATCATATACATACATATCTACATACACGTAAACTACCCTCATACAAAACTACGCTGCCCTACACTACACAACTCTATACTACACACAATGACGCACAGAGACATGCATTCAATAATGTATGCCTGGATATATGTATAGGTACATACAGGTGTCTCTAATATTCTGTGAAGTCCAAGGCTTAACTTACACACTTGCGGAGAAGAGCCTCCGGCCAATCTTGGACTATAATTGAAGGGATTTTTACAAAAACTACATACACATACAACAATAACACTAGTGCATACTACATTTAATCATTTTTCTCCATATTCGTAGGTATAAATAGTGGAAAATGTTACGTTATCAATCCAATACACTATCATGAATAAATGATCAAAATTTTAAAGTAATGAAACGAAAAACTTGGATTGGAGAATGTTTTTTTTATTTCCTGTAAAATATATTGCTAAAAAGTTATGTTGTTTTTGTAAAAATCCCTTCAATTGACATCTGTTTTATTCACTGAATGAGAATCTGCTTAACAAGCTGCGGCGATCAAAAATATCGGAGTTGAATTAATTTATGATTTGCATAAGTTCGACAATATGAGTCTACAAACAGGCATGCTGTATCTGAGCTTGATAAACAAATAAGTTAACGGAATTAACACTACATATATTTCAATTGCATTTTTGTAACTTTTCGTACTGTCATCTGCTAGTCATCATCATCAGCTCATTTTATATCCCCACTGCTGGGACACGAGCCCTCCCTATGGATGGATAGGGAAAACGGGCCATAAACCACCACGCGGGCCCAGAGCGGGTTGGTGGTTGTTAACGATTGCTAATGCAGCCGGAACCAACGTACCAACCAACTTATTGAATCCTTTATTGTACATTAAAATTACAGTCTAAATTACATTATAAAAAACATATACAAGGGTAATACTTAACGTGCCTTCCGAGGAGGACGCTTTCACGAAGGAGCTCTAAAAGAAAAACCTTTGGTCATCCATCCGATGACCGGCCTTTGAGAAAGTTGCTAAACCTCAGCACTCGCAGACCGGGCGTGTTAACTACTGCGCCACCGAGCTCCTCCATCATGATATTAACATGTCTTAAAATATTGAATGTCTGTAAAGTAATGTATAATGTATGTATGTACCTAATATATTTGTTCAGGTAAACCGCGAAAAGCTTTATATACGAATCAACGAAATAATCTCGTCGACGGCGGCGCACCAAAAGCTTTAGGGTTGGTAATTTATAGCTCTTCATGACGCTTCACCAGACAATTTCTAGGCTAATAGCTCTTACAAAGCTCCTAAATCATGCCTAAAGTATCTGTGGTAATTGCAGACACAACAGGTCAGCTGTTTCGTGAATATTGTTCTCGAGTTTGTTGTTTGAGGGTTGAGAAGGATAAACGAATATTCGAGCTTTCGCTTTGTCACCTAATATTTAGGTTTCATGCTCAAAGTTCTAAGGTACATACAAACAAATTAGTATTTTTCGTACGTGCACATGATTTTATATTCAGGTGACGAAACTTTGTTTCATCAGAGATATACAAAATAGTTTAAATGTATTTAAATACAAAATGCAAATTCTTTTTCGATTTACTATTTCAAATGCAAAGTACCAAATAGTTTTGCGTTTTGTATTTTAAATGCTTAATGCAAAATAAGTATTTTCAAAATACTTTTCCAAAATACAAATACCTTTTGTGTAATTCAATTCTCTTTATTTTTATTTATTACACTTTTCAACAATACCAGTTGTTCGAATACATCATCACTAATTTTTCTTCTGTGAGGTCTCATTATCATCCCACCATGGATCTTGGAACTTGGAGCATGGAGCATGGAGCTTGGACTGCTAATGTTGGCTAAACTTAATCACAAATTATTTTTGCATTTTAAAAATTAAAAAAAATGCAAAATACATTTCGAGAAGTATTTCAAATAAAATACAAAATGGTTTTTATATCATTTGGGAAACAAACAATAACATAGCACATACAATATCAATATCAATAGTATCCAGTAGTAGAAATGCGACCGGGTTTTTAACAATTTATAAACGTAAACGGTCGTTGGCTGAACAGCTTGTACCTGTTTTACTTTTTTATTGTAAGTGCTAATTGCTGCACTGAAGCTGAATTAAATACTTATAAAATACAGTGAAAAAATTAAACACAGGACTCAGAAGACCCAGGTTCGATTCCTGGTCGTGTAGGCGCTTAATTTTTTCATTGTATTTTATAAGTATTTAGCTTTTACCTATGCCCATTAAAAAATAATAACACATAAATAATACTTACATTTTATTTTATGGTACTCCGTATAAACTTTAACTCAAGGGTGGCCAACCTTTTCGGCAGCTGGGCCAAATTTCGGAAAAAGGATTTGACACCGGGCCGCACTACCAAATTTAAATATTTAAATATTAAATACACATTTGTTAGTTACTTTTAATTACAAAATATGTTAATGAGATGTCTGACTTTGTTTGACAGAACCACAAAGAGAACTGTGCATCAATGTTGATATCGACTGAGGTTGTTGCTACACGTAAACAGTTTTCCAGGTAAACATCAGTAATATGTTTGTATTGATTAACGTGAAATAGAAGAAATTCGTGGATTTGTTGAACAAAAGTAAATTTTTGGGGAGTCGGCTCCGCAGGCCACAAGATGACACTCGGCGGGCCGCAAGCGGCCTGCGGACCTCGGGTTGGCCACCCCTGCTAAAACTAATAACTTATACCAAATCTCTTTCTCCTCCGTGCGCGCAATATGTTTACAAAGGGGCACGAAATTTTCGCTTCATGTAAGTATATTGAATCAAAAAAATCCTTCAATAATTTTAGTATTAAGTAAGTGACGTATTTATTTTCCCTTATGCATACAAATATTTGTATGCGTAAGGGAAAATAAAGAGAACCAATACACAGTGCATCCCCTGTGTGGTGCCGGGGATAAAGAATTGCACCACCCCATCTCTTCCCGTGGGTGTCGTAAAAGCCGACTAAGGGACCATTCCAAAGATGGGCAGCAGCATCTCTCTGAGGTTAAGTCTCAACCTACTGCGATCGCCAACCCGCCTGCCAAGCGTGGCGATTACGGCAAATACCCCTCATATCCATGGGGGAGGCCTTTGTCCAGCAGTGGACGTCTCTTGGCTGAGATGATGATGATGATGATGATGATGATGACACAGTGCATCTATTTATTTAATGTCTCTCGGCAAACTTCGTGTTTCGGCTGTCGTCGGAACTTATCAATAAAAGAGTACCTATATAGAGTTGCTACTACTCCTTTTTATTATAAATTTATTTTAGGATGAGGGGGAAATACTATTATGGCATACGTAATTGATTTACGATTTACAGTTTTACGGTTCTATACAATTTGTAAAAAAAAACCCTGTCCGATCGGAAGGGGTACATAGGTGTAATAAACACTAAAAAAATTATCATCATCGTCATCATCATCTCAGCCAAAAGACGTCCAATGCTGGACAAAGGCCTCCCCCAAGGATCTCCACAACGACTGGTTTTGTGCTGCTCGCATCCAGCGGCTTCCCGCGACCTTCACCAGATCGTCGGTCCACCTTGTTGGAGGCATGCCCACACTGCGCTTTCCGGAAAAAAAAATATAAAAAAATATTATTCATGAAAATAAAAGAGTTATCGTAATTTAAAACGCATGTTTTTTGTACCGAAATTGCTCAAATTATCCCAAAGTTATGCTAGTTTTATAAATGTGACCACACTTTCCATCAATGGCGGCGGCGCCAAAGGTCCTACCTACCGATGAGTGCCGACAAAAGTATTGCCATAAGTTTTGTCATATTTAACAAAATTTTTATCGGGGTAAATTTTCACTTATTAGGTACTTTAAAATAATTACGTAAATAGAACTGAATCTCGATACCCAATAACACCTTTACGGATAGGACAGGGTTTTTGTTACATATTGTATAGGTCATACGAAAAATCCCAACCTTATATAACTATTGTCCTGTACATTTTTTGTTTTTATTTGTGATGGAAAGTGTCCTTTTATGATAGGGCATTTTCCAATATTTACGACGCTGTAAGGGAGAAAAGAGCTGGACACTTGCTGAGTTTCTTGCCGGTTCTTCTAAGTACAAGATCTGCCGCCCAGAGTAGATAGACTTACGAACCGATGGCATAAAATGACGTTCATAAGAGCTATTTGTAGCCTAAACTGCATAAATGATTTTGAATTTTTTTTTTTTTTTTATTTTATTTCGTGGAAAAATCCATAAGTCATCCAACATCGTCATCAGCCTATTCGCACCACATTAATAAAAGTAACCACAGGAAAAATCAATAGACATGGAAATTAATATTCGGTTGCATTCGGAAATGCGATAATTACCAAAAGGCATAAAGAAAATGGAAGCACTGTAAGTACACACGGCGGCAGATCAACCTACCCAAAACTGTCAAATTTCTACAATCAATTTTGAGCTTTATGGTTTAGTTATAAGGATCAATATTCATTGGAGAAATTGGACAGATTTGGGTAGGTTGATCTGCTGCCGACTGTACATTAAAATTGTGTTAATTAAAATATGATTATATTAAAATGTGTAATTGCCCCTGACCTATACACAGCTTTATAGAACTGTATAAATAATTCAAAAAATATAGATGTCCATCGTTCGTTAATAAAGCGATAATAAAATTATAGATGTACAAAATTTTATGTAGACATCAACATGCATAGACTTTCCAATAAAAACTGTTAAGCGAATAACCTTAAACGGTCAATGCTTCACGTTTCATAGTAACCAGATAACATAAAAGTTAATTATTCATAATCACTAATATCGGAATATTGTAGAATTATTCAAATAGGTATTTTAATATGATTGATCGTATAGTAGAATTCGACATTCAAAGAGTCCTATCCTACTAATATTATAAACGCGAAAGTTTGTAAGTATGGATGGATGTTTGTTACTCTTTCACATAAAAACTACTGAATGGATCTGGATGAAATTCGGCATACAGATACTTTATAACCTGGATTAACACATAAAATAGTTTTTATTCCGATATTCCCACGGGAACGGGAACCACGCGGGTGAAACCGCGAGCGGCCGCTAGTTTACGATAAAAATATATTGAAAAATAGTAAGTAAATAACATATAACTGTCCCACTGCTGCAAATCATCAATCGTCAGGTCATCACTACAATTATTAATGGGTCAAGGCTTAACATCCTTAATAATATTGAAAAATGAAAATGTAAAATGAAAACGTCGTCTTTTTACCGACTGCGTCAGAAGGAGGGTTATGTTTTAAAGTAAAGTGATGCCAGCAGTGTTTGGCAGGAACCAATGATTGTCACTTCTTTCCTTTATCTATATATTAATATGTGAAGTAAAAACTTCGTACCCCTTTTTACGAAAATTGCGCGGGCGGAGGAGTACGAAATTTCGCACACTTATAGTTTATGTATAGAAGAAGTACAGAATGTTAATATTTTTTTTATTATGCGTAAAAAATACATTAAATCAATAAAACAAACATTACACACACTACCATGTATTTGACACACTCGCATATGTATTTGACACACACGCATTCAAACTCTTTTAAAAAATTTCAAAAATGGAAGAGGAGCGGTCGAAATCTGTCAATAACAATCCAAAATCACATTCTATCTTTTTTAATATTTCATTGCTTAGGATACAATCCGTGCAGCCTTAATAAAATTACGGTCGAATTTCGACCACTGGGCGACCACTAGTTTATTAGAAAAAGGTATATCAGGAAATGATTTTGGATTTTATCAATAACTTATAGACCAGCTGTTTTCTAGGAATCCATCTTGTAAATTTTTTAATAAAATTCTGTGTTATTTTGGCATCGATAGTTGCTGGTGTCGAACATTGGATAACTGTGTCGGACAATACTGCTACTACGGTACATAGTTGGAAAGTGGCATGGCTGGAGAGCCGGAGCCTCCTTTTTGACTTACATAAGTCTGTACATAGAAGTAGGGAACTTCGATCGGTATACTAAATAAGATATATTCAACGACCTTTGTTGCCTTGTGGTTAAGCCACTGAGACCTGTGTTGACTCAGAGTTACCGGATCAGCCACGTTACTATAAAAAAAGTACTGTACGATTCTGCTATGATATGAACCGCCTACAATCGTGTTTCAAAGGATTGATTCTATAATTTTTCCATAACCTCAATGTCAGAAGCAGCCACTGAAAAACACCACTGGATGTTTAAAAATAGTAGTTGTTACAGTATGTTTACTGTTTGAATTTATATTTTCGATATTACTATGATGATAAAAGCCAGCACGCTCGCGGTTTTTAGCTTCAGTTAACGGGATTCTTACCATGTTTATTATTTTTGATAATTACTCTATTAATAATAGATCTAACGCAAGTGAGGACGCTCTCAGACTAGGTGGAGCGAAGATCTTCGCAATGTGGCTGGCAAGAGCTGGATGCGAGTAGCCGCGGAACGTGGTCAGTGGCGGGCACTTGGAGAAGCCTATGCCCAGCAGTGGACTAGTAAAGGCTAGTGATGATCATGACGATGATGAAGTGACCATGATAGTTTAAAAGTTTGTACCTACTTAGTAGGTAACGGCGTATTCCCGCCCGCTCCAAGATTTTGTTCCCAAGCGCTTCAAGAGTAAAATTATATATTAACTAGTGGACCCGGCAGACTTCGTACCGCTTTGACAGGTTCCATAAAGTAATTAAATTATCTTTGGGTTCCATGACAACAAAAGAAACAAATCATTTTGTATTGGAAAATGAAATTGTCGTTTTTAGTATATTTATAGTGTGATTCCCGTGGGAATATCGGGATAAAAACTATCCTATGTGTTAATCCAGGTTATAAACTATCTGTATGCCGAATATCATCCAAGTCCATCCATCCGTTGCAGCGTGAAGAAGTAACAAATATACGAACATACTTACAAACTTTCGCATTTATAATATTACTCGTTACTCGTAGTAGGATTATTTTTAGAGAAAAAGGTTATCATACTTTAGTCAGTATTTATATTCTAGAAATATCTATCTTTATTTAGTATTCTAAATAAAGATAGATATTTCTTTTTTATTTTTATTTTTTATTATTTTTTTAATAATATGGAGTATTTTAAAAATAAGGTGTCTCATTGTCCAAATATTCGTAGCAGATATAGACATAACTTATGTGTACCAATGATCAATAACAATACTTATGTATTACAAAAGTGCATTTGTTACAAGAATAAAAGTTTTTAATCATCTACCCTTAGAACTGAAAGGATTAAACTCGAAATTGTTCAAAATCAAATTAAAAACCTGGTTGATGGGAAAAGCCTACTATAATTTAACAGAATATTTTGACCCATATTTCACGTAATGTTTAGACTTTTCATAATTTGAATTGTTAATGTTAAAATGAAACAACTTTTACGGATCTACTCGCGTTTATTTTACACATTACTTATTTAATGTTTATACTGACGTTTCGAACCCTTTGCAGGGTCCGTGGTCACAGGGAGACTGAGGTGTTGGTTGTCTCATAATTAGTTGGTAGCTTGTATAACCTCATTTAAATTTAATCAGGTGCGTTCCGTTTTACGCAGAAAGAGCTCACAGTATCTTTTGGTCTGGCAGTATGGTATTGGTTGTTAATGTTAATTTAAGTAAATTGCAATATCTGAAAAAGGTAATTAAGTTTATAAGCCACCTACATTTTCCTTAGAATAAGATCTTTATGTATACTTAATATGCAATAAATATATTTCTATTTCTATTTCTATCAATTCGACTGTATTTTTTATTTTTTATATAAAAATTGTAGAGGTATGGCAAACTATGACGTTAGTATTGTGTTCCGTCAATTGAGTGTTGATTAATAGTAGTTTATGCAACTGTCATATAATGAAGGGTATTAAAACACGAGTGTGAGTTAGAGAGATAATAGTAACGAGTGTTTTAATACCCGTGTTATATGCAGTTGCATACACTACTTTATCTTCACTAATGCAATTAGTCAAACAACAAGAGTAAACTGACGATAGTTTATTTATAATAATTGTTCAAATTTTGGAATTTACAATTTTGAAAGTTAATGTTAATTATTGATCCAGCAGCTGTAGCGGTCGCGGGGCAAGCAGTAGAGCTCGTAGACGGAGTTGGAATATTTATAATTACTTCATTCGTCTTGTTTTCTATACTGTTCAAGATCGTATTTGAGACTTGACTTGAAACCCCCCGTGTCGTTTCAGTGCGGTCAAATCACCACCGCTATCTATGAGAAGGGTCGCCGAGGTGCGCCGGAAGCAATGCCCCGTGTACAACGCTGGGTTAGGCAGATTCAAAAAACTTGCGATAGTTTTTCCCAGAGCACCAAATTTATTAATACCAGTTCTTTGATCGACGCACTTCCCCGATCTATAGCTCAAGAAAAAGGCAGGGTTTCGACAGGGGGTGGGTTGAAGTTCCATGTATTTTTTACATACGGCATAGCAGTTGCCCGTCACAACGAAAGAACGATCTATTTTCGTTTTTGTTTTCGAAACTTTCACCATGATTGTACTGTCGTCTATGTTAGAGACTTCATCGAACTAGATGTTGTATAGCTCTTGCCTTCGGCATGCCCCCATTATGCCGAAGATTAGTGCAACCTGTAACAATAAACGATATAATAAGCTTGAGGTACATAGCCAAAGCAAAAACTATGGCCGGCAACGCATCTGTGATTCCTCTGGTTTTGCGGGTGTCTATGGGCGGCGGTGATTGCTTTCCATCAGGTGACCCGCCTGCACGTTTGCCTCTTTCTAATATATAAAAAAAAAAATGATTTATTAAGTAGTAAAGTGTAGGTACCTACTATTTAATTTATACACAAAGCGCTTAAACGGAGTGTCTAGTTAACTTGCGTGTGTAGTACGTAAGTACTAGGTAGATTAAATAACAAAACTAAAATACACTTACCTTTTCAAAAAGATACAAAATATCTGGTGAATCTTTCAGGAACATCTTTATTTGACCTGATGTAAACGTCAAGGACTTTTTTTCCTTGTGTCCTTCTGAACTGCGTTTCAGGAACGCTATGACTTTTGAATACTTCGTGATATCAATATTGTTGTAGATACTCAGTGTGGACTTGAGCATAGAATATTTAGCCCACATAGAAGATGGCTTGAATTTGTCGGAGAGGTCTTTGAGATACACAAGAATGACATTTTCAGAAAATGATGTAGTTTTCTTTTCGATCTTCCATGCCAAAAAGTTATTATATTCTTTTTCATATAATTTTCTAGATTTTTCTGGCAAAAGATTGTGAGTTACTTTTGTTGCCAATTCTAGAATATCCGGAGGCGTACAAATATTATCGTCGCTGTCCATTTTTAACTTTTAATTTGTATTTTAAAAACAAAACACATTGCGAAACATTAAATTCACGCGTACGTGTATTGTCACAGTGAACTTGCCGCCATTAAAATCTAACCAATGAGAGCGCAGCTGCGCGCGCAGGGCCAATCAGGAGCGAGCGCGCGCTGTTCTTTTTTTATTTAATTGGCACAAGATCTTACCAAAGAGTTTTGTGTATGTAAGTTTAGTAGTTTCGACGAAGTTTTCACGTATAACCCAACTGTTTTCAAAAGCCAGCCTAATATCAAAATTTTATACAACTTGTATGAGGATTTTGACATAAGGCTCGCCAGGTTAATTGGTCGCGTTTTATTGATGTTATAATGAGATTTTACGATATCGATGTGGATATTATACCATCATGTGAAATTGCTTAAATTGAGTGTTTTGTTGTCTGCGCTATAACAGTAGTAATTATAAGTCAAGTATTGGGAACATAAGTAGAATGTTACAACATTAGTGTAGATAAAAACTTATTAGGTTACAGAAATTCATGCTTGGGTCAGATAAAAGAACTGTCATTTATAATTTTCTGGAGTTAATTATTGTGGTTGTCAACTTCCCTATTAGCAGACTTGAAGCCCTGTTGTGCCGTTTTAACCTGTTATAACTGTTACATTGTCTGTGTATGTCGTAATGTATAACTATTACAGACACCGCGAGCTTGGACATTACCATAAGATTTGAATGGTAGGACACCTTTAATGAGCACTCAAATCTTGATGGCACCGACGAATCTATTTAAGCTGTGAGCATATTTCTAAAACGTTGTGACACCTCTGCCTCAGTTCAATCAAATATTTTTAACGCTTCCATAGTAATTTGAATTTATTTTGTAAAAAAATCCCAAGAGCGTAATTCAAACCCGCACCCTTGTACAAATTAATATTTATGAAATAAATGCTATCCAGACCAAGTGACGCAACCAATATACAAGACCGCATTTAATGTCATTATCATCATCATCATCATCATCATCATTATTGTGACAGACAGAAGGAAAAGCCCCAAATTTAGTGAATTTAACGATATATTACAGAAATTAATATTAAAACACGGAAACTATAGAAAGTCCAACCTAGGTTGGCGCTCTGTTGCTATGCAAGTGAAGTAACAATTGCATAGCAACAGAGTTGCCAGACCTATCGTCAACAATTGTCATCATCATCAGCCTAAATTAACCTGTAAATCCTATAAGCGTCTGTTTTCTATAGTAAAGATTTTAATTTTAATATTTAATTTAATTTCTTCATATTGTATATTAATGTATACGTGTACACCTTTTGTACTATAAAAATAAATATAATTTGAATTTAAATACTTCAAACTAGTAACAACATACTAACTTCAAAAAGTTCGACTAATCGCCTGTTGTAACGTAATAGACCCTAGTTCGGCTATGAATTGCTCATTTTCTTACGAATAACTCATTATTATTGTGGGCGCATGCGTTCAATGTTCGACGTTCGATGCTAGTGATTGGGCATATTAATTATGGACCCCAACTGTGATGTTGTATCATCTCTATTGGCTACCGGACGTGTAATACAGAAGTTCGAAGTCCGGCTCGAAGGACCACGTGTCTGGAATATGTAGGCGGAATCTCTAGTTTTTTTTATAAGTTTATAAGGCAAGAAAAACTAATAATTAATTGATTATAGTGATAGTCGAAATATGCTTTAGGAATAATAAAATGTATAATATTCCTGTATCTGCATTTAGATTATAAGTTAATTGCCTATTATATAATGTCCCACTCTTGGGCAAAGGCCTCCATCATTAAAATTAAGTCATCTCTTAATTTCAATGATGGAGGCAATTAACAATTTAACCATTTTAATCATCACTCTTTCCAAATGCGGGTTGGTGATCACAAACCCGCAAAAAAACAAAAACAAAACATCTTTTCACGGCCTGGGAATTAAATTTAGGACTTCCGGACATCGGGCCGAGCGCTTCACCACTCTGCCACCAAGGCTTTTATGACTTTAAATAATGGTAATAATGTTTTTATTGCTTTTTTTTGTTATTGCCTTTATTTAGTAACTTTTACATATTTTTTTACGGGTAAGCACAGTGCCTTGTTTAATTAATTTGAGGGGTAAAGTTAATAAAATAATATAATTAATAAAAATAATTTTAATATTAAGGTTTAAAATTCTAGTATTAAAAAAAAATTATAAAATTTATAGATAAATAGTATTATAAAAGAATTTTGAAATAGTATTAAAATCTCACCTGATGATAAGTGATGATAAAGACCAATGATGGACGCGCACTTAACCCGGGAACCTCAACTAGTGAGGCACTGGCGGAACACAACAATGCTACAAACATAGATGATATGGCGACATATTTAGATATGATGGTAGTAGCTAGCCAGGCGGACAAACAAGCCCTACCACCAACCAAACCGAGTTCACAAATATGTACCTGCTGGGAATCGAACCCGGAACCTCTGGGTCTAAACCGGTGGTCTTAGCCACTAGACCACAAGGCGGTAAGTTAGATTTATTCATTAACATATACTTGCAGATAACTTAACGTGGTTATCACTGTCATTATTTCTATGGCTTACGTGTTGACAGCGACAAGAGAATTCAATAAAAGTCATCATATATCGCAGGGGTACGAGGCTTCCAACATATATCTAAGCTATGGGACAAGTATTAATACCCACATGATACATGCTACATCTACATCGAATATTAAACGTTGGAAGGATTTGAAAAAAACTTTTGGTTCATTTTTGAAATAAAACGGATCTAATCTCTTTTTTTATAACTTAATTTTGAGACTTTCCGTTTAAGTAATAATAGAGATTATAATAGTAAGTGATGAGTAGAATTGTAATATGGGCATGATGGGATTGATATAGTCACATAATCTGATAAAAAATCCTTAACTTTTGAAACCATCTTCAATCATCAATGTTTCTAGCATTGTTGTGTTCCGGCAGCTAGAAATAAGATAGCCAGTGCCTCACTAGTTGAGGATCCCGGGTGAAGTGCGCTTCCATCATTGCCCATCATCACTTAACATCGGGTGAGATCAAGGCAATGTGCTTAGGTACCTACCCGCAAAATATTTATAATTTTATTTTTTATTTTTTTTAGAGTTTCGATGTCGCTTCTAAGCCTTTGCACGGTGCAAGGTTCGAGACCATTAAGAGACATCATGTGACCGAGTAGATCATCTGTAGTATAATATCAATTTTTAGAAAACATATCAAAAAAATACATAACATTTAAAAAATAACTACTTTTAGTTCTTTAGACTTTCTAAAGTCTACACAAAAATATAAGGAAGAAATTGCTCTAAAGCAGTAAGACCGTAAAATGTTTAATTATTTGTTTATTATTATACTTCATTTTTGTTTTATTACAATAAAATAAGTATCTATCTATCTATATATTTCCGGAACGGTGCCCCATTGTACTCTGTTTTGTTGGTGGTAGGGTAATGTTGGAAGTAAACTATTGCTGGGTTCCGACAGTTACAGATAAGATAGCCAGCTCCACAATAGTAATAATGATTTCGGGTGAAGTGTCTTGTGAAGTGCTTTCTGCATTATCAGGTGATGTTAAGGCCAAGTATTCACCCGTAGTCAAAAACAACAAAGAACTCAGAGGCTAACTCTACGTAGTGCAAATATAATATTTACTATCATTACAAATCATGTTATTCTAATTTATAGCAATGCCAGGTGTACACCACATTAATCCGTAATTTCATTAACAGTTTGACACTTAAGTATTAGCATTAATAATCATTATAAATCATTATAGTTCAAATATTATAGAACGGTGTTTACATATTTAGTTTTGTTTGTATACAGTCACGAGCATGTATACAATGTAACTCTTAACACAATGGAATAAGAGTCAAAACATGTTATTGCCCGTGACTGTACAATGACTGACTATGTCTAGTTTTATTGTATATTTAACTAACTTAAATTATTACCACCAGCATTTAGAGGCCAATACAACATGCTTTTACTGAGTAAAACGGTTTTTTTTTAATTGTAAATTTAACTTTTGTATATTTATATGAACTGTTAACTATCTTTTGTTTTCGCTTACTACTTACTAGGTTATAAAGTAGATGTCCCAGTCTGCTTTTTTTTTAAATTTTCTTTAAAAAGTAGCACTACGAAATTATAACTAGCCTTCATCGTCATCATCACCATCAGGTCATTTTAGGTCACTGTTGGGGCACGAGCACGAGCCTTACCTATGGATGGATAGGGAGAACGGGCCATAAACCACCACGCGGGCCTAGTGCGGATTGGTGGTTGTTAACGACTGCTAATGCAGCCGGGACCAACGGCTTTACGTGCCTTCCGAAGCACGGAAGAGAGATGATCAATTTTTGGTCACCCATCCGATGACCGGCCTTTGCGAAAGTTGCATATTCTCAGCACTCGCAGACCGGACGCGTTAACCACTGCGCCATCGAGATCCTTAGCTCAAGTAGCCTTAGTTTGTAATAACCCGCTTTTAACAATCGCAATGAATAAGCCAATACCCTATCAATTGTAGCGATGACATGACTTCAATATTTCATTACTTAGTATCACTACATAGTATAAAACAAAGTCGCTTCTCGCTGTCCCTATGTATGTATGTATGTTTAGATCTTAGCTAGATTATCTATATTTGTGTTAGTCCGATGATCTATGATTAGAATCAGCTCACATTTCAATATTGCAGTGCATCTGAAGCCTGGTGGGAATGTTGCGTTGCGCACGAGTCGCGACCCGAGTGCACCCGCTAGCTTTAATAAGCCTATTCAGTGGACTACTAATTTAATTATGAATTTTAACGGAATTATACATGCGAATCGTGCTCAGCGGCGTGCAATTGGAGAGGTCTACATCCAGCAGAGGAGTAGTGTAGGCTACTATTAGTAAGTATATTATAATATTTTTTACATTCTACCAAACTGTAGTTTAGTTTTTTGTTGCATTATTGTCATTACAAAAATATCAACAACAAGATAAACAATTACCAACTCGTTGATATTATGCAACTTAACCTGACAACGAAGAATGTAACAGTATTGCAATACGGTTTTATAGGATCTATATAACTTTAAACATAACATGGTCATTAACACCAGAGTAATTTTATCAATGAAAATGCAATAAAAATGTCCTTTTGGAAATACAACAAAAATGTACAAGTTACGACTAAAACAGTATAGTCAATATCATCATAATAATGTCCCATACACAATTTTGTATTCAATTTTATATACTAGTAGAATAGGGAAAGTAACCGTACGTATCGAAGAACTATATTCTTTGTTTTTTATTCGAATCTAACTTATTTAGTACAACCGTGAACAGCGCGCCTTAACCCACGCAATATTGGCTTGTATTAACCGAGCGCGGTGCGTTTGACTCGCCATAAGATAGTTAAAGTTAAACCTTTCGCTGTTTATTGGCTGAGTTATTGAACGGTCATTCTAATTATAAGCGGTACGGTTACACAAGCCTGTAACTGTATGGATCGTTCCGATGGTTATTGATAGATCTATAGATGTTGCGCAACCGATGTGTCGCATATCTGAGTGCGTAACCAGTACATTAGGAGATATAGATAGATTTATTATATGTAATATTGATTATTAGATATTAAAAGAGAAGCTCGATGGTGCAGTGGTTAACACGCTCGATCTGTGTTTGCTGAAGTTATACAACTTTTGCAAAGGCCGGTCATTGGATGGGTGACCAAAAATTTATCATCTTGAGCTCCTCCGTGCTTCGGGAGGCTGGTCCCGGCTGTATTATCAGTCATTAACAACCACCGTACTGCACTGGGCCCGCGTGGTGGTTTATGGCCCGTTCTCCCTATCCATCCATAGGGAAGGCTCGTGCCCCAGCAGTGGGGATATCAAATGAGCTGATGATGATGAATATTAAATATATATTACTTACAATCATTATTATTATATTATTAGTTCTAGTATTAGAATCAATATGCATGTGATATTTGCAGTGCCCTTGCAGGGTTCTTGGGTGAACTCGTGTTTAGTTTTAAGATCTACTGTACACCAAGAGTAGCAAATAAAAATTTGAATTTGTGTATGAATTAGTTAGATAATAGTTTCACAGTGACTCCGAAATAGATTATTATATAAATAAACACATTTACAATATGGCGATATTTTGCTTTAAAGTGATGTTGTTAAAATTTGAGTGTATTCATATGTAATTACGTGACACTTTTTCGAAGAGCCTCGTAATTTTAGAACTATTATTGTACTATGAATAATTTCTATGAAAAATGCTAGTTTAATTTTTGATTTCAGCGTACGAGTATAAATACATATCCCTACAATACACACAAATCCCACAATTACTCATTGGGCTGATAATGAGTTTACGCCGAAGCATTTTTTTTAAGATGCTTTCCTATTTCACTACTCTCATGGTTAAGAAAGAATATTTCCTATACCTACGTATAATAAATCAAGTAGACTACATAAGAAAAATTCCACACCATGACTGGCGAAGACTGAAGGCTGGCAGCTACCTCTGCCAGCGTATTAGTTTGGCAATTCAAAGGGGCAATGTTGCCAGGATTCTTGGGACTGTTCCCATGAGCCCACAGTTGGAGGACATATTTTATTTATAGGTCTTTAGTTTTTAATTTTCTAATTATTTTTCTCTGTTTTTTTTCATGTTAAGTTAAATAACGTTTCTTTTTGTTTTATCTATTGGCTCGATAATGTTTATTAGAACACAATTGGCATATTAAGCTTATATTCAAGTCACACTTTCTATGTGAATTAAACGACTGACGAAGGTTACAGAGAACATTCTGCAACGTCTACTAGTCTGTCATAGCCTTTCTGAGATAAGTTAGTTTGTTATATTACCGTTATCGACTATTTAATACGCTCTAATCACGCTGCTCTCTCCGCTTCCCACATAAACCCCAACCTTAAGCAGTTGCAGAACGTGTAACGAGCAAAAGTTTAGTTTAACTGCGTTGCAACACATGTGGTCTCGGGTTCGCGCCGTTTGATTTATAGTTGTGCTAAAGCTTTCCCCAACTACCATACATGTGAATGGAATAACATTGTGTTGTCAAAGATCAGTTTTCAATATTTTGTAAAAGTGTGGATTGTCTCTGCATCTTAAGACCTTCAGCTTGAACATTAAGCCCCTTCTCTCATTACAAGACCCAAAAGATACGATACTCGAGTCGAAAACTGGTTGGATACTAGTTGGCGATCCGTGTATCGCACATTATCTTATCTTATCAGAATCTTAAGATAAGATAAGATCGCACATTACGCTACTGAAAATGAACTAATTTTATCATTTATTGCCTACGCAAAAAATTGGATTCATCCCTACCTTGATAGAAACATAAATTGTAGAGCTTCTGTGGTAGCAAAAGAACTACAACAAACGTTATAAAGGGTCTTATATGCATCTTGTCACTAAAACACTACTTAAAAAAAAACAATATTTAGAGAGTGTGTTAGTGCTGAAGAAAGAACCTTGATAATTGTATTCTGGTAATTTTTAGTTGTATAGACAATAATAGTTTTCAATTTCCTGCACAAATTTAATATTAGTTTCTTGCTCCGCCGCCGTCTCATCCGACACATCTGTGTGAGTTTAAAGTGTGCGAGTTGACGAATAACTCGCGCGAGCAACATAGACGAATTGATATTTTATTTCACATCCTCATCTCATTTTACTTACTTCTGTGGTCTAGTGGCTAAGACCACCGGCTTAGACTCGGAGGTCCCGGGTTCGATTCCCAGCGGGGGGTACATCTTTGTGCCAAAACATCAATGTTTGTAGCATTGTTGTGTTCCGGCAGCTAGAGATAAGATAGCCAGTGCCTTACTAGTTGTGGATCCCGGGTGAAGTGCGTTTCCACCATTGGCCTTATCATCAGGTGAGATCAAGACACTGCGCTTACCCGTAAAATATTTAAAAAAAAAATTATCAATATTCTCACGGACACGAATCTCGGAACATCTCGGAACAGTCCGAGCGTTGCTGTTGCTAGTTTCCGTGTCCGTGAGAGTTTGTCTATGTGTGCGTTACTAGAGCGCGATTGTAAGGAGCTTACATTCTGTGGGTCTTTTTAATTTGTAACTTGAACCACAAATAGGGTTACCGGGTTTTAAAATTTAAAAGCCGGACTCGGCGGGCGCAAAATTTAGCCGGACATTTTAAAGCTAAAAATCGTTTTTACGTAAAAAAGACACTTACTTATTTTTTTTTGCCTTTAGTGTAGTATGTGTATTACACTCCCTACATATATTGTAACGTTAACGTTACAATATAGTATATGTGTGATGATTTAAAGGTCTTGTTCTGTCTCCAGACAAGACAGACAAGACCTTTAAACCATCACCACACACACACACACAACTCACTTCTTCTAGTTTATTTATGTTAACCATAGTATCTGGTTTTAGGATTATTTATTTTTATCTGCTTTGTTTTGTCGCTTACCGCTTGCTTTATGGCTTAGGAAGCCCACAATTCAGGATTTCCTAGTGTGGGAATGACTTTTTTAGCTTTACTTTGGCATAGCCAAGTTACAACTTTATTTGTTTTTGTTATATAGTTTTAAATATGCTGTTGTAATTTTACTTGTTACTTGTTTAAATAAATTATTCTTCTTATTCTTATTTTTATCAAGTGCATTCTTTTTCCGTTGCGCCGAACCACCACCTTTGCAAGTGTTACGTCGGCTTTCTCCAACGCTTACATGGACAAAATGTCTAACAAGATCCTAAAAAGCCGGACTCTTGCTAAGAAACCCTAACTATAAAGTTACTCGCCGCTCATGAACGCCGCACGCTGTAAAGGCCATCCGTAACCTATCAATTTTTTGAAATAAATGTTCAACTTTAAATTATAGATATAAAGTTCAAAGTCTATTGAGAATATTTGACATATTGTGGTAGTTTGATGTGTAAGTAAGTGTGTGTACTTATGTGTGCACAGACATAAGATATTCTTATTTTAGTTGGTGGCTTCGTGCGATTAGCAGAGATTATTAGATTAGGCTTCATGCATTTAGCCCTTGTCAAAGTAATTTTTCTTACAAGTGATACACAAATAAGCAATATTTCCTTACTGTATGATGATGATGAATGATAATATAAATGAGAAGTGAGAAATGATATACCCCCCAACCCCTCGAGTATCTCAGTAAAGATGTGGGGCTTTACTAAGTCCTCACGCGGACTTCTTGAGAGAATTTGAAAAGTGCCGTTGCACTGTTTTGTTTCATTAGCCACCACTCATGCACACTCACGAACACTTAACAGTTAATAATCCACCATTATTTCACATTGATATTCGACATAACACAAGTTTTAGGAAATAAAACAAAACCGCAGACATGACTCTTCACTTTCCCGCCAAAAAGTCCCAGACATAAGATGTCAAAGTTGCTTAGATTTTTTCCATACGAGATGTACGAAATGGTTTTTCAACTCAGCTCGTTTGTTACCGGTAGGCGCTGATTTGACCGCCTTATAATGCTTAAATAGTTTTTGTGAATAAGAGGGTTAGTGCCGAGAGTTAACTCTTCTCGTATGCCGCCAGGAGGCGCTGCTTCAATGCCATACTAATTTTCGTTTTCGTAAACGTAATCGAAATCGAAATCGCGTGAAATTAAACTCACACTAGGCTTCCAGTGCGGTTATAATAATTGCATGTACAGACAGAGCCTACAGATTTATATAGTAGTATAGATATAGCCGCATTTGGCCAGAGAGATGGCCGAAGATCTCCACTGACTGGGTTCAATGTGACTAGTTAACGACTGCTAATGCAGCTGGGACCAACGGCTTTACGTGCCTTCCGAAGCACGGAGGAGCTCGAGATGACAAACTGTCGGTCACCATTCCGATTACCGAGCTTTGAGAAAGTTGCTTAACATTAGCAATCGCAGACTTGGCGCATTACCCACTGCGCCATCGAGCTCCTCCCTGCGCCATTGAGTTCCTCCTCCTACTACAACACTTTTAGGCAGAGGCGGATTATCCGTAAGACAAACTAGGCATGTGCCTAGGGGCGCGAGGGTACAAAGGGGCACGCGGGCAGATTGTAAAATAAAGAAAAAATATACAATATAATATATTATTATAGCATAAAATTAATTGCGCCAGTAAGTAAGCCACATCTATACTATCGAGGTCGAATTAAATAACTATAAAAACTGTTTAAGCATTATTTAGTTAAATATATAAATATACAACAAGAAAAAACATTACATAACTTAACTTGAAAAAAAAACAGAAAAATAATTAGAAAATTAAAAACACCTATAAATAAAAGACGTCCTCCAACAGTGGGCTCATGGGAACGGTCCCAAGAATGCTGGCAACATTGCCCCTTTGGATTGCCAAACTAATACGCTGGCAGAGGTAGATGCCAGCCTTCTTGTCACCGGAGGCCTCGATAAGGCGAGCACTTAACTCTTTAACAAGCTGCTTTGCCTCCGACATTGGCAGTTAGCAGTTGGCAATGCCTGGAGCCAGTGGCCTGACTTTAGTAACTATAATCTATTAAAGTTAGTTAATTATTTATATGAATTATTAGATACACTGATTTAAAATACTGTATTTTTTTTTTATACTTAGCTCGGCAAATGACTCCATCCCACCTGATGTTAAGTGGAAATGAAGTCCAGACGCGAAGACAACTGGTGCAGCGTGGAAACAAACGTAGCATCAGTCAACTTCACTCTGCCGGCCCACAAGGTGCTCCTTCACGCCTCTCTTGAAGGACCCCATATCATAGGAAGGAGGGAAAATGTGTGCTGGTAGACTATTCCATCTTTTGGAGGTGCGACAAAGAAACGAGTCACCAAATTTCTTTGTATATATGTTCATTATCCTAACTTTGTTTAGGACTCCATGTGGCAGTTCACACAACAATAACTACCTACCACATTGGTTGTTCTGCAGGCGTGATGTATGCTCCTACCACGGGCGCGGGTCGTGCAGGCATTGTCTTGTTAAGATATAGTTTAGCATAGATCAAGGATATCGCAAATGTCACGATTTCGTCTTCGACTGTGCAAAATCTATCGTATTTCTGGAGTTATATTATGATGCGCGTATTGTGATAATTTAATTTTGAATTTTGGACCAACTCCCTAACTCGAAAATAAAATTCAGCTGTTCCATACAAAATATCAATATTCATTCAACCAAAATGTATGGAACAGCTGAATTTTATTTTCGAGTTAGGGAGTTGGTCTAATAGTAAGAGTTGTTCGTTTTTATCACGGGAGTCACCCGTTTCGGCTTGACGTTGAGTTCTGGGACACCCTGTATATATTGTATATAGATATCAGAAGTTTCTCATTAAAGTCAAAGTCCTTTACGTTTATAATTTTAGTGCTTATTATAATATATAAAATAGAAATAAAAGACATAAATTCGATAAAGGTAAAATACTTGCATAAGTTCATGAATTCAAAAATATGTCAAACTGACAAATACTTATTACATACAGAAGTACCTATTATAAATAAACTTTGCATGCTGTCTCTAACATAAAAATGTATGAATATTTACCTTAAAATTTTATATTGTTTTAAAACGACAATTTGACAGATCTGCATTGCCTTGCCTATTGTGTGCATAGACCAACGACCTTGATACTTGATGTGGCATTCACTATTCGTTTTCAGTTATCAGACCAAACTTTATAGGCTGACAAATAAGGTGAGGCTGTGGTAGTAAATTTAATTGATAGATTTGTATAACTTACGTTGAAAGATAAAACTGTATGATAGCTATGCTTAACATTAAATGGTAATATAACTAACGATCCTTACTGTAAGGGAGGAAATATGGTAAACATGTAATAATTAATCAACCTATCTACTGTCTTTTGCCGGTCAAGGTATCCATCATTGAAATCAAGTCATCACTACATTTATTATGTATTAGTTATCACAAACCGGGGTTATGCATCGAAAATATACGAAACCTGGGAATTGAACTTAGAACATTTAGATATCGAGCCAGGCGCTTCACTCAGCCACCGAGGCGAATAGACCATAGGCGTAGGCTTACGTGCCTTCCGTGCTTTGGAAAGCACTTAAAGCCATTGGTCCCGGTTGCATTAGCAGTCGTTGACCACCAATCCACATAGGCCTGCGTGGTGTTTTATGGCTTTTAAAAGCTCGGACCCAGCAGTGGGGACGTAAGTTAAGCTGGTGATGTTAGACGTAAAGACTTATTTTAACTTGATTCGCAGCATGATTTGCGTTTAATGTGTATGGCCGCAACCGCTGTAGATTGTAAATTATAAAATATAACTTCTGTAACGGTTAGTGCTTGCGGTTTTTAACTAATTCTACTTAAATAACTTATAAGTGTTCACTTTAACTTTTTCTAGAAATTTGATTATTGTTGTATTAGTAATGTGTGGTTAACGTTCTTGGTATCGCAATTGGTTTGATAGCATTTTACATAATAAGAACAACATAATATTAACAACAAAAATTAACAAAAAAAACCTTTCATAACTGCCAGTATCAAAGCAGCCCTTCCCTGTATTGCTGAACACTTATCGATGCGGCATCTGATATCGCACAGTTCGCACCGGGAGCAAGGTAATAACAAATAACAAAAAATATTGAGAATGCAGAAGGTACGCTCCATACAAACGCAGTCGAGCAAACGCACACATAGACAACCTCACACGGACACGGAATCTCACAACAGCTGCGTTCTAACTGGCTTGAAATGGTCCGAGATTTTATGTCCGTCAACGGATCTGTATGTAGGTATTCGTTGCTCGTCGTTCGCAGTATGTATTTTTTTTTCTTGGTGGTGATGGCTTCGTGCGATTAGCACATTTAGCCAGTGTCAGAGTAATTTTTCTTAAAAGTAATACATAAACAAACAATATTTCCTTCCTGATGATGATGATGAATGATAATAGAAATGAGAAGTGAGAAATGATATATCTCCCATCCCCAACTCCTCGAGTATCTCAGTAAAGATGTAGAGCTTTACCACGGCTTTACTAGGTCCTCGGGCAGACTTCTTGAGAGAATTTGAAAAGTGACGTTGCACTTTTTTTTTATATTAGAAGAAGGCAAACGAGCAGGCGGGTCACCTGATGGGAAGCAATCACCGCCGCCCGTGGACACCCGCAAAACCAAAGGAATCACAAATGCATTGCCGGCCTTTAAACGTTGCACTGTTTTGTTTCATTTGCCAACACTCATGCACACTCACGAACACTTAACGGTTAATAATCCACCATTATTTCACATTAATATTCGACATAACACAAAATTTAACATAAAATAAAACAAAACCGCAGACATGACTCTTCACTTTCCCGCCAAGAAGTCGCGGTATGTATAATAAGCTTACCTTCTAGGGGTCTCCTTACTTTGTTGTAATAAGACGCTGCGCCGCTACATAAAGTCCGCGCTAAACTGGTTGCGTAAGCGATTTTATTGCTTCAACTATACGAGTTTAAGGCTCTAAGAAATTGATAATTTAACGGTTAATTAAAGTTACAGTACGCTATGTTTTTTACTTCCACTCGCTTATACTTTGCACGTAGGTTTAGGATTCTAGATAGCGTTTAAAGATCGTATTTGATAAGCAAGCGAAGCGACAAGCTGCCTTAAGATGGGTGACTTAAAGTAATATTAGTTTCTCTAACGTTTGGTCTTCATTTCACCTAAGAGCCTAGAAAAGGGCATAACGCCAGTAGAATAGAAATTTAATATAAAGATAAACGTATGAGATACTCATCATAAAAGGCATAAAAACGTCATTAATATGTATCGTTCTCGTTGGCATAAATCCCATACGATAAACATTCTATTCCATTTCTATTGGCTTTATGCCACTTGTCTTGGCCCTCTGGGTACCTAAACCTGGATAATAAAAAGCGCAAAAACAATGAGAGGCAAACACCACTTGCACTTCCGATTAGTAAGATAATTTGAGTTCAACTACCTACCTAAGAACTCTTGTTGGGTGAATAAGATCACTGGTACGAATAGGTGTGGAGTTTATTAAATTTTGAAATGATAGTAAGGTCGAACAAAATAAAAAATGATCTAAGGTAACAAAGCTTGCAATATATATGACACCAACCTTTATTCCCGTTCTGTTGTCTCTGCGGCGTAAGTTCTCGAGCTGATGGTGATGCTGCGTGGCCGATGACGTCACATACAGAGTCCACTCGAAACCACACGAAAGTGAAGGTCCACAGACCCACAGTTAGTTTGAATACGAAAATAGTCTCAATTGATTGATGAACACAAGCACAGATTATTAGTTGCGACTGCAATGTCGCTAAAATCGCGGAGGTGAAACTGCTCGCGGAACGACAAACGTTCAGTCGTAGTTGACAAACGTATTAGTTGTAAGTATTATTCGTTATTTCGAACGTATCTTTGCAAGGAGAGGATACACAAGAAAATAGGGGGTGGGTTTGACATAGGTATGCGACCCGCTCAAGTCTTTCTATCTACCCTACATTTTGTCCGATAAAACTTGTAATGAAATACATAATTAAGAACAACTCCACAGTAACTAGATATACAACACGATAACCGTTTACAATCATGCAATGCTTAAAACGATAAATGTATGTACTTTTATTATTGCATACTTTTGTCATTCCGTAAAATCACTTCGTATTGAAAATATTGAAATCACTTTTTAATCGACTTCAAAAAAGGAAGAGATTCTTTACGAATCTACGCAATCGCAATTATATTTTACTAGTGGACCCGGCGGACTTCGTACCGCTTTGACAGGTTTCCATCAAGTGATTAAGAACGTTGAAGCCGCACACTAGCGCCACTAATGAAAAAAAAAATCATGTCTAGTAAAATTAGAGATAGAAAATCAAATTATGTTCAACAAACTATTTGAATGAAGTAATTTAGCATTTTTACGTCACCTAATGAACACCTCACATGTTATGGTTTAGTTAAATAAGACGTTACGACCATTTTTAACTATAACGCCATATTTAACTAAACCATAACTAAATTACTTCATTCAGATAGTTTGTTGAGCATAATTTGATTTTCTATCTCTAATTACTAGATATATTTTTTTTTTCATTGGCGGCGCTAGTGTGCGGCGTAAACGCTCTTAAATTCTCTTTGGTTTCCTTGACAACAAAACAAACAAATCATTTTGTATTGGAAAATTAAATTGTCGTTTTTAGTATATTTATAGTGTGATTCCCGTGGGAATATCGGGATAAAAACTATTCTATGTGTTAATCCTGGTTATAAACTATCTGTATGCCGAATTTCATTCAAATCCATCCATCCGTTGCAGCGTGAAGAAGCAACAAGAGCTGGACACTTGCTGAGTTTCTTGCCGGTTCTTCTCAGTACAAGATCTCCCGCCTAGAGTAGATAGACTTACGAACCGATGGCATAAAATGACGTTCATAAGAGCTATTTGTAGCCTAAACTGAATAAATGATTTTGAATTTTGATTTTTTTTTTATTTTGAACAAATATGCTAACACACAAACTTTCGAATTTATAATGTTATAGTATTTATTTCACATATTATTTTATCTTGATGGTTTAAAAACCCTCTACACTACAGTGTCACAGGTCACAGGGACACTGAGGTGTTGGTCGTCTCATATTTCGTGTTGTCTGCACATACACACATAGCATCACGCCTGTACTACTTCCTGAGGGATACATGGGATACATGGGATATACGAGGAATATAATTATGCTAGATAAAATTAAAATTAAAAGAATAAAGTTTTATTACATTATTTTATTTACGACCTCCTTGGTCGAGTGGTTTGTACACCGGTTTTCATGGTGTCGCCTCCCATCTCTCTGAGGTCCCGGGTCCGATCCCCGGTCGGGTCAATTTAGAAATTATTGTTTTTCTAAAATTGTCTCGGGTCTGGGTGTTTTCTATGTATAATAAGTATGTATTTAAGTATTTTAAGTATGTCTATCCGTTGTAGTAGAGTGCGCCACATAACATCATATGGAAATGACTCACACATAATATTGTAACTCAACATTATGTTCCTTATAAATTAATTACACAAATCATGTACATGTACCAAAATCTAATCTGTCTTTTCAATTTGAATACATTGATTCTATGAATATTATAAAAACATTCAAATCACTTAAAATGAAAAACACTAGTGATTTGTGGGGCATAAGTATTAAGGTAATTAAGAATATTATATTTTCTATTGCGCCCTATCTTGCAGACATTTTTAATTACTGTATCAATAAGGGTATCTTTCCAGAACTTATGAAATTCAGTAAGGTTATACCTTTATTTAAATCAGGAAACAAAGAAGACCCTAGTAACTATAGGCCAATTTCAATATTACCAGTACTAAGTAAAATTTATGAAAAACTTATACTCGAACAATTAATGGCATACTTTAACTCAAACAAGCTTCTACATAAGAAACAATATGGTTTTACAAAGGGTCGTTCCACTACTGACGCAGGTGTTGCTTTAATAAAACATATATTCGATGCCTGGGAAAAGTCTCAGAACGCTCTTGGAGTTTTTTGCGACTTATCCAAGGCTTTCGATTGCGTTGAGCACAGGACTCTGGTGATGAAGTTACACTACTATGGTCTTAATGATTTTGCACTTAAATTGATAGAGTCGTATCTCAGTTCTAGGACACAAACTGTCGATATCAATGGAACTAAATCATCTGGATCTCTTGTAAAAATGGGAGTTCCGCAAGGGTCAATCCTCGGGCCCTTCCTATTTTTAATTTATATTAACGACTTGCCATTCTTTGTGGAAAACTTCTGTGAAATTGTTTTATTTGCAGATGAAACTTCACTCATTTTTAACCGACTTCAAAAAAAGGAGGAGGTTATCAATTCGACTGTATTTTTTTTGTTTTTTTTTTATGTTTGTTACCTCAGAACTTTCGACTGAGTGAACCGATTTTGATGATTCTTTCTTTATTTGAAAGCTGGTGCTTCCCGTGTGGTCCCGTAATTAATTTGTAAGGTAATTTGGTCCAGTTCTGATGATGGGATCCTCGAGGAATTGAGGGAACTCCTCGAATATTGTAGGCATACCTATCGCGATTTTGGTATTTTCAGAAATAAATCAAGCATTTGCATTCAGAAAGTATCATTTGATGAAGTGTAACTGATGAAAAAGACCATAGATTGCCATCGGAACTCCTTAATGATAAGTATTTTACGGGTGGCGATAAAATAACTCGATTAAGATAGTTAAGCGACTATGACGAAGCAAAAGAAGACAGGCACCGGAACTCAGTTTTTGATTTCCTACTTTGAGATAGGCGTTTCTCGTTTTCTTCGCTTGTCTCATTTAAACGGCGCTGTCTCATACGAGCAGCGTGTTTAGTAGGTCTACCCATATTCGCTTTTGATAAATAGATCGAAACGAATCACTAAAAAGCGAAAAATAAACAAAAATTTTTAAAAAAAAAAACCGACTCCAAAAAATTTGACTGATAAAATTGCACTAAAAAGTAAAAAATAAGCGTTAGACTTATACAGACAAAAACTTTATTAAGAAAAAATATAGGTACAATTATTGTTACTTTTGGAGTCGGTGCCAGCCAAGGTAACTTTAACATAAACATTTAACGACATACTATATTATAATCAGTACATTAAATCTTATGTATGAAATTTTAACTACAAACGCGGACTGGCACCGGCTTCAAAAACTTCGTTGGCTGGCACCGACCCCAAAAATAACAATAATTGTACCTATATTTTTTCTTAATAAAGTTTTTGTCTGTGTAAGTCTAACGCTTATTTTTTACTTTTTAGTGCAATTTTATCAGTCAAATTTTTTGGAGTCGGTTTTTAATGTTACTAGGTGTAAGAATAATTATGATGATGTAAACAATGCTCTAGCAAAAGTACTCAGTTGGTAAACCAGTAAACTGTTAATAATCTACAGCTTAATGCAAAAAAAACAAAATGTATTAAATTTACTCTACCTAATGTTAAAACTGAACCAACTGATATTAGAATAAACGGTGATAAATTAGATTTGGTAGACTCAACAGTCTTCTTAGGTATAACACTTGACTCAAAACTTCAATGGAATCCTCATATATCGAAATTGTCTGGTAAACTCAGTTCTGCTGCTTATGCTATCAGAAAAATTAGACAATTAACAGACGTTGAAACTGCTAGAACAGTTTATTTTAGCTATTTTCATAGTGTCATGTCATATGGTGTCTTACTGTGGGCTACAGCATCTGATGTTGAATCTATATTTATTTTGCAGAAACGAGCAATAAGAACCATTTAAAGACTAGGTTCCTGAACTACTTTAAGAAATATTTTTAATGAAATTGGTGTTCTTACAGTTGCATCTCAGTTTATTTATAATTGCATAGTTTTTGTGCGTTGCAACATCAACTCTTTTACTAAACACGGTGATGTACACAATTTCAATACTAGAAATAAGAAAAAACTTGTAATGCCACTGTTCAGGTTGCAAAAGGTTCTTGGCTCTTTCCTGGGGCAAGGTATACACTACTATAATAAAATACCTAGTAGTGTACAAGATTTACCTTTAGATAAGTTTAAAAAACATGTAAAATCTTCTTTAATTAAGAAAGGTTATTATACAGTCAAAGAATATTTAGATGACAAAACAGCTTGGTTATAATAAAAAATAAAAATACTCTTTATTTTATTTTATTGGGATCAATAATTACTTTAAAAATATCTTAGTGCTGATATGATGGCCTTTATCAGCAGTGTCCTACAGTTTACAAATAATATTTATGTTACGTTAAACTTTTCATTAGGTTTTTATTTAGAGAAGCTTGAGTGTGGCATGCTCTCTTTACTGTCTCTGCGGTGGTGGCATGTGCGTCGGGTCGTTACATTCCCTAAGATATGGTTGAGTGAAGCGATGGCTGATTCATATGTCATACTCGTGAACGGGTGCCGCCTGTGGAGGCTGGTCTGCTCTTGCATACTATTATTTTTATTATTATTAACTATAGTTTAATTTTGTTTTTTTTCTTTCTTAGACAATTTTTGACCTTTATTAGTGCTGTTTGACATTGTGAATTTTTTTAACTGGTAATTGATGTTTTGCAAATGTAGATATTATTATATTTTCTCTTTTGTTTTTTTTAATATGTGTGATTGTCCTTTATATTTTGTGTTTTTATTGGTGATGAAAAGTGTCCTTTTATGATAGGGCATTTTCCAATATTTTTGACGCTGTAAGGGAGAAAAGAGCTGGACACTTGCTGAGTTTCTTGCCGGTTCTTCTCAGTACAAGATCTCCCGCCCAGAGTAGACTTACGAACCGATGGCATAATGACGTTCATAAGAGCTATTTGTAGCCTAAACTGAATAAATGATTTTGAATTGAATTGAATTGAATTGAATTGAATTGAATTGAACATGTAACCTTGAAATAGCACGTATTGTCATATAATTGAACAAAGTCCATTTTTACAATTAATTACTTTAATATTTTCCTTTGTTTAGAAACAGTATAAAAGCAGTATTTTTCATAAATAAAATCAGTTAAGAACCAACACTCGTCGTATCTATTTCAACCCCCGCGTCACAACATCACACCGTTGTCTAGTAACCATTTAACGTGTTTCACAACGAAGCTTCTATTGGGCTAGATAATTGGTGTGAGTGTAGGAAAGTTTATTTATAGTTTATTTATTTATTTACTAAATATTTACAAAGGCACTTAACATTCAAATTCAAATCAAAATTATATATATATATTGGTTTGTCCGCTGAAATGTAATAAAATATGACAAAAATCAAAATTAACAAGCTACTGAAGCAGTCTCGTTGTGCTCCACTTTTTTTAAATTACGGACAATATCCTAGGAAAGGCTTTGAAAATAAAAGTCAAGCTTCAGGAATTCATCATCATCATCACCATCAGCTCATTTTTATGATGGATAGGGAGAACGGGCCATAAACCACCACGCGGGCCCACTGCGGGTTGGTGGTTGTTAGCGACTGCTAATGCAGCCGGAACCAACGGCTTGACGTGCCTTCCGAAGCACGGAGGAGTTCGAGATGATACATTTTTGGTCACCCATCTGATAACCGGCCTTTACGAAAATTGCTTAACCTCAGCAATCGCAGACCACCGCTTTAACCACTGCGCCATCGAGCTCCTCAGGAATTACTTTAATTAATTTGTACAAAACCGTAATTATAATCAGGATCTGCATCATTTGTTCCATTAACTCATCAAACGAACAGCTCACCTCACGTTAGCAGGTTGCGATTGCGCATTCCCCAGTTATCTCGCCATCTGACCGGCGGTTATAAATTTGTTCGGGTCACAATCTGCCGGTTAACGTTAATTACCAGCTAATGTAGCCGCTGCAGTTATGCAACGGTTACTTTGAACACGCTGTTAATCCTAAATTGCAGTTTGCGAATGCTTTAGCAATAATAGGATAGCGGTATTGTCTTGGAAACAAGTATTTAAAATAAATACGAATCAGTGTATTTCAAGTTTTATGCTAATTTTGTTCAGAGCAAATTATTTAATTATTTTGTTCAGAGCAAATTATTTAATTATTTTGTTCAGAGCAAATTATTTAATTATTTAGTCTCTTACTAACTAAATACATACCTATGGTTATTTCATAAGACAAATTTTGAGAAACAGTTATACTTATATGTATTTAAATTATAGATTATCCACAACATTTACATTCATATCCATAACCGTATAAAAAAATCATAAAGAAAGAAAAAAATAAAATTAAAAACTATTCTAATCTAAATATCAAATCAATTAATTTTATAGTTGTACTAATTAAATAGGTCTTTGCCCAGCGGTGGGATAGTATAGGCTTACTTACTTACTTACTTTAACTAATTAAATTGTATCTTGTTGTTTTGAGTAATCAAAATCAAGGAGCCTTTCAAAGAGCCTATGGTATAAGAGAAAATATCAGTTCCAGAATATATTGCTATAAAGTTTCTGTGCATTACTTCAATATTATTTTTTTGAATACTTCGAATTACGATTCGGATAAGTGCTGAAACACTACAAACGGCAATGGAACCCGCACCATCTTATAGGTACTTCTTATCTATGTCATCGTGAAATGGAGTAGACGTAGAGTCGAGAAATATTTCATCATCATCATCATCAGCCTATACTAGTCCACTGCTGGACATAGGCCTCTCCAAGTGCACGCCACCGAGCAAGATCCGCGGCTACTCTCATCCAGCTCTTGCCAGCCACCTTGCGAGGATCGTCGCTCCACCTAATCTGAGGGCGTCCTACACTACGTTTGCCGATACGCGGTCTCCACTCGATAACTCGTTTAGCCCAACGGTTGTCGGTTCTGCGGCTCATATGACCGGCCTACTGCCACTTCAGCTTGCTGATCCGATGGGCTAAGTCGATTACTTTCGTTCTCTGTCGGATCATCTCATTCCGAAGTCGATCCTTCAGAGAAACTCCGAGCAAAGCCCTTTCCATAGCTCGCTGAGCGACTTTGAATTTGTGAACCATCCCCACCGTGAGTGTCCACGTTTCTGCTCCGTATGTCATGACAGAAGAGAAGTATTTATTAGAGAAAATAGAATTAGTTTTGTAGTGTCATTTTATTCAATCCAAAAAGTTTCTTGTTTCTTGTTTGTTATATCGTATCTTTAATAATTATAATCTGTAATTCTATTTGTAAAGGAGATGTTTAATTTTTTGCCAAGACCATGTACACCTACTCAAAAAATAGTATTAAATACATGTATTTAGTTGATATATTTAATATTCCGATATGCTTTACCATTTTTGCGTAAGAATAAAAAAATGAAACATAATTTTTAATAACCTGGCAACTTGAGATGTCTTTCTGAGATTAAACACAAGTGTCCAAAGCTGTAAAGAACGTAATTAAAAGTGCAACTGTCACCATGATTTAAAAAAAAAACCGGTGTTTTGTTTTCATTCCGTTTTTACATGGATTCTGAGTCGTTGTGGTTTTGTGCTGTGCTGTTTTTAAATGCTGATTTGGACCGATTACCTGCTAACCGTTTACTGCCTCACTTGTTGACTTCTGCCTGCTATCCTGGACTTCCGTTTGCTGCCTCACTTGTTGACTTCTGCCTGCTATCCCGGACTTCGATTTGCATTTGACCCTGCTACTGTTGATACCATTGCATTGTTGCTACTACATTCGTTGTTTTTAGGTGAGTTTTTCGTATTTTAATTAGGCACTTAACAGCTTAAGTTTAACTCTACTCTACCTACATGTTATGAAAGTAATAGCCAGAAGTAAGTTAATTTATTAACATTAACAATTTTCATGCATACGGTAAGTACTTTTGTTATGACAGCTACTTGACATGACATGACATTGACAGAATACCACCATTACCCCCCTGCGATCACGAAACTTGCCATTATTGGTTATCTATAATACTTCTTACGTAAAAACTATTCATTTATTTGAAGAAAATCATTTTGAATAAGCTTATTTCATGCATTAGCTACATTTTGGTATTATGTACAAGGTGTTGGCATTTTCTCCATACAAAATTAAACATCTCCTTTACTTGGTTTACTTTTCATGCCTATAATAATAATGATGATAATGGTTAATAATTGAAAATTAATTCAATTTGGTAAATTTTAATTAAGTTTTAATTGTTTTAGTTCTGAAATTATTATTATGATGAATTATGTTAAATTTATTTATTGATTTTGATATTGTTTGTGTTGTGACGTTTATTACTTGTAACCATAGTTCATGTTACAGACGCATTTTATTGGGTTATAGTCTGGTCCAATTTTTTCAAGTTTCCCCAATATTATTGTATTTACTGACTGTAATCTGTTATGTTTTGTAATAAATAAATAAATTAATTAATTCAGGTTCAAGTCTATGGCCATGCTTCAAACTTCAGTATGAAGATGGCACTAAATGATGACATGAAGATGTGGATGTGGTAAAGTGCTCGGCCTGATATCCGGAGGTCCTGGATTGTACATGATTCAACGTAAGTTGAATCATGTACAATCCAGGACCTCAACAATATACAACCATGATGATAAGCTGTAAAGCTTAAAGCACAACTGTTTTGGTTTTTTATTTTAATAAAAGTACAATATACATTAGATATACAATATTGTAGATAAGATACTTACAAAAATTTGATCTTACAACTTACTTAATTATAATTATACCTATATGTGGAGATTTGTAAATTGCATTGGTTAACTCACATTGTCTAGTAATAGTTAATATTTGACTGTGAATCTTCCAACAAGCTAATAAATAAATAAAAATAAATAAATAAATAAATGGAAAGATTACTATAAACGTCCGAAAAAAGGCCGAAACACAGTTTGAACCCGTGCGGAAGGATGGAATATCAACAACCTTTGATTATATACCTGTCATACATTAACAACGTATAAAACAATCCGATTCATCATCATCATCATTATCTCAGCCAAAAGACGTCCACTGATGGACAAAGGCCTCCCCCAAGGATCTCCACAAAGACCGCTTTTGTGCTGCTCGCATCCAGCGGCTTCCCGCGACATTTACCAGATAGTCGTTCCACCTTGTTGCAGGTCTGATTGTTGCTCGCTACTGCGAGAATCACTTAAACCCTCTCATTCGAAAGAAAGGCAGTGGACTATAGTCCCGAGCTTCCTTCCATCCCTCATTTTCTTAGGCCGAGACACGCCCTATTGGATCTCCCAGATATTTATCACGTGATCTGGATTGCGCACAGGACGAGTTATTCCGGTCTGATCCCCAAAACCGATCCACTGCCAATTTTGGGGGTTAAAGTTCCTCGCGTCCGTAGGTTTACCCTTGAGACCCTACACGTGACCCCTGGGTGGTGCTAAATGAGTGACACTGTCTGAGTGGTAGAGCCACGCTGCGTTGCAGCACGAAATGGGCCGGCTCGCCCGGCGAAATACCACCCTCTCACAGAATATCGGCGTGAAACAACGGCACTCGTTGCTGTTGTGTTTCGTCCGGTGAGTGAAATTACCGGAGGCCCATCTCTCACCCCTCCCCCCTCCCAATTCCTACTCCCTCCTCAAGATCCAACTCCTTCCTCAAGGTTGGCAACGCATCCGCGATTACTTTGGTTTTGCGAGTGTCTATGGGCGGCGGTGATTGCTTTCCATCAGGTGACCCGCCTGCTCGTTTGCCTCGTTTTACCATTAAAAAAAAAAAAATTGTTTAGCCAGTAGAAGTCCATTGTAGTATTCACCTCCCCAGCCTTTGGGTTGCTAAAGGCAGGCTTGCACAAAAAAAAGCCCACGTTTTCCGATACGCGGTCGCCACTCGAGAACTGTTCCACCCCAGATTATATTGCAACTATTCGTTCCAAGCTATAACATAATCAAAGTATGTAGAACAGCAAACAAATGTGGCAAGCAACGTACTTGGTGTCTCAACAATATCATTAACCACTCGATTCTACAATCTGATCCTCGTTAAATGTCTGGAATCGAACCTGCGGTGGTGCAATCGTGAACCGAGATGCGATACGAACTTTATGAATAATTTACAAGTAAATAAACATTATCGGTTGTGCTGGAATACTGATTAGTAGGTATTAATTCTTGATGATTACATTATAATAACAATAAATTAAATTATTTTTTTTCAACAAAATCAATAAATACTAAGTATCTTTTTTTAATTTTTAATTTTTTACCTGGCCATCATATCGCCAGATGTTAAACGATGATAAAGCCGATGATAAACACAAACATGTACCTGCTGGGAACCGAACTAGAAACCTCTAAGACGGTTCAATTCTTAAAATGTAAGAGTAGATAGATAATGTTGATAAAATAAAGTTGGATAGAGCGGTTAGTTCCTCACAGACCATATAGCTGAATTGGTATTGCACGTGACCCGGTAATTCAGGTTCAAGTCCCACTCGTGAACTTTTTTTAACACTTATTCTAACACTTCAACTGCCTTTGTGGTCTAGTGCTTAAGACCACGGGTTTAGACCCAGAGGTACCGGCTTCGATTCCCAGCGGGGGGTACATGTTTGTGTATATAATAGTTTGGTTGGTGGTAGGGCTTGTTATGTGCATCTGGCTCTATCACCATCTTATCTAAATATGTCGCCATAACATCAATGTTTGTAGCATTGTTGAGTTCAGGCAGCTGGAGATAAGATAGCCAGTGCCTCAGTAGATGAGGATTCCGGGTGAAGTGCGCTTCCACTATTGATCTTTATCATCATCACTTAATGTAAAATGGTATACCTTTGTATTAAAGGGAATATTATTACGGTTGAAAATGAAATCGCTAGTAGCTCTGTTCTATAGGTTATTTATTGTCGAAGTATTATGGCCTATATGCTATTTATTGAGGCACTTCGATAGCGCCATTCAGTCAGAATACAAACCGCGCCATCTAGCGAGAACTGTTTGAACTATACTTATTATATAATTTACATGTGTCTTCAACACTTAACATCAGGTGAGATCAAAGCACTGTGCTTACCCGTAAGGTATAAAAATAACTTCAAATAAAAATGATACTTCCTTAAAGACATTTATTTATTTAAAACTATTGCAACAACATATTACATGGCGGATTTAATGCCTGAGGCATTTTCAACCAGTTAACCATAGTGACACCATAGAGGACATTCACCGGCGTTTAGTTATATCACCACAAATATAGCATGTGCGTAAACTAAATTACTATGATCAGGCGTGGCCTACATCGCGTTTAGATAATGTAATGCCGTGTGAATAATATTATAGCTATTAGTCATAATAAACAAAATTGTGTAAGTAAAGGTTAATTTTGCTCAATTTATGGGGGTTTTACTTCCTTCGCTTGTGTATTTTAACGTTCCAGTTTCCACATTCAAGTATATAAAGCATGTTAACACTTTGACAGATTAAATGGCTTATTAGGTATTTATGGATTAGGTGTTTTGTATACATTCGTATTTGTTTCCAAAATATATGCGTATAACGGAACGCACCAAATTTATTTATATTTATAACCAACATTTTAAATACCTAGCAGATCTAAACTATAAAAGATAGAGAGTATTAGGTATTCTAAGGATGTCGTCAATTATAAAATTTTGTAAAACTGCATTAAAAATATATATATTTTCAAAAACAGAACTAGGTAAGAGTATACTTACTCTATTCATCTTATCTAACCATTCATTTCATTTAATCTCTCTTCTATTAGAAAAATATGTCGTAGATACATGGTTATACTCTCGAACCACTGTCCATCTCTATCTCTTATAGCACAGTACAAATAATAGTCTATAGTCTTGGTTTATCTCACATTTATCCCGCCGCCGCCGCCGCGCCGCCGCGGCAAAAATGCGCCGCGACTGCCGATCACGACGACGACCGCCTCGACTACACGTCGTACACAACAGGCGGCGGGCCCGCAACCACCGCCACCAGCTCCGCGGGTAAAAACCCGCATTGTGTCGGCCACACGCGGCCGACACCGACTTCATACTTACCTACCATCCGCCGCCCGTCATCGGCATTACATTTCTTATCATCATCATCATCATCATCTCAGCCAAAAGACGTCCCCTGCTGGACAAAAGCCTCCCCCAAGGGTATGAGGGGTATTTGCCGTAATCGCCACGCTTGGCAGGCGGGTTGGCGATCGCAGTAGGTTGAGGGTAACCTCAGAGAGATGCTGCTGCCCATCCTCTGGAATGCTCCCTTAGTCGGCTTTTACGACACCCACGGGAAGAGATGGGGTAATAAAATTCTTTAACCCCGGCACCACACAGGGACATTTCTTATGCCTATTTACTAAGCTAAATATAGGCATAAGCATTCTTGTTATTTTTTTTTACCTAAGTTTGTTATTTTGTTTGTGTGTATAGTGTCCAAAGAAATATTTTTTCTATCTATTACTCTATCTATTTAGCATAGAATAGAATAGATTTAACAAATGAAGGGATCGACGGAAATTAATCGCGGAGAATATACCCAAAAGGTGGCGTCCCTCAGCATTGAGGAATACTTGCAGCATGATCAACAGCTCATTTTTTGTCGCCACTGCTGGGGCACGAGCCTTCCCTATGAATGGAAAAAGAGAACAAGCCATTAATTACCACGCGGACAGTGCAGATTGGTGGTTGTAAAGACTGCTAATGCAGGCGGGAACCAACGGCTTTACGTGCCTTCTAAACCACGGTGGAGCTCGAAATGACACACTTTTGATCACCCGATGAACGCATGACATAGTGACATTCACAAGAGCTACATGTAGCCTAAACTGAATAAATTATTTTTAATTTAAATTTGAATTTGAACAGCCTTTGCGAAAGTTGATTATCGCCAGCAATCGTACACTAGGCTCGATTACCTCTGCGCTCGAGAAGCCATATTGGATTGTGAAAATTTGACACCTTGTTATAAAGCCGGCGAATAGGCAATACACAGACGTCAGATTTTCCAACTAACTAGGCACACGTTCGCTGGTTCGAAGGGAGCGGGCCCTTTACTCACTGTCATGCGCAGGCGCACACCTCGTTGCGCAACAGCAACCAACGTGCGAAATAATCGAACTCCGATGCAAAACAGATATCGCGGTAAAGGATATAGCCCATTGCTGTGGTGTAAGGTACAACAGAGTTATTACGTAGGCGGTACATAGACTTATTACTGTTAACGGCTGACTATCGAGTTCGACAACCAATGTACAATGTTGCATTTCATCATCAGCACATTTTATGACCCCATTGCTGGGGCACGAGCCTTCCCTATGGATGGATAGGGAGAACGAGCCATAACCCAACAAGGGGGCTCATGGCGGATTGATGGTTATTAACAACTGCTAATGCAGCCGGGACCAACGGCTTTGCGTGCCTTCGGAAGCACGAAGGAGCTCGGGATGACATGTTTTCGTCACCCATCCGTTGACCGACCTTTGCAAAAGTTGCTTAATCAATAACAGACCGGGCGCGTGAACCACAGCGACATCGAGTTCCTCAAACGTTGGGACATGCTACAATTTAACATAATATTTGCGATCGAACATTATTTTAACGGGGCCAAGTTACTTGGTAATATTGTATTCACTGGGTGCAGTGGGTACTTACGATTACACCAGTCACCGTGATCGAAATTTTTTATCTTTAACTAGCTGACCCGGCGGACTTCGTACCTCTTTGACAGTTTCTATGACAACAAAACAAATAAATCGTATTTCTATTTATTTATCAATATACAAGTTTTTTTTTCTAGTAATAAATATAGCCTATGTTACTCAGCGCTAATGTAGCATTCTAATGGTGAAAGAATTTTTGATGTGTAACATCTTTCCTCTCGCCTTCTTGTAATTTGTGGGAGTGATTTCGTGAAATGGGACGGAAGTGTGTAACAGAAGGTCGGGGAAGCGCGCAAGCGCGCGCCATTTGATTTGACGAATGATCGCGCGGTTTTGCATTACTCTTAGTGTCAGTGTCAATTAAATATAACACAATTTTCATTAAAAATAATTATTCTTTGTTATGAAAAATCATTTCAAATTATACCTGACTCATTTTTTTCAGAATATAATGTTAAAATTGCTTATTACTAAGGTTAGATGTCAATTGTTACACATCATATGCGAATACTGTAAGGCTCACTCGTTTTTTAAATCGGTCCAGTAGTTTTTCAGTTTATTCGTTACAAACAAATACAAAAATACAAAGCTTTCCTCTATATAATATTAGTATAGATTATTAATAGCAACAGTCAATAGTCTTTAGCTACAGTTGAATACACCACCTGCATCCTAGCTGTCATGTCATATACTGTAAAATTTTAATGAAAATCTATGTTATTTTTTGGCGACGAAAAGTGTATCGAACACCGGGCTTAAAGTGTCGAGCACTAGCGCTAACTGCGATATGTCGTTGCAGCTTTAACATGAACGCACATTGTCGATCTACAAAATAAGTTTTTCATTCAAAAATCTAATATTTTAAGAATCTCATATTTTGAGAATCTAATATTATGCGAATAAAGCGGAAGAGCGAGGGGGTAGGTAACAAAAGAACGGCGGTTTGTTTATTCTTTTTTTTCGTTGCTAAATAAACATAATTAAAAAGAGGTTTCTAACGGTAAAAATAACATTTCAGATTGTATCACCCAAATTTTATCAGCAGTATATCAGCGTGGTAAATATCTAATATTGAGTTACAAATCAATCGTTATAAGACATTCATAGAATTTCCTAATTAGGTGCAATATAACTAGTGATGTGACGGATGTCCGTCTCCGAGGGAGAAAAAGATCAAGGGTGAAAAAGAAACCATACTTACTTCGATGTTTGATATATTAATATTACCATCCCTGTATATCTATGCCATTTGTGAAAGCAACCTAATTTCTTTCCGTATGACCAACGTCCACAAAATCTGAGACCACAAAATAAATTAGCCCAACCTACCTGTAATTATGAAATGTTTCAAAAAGGCCCCTTGTCAATGTGTGTGAAAATTTATAACAGATTACCAAATGAAATCAAAGACAAATAGATTTAACTTTAAAAAAATATCTGAAAAGAAATGTTTTATTCGCTGCAAGAGTTTTTGAATAAATAATTTATAAAATAATTAATAATATTTTTTTATAGATTTATAATAAAATAATTATCAATAAATACCGTAATTTTATATAATGTGTCAATACCTACTTGCTTTGCCCTTGCAGGGTCATGTTTGTTTCTTTTTATCTTTTTTAACACATATGTACAACATGAATGCAATAAAGAACTTGGAACTTTGATCTGTATCTGTATCCGTTTCTGTTACTTGCGGATCTTGAACGGATCTTTTACTAAGTATAGTAAATTTCATTATGTTTTGGCAAAGGGAAACCACTTCACTATTTTCCCAGGAAAGTCATTATGGACCAATGTAACGACCACGACCGAGTGGTGGCAGAGTTGCCAAGAGTAGTGTAACGACTAAAAAGAAGGAACGGATCTTTTACTTTACAAATTCTAAATAAAAGTACAAAAGTAGCAATGAAATACTTTCCATTTATGAAATACTAGCTGTGCTCGCGACTTCGTCCGCGTGGAATAGTGACTTTCGGCAGCATTTTTAATTTTTTAGGCTCTTGTTCCCGTTTTTGCAACATTTTTCACTGATGCTTCGCTCCTATTGGTCGTAGCGTGATGTTATATAGCCTAAAGCCTTCCTCGATAAATGGACTATCCAACACAAAAAGAATTATTCAATTCGAACCAGTAGTTCCTGAGATTAGCGCGTTCAAACAAACAAACAAACAAACAAACTCTTCAGCTTTATATATTAGTATAGATAACGTCAATTTTAATAAAATTTTGTCATACCACAGCCACAGAGTAGATATATGTAGGATATTTACTCATGTGGTCATACGTAAGTAAGACCACATGAGTATAAACAAAAACACGCACAGTGCAAGTCTAAACATGTCACGCGCACCGGCACAGACTATAAGTAAAAAAAAGATAAGGTCCGTATCCGTATCCGTGGGTATAGTAATAAAATATCCGTATCCGTATCCTAAGATATATCAGAAATATATCTATATATATATATATATATATTTATTTATTATATGTGGCGATTACGACAAATACCCCTCATAACCTTGGGGGAGGCCTTTGTCTAGCAGTGGACGTCTTTGGCTGAGATAAAGATGATGATGATGATCTATATTTAGCGATCCGGCACATCATACTTCATCATACTAATATTATAAAGAGGAAAGCTTTGTATTTTTGTATGTTTGCAACGAATAAACTCAAAAACTACTGGACCGATTTAAAAAAAATCTTTCACCATTAGAATGCTACATTAGCGTAGAGCTGAGTAACATAGGCTATATTTAAAAATAAATGTCCACCCGTGCGAAGCCCGGACGGGCCTCTAGTCTCTAAATAATTAAACACAGCAACAGTTTCCTAGCAAACCAAACAAGAATTTACTGACAGTCCTTTTTATAACAATAAATTCCAACAGTAATACAATCTGAATATGGTTTTGTTACCATAATAGTGCAGTCGTTAATCACTAGGCACCGATGTAAATCTGCGTGTAGATTTCATTAGACCGTTAACAATATCTTAATTATAACATTTCTATCGGTTCGCTAAGAGGCCGAACGAAACGGCATAATACCAAAGCGGGATTAATCTAGTAAGGATCTGATTTCAATTGTCGAAATTACACTTGCTTGCTATTAAATAGGTTGCGGTTGCGGCATGGACAAGGAAACGCAAAGTTCACTCGTTTTGATTGAATGCATGTATAGTTTTTGCCGCTCAATTAGGGTTGCCATCCGTCCGGGTTTTCCCGGATTTGTCCTAGTTTGGAGGGCGTCCGGGGAGCGTCCGGGCGGGGTTTCTAAAAAGTGTCCGGGCGAAACCCAGGCACTTTTTATGTCAGGGGAAATTCGATTAACTTGATAGAATGGAATGATTAACTTGATAGAATGGAATGATTAGGAATTACAGCATTTCATAGTTATTTGGTGTGGCAAATATATCCGCGCACCCGTGAGTCTCGTGACGTGACGTGACCTCCCTAGTCGATTAAGTTGATTTTCTATAAATAAATAAAAATATGATAGTTAATTATGTTTTTATTTTATTGTGATTTTTTTCAATTGAGTCCGGGGTAATATCTTTATTTCACCCAAATGTCCTGGATTTTTGTCCTGGGGCCGTAATTAAGCTGATGGCATCCCTACGCTCAATTCAATTCAATTCTTTCTTGGCAACTAAGTTTTTACAAAAAGGTGTAAGAATTATAAATATAAGCTATGAAATGACACTGGAAAGCCCAATGTTCTTTACCCACACAAATTACAATATTGGATAGTTTTAATATATTTTGTAACTTTATACCTGTACGCCTATGCAAAATAGTATATGATTTCGTTTTACCTACATCTTTATACGCGTCCTATGTAATTATACAAAATAGTGATGTAATGAAGGAAAAAGAGATTTAACAAGAAATAGAAAACAATTATCTTGTGTTTATTACAATACATTCAAGATAATTTAAGTCTTATGACTTTTCTCTTTTCCAGACATAGAAATAGACTCAGCTAGGCTTATTTTCGCATTTAAACAATGGTATACGTACTTTCTTATACTTATTTACTGCTTCCACGATGACAAGTTATATCCCCTAACACCATTAAACAACAGACATGAGCATTCTGACACAAAATGAGAAGACTGAAGAAGGCTAAGTAAGTTTCATAAATGCGCTTGAGCAAATCACACTTTTTTGGGTAAGCACAGTGCCTTGATCTCACCTGATGTTAAGTGAGGATAAGGCCAATGATGGAAGCGCACTTCACCCGGGATCCTCAACTAGTGAGGCATTGGCTATCTTATCTCTAGCTACCGAAACACAACGATGCTACAAACAATGATGTTATGGCGACATATTTAGATAAGATGGTGGTAGCTTGCCAGACGGACAAACAAGCCCTAACACCAACCAAACCGAGTACACAAACATGTACTCCCAGCTGGGAATAGAACCCGGGACTTCTGGGTCTAAAGCGGTGGTCTTAACCACTAAACCACAGAGGCGGTTACATAGACCCATTGCACGGACACGGTTCTCGGAACAGCTCGGAAAAGTCCGAGCGCTGTTCTGAGATTCCATGCCTGTGAGAGGTTGTATAGGTATGGTAAGTGTATTAAGACGACACACCTCGATTTGTGAACATTCAAAAAGGCTGATCCTTATTGACGCTGGCATAAGGTCGTAATTAACAGTTATCCTAAAAAATATTTTAAAAAAAATATTGGTTTTAGTTATCAAAATATGCAGCAACTAAATTACGAATATTGATGTTATCAATATATTTGAGTGGTTTCTAATTATTATTTTTTATGTTAGAAGGGAAGACCTGATGGGAAGCAATCACCGCCGCCCATGGACACCCGCAAGGCTAAAGGAATCACAGATGCGTTGCCGGCCTTTAAGGAAGGAATAGGCTCGTTTCTTGAAGATCCCTAAGTCGTATTGGTCCGGAAATACCGCCGCTGAGAGCTGGTTCCACAGCACTGTAGTTCGTGGTAAAAAATTACGTGAGAAACGCACAGTAGTAGATCGCCATTCATCAAGATGGTGTGGATGGAAAGACAGTCGATTGGGTGAAGGAAATCAGCGGCAGGGATCAAACCGAACAATTCCAATCACCACCACCACCATCCAATGTACCACCAATCATGTACCCATATTTGCAATTAAAAATATCTTTTTATTTTTATCTTTATCTTCCTCAGAGCACTCCCCATGATAAAGGCGATAAAATATACAGAGAGACGCAACGTCTCTCCGAAGGGCCAATAGATCGAGCCGACCAGAGGTAGTAGTTTTGTTGTAATTTCAACAATAGTGATTTTTTAGTGGTGTTATCGAAAATAATTATGATCGAGTCAAAATAATACAATCGTGTATTTGAGCAAGCAAACTCAAGATAAAGACATGAATTTACCTATATCAACATTTCAGATCCGTAAGTCATATTATAGTCTTAAACTATTCGACGAAAGTTGGTGTATTTTTTCAGTGTGTTGCCTTGAGCTTATCTTCTGGGTACTCTTTATTTTGTGAGTCTAGTAACTCCGTTCACTTCCCAAACCTTTGACATTACCATGTCGGAGCCACGCACGCCTTGCCGATTTATGATGTGGACGTGGACGTGGACGTGGAGAGTGGGATTCAATGCATGGGAATGTTGATAAATGAAAATATGTATCATGTCATGATCTTATTTTAAACTGATTTACTTAACTGTGTTTTAATCTTTAATTTAAAAAGCAGCCTCGGTAGCTGGATGGAGAAATGCTCGGCCCGGGGGTCCTGTGTTCAATTCCCGAATCGGGTGATGTTTAGTGTTTTTAGTGTTTTTTTAGATTTTTTTGATGTGCCTATAGCCCCGATTCGTGATATCTCGAACTCGCTTTTGGCAAGTATGGCACGCCAATATATTTCAGTGTATTTTACAATCAGCACTCTTTTTTATCGGTTACTGTACCACCGTGATTGAAATTTATCGAGTTCATAAATTCATGGATGCCAAATTGGGAAGGTGCCGAAACGAAACTAACCAATTGTAGCGATTTAACTGTTCTGTGGTAGCGATGATGGAGCTCTTTGCCCAGCCGTGGGACAGTGTACAAATTATTACCAAGATAACGTTTGCAATTTGTTTAAAAGATTGTTGCAACAGCCGCCTGATGTGTCGCTAACTCAACCAGCGCAGGAGTAGATGCCGCTTTGATACCGTAATACCACCATAATAGAGACACGCAGAAGGTCACCCTAGAAACTACGTCTTTTGTCACTACACTAAGTCTTACCCCAGGTTAAACTTCCCAACGGGGGCAGGTACACACGATCCGATCCAAACCCTTCGAAGAATCGGTTATGTGCTGGAATTAGGGCTTCTTTTAGATCCTCCTTGGCTACCACCATCTTACCTAATGATAATGCGATATAGCCGTTTGAATAATGGAGTTAAACGGCTTGGTTGACTAGTGCGAGTTTTATTAAACATAATAGTGCCTTCAGGGCGTTATTGCGGCTGCCCCGCTTTTGTAGTGGCTGCTGGCGCCGGTAGGTAGGCCGCTGGTATCCGTACGATGGATTTCTCATTGTATCATCATCATCATCATCATCATCTCAGCCAAAAGACGTCCACTGCTGGACAAGGCTTCCCCCAAAGATCTCCACAACGACCGGTTTTGTGCTGCTCTCGCATCCAGCGGCTTCCATTGTATAAAAAAAGAAGAAAAGGCACCCTAGTACCCGTCGCAGGTGAGTCGGTAGAAAATGGCGGCAGTTCTCCCACCACCTTCCACCGCAGTAAAGCTTGCCTGACTGAGGGGTGGAGCACCCCGTACCTGCATTGCACGAACCTCACGGGAGTCTGGAGGACGCCAAAACTATTTCGGGCGTCTTTCCCATTGGCGGGCCGTCACTAGGTGGAATTTGTAGTCTGCTGTCCATGAACATGTGTAATGGGATGGTATAAGGAGTTTTAGTGGGTAGGCCTCCTTCTCCCGAATCACTGTTGAGGCCTTCGGAACTGGACAAGGAGGCGAGAGCTGGGGAAACATAACTAGCAGGCTTCCCCCTCGTGCTGGTAACCGTAAGATGGATTTCCCATTGCATATAAAAAAGCACCTTAGATACCGCCTTCTTATTATCTGCGCACAAACACTTGCAATGCAAAACTGAGGCCCGACCGCCTAACCGATCGCTTTGACTTCGTGTGTGGTTTATGACGTCATCTTGTCGTTTCGTGCCGCCTATGAAAGCAATATCGAAAGCTATAGCCTTTAGCTTTTGATATTGCTTTCATAGGCGGTGCGAGGTGGCAAGATGACGTCATAAACTGTACGCGTAGTCAAAGCGATCGGTTAGGCGGTCGGGGGGCTGGTTGCCGGCTGAACCACGCTAAACTCCGGCGCATAGCTGCGGCGGCGTGTGTGATTGACATCTGTCTACCTGTTGTCTAACGATTTATCTTTTAATGAGGTGCGCGGACGCATGTATATAAAAAGTTTGCGAACTTTTTGTCAACTCCCTCCTATACGGCCCAATGGGATATGAAATACCTATGAATAATATTGCTAATTAATAGCAAGTAAACTTGGAGATTTTTAAGCAGCGTAGCGTACGTTGCAAGAATAACATAATGTTTTGTGACATGCTTTCTCTTACAAATTTTAGGAATTTGGCGTATGGATTAATTAACACAATTAACTTGGTCCACCAGTTTGTCATCATGACAACATTGTTAGTAGTTTTTTGTGTTCTATCTAGTGGTAAGCTAGCAAGTTCCAACGTGGTTGAGGATTCCGGGTCAAGCGCGCTTCACCTTCGCCCTTATCTTACTTTCCAGGTGATATAAAGGCTAATATTTTTTATTAAATCTTATGGGTAAGCACTTGGCCTACTTCTAGGGTTGCCAACCATACTTTAAAATAACGTATCCTACGTTATTTTCCATCCATGGGGATGAAGAATAAAGTATGGACTTTATTCTTTTTAATAAAAATAAAGTATGAAAAATACTTTATTTCCGACTAATGCGTGTGATAGGAAATACACATTGTACTGATTAATTTAATGATGTGTAATTTATTCACTATTAAGTTTAGAAGTGTTTAATTTTAAGAAAATCAGTTACAAATTGTTTTCTTTGCATTATTAGATATTTAAAACATTTTTGTAATAAATTTGGCGTTATTTGTATGGTTAATTTACGTTAAAAATACTCCGATACAAATCAGGTGATTTGACGCGCTGAGTCACACTTGTTTGTCACTGCCTATAAAAGCGCCGCCCCCTCCTTGCCCAGTTCAGTTGTTCGTCGGCATTCAAACGAAGCAGATCTCCCAAATAAGTTAAGTGTGAACAGTTATACTATTTTATTATTTATTATGTGCTTAGAAATTATAAAACGTTATGTATTATGCTTTACTATGTTGCAATATCATAGCTACTGATTTTATAAAAGAATCCACTGTGTTTAAAAAGCTTAGCTAAAATGAATTGATGGAATTAATGTCTGTAGTATTATTTATATAATAACAAGAAATACAATCATAGCAATAATATTGACTTTTATTCTTAGAATCTAAATAGCTCACCTTACATTAAAGTAATCACATGAAGATTATCATACTTGTTAGTTTGACACATTTTAATTAGTTTTTTTAAGTAATCTAGTAAAGTAGAAAGATCCTATTCGATTAAAATATGTGAAATACTCAGTAGTAACCTATAGGTAACAAATAGCATAATAAAATCTCACATCAGAAGTGGGATCTCACGTAAAGACCCACATAAGTGGACACGTATTGAAGGTAAGCATTACGTTATTTATTTAAATCTAAGATTAAAATTGAATTTATGCATTTATATTTTTCATTTTGTTAAATTTACTCAGTGATATTTAGTATAAATTTGTAAATCAATACTTGATCGGAGCTACTCTCCGATAGTATTGCTTTGTATCTGATTTTGCAAGATAGCACATGGCAGGAGCTACTCTTCTGTCGTGATGTTTTGCAAAAGTATTATAATGTAGTTTAGTGATGTAGATCGATACGTGATCGGTGCTACTCTCCGATAGTATTGCTTTGCATTTGTTTTTGCAAAATAGCACGTGGCGGGAGCTACTCTCCTGTCGTGAAGTTTTGCAAAAAAATAAAAAATAAATATAGTGTATTGAATCAGGTATTAAATATATTCTATTGAAATAAATTTGTGTATCGTTGCAACGTATAATCAAACATTATACGTATATAGCATTAAGTTTATGCGTATTATAACCGTAAGTCTATTATAATATCTATTTTATATTTTCAGAAAATGGATACTGCCTTGCTGACTAATCTACTGACTGCGATTCGCGAAGCTGCTACAGCCAGCCGCCAGCGTGATGATGATGTGGCGCTGCCACTATTTGATCCGGCAACATGTGACACTGGAGCTGATTCCTGGTGCAAGAAAATCGAGACACTTGCAAAGGAATTTAAGTGGAGCAGCATTACAACAGTTGCAAAAGCCGGTACGGCCCAGAGAGGCTCTGCATTATCTTGGTTCCAAACATGGGAACCCTCTAATGGTAGAACATGGGAAAATTTTCAATGTGATTTAACTGATTTATACCCGGAAAAAAAAATCTTACTGAAAAACTAACTAAGGCTGTTTTGTATTCTTCTGACTCTGCCGATTCTTATTGTGAATACGCTAGAGAAAAAATTAAGTTATTACGCAATACCAAGATAGCTTTTAGTGATAGTCAATTAATCGAACTAGTGTGTGGAGGCATTGCAGACGTCAATGTTAAGATGGCTTCCTTTAATAGCAGTGTTACAACCACCTCTGGGCTAGTTATTATTGTCCTTTAAATAAAATAACCGAAGCTAAACCTGCCACCACAGCTGACTCTAAATTAAATGTAGTCACATGTAATATTTGTATAAAAATGGGACATACAGATACGGTGTGTTATTTTAAATCACGTAATAATGAGATTAATTTTTTAGAAAAGCGAATCTAAAACTAACTCAAGTTTTTGTTAATGATTTAAGAATTGAATGTCTGATAGATACAGGAGCTGATTGTAGTATTATAAAAGAAAGTATAGTAAAACGTATTGGGTGTCATCTCATGCCGTGTAGTTTACAACTTCAAGGTATAGGACAAGGCAGTTTGCATGTTTTTGGCATAGTAACAATTCCAATTAGAAATAATGATGTTTGTGTAGATCTTGATTTTTATGTTGTTAGAGATTATGATTTTTCTTTTGATCTTCTTATAGGTAGAAACATCATTGAGTACCCCGACATTGAAATTATTTCGGATGGCAATGGTAGTAGGTTGTCACGAAAAGTCATATTTGGTTCCCAATTCAATTTAAACGTAGTACATGCCGATCATTTAACGACAGAATTTTTGGAATTGTCTTCTAGGATTAATCATTTACTCAGCGATCTTAAAAACAAAATTATTTCTATTTTTCAAAAACATTCAAATATTTTTAATAAAACTGGTGATGTACAAACTGGTGAGTTAAATATACGTTTAAAAAAAGATGACATTGTGTACTATCGACCTTATAGGCTAGCCCCAATCGAAAGAGAGAAAGTTAATAATATTATTACAGATCTTTTGAACAAAAACATTATTAGAGAGAGCGATTCCCATTTTGCCAGTCCCGTCCTCTTAGTGAAAAAGAAGGATGGTGGTGACAGAATGTGTGTTGATTTTAGAGCTCTAAATAAAATTATAGAAAAAGATCGTTACCCCCTACCCTTGATTGAAGATCAAATTGACAGGTTAGGTAATGCAAAGTATTATGTATCTATAGATATGAAAAATGGTTTTTATCAGATCGCAGTAGCAGCAGACTCGGTCAAATATACTGCCTTCGTTACACCGGACGGGCATTACGAGTTTTTGAAAATGCCTTTTGGTATTTGTAATGGACCATCTGTATTCCAAAAAGCAATAAATAAAGCGATTCAACACCTAAAATTCCTTCTCGTGTACATCGATGACATTCTTATACCGTTTTCTAACATTGAGGAAGGTATTTATTATTTATCACAAACTATTGAATCTCTCAGTAACGCTGGTTTTACAATTAATGTGAAAAAATGTAGTTTTTTTGTAGACAATATTGAGTATTTAGGCAGAAACATATCCAGCGAAGGAGTTAGACCTAGCGAAGTTAAAGTTTCAGCACTGACTAACGCCCCTCCTCCAAAAAATGTTAAGCAGGTTAGGCAGTTTATGGGCTTAGCCAGCTATTTCCGCAAGTTCATTCCTAACTTTGCTGCTCGTACAGCTTGTATTACAAAATTAACAAAAAATAATGCGAAATGGGAGTGGAGTGCTGAACAAAATGCTGCGAGAACTTATGTTATTGATTGTCTGGTATCTAAACCTTTGTTAACTATATTTAATCCAGAATTGCATACTGATGCAAGTGCTTTAGGTTATGGAGCAATTTTATTACAAAAAGTTAATAATGTAAATAAAGTAGTAGCTTACTATAGTAAAAAAACTTCCCCAGCCGAATCAAAATATTGCTCTTACGATCTAGAAACTTTAGCTATTTATAACGCTCTAAAACATTTTAGAGTTTATTTACTTGGCATACCTTTCAAACTCATAACTGATTGTAATTCAATTAAATCCACAGCAAATAAAAGGGATCTATCGCCAAGAGTGGCCCGTTGGTGGACATTTCTACAAGATTTTAATTTTGAAATTATATATAAAAAGGGAAAGTATATTAATCACGTTGATTTTCTTAGCCGCAATCCTGTGAATTCTGATTTAACAATACGTACAATTAATGTCATAAATGAATCTCGGCTTGCTTCTACTTCTGGTTCTAATGTTCTTCCCGCTAACACTGGCCGATCCTGGTTAGATATTGCCCAGCAAAATGACGTTGAAACACAAACCCTTATTGATCGGGCACAGGCTGGTGAATTAGATTCAAATCAATATATTATTAGAAATAATTTACTTTATTATAAAACTGAACCTGATTCTGAACCAAAATTGTATATACTACCAAAAGGTCATAGACTTAGTATTCTTAAACTATTTCATGACGAAAATTGTCATGTAGGATACGATAAAACTATACATAAAATTAGGGAAAACTTTTGGTTTCCAAATATGGCTTCGTTTGTTAAAAGATATTTATCTCACTGCTTAATCTGTGTCGAACGAAAAGGACATTCAGGGCCCAAGCAAGGACTTTTATATCCTATAGAAAAGACAGCAGTTCCATTTCATACGATACATTTAGACTGTACGGGTCCATTTCCACTATCCAGTGAAGGGTATAAATATGTATTATTTATTGTAGATGGCTTTACTAAGTTTTGTTTACTTAAGCCACTTAAAACGCTAACTGCACAGGAATTGATCCCAGTGGTTCGAGAAACCATTACAATATTTGGTACACCCTCACTTATTGTTACTGATAGAGGTACAAATTTCAGTTCCAATCAAATCAGAACCCTATTTAGAGATTTACAAATTGAACATCATATGATGGCCACAGGAACGCCAAGAAGCAACGGTCAAGTAGAACGGTACGTGGCTTCAGTTGCAAATATGTTAAACACCATGGTAACTGATTTGTCAGACTGGCCGAACTCTTTATGGAAAGCACAGCAAACAGTCAATACAACATTACAAAAAACTACAGGGTTTTTTCTCTCCATTTATTAATAGGTGTCAATGCAAACATACCATGTGTTCAAGCCCGATTAGATGACGTTCTTGAAAATTCTGAATCTAACATTAATTTGCAAGGTGATAGGGAATTAGCTCATCAGCGATTGTTACAAGCAGCCGAAAAATTTAAAGTACGATTTGATAAAGTAAGACGAAATAACAAAGTATACAGTCTAGGAGATTTAGTGTATGTTAGCCAAGATCACCGACGTAATGACAAATTAAAACCTAAATATAAAGGACCTTATGAAATCACGACCTTACTCGAAAATGACCGCTATGCTCTAAGGGGTAGAGGTACTCTTAGAAATATTGTGGTTGCAAAGGAAAAGATAAGGTATTGGCCAGGAGAATGGGTTGAGGAAAATGCTGTTGTTGAGGATATTTTAAACCATGTTTAATTAAATGTATTTTGCTAAGTTTATTTAGTTATTATAATTATCAATAAAAAAAAGTGTATAAATGTATAATATATGTAAAATGTAAATTAAAAAAAAAAAAAATCTATTACACTGGTTGGCCATCTGCCTGGTACTGGCCCGGCTTCACTCGCAGTGGGTGATCGGGTCAAATACCATGAGGCAGTTGACCATAACTCCACTGATGGTTGTTTTATTTGTGTTAGTCTGGCATAACAGGCAGGTTATGGGACTAACATAAACTAGAATATTGCTGTTGAGCCATGTGTTGGTACTGGTTTGGCTTCACCTTAAGCAAGTGATGGGACCAGATACCTAGAAACACTTGACTAAAAATAAATTAATGTAATGGTAAATAAAATAACGATGAAAAAAAAAAAATGTGTTTATGATTTAAGTTTATGGTACTTCGAGGACGAAGTACTGTCAGTATGGCCGTGATAGGAAATACACATTGTACTGATTAATTTAATGATGTGTAATTTATTCACTATTAAGTTTAGAAGTGTTTAATTTTAAGAAAATCAGTTACAAATTGTTTTCTTTGCATTATTAGATATTTAAAACATTTTTGTAATAAATTTGGCGTTATTTATATGGTTAATTTACTTTAAAACACTCCGATACAAATCAGGTGATTTGACGCGCTGAGTCACACTTGTTTGTCACTGCCTATAAAAGCGCCGCCCCCTCCTTGCCCAGTTCCCGAGCCCGACGACGCAATTACAGTTGCGAATGCCCCCCCGCCCGTTCCTCCAAATGACAGCACACATTTACAGAATACACTAAACATGCACACTGTTTTATCAAATCAAATCAAATCAAATATCTTTATTTGCGAGAATACAGGTCACAAGTACAGTTGTTGGGTTATTTTACTTCGAGCCAATGCATTCTACCAGTTTACTGGTGTGCAAATATTAATTAAAATTTTATTTAGGCCCAAGACACCGTACTCGTAGAACAAGGGTACGAAGAACCGGTTCACACGCGCTCTATGCCAGGCACAGTCATGTGCCTGGGAGCTCCTCCTCTCCTCCTCCACGGCCCGGTCTACCCGAGCCGAGGTCCGTGCCTTTAGAGGCGCCCTCGGGTGGTTCCGCTCCCCGATCCGATCCGAACCCTTCGGAGACTCTGGAAGGGCACGGGGACGCGCACTTTTAAGTGTGCGATGCCGTACCCCTCTAGAAATCCTCTGAAGGTGTTTCGTTTCAACACGGCTTGAGGTACCCTTTACGTACCTCGCCGCCCCTAAAACAAGCCCGGTGAAGCTGGAAATGCCCCTCGGCAACCAGCAGTCTCTCTCCAAAAAAAAAAAGTTCAGTTGTTTGTCGGCATTCAAACGAAGCAGATCTCCCAAATAAGTTAAGTGTGAACAGTTATACTATTTTATTATTTATTATGTGCTTAGAAATTATAAAACGTTATGTATTATGCTTTACTATGTTGCAATATCATAGCTACTGATTTTATAAAAGAATCCACTGTGTTTAAAAAGCTTAACTAAAATGAATTGATGGAATTAATGTCTGTAGTATTATTTATATAATAACAAGAAATACAATCATAGCAATAATATTGACTTTTATTCTTAGAATCTAAATAGCTCACCTTACATTAAAGTAATCACATGAAGATTATCATACTTGTTAGTTTGACACATTTTAATTAGTTTTTTTAAGTAATCTAGTAAAGTAGAAAGATCCTATTCGATTAAAATATGTGAAATACTCAGTAGTAACCTATAGGTAACAAATAGCATAATAAAATCTCACACGTGCGTTAGAACGGAATATTCTTGTTGACTTAATTTCTGAACTACTGAATGATACTCAGACTCAAGTGGCGTGAAACGAGACGCATCGCTTAAATTAAAAAATTTGGAAAATACTTCATTTTTTCTTCAAATCCTTTTTTTATACTAGTTAGTGATAGATTACTTTAATTTCCTGAAAAATAGCAACCCTACAACCCAACCTACATCTCACCTGGTGAGAAGGTCTCACCTGGTGTTAGGTGATGATAAGGCCGAAGGTGGAAGCGCACTTCATCCGGAATCCTCAACTAGTGAGGAACTGGCTATCTTATCTCTATCTGCCGGAACACAACAATGCTACAAACATTGATGTTATGGCGACATGTTTAGATGATATGGTGGTAGGTAGCTAGCTAGGCGGACAAACAAGCCCTACCACCAACCAAACCGTGTACACAAACACGTACCTACTCCCCGCTGGGAATCGAAACCGCGACCTTTGGTTCTAAACCGATGGTCTTAATCACTATGAAAATCTGAAAGTTGCTTTGCAAGATCGCAACCCAAACGCGCTTGCGCTAGCACTGAAACTTATTTAAGTCTAGATCAGGCAAACAGGATATACAGACTTAAGAGAGCAAGTACCTATTCAAAGTGTCTTAGAATATAACAATGTTAATAGCGGCCATGTTAATTACCTCAATAATTGGATAGATTCCTTTATAACATAAATTATGGCAGGAGGTGGAGCGGAAAGGTCGAATTCGAACAGAAAATGCGATTTAATACTTAACATGAAACCAATTTTGTTATACATTTGACAAACTAAAAATCAATCTAAAACAACACGAAGGTCTGAAGTCATAAAGTTCTGATCGCAGTGACTAGTTGGCTACTTATAATGTTGTGTTGAATATAAGCTTTGTCCCAATAAGTAGGCGAATATTTCGTTGGTGAATTAGCAATAAATTTGTGGTTATATATCGGTTAACATTCTAGTAGGCCGGAGGGCACCGATTGGTTGATTGTGTACGGTAGGCGAGGCGGGGATGTGCTAACTGCTTGGCCTTGGCCGATTTAATGATCACGTTAAGTACCTCTGTGGTCTAGCGGTTAGACTACCATCTTAGACTCAAAGGTCTCTGGTTCACTTCCCTACATGTTGTATACTGGGTTTGGTAGGTGGTAGATTTACATCTAAGTTCGCCTTGTTAGCTACCACTAGGGTCGCCAACCATACTTTAAAATAACGTATCCTACGTTATTTTCCATCCCCATACTTTATTCTTTTTAATAAAAATAAAGTATGGAAAATACTTTATTTCCGACTAATGCGTGCGTTTCAACGGAATGTTCCTGTTGACTTAATTTCTGAACTACTGAGTGATACTCAGACACAGGTGAAGTGAAACGAGACGCAACGCTAATTTCTGAACGCACTAAAAACAATAAAAAATTATAAGATAGTGCCAAGAGTACAAGGAAATATGTTTTTAAACATTTAAATAAATCAATTTGGAAAGTACTTTATTTTTTCTTCAAATCCTTTTTTATACTAGTTAGTGATGGGTTTACTTAAATTTCCTGAAAACTAGTTGGCAACCCTAGCTACCACCTACTAGTATTTTTAACCGCCTCTGTGGTCTAGTGGCTAAAACCAAAGGTCACCCAGAAGTATCACAGGTTCGATTCCCAGCGCTACCCCGCTGACATGACATGTTTGTGTACTCGGTTTGGTACAGGCGATAAGATAGAATGCTAGGAGTTACGTTCAAATAAACGCAATAATCCTTCCAATAACATACATTTTGTTCCAAACTAAGCGCCTATGTATCTACGTCACATTTTAATCCGTAACAGATAATTTATGTGCATCATACCAAGATCGCGTATCGTTAATAAATCTCTTTATGGGTCATTGTGAGCGGTCAATCTCGGCGTGGGTAGGTAGGTATGCGGTAAAATTTATGCGTTTACCTACCGCACAAAATTAAGAGCTTGCAGAAGGCAGGACTCGTAAAAACGCGCTCGAACACAGCTAGAGTTATAAAGAACTCGAGTCTGAGTCCTAAATTTTGAGCTCGGCTGACAAATTGCACGACACGATTCCTAACAACAAGACTCTAAGACTAGAGCACTCAAGTCTATATTGAGATCTTGATCGCAACATGAGACTCGAGTCTTCTTTAGCGCTCGAGTCGTTTTTACGCGGCGAGCTTTTGAGACTTGAGCTCTTTGTAGGACTCGAGCTCTTTATAAAACTTGAACTCTTTTTAAGACTCGAGTTCAATTTTGGCGCTCGAGTTTTCATAAAAGGACTGAAGCTCGGCTCGACTCAAGACTCCGAGTTTAGTTAGTTTTTTTTTGTTTTTTTTTATTGTGGCACGCCAAAATGGCCTCATCCTGCCTGATGTAAAGCAGCCAGTGAAGCTCACTAAGTCTTATAAAATTGAGCCGAGTCTATCGAATTAAGACTAAATAGTACTACTCGAGTTCTTTACAACACTAAACACAGCACACATAGACAACCACTCACGGGTACAGACTCAACAGTAGCTGCAACAGTGGCTGTCGCAATCGACTGTCTTTCCAATCCACACCATCTTGATGGATGGCGGTCTGCTACTGTTCGTTTCTCACGTAATTTTTTACCACGAACTACAGTGCTGCGGAACCAGCTCTCGGCGGCGGTATTTCCGGACCATTACGACTTAGGGATTTTCAAGAAACGAGCTTATTCCTTCCTAAAAAGCTGGCAACGCATCTGCGATTCCTCTGGTTTTTCCATGGGCGGCGGTGATTGCTTCCCATCAGGTGACCCGCCTGCTCGTTTGCCTCTTTCTAATATAAAAAAACTCGGACTGGGTGCCAAGTGCGAGTTTTATTCGCCATTCGATCACGTTAACAAAAAAACGAGAATTTGTATGGCAAAATGTTAACTCAATTTTCGTTGTCATGTAATCGAATGAATACGGATAGTCACACTAGCTAGGCACCCTGTTTCCGCTGCAGCTAAAATCCGTGTCCGACCAAGCATCTATGTGGGTGAATTACTTCTATTTAAGCTGTGGGTTTCTTGCGCCCATTCTTCTCCACAGCTAAAAATTAGAGGGTAGTAGGTAAAAAATGTATGGACGATTCAAACGCACTTTTAGTAAAATGTTTTTGTTTTGTTTATATAATTTTTAACGCAAATTTTGTTACGAACAAATTACAAATACACAAATGTTGAAAAAAAAATCACTTTTCGTAAGTTTATTTGGATAAAAAAAATTACTTTGACTATGAGTTGCTCGAGCGCGGTATGTTTTAAGCTTACATTCTGGGTCCTCGTTATTGTGTGGCGTGGATCTGTGGTGAAATTTATGCGTTTACCTAACGCTTCTGGTTTTTTGTAAGCCGATATGTCGCGAGGAGACGGACAGAACGGTGTTTAAATAGATGCGTATGAGTGAAATATGACCGGCCATTTTGTATGTTTAACCGCCTCTGTGGTCTAGTGGTTAGACCAACTCCCCTAGACAAGTGGCATAACGCTAATAGAATAGAATGAAATAGAATTTTTATTGTACGGGATTGACTTATGTCAACGATAATTATATAAAACGTTTTTTGTTTTGTTTATATAATTTTTAACGCAAATTTTGTTGCGAACAAATTACAAAAACACAAATGTTGAAAAAATTTCCACAAGCTAATGAGCTAATGAGATAATGAGCTGTTAATGACAGTAGTTGTTGACATTGAATGGGCGCCTTTGGCTTTCAAAGTAAAAAAGTAAATAGTGTTGAATAATTTCGGCGGGCTGGTTAGAACCACGATAGCTCAATTGGGAGAGCACCTGACCCGGTATGTCAGAAGGGTGCAGGTTCAAATCCTGCTCATGGAAATTTTTACAACATTTGTGTTTTTGATAATTATATAAATGACGTATAAACGTCGAACGTACGACGTATAAATGTATGACGTATAATAAATGTATGATGTATGACGTATAAATAGAAAGATTATTGTATGGGATTGCCAACAATAATCTTTCTATTCTAATAGCGTTATGTCACTTGTCTAAGGGGGCAGGGTGTTTAACGGGCAAATGCTATTTTTATTGGTTTGATGTATCCTAAGAAGTGAGGAACTGGAGAAATTGATGATTCTGGCTGAAGAGCGCTTCTCATTCTGGTCAGTAAACCAGATAAGGACCTATGTTTAAGAAGTATTAGCAAGTGAGATGAAGGGCATGTTGCGTTTCGTTTGGTGGTTAGTTTTTTTTAATTTAAATTGTTTCGTTTTCGACATATGTGCAGTTACAATACGAATACAATACTGTTACTGAATACTGTTACTGTCAGTTACTGAATACAATACGAGTTGAGTATCGAAATGAAACACAGTGGCGGTAATCAAAGTAACATTAAAAAAACGATAGCGAAGTTTAAAAAGAATAAAATCTATGGTATTGACATAAGATTGACCACGTGATTTGGCGCGGCTTATGTCAATACCATACATTTTATTCTTTTCGGACTTCGCTATCGTTTTCTTAATGTTACTTTGGCTAATCCTACTGGAACGCGAATAAAGTGTTTTGTGTAGTGTAGTGTACGTATAAAGGATAACAAAATATACTGCTAGGGCTCTTAATAGTTTATTTTCAATATTTTGTCAAAAAACCAGATTTACCTATCCGTTACCAAAGCCAGTCTATTGACAAAACGCTTAAGAGTGTTTAAGTTGCATAACGATTAATTACATAACGTTTATCTTGCAACATCGCTGTTTAAGCGGCCCTCCAAAGCCCTACAGATTACAATATAGTTGGGAGCCACACAGGTCGTCATCTGACATCAGGTGGCTTCCTGCTGCCGACAGATTCCAATGAAAGATAAAGGTAGTTACAAAACCATTCGCAAAGCCACTGGCATGGGAGTAAGGGTGGACACACACTTTCGATTCTGTGTCGGAGGTATCTGGCTCTCTAATAAAGCAAGTAAGTAAGTAAACAGCCTATAACTGTCCCACTGCTGGGCAAAGGAATCATTGAAATTAAGTCATCGCTACAATTGATGGGTAATGGCTTAATCATCACGCTTGCCAAATGCGTTTTGCAAACTAGGGCTTTTTATCGAAAAATCTGAAATACATTTTGCTCGACCTAGGAATTGAACCTAGAACCTTCAGGTATCGGTCTGAGCGTTATAAAGCAAAAGGCGTAATAAAGCAAAGGCCTCTTTTTTACTGGACTGCATCAGAAGGAGGGTTATGTTTTTCGAGCGTATTTATGTATGTATGTATGTATGTATGTGTGTCTGTTTCTTTGGCACGCCCTACAGCCCGGAGTGACATAGGCTATAAAAAAAACCGGAATATACTTAATAAATAAAAAAATAAAAAGTTTGAAATAAAACAAATTATAAAAAATAAAACAAAAACCCGACTGCTAAAACAACTACTTATACAAAAAACAATTATATACTCGTAAAAACCAGACTAACATAAAAAATAACTGCAAAGAAAAAAAGCTGAAAAGAAAAAAATAAGCTCTACGATCGAACCGAATCGAACGGGGACAATCATCAACCAAGCGGCCGTGCGTAGCTAGTTCAATTAAATCCGCACTCTTTTGGTTGTTGATTGTCCCCGCTTGTGACAACTCAATCAATATTCAATGTATTTATAAATACTCATTTATTATAGATTTTATTATTGAAGTATAGGTATCGGACAAGGAAAATATTCGGGTTTCACGGTGCATTCAACATTGCTCAAATTGAATTCTGGGATCGTAGAGCTTGTTTTTTTCTTTCCAGTTTTTTTCTTTGCAGTTATTTATTTTATGTTAGTCCAATTTTTACGAGTATATAATTGTTGTTATATAGTTGTTTTGGCAGTCGGGTTTTTTGTTTTGTTTTAATAATTTTTGTTACTTTTTTTGAAATGAGATTGCTGGTCTCTGCTCGCTCTGATGGTTATTCTGTGCTGCGGCGTAACCTGTTTTTTAGAGGCAAGAAACCAAAGGTTTCTCAAGCCGTAGCAATAAATCCTCCTTAAAGGGTTTCTAGAGGGGATGACATCACGCAAGATTATCACGAGATTCCCCGACTCTACTAGATTCTCCGAGGCATTCAGAATTTCTTTACTGAGCCGGCAAACGAGCATATGCCTGTCTTACTGAAGCGACGCTTATGACACCAAGTTGAATGTACGCGTGATACACGCGCTCGCTGATGACGCTGAAGCTTCAGTTCTTATGCTTTCCTGGCCTGTAATTGCACAGGATCTAGAACTCAGTATTTATATTTGGGAAACTAACATCAGATCATTTTTAGGAAGCAAAAACAATGAAATGAAGTGAAATGAAATGAAATGAAATGAAATGAAATGAAATGAAATGAAATGAAATGAAATGAAATGAAATGAAATGAAATGAAATGAAATGAAATGAAATGAAATGAAATGAAATGAAATGAAATGAAATGAAATGAAATGAAATGAAATGAAATGAAATGAAATGAAATGAAATGAAATGAAATGAAATGAAATGAAATGAAATGAAATGAAATGAAATGAAATGAAATGAAATGAAATGAAATGAAATGAAATGAAATGAAATGAAATGAAATGAAATGAAATGAAATGAAATGAAATGAAATGAAATGAAATGAAATGAAATGAAATGAAATGAAATGAAATGAAATGAAATGAAATGAAATGAAATGAAATGAAATGAAATGAAATGAAATGAAATGAAATGAAATGAAATGAAATGAAATGAAATGAAATGAAATGAAATGTGTTTATTAGAACTAGGGCATGCAATTATCCGCTCATTTTAGTATTCGGATAATTTGGATACTTGGATAACGTTATTCGGATAAAATCCGGATAATACGGATCATTTGAATAGGATATTGATAAAAATAAAATTTAACCATTTTATCATCAATCATCATTTATATTCAGTAATTAGATAACCTGCCATGGCATAAATAAAATAAAGTAAAATAATCAACAATAAGTAGGCATACCAAACAAGTAGGCAACAAAAGAAGTAATAAAAGGGGTTTGCTCAATTTTGTTCGGGGATTGGCTTTAATTTTTTTTCTAGCGGCCACTAAAGTTTTTACTGCTATTTATTAGTACTATATTTAAGATATATGGCTGCTAAAAAAAACGGTTCTAAGTTATATCGGAGCCGAGCTATACAGTGTCAAATTCAAGGTGCACGAACATTTTGTTTTATTTTATTTTTTATTAAAATGGATACAGAGTCAACGTATATAATCAATAACAATTCGGATTCGGTGTAAGCGAGTGTTGCGGACGCGCCGCCTAGTTGGAAGTGGGGCCACCGGGCGCCGGCGGCGCCCCGTGTCCCCCGATGCGCCGCTGCCGGTCCCCGCGTACCGAGTGTTGACAGTATGCGAAGTTATGTATTGCAGATTACATGTTTTTGTACATATTTCCAATAAAACATCAACAAGATAAAGAGTCTATCAAGAACAGATAGTAAATAATATAATTGAACTGCCAATGTCAACCTAATTAAATCTTGTAGATTTAGTTTTGTTCGGTTTAGTTTATTTTTGTTCGGTTTAGTTTTGTTTTGTTTGGTTTTGTTTTGTTCTGTTTTGTTTTGTTCGGTTTTGTTTTGTTTGGTTTAGTTTTGTACGGTTCAGTTTTGTTTGGTTCGGTTTAGTTTTGTTTGGTTTGGTTTAGTTTTGTTTGGTTCGGTTTAGTTTTGTTCGGTTTATTTTTGTTTGGTTTAATTTTGTTCGCTTTATTTTTGTTCGGTTTAGTTTATTTATTTATTTAGAACATCAACGTATTTTACATCAGAAAAACATAGGGACAAACATAAAAAAAAGAAAACTAGATGCAAATACAATCAGAGGTGAAGACCGCACGCAATTGCACATTAAATACTCAATCTAAAATTTAACATTTCAACATTTATAAATAAAAACATTAGAATTACATTAAGATGAAAAATTAATTGACAATAAACATACGCAACAAAAAAAAAATAATACCGCTATTGAAAATAAAATAATATTTAATTTAATATTGAAAGTTTTGTTCGGTTTCGTTTTGTTTTGTTCGGTTTTGTTTTGTTCGGTTTTGTTCAGTTTTTTTTGTTTGCAGTTTGAACGTCATCATCATCAGCTTTAAAAAATCATTTATTTGAATTTTTTTATTTAAACAAATACAATGCTGCTTAATGGCATCAGGAATAGGTAATGTTCGTCTTTCAGTCGGATTCTGGGCAAACCTCGAATTACTTCTTGCATTATGCAATAGCTGGTTTTGTTGGAGAAGCCAAATGCCGCAACGTCTTTTGCGTTTGGGTTTAGGATGTAATTTTCGCAATGCGATTTCACTAAAATGGGTGATCAATTCAAAATTCAAAAATTCAAAATTCAAAATCATTTATTCAGTTTAGGCTACAAATAGCTCTTATGAACGTCATTGTATGCCATCGGTTCGTAAGTCTATCTACTCTGGGCGGGAGATCTTGTACTGAGAAGATAATAAAAAATATATCGAACACCTCCGTGCTTCAAAAGGCATTTTTAATTTTAAACCATACGTTTTCCCAATATAATTATATATTTATTTACTCATAACAAAAGTTGCAATCGCAAGTGCGTGCTGCACAGTTAGTATAACGCAACGCATAATAGCTTTAGCTATCTGGGTAGCATCGCGGGCGCGGCAGCAGGCGCGTCAATCAGTCCCCAGATATCTTATTGTGTAAATGTCTAGGCTGGCTATACGACTTACACACAAAATAAGGAGACTGCAGAAGATAATATAGATTTAAAAGAATATTTTTTTTGGTCACCCATTTTGGTAAGATCCCATTACGCTCATACATAAATACAACCTCTCACGGGCAGGGAATCTCGCAAACGCTGTGCTCGGACTGTTCCAGGTGCTGCAACTGCGAGCTGTACAGTCAACAGCAAAGGTAACTGATGATTGGTCAAGCTTCAAAATAGAATAGAATATATTTATTTTGCGTATGAACAGGGTACATGGGGAGATGTTATAACATTGTTAGGCTCATCCTATTCATCATTGAAAAACAATAAAATTATAAATTACAAACATCAATCAAAATTCATTTAAGGCTGTATGGTGTAGTTCCTCTGCCTTTTTTTGAACAACTATAAAATTAATTAAAATTCTGTCTGATCCATAGCGGAAAACTTATTTCAAGGTTTTTTTTTAGAAGAGTTAGAAGAGTTTGAGTTAGAAGTAATAGGATATAAAATCAGTATGAAAATCAAAACTTTTTGAACGCATATCGAAAAACCTTCGAGTGTCTACTAGTACCTGCAGACTTTGCCTGTAGTTTTAAAGAAAATACCGACTTACACTATCGAAATTAATTAATTTTGAAATCTAGTAAAAATCATCTACTTTTGCTGTTGACTGTACTCTTAGTGCAACGAGAAGTGAGCGAGCTTACATCTCCGGTAACTTATCTGGATATTAAATTCAAATTCAAATTCGAAATCATTTATTCAGTTTAGGCTACAAATAGCTTATGAGCCATCGGTTCGTAAGTCTATCTACTCTGGGCGGGAGATCTTGTTAGAAGAACCGGCAAGAAACTCGGCAAGTGTCAAGCTCTTTTCTCTCTTACAGCGTCATAAATATTGAAAAATGCCCTATCATAAAAGGACACTTTCCTTCACAAATAAAAACAGAAAAAATAAAGGACAATCACAACCTGTAAAAAAAACACAAAAAAAGAAAAAATAAATAAATTAAATATTTAAGTTTGCAAAAACATCATAATTACCAATTTAATTTTTTACAATGTCATACAGTACAGTAAAAGTCAAAACCTGTCTATGAAAAAACAAAGTTAAACTATAGTTAATAATAATAAAAATAAGACAAGTACGCAAGAGCAGACCATGACATGAATCATTCATCATTAGGTACTTAGTGGACTATACGTGTCCACGGGGCGACTCGTTCGAGACACTAGTCTAAAAAGTACCGGATGAGGAATGCGCTTCGGCGCGTCCTGATCTGGCGTTATGACCTGACGCAGATGGTCCCTTGTGCTTGCGCAAGGATGTCTGACACCTAACTTTATATTAACCTAACGGTTGGTGGGGGTGTCAGTATAAACTATAAAGTCGTGTGTAGCGGGGATGTTCCGGGTGCCTATAGTTCCATTCGCCATGCGGAGAACTTGTACGGCAAAATTTTAACTCTCCACGTATTCCACCAGGAAGCGCTACTTCAATGCCATACAAAGAAGATGTTCGTTTTTGGGCCCTTATTTTATTAGTTTTGAAGTGATGCTTTTCTGATAGACCTGTCTTCTGAGATGATGTTTCCAAAAATAAAAAATATATAAAAACCCCCCAACATAGTTTAAAAATATTTAAAAACTTGAAATCTTGTTTTCTTCATCAAGCTTTTCTTATTATTTTTGGGTCCTAATGAAAGTTTTAAGTGTTTATTATATATTGCTGAACTTATTTATACATTCTAAAAGGTATTTTAAGGTTTCAATGCAATTTCCTGAAAATGAAACCATGCGGTTGCCGGCTGTAATGAATATTACTATTGCATTACTAATTTAAAAAATAAGATTTGACACCTGACATTGACAGTTTACTTCACGAAGTCGTCAAGACATTAGAAAAGCGAAGTTGCCAAGGTAGAAAAAGTTAGGTTAGGTTGCTATTTTATGAATTTTTATTATCTGACCTTTTTTATTATAATACAATGTTTGGGTATGTTTTAAAAAGATATGAATACATGCAAAGGTTTCTTATTGTGTGCTCTTTTCATAAAATATAATTTTATCACTGTAAGAATTAGGGGGCCCAGCCTCCATACAAAAATGGAACATCCAATGAAATGGTAATCGAATGAATACGGATAGTTAACAAAAGTCGCACTAGGCACTCCGGAGCTGCAGCGCTATTCTGCAAAACAGCGTCGAACTCGACGTTGAACTCACTCATAACTTGCAAACGAATTTCAACCTACTTTTTAAACAGTAATAAAGTCTACATCCGTTTGCAAGTTATGAGCGAGTTCAATGTCGAGGTCGACGCTGTTTTGCTTAGAGAAATAGCACTGCTGTTCCGTGCGTGTCTGTGAGACTATGTGTGCGTTACCCAAGCGCGATTCGATTAAGTTTAAGTTTAACCTTCTGGGTCTATTTGTTTTGTGACTTGCATGCTACTAAAAGCACAATTCGCTCTTTGTGGTAGCTTTCTTATTTGCGATACTATTTCGAATTCAAATTCAAAAAACATTTATTCGCAAAAGCACAGAAATCAATTGAAATAGTAAGGATGAATAAAAATATGAAAAACAAATACAAATTAGTAAAATACTACAAAATAAAATAAAAATTAAAATTAAATTAAAATGGTATGGTTACAAAATTACACGGCATCATGCCAGCGATGAAGCGTCACTTAAATACTCAAATTACAGTTACCCTTTTAGTTAAGTAACGTAAGTTATTAGGTACCTATTTGTGCGTTTTATTTAAATTAATTTCGCAGTAGATTCAACAACACTGGCACTGGCGCCATACACTTATGAATCGATGGCGTAGTGACTTGCGCAAGAGTTCAAACGTTACCTAAAACGAGTAAAGAATTTCCAACACAATAAATTAACATTTGGAGCGCACACGTCAACAAAGACATGCTTTACGTCGACTCGAGTTATCATAACAAACAACTTTATGCCCTCGAAGGCAAACTAAATCAACAATCCTATTATACAAGTCGATGCGTTTTGTCGTAAATACCATAAACACCGTCGAAATTCGTGCTGCTGCGTCTGTTGAATTCGATAAATCATACCATGTTGTAATACCACACGACTTTAATCCTATCAATATAGCACAATATAACGAGACTGCAGAAGGTAACCTTCAAACAAACGCGCACGAACAACGAACACCATAGACAACCTCTCACTGACACGGATCTTAGACCATCTCTGACCAGTCTGAGCGCATGCAGCTGTTGCGAGATTCCCCGATCCGGTCCAAACCCTTCGGAGAATCTAGTAGGCGCGGGGACACGCACTAGTGCGTGATGCCGAAAAGAAAACCTCCGAAGGTGATTCGTTTCACACGGCTTGAGGAACTTTTTAAGGGGCCTATTACATTTTGCCCGTGATTTTTACATAAAATGCCCAATTCCGGAGTTTTTGTTCAGAGAAACTGAAACCCTTAGACAATTTTGACTTATTGTATGGTGGAGAATAGTATTAGTATAATTCGTTAGCGGCCTCGCTCTCTGCAATTTTCCCTGATCTATTTATATAAAGCCAAAATTCCGAAGCCAGTTTTAATTAAACACCTGACGGCAATTTTCAAGCTCATGGATTGAACTACTGTACTAAGCAAACGAAATGAAAAATGTATAATAATATCTCTTAAATAGTGGTTAAGTTCGTAGCAGCTTCGGAATTTCGAAATATAAATGGAATTTCTACAAAAAAAATCCCAATCGTAGCTATAAAACGTTCAGAATTAGCTGTAAATATCTCCTTACTCCATTAATATTATTAAGTTAATGGTTCACCAGATTTCAAATTATATACTTTTTTTTAAAGATAAAAAATTATTGAACATCAATTAAATGTAATTACAACTGCACAAAATGCCACTTTTGCGATGCGTCGTCGGCCGCTCGTAGTACTGAGAAAGCGCGAGCGCGCGCATTTTGTGATAGGCCTCTTAAGTTTCTCGCCGTCCCCAAACAAGCCCGGTGAAGCTGAAAATGCCGTCTGAGGCAATCAGCAAACTCTCTCCAAACAAAATGTTGCGAGATTCCGTGTCCGTGACAGGTTGTCTATGTGTGCGTTGCTTAAGCGCGTTTGTGTGAAGCTTGCCTTCTGCATTCTCCTTATTTTATAAATATAGGTAGAGGAATGAGCGCGCTACGAGATATTCTCGTTCGTTTGCGATGCGATACACTGAGGTTGCCAGATGTGAAAATTGTAAATTACAATTTAAGTACAATTTTGACGTGTTGACATTGGCAACATGAACAAAAAACACGCGGAAATGTTTGTATCGTAATGTGTTGTGCTGAGATTTTTGTGTTATTTATGGGCAATATTTTTGTAATTTTTTTGTTTAAATTTTTTATTGTTAGTTAATTGTACTATGTCATCATCATCATCGTCACCCATATGCCGCCCACTGCTGCGCATAGGCCTCCCCCAAGGATCGGTCCTGCACTGCCCGCATCCAGCAGCTTCCCGCTACCTTGACATCGTCGGTCCACCTTGTAGGGGGCCTTCCCACGAAACGTCGTCCGGTGCGTGGTCGCCAATCGAGAACATTTCCGCCCCAACGGCCATCGGTTCTCCGCGCTATGTGTCCCGCCCACTGCCACTTCAGCTGAGCAATCCTCCGAGCGATGTCAGTTGTTTTAGTTCTCCTGCGGATTTCATCGTTTCTGATTCGATCTCGCAGGGAAATACCAAGCATCGCTCTCTCCATTGCTCACTGGGTGACCTTGAGCCTTCTTATGAGACCCATAGTAAAGGACCACGTCTCACTCCCGTATGTAATCATTGGCAACACACACTGGTCAAAGACTTGTCTGGAGACATTGAGGAATTTTGGATGGGAATACATCACGTAACTTCCCTAATGCAGCCCATTCGATCCGAGCTGGATTCGTCGAGAGATCTCTTTCTCGAAGTTGGACCGACCTAACTGAACCATCTACGTCTGTCCCAGGTAAACGTAATGGTCAACAACATCGAGTGTAACGTTCCCAACATTAACTCTTTGAGAAGCATTACTGAGATCTTCGAGCATTGTGTTCAGGTCTTCCAAGGTCTCAGCCATGAGAACCACATCATCGGCAAACCGAAGGTTTGTGAGATAATCGCCATTAATGTTGATGCCGTATCCTTTCCAGTCTAGAAGCTTGAAAATATCCTCCAACGCATGGCAGCTGTGAACAATTTCGGAGAAAAAACGTCTCCCTGTCTCACACCTCGCTGTAGTTGGATAGGATTAGAGATTTGGTTCTATAATCGGACCGACATAGTGGCATTTTGGTATAAGTACCTCAGCACCTCGATAGTGTAGTCCACATGGCACCCCCACCACCACCTTGGCAAAAAGCAGCGTTGAAACGAAAATCTTTTTAAGAATTTAACTTACGTTTTAAGTAAGTAAGTAATTGTGGTTTCTTAGATATTATTTTATCCTGATATTTCGAAACACGGATACAATAATATAAAACAGTGATTTCTCTTAATGTGTATGTAGTGTTCGCGTAAACGTAAACAATACACAAAGTAGCTTTTTAATAAAATCCTTACTTAAAAAAACTGTTACTTAGTCGGTATACTATTCAATATACAATTTTGTAGTTCATATCAGCTTATTTTACCTTATGATTTCAACATATTCGTAATCTAGTTACAACTCTCCATTAAATAAATAAATCATTTGGATGGGATCTCTCTCGAGTCTCGACACTTATCCGGTTCATATTCTTACCACAAGAGATATTGCTACAGAGCAAGCTGGTGTGAATTTATCTATGATATTAGAACGGAGTTTACTAAACTTATTTTTAGCTGCGTCTGTGGTCCGGTGGTTAGGTCACCGGTCTTAGACCCAGGGATGCCGTTCGATTCCTTGTTTCCCAGCGGAGGTACCCATATACCTAGTTATGATTAGGCTTGGTTTGGTTGGTGACATGGAATAGTAATAAAGACATTTGTGTGTTTTTGTAATTTGTTCGCAACAAAATTTGCGTTAAAAATTATATAAACATTTTAGTAATAAAGAGTTAGTATCAGTTGGTCTAAGTAGCAACTGGTCTAAAACGCAACTGGTCTAAGTAGCAACTGGTCTTTGTATACTTAGCAACTGGTCTAAAACACAATTGGTCTAAAATGACTTCCAAAAGCAAATATTGCCCTTTTAATCTCTTAAGTTTCTCGCCGCCCCCAAACAAGCCCGGTGAAGCTGAAAATGCCGTTTGAGGCAATCAGCAAAATCTCTCGAAAAAAAGGTTGACTGAATTGAAAAATATGTATGAAAAGTAGACAAAATCAACGTTTCGTAGTCCCCTAACTTCTCCTCCAAAACTGGACCGATTTAATTACTTTTTTCATCAAAAATTAAAAAAAGGCTTTGGCTGCGTCCCTATGTTTTGCTTTTTTTTATATAATCTCGTCAAATTTGGGAAACACAGCGGAAAATCTGGTCAATTTTTAATGTTTTTAATAATTAATTTATGAAAAAAAAGAAAACATAGAGACACAGCTAGCCAAAGCCTTTCTTTAATTTTTAATGAAAAAAGTAATTAAATCGGTCTAGTTTTGTAGGAGGAATCAGGGGACTACGAAACGTTGATTTTGACTACTTTTCATACATAATTTTTAATTCAGTCGACCTTAGTGTTTCCTCTTAGGTTCCTTAATCCGTGTGAAACGAATCACCTTCGGAGGTTTTCTAGCACTCGACCGCGAAATGAGCGAGGTCATTAATGAGCCCTCTTAACTCACAACGATATTTTTCATTGTTGAGGCTCGATCGCGACGGCGGCGTTCAACCTGTTAAGTAAAAATATTACATACTAACATAGTTCATAAGCTTTCGTTGTTACTAACTCTATATATGAATGCAAATCTGTCGAGCCTCAACTATGAACATTATCGTTGCGAGTTAAGAGGGCTCATTAAATAAAATAAAATAAAATAAAAATCATTTATTTCGGACAGGGTCCATATAGTGTTAGTAACAATAATCTCATAAGCTATGTTAGTACAAAAATTGGTTAAATGTAATTTTACTGTCTTTGACGAGCTGGACGCGAGTCCAGTGCTGCACTATAGCACTGTCTACGTCCAGTCTCGCCGCGACGGTCTTCAGGAGGCTGTTGGTGCTGCCACGCACACGCCGCATCAGGGACGCAATGGGTTTTCTGATGATAGCAGAGAGGCTATCAACCTCTGCTGTAGCTAGCATTCATTGAATTCATAATTAATGACCTCGCTCATTTCGCGGTCGAGCCCGGGCTTTAAGCTTACCTTCAGGGTCCTCTGTTGCCCTTTTGCTTTGACTCTGAATTGGTATAAGTTGCTAATGTTTTACAAAACGTGCAGCTGTCGCTAGACTTTTATTTGTATAGATTTATTGACAGCGCTTCAAACGCTACTTAGCCACTAATTTGAAAGCGCCCCGAAAGTACAGTTGCAGTAGATAATGATTGTGGCGGCAGCACCACGTGGCAGACTACAATGTGTCGTGTGACGTCACGGCGAAGTCGACCCACTTCCCTGGTTTCCGGTAAGCGGGGTGCGCCTTCCGTTACTGTCAAGGGTTTCAACGTAAGAGCGTTACTTTACATCCCTTTGCCTCGCCTTGTGTAGTTAATTAAGCAGAAAATATTTGTTATTTGTGCACAAAGCTAAATGTTATATTTATTTATAATTATGGTTATACCTATATAATTTTACGCAAATGACATGGCGGACTCCTGGGTCGAATGCCGCTCGTGGAATTATTTCAACACTTTGTTTGTTTTTTTTAAATTGTAATTTGCTCGCAACAAAAGTTTGCGTAAAGTTATATACAGGGGCGAAGGTTAAGTCGACCTATATCCTTTAAAAGATGTAGTTTCCATAATTTCTGACTGATTTGACTAAAAACACCGTACCCCAAACTTAACCGTTCTCAAGTTATAGTAATTTGAAGTTTTTTTATAAAAATTGCTGTTGTTTTTGTTTATTGTCCCCTTTTTTTGTGTTTTGTGCCTCTAACTTATTTCATGCAATACAGCTATTTATTAAATGTAACAACCCGTCACTCTAACTTCGTTATCAACCACGTATTAGTTTCAAGTATTAAAAACAAACTAACAAACAGCAGAAGATCAAATTTTGTGAGATTCAATAAGATTTTTTTTTAAATAGGTAGGTATATTTACAGTTTTCATAAAGATCACAATGTAACAACAGCAACGAGAGTGCGCCAACGTTCGTCGTCTTCATCTGCCGTTCGTAAACTTTGGCGTTCCACATTTAAGTTTTTACTCACTCACGCCACTCGCTCCTTAAAATCCCGGACGCAGCCGCAGCCATCTTGTAGGTACCTATTCAAAATTCAAATTTTACTTTAGAATGCGGATTGACATTCTATTCCGTTTCTCTCATTGGTTGAAGAGTTCCACCTGTATCAAAAATGTACCTAGATCTTATAGATGATAGGACTCCTAGGTACTACGATCAATTATGTAATGTACCGTAGAATGGGGTTACTTTGATATACCTAAGTGTAACATTGATCGCAGCTATAGATCCATAAGTAGCTGAAAATATGGGTATCCCTAGCGTTCTAGGCGTCTTTAGTGCGATTCCCTCCAGAGCATACCGTAGAAATACATCTGGAAGACATAGAAAACATTGTAGCTGTGATCAATGTTACACTTTATTCGAAAGTAGCCCCGCCCCGTTCTACCATACTGATCAAAGTACGAACGGTAGTAAGAACGACGACGACGACGGGAGGAAGCTTCAAGTCATGTTTGCAGTTTTATTTTATTTGCTTGCCATTGGGCAAATGGTACAAGATAAAGAATGAAAGAGCAGAAATTATTAAAGAAACATGATTTTTGTAAAATAATGGTAGATTGTTTCACTCAAAGGGAAGGATAAAATATCTCTTATCGTAAGATCAGTCTTTTCCTCCGATCCGATCCGAACCCTTCGGAGAATCTAGTAGGGCACGGGGACGCGCACTTTTAAGTGTGCGATGCCGTTCCCTCTAGAAAACCTCCGAAGGTAATTCGCTTCACACGGTTTGAGGTACCCTTTACGTACCTCGCCGCCCCCAAAAAAGCCCGGTGACGCTGAAAATGCCGTTTGAGGCAATCAGCAATTTCTCTCAAAAAAAATAAAATCTTTTCCTAAATTTCAAATTGGTTATGTGCAAGCAAACTGCCTATAATTATAATACATGCATGACACATAATTTCAGGTTTTACATAAATACTTACCTTTTTCAATATGTACTTTAGTTTAATTTTGATATTGACTAGCGCAAATTGGTGAAGAGCCAATACATAGGCATCCGATCGCTATCGCCACACTATGTATGGACTATGTATAACAGTATGTAAACCCGTCACAAATAGGATTATAATCCTATAGAATCCCAGTTCACTTACAAAAGCCACCGGTAGAGAAATGAAATGAAAATGAAAATTTTCTTATTAGCTTCAAAATGTTATCTGAACCACCTTTATACTACATGAATGCAATAAATGATTTGATTTGATTTGATTTGATTTGATTTGATTTGATCTTGATTTTTCCCAACAATTTTTTTCCCGGGTGCTGGTATGGGATGCAACCTGTTCTGACTGACACGCTGGCCCCTTCCCATCTACATGGAACCAACAACAGAGCTGGTGCAGCTTGTGAAGCGGCTGAAAAAGCTAAAGCATGCAAATACAGGGGTCCAGGCTCCGAATATGATTTTGTCCCATTCGGTGTCGAGACTCTTGGTCCGTGGGGTCCTAGCGCTATAAGGCTTTTTAAGGAAATAGCAAAAAGGTTAGTCGACATCACAGGAGACCGAAGAGCTGGCAGCTACCTCGGACAAAGAATTAGTCTTGCTATTCAAAGGGGGAACGCTGCCAGTATTTTCGGAACCTTGCCTAAAGGGACTCCTTTTAATAATATATTTTAATTATTATATTATTATTTTTTTAAGGTTTTTAGTTATAGGTTCATTGTTCTAATAATATTTATATAAAATTACGGTAATAATAAATTATATACACATTGCGTGAATTACAAAACATATGAAAGTGATATTTGATGACATGATTTTTCATTTAATTGACTTCATTTTGCTAGTTGCAGAAACACGATTTGTCAACTTTTCTAACAGAAAAAAAAATATCAAAGTACTTAACCTCTTTTAAAACGGTGATTTATTGTTTTAAAACGGGTTTGGGGGTTAAAGTTACTCGCGTCCGTAGGTTTACCCTTGACCCCTGGGTGGTGCTAAATGAGTGACACTGTCTGAGTGGTAGAGCCACGCTGCGTTGCAGCACGAAATGGGTCGGCTCGCCCGGCGAAATACCACCCTCTCACAGAATATCGGCGTGAAACAACGGCACTCGTTGCTGTTGTGTTTCGTCCGGTGAGTGAAAGCACGCGTGCGTTCAGCTTCACCGGGCTTGTTTGGGGGCGGCGAGAAACTTAAAGGGTTCCTCAAGCCGTGTGAAACGAATCACCTTCGGAGGTTTTTTAGAGGGAACAACGGCATCACGCACTAATGCGTGTCCCTGTGCCCTACAGATTCTCCGAAGGGTTCGGATCGGATCGGGGAGCGGAACAACCCGAGGGCGCCTTTAAAGGCTCGGACCTCGGCTCGGGTTGACCGGGCCGTGGTGGTGACTATTAAATCAACTCGTATCTAACTTGATCCATAAATTCTGGTGGTCTGGCACCCGTGCTCGACACTCTAAGTCCAGTTCCAGTGCTCGACATGGTAAATCTCGTGTTCAACACACTTTTCGTCGCCAAAAAATAACAGATTTATATTTAAACTAGCTGTGCCCCGCGGTTTTACCCGCGTTTTATTAGTCATAACGTGATGTAATATAGCCTATAGCCTTCCTCAATAAATGGACTATTCAACACAGAAATATTTTTTTAATTCGAACCAGTAGTTAATTAACGCGTTCAAACAAACAAACAAACTCTTCAGCTTTATAATATAGTAAATAGATTTAACGTGATGCAGCTATGAAGCAGATGGTCTATGTTCAATTGCTAAAGACTAAGATTAGTGATGATCAGTTCTGCCGCGCAAATTATGAACGCAGTAAAGAACATGTGAACAGTTTCGAGAAAAGATGATCTTCAAACGGCTGAACAGATTTTCATGAAACATGGCTAAGAACACTCGGAATAAAATTGTATATGACACGAAAAATACTAAACGAAAATCGGTTCATCCGTTTGGGAGCTACGATACCACAGACAGACATGTTAAACTTATAACAACCCTCTCTTTTTGCGTCGGCGGTTAAAAATAGATCGTAATGACAGCACCTCAAATATCACAATCACAAACACAGTAAGTTGTACTTACTGCGTTCATAAATTGTGCGGCAGAGCTGCTAATGTCGATTATGTATGTACTTACTACTTAGTTCATGTCGGAAACGGGTGCCACTGCACAACAATTCTCAAAAAAAAAATAGATTTCGCTCTTTGAAATTGCTTTCCTTCCGTGCATTCCGTTATAAAGGTCGGGATGATGGGGAAATTCAAAAAAGGAATAGCCGCGCCTATAAAGAGGCCGGCTTAAGCCCCGCTCAAACCTTTCCCGCCACTTAATCCCCTCCACGCAACCTCCGCCGAGCGGTTGTTTGGCGTGTGGATAATTAAGACGTCGCGTTAAAGCATAAAATGTCGATAACTCATTTTGTGTAACGTTCAATCGCCCACGTCGATCTGTGGGCGGGTATTACACTTGACGTGGTCGTGTCGTGTCGCGGTCGTCGCGTGGTCGTCTAGCGGTCGTCGCGCGTTGATTTTCCTTAAACAAGTTACTTTGTGGCGTTGACCGCATAAGTTTCCAAAAAAAATGTCGGGCACAACTTTTGACGTTAAGAATAAAGTTGTCATCATAAAGATGTATGTACAGTCAACAGCAAAGGTAACTTGACCAATCACCAGATTGGTCAAATTTCAAAATATGAAATCAGTATGAAAATCAAAACTTTTTAAACGCATGTCGATAATCTTCTAGTGTCTACTAGTACCTGCAGACTTTGACTGTAGTTATATAAAAAAAACCGACTTACCTACACAATCGAGACTTAATTTTGAAATCTAGTAAACATCATCTACTTTTGCTGTTGACTGTACCCTACTGCTTCATGGCTGTTACTGAAATCATCTCTGTGCAATAAAGTAAAAATTTATTATTTAATTAAAAAAAAGCGTTCAGTTTGTTTCCGACCGCTGCTGGAACTAGGTAGGTACTTACATCCTCGAAAATAGCTTTCCCGACTATAATTGTTTGATCCACTACAGGTAGGAGGAGAGTAGGGATGGATGATCTTACTGGCATATATTCTAGTGCGTTTAGGATACAATCAAGCTAAGCAACTCACGAAACTCACGAAATGACCGAATTAAAACATTTCGTACGTCTTCGTGACCTGTAAGACACACATAAAGCCGTTGGTCCCGGTTGTTGTCGTAAGTTAGGTATTTGATAAAACCCCCAAATTCGTAATAGGTCAGTATGGTGGGTTAATTATGACCCATGAACAAAGCAATGAGACATTTATAGGACGATGATGATGACATTATCAGTGCACATAGATCACCCACCACCACCTTGAAGGATAGCTCTCCAATTCCAACCCTATACATTAGCCGCATCTGAGGACTTGTGATTATATTCTACAGTATCTTTTCTTAGCTTTGACATTGGTTATTGTACTAACAGCACCTCATTGAAATGTAATAATAAAATTACAAAACTTATTTTCCATATGAATTTAGACGCGATATTTTCCGAAGTCGTGTCGCGCCGTGTAAACGACCCCACCATCTACATATTTAGTCACAAGTGAGGTGTAATTTTAACATCTCTAATAGCTAATAGACGCCCTCGATTACCTCTGTAATAGCAGACCAGCACCGCGGGCACATAGATCCCGTACAGATTAATGGGTATAAATAACTACAAATAGTCGCCATGATTATATACTTTGCGCGGTAATGTTGCCAGTAAGCATGAAATTATTTACGTTTAAGTAAGGTAGTAGGTTTGTTTTTAATTCTACAACGGATTCCCACTGGACTCGCTCTTGTTTGACTCCATCTTCTTACCGGATGGTAAGACGATAAAACCGAAGATGGAAGCGTACTCTGACCGGAATCCTCAATCAATGAAGAACTGGCTGTCTAGCTGACAGAATACAAAAATATTGGTAACATAGTTGTCAGACGTCGGCAGATTACGTCATGTTTATCCTTAGCTAGGTTGGTAGGTAGAAAATCTAAAACTATTATCCTGTGCTATATTTTGCAACAGACTTGAGGTGGATTATTGCGTCCCGTTAAAACTGTTAAGATTTTTGCTCCTCTTGCGACGATAAATTACGGCTAGCCCAGTGACGGGCTAAGGCGTCTAAATTAATTACTAGAGGACAAATAACAGGGGCAATTGTGTTATAGTTGGTTGTTGGAAGGTAACAATTTGGACTTGGAACTTTAGACGAACTGCTGCGTTTTTTATTGTAGCGATTCGGTTAGCAGACTTTACTTTTATTTTTAAGAGGCTCTTTAAATTACGGCGCGGGGCGTCTTAAACAAACTACAATATTTTTTATTTCAGTAAGCCAAATTGTTATTTAACTTTATTAATAGGTAATGTACCTCTGTACTGTAGGTATTATAGTTTTATAAGATTATGGCTTATTGATTGATTTTTTTAATTTTATGTTTTTATGGGGATAGGTACCGAAACGAAATGTGTTAATCCCTAGCCCTAAGGCAGATTCCTGATCATAAAATGGTGGTAGCTCAAGGCTCAAATCGAGCACAACGTTTACCCCCGGTTTACACCCGCTGGGAAACAGATCCGAAACCTCGTAGACTAATTTGGAATGTGATCATGTTGACTATGCCTACAACTTGTAGGCACAGTCAAAGTTTTGGACGAATGAGGAGAGTGAGGATCAAAAAAGCTATAAGTAGATACGGCACCTTATTTTTAAATCTACGTATATGTAACTTATCTACTTATCTATTTTATTGGATGGATTCATGGAAAAGGCTGTTAAAAATGGCATGAAGAAAAACTTAAAGTTAGGGTTCGTAGGTAGGTATTTCATTAACTTAAAAACACAATTTTCTATTTAATATCGCCAATAGAATTCCTAATTAAGCCAGCTAGCCTATAAACTTGTAGTTATGTAGGTACACACTTGACCAGTAATTAATACAAAATTTATGATCCTAAGAAACAGCTGTCAGGTATCGTAGCTAATCTATGGATAATTTATAGGCCCCATGTACATGAGTATCGTTAGCTAATTAATAATTTTATAGGCCTGGTTGTTAGGTTTCGAAATAGGTTTAGATGTTGCTAGGTATATTTTTAACTACCACGCTTTTGCACATAATATATCTGAAGCAAAACGCATAATGCTAGTGGGAGTTTTCTTTGCCGAAAATTTGTACGGTAGAATTTTTACTCCCTTCGTTGTTCACCGGAGGCGCTGCTTTATTTAATACCCTACAAATTCGCCTTTTTTTATTAGCGTGATTGAATAGAAAATACTTGCACTATTTCTTTGGCTCGAATCGACCAATTCAAAAAGGGTCTCTATTCCTTAGGCATGAATCGCCTAATGAACCAACCAGTTGGCCGATTCTACTAAATAACTGCAACTACACTGCAGCGCCGTCGCTTTGTGTCAAAATGAATAAATTTTGACGTTTTGGTATTCTGTTATGCAGCGCTGCTGCCGTAGTGTCGCAGGAACGGAGAAGTAACGCAAATAGGTATTCCACTAACAAAAATGCACTTCACCTGCACGTTTACTGCAAAATAATCGTATTCCAATAAAATATTTTGACATTTGTGTAGTTATGACAGCAGTATTGGTGCAGTTTTTGTGCAGGTTTATTGAAGTAGATCGTAAGCAACTTTTGCACAGCGTATTATAAGAATTTTACGTATTTAGCGTATTGTAACATAAGTTCTTTTAGTTTTATTACCAGCTGTAGTGTAATAGTCGCGCAATTGTAGTGTAGTTGTGGTGCAGGGAATTTTTATAGAATACGTCTACAGGTTAGCCAACATTTCAAATACCCCGGGGTTCTTACCTCAAAATAATAACTATATTGTGCTGAGCTTCTTACAAATACCAGAGACAAAACATAGTCGTCATCATCATTTTATCCACTAATTCTCACTAATTATCCACTAATTATTGGTGTAATCAGATCTTCGCTACAACCCGTGGTTTTAGAGATACAAGGTGGCCGTGCCAAAATGAGCCTCATTTTAGCACGACCACCTTGTATCCCTTATAACTTTTGAACCATGGCCCCACTAATTCTGAGATTTATCCACTAATTCCCACTAATTATCCACTAATTATCTGTAAACTCAGATTTCGGGTTGGTGATGGTGGCCGTGCCAAAATGAGCCACACACACGCTTTGAGATCTCATGGCATTGCCCCAGGTAGACCAAGACGGAGATAGCGGGACGAACTTGATACTTACTTACTTACTTGATGAGGGATTGGCACGACGTTGCAGGGGACCGGACGAGTGAGTGACTTTACACAAGAGTGTCAGCTACAGCTTACAGCTAATATAAATGATATTAAGGTGAAATAAAACTCAAAGCATTATTTAAATGTAGGTAAGTGTATTAGCAACGTTGGTACATGAGATTACTGATTAATACTGCCGTGGAATATCGATACAACATCGCGATGCCCGCACATACAGAACACCCATAACAATTATTAGTGTCCATAAAATACGATTAGTAAAAAAACGAACGATATATCATCAATAAAAACTGTGCACACTCCTAAGATGCGACCTTACAATTTAACTTTTGCGTCTCTATCACATCTATAAATTTAATAACCGATTAGTAATACGTTAGGGACACTACTGATATATAAAACGTGAGCATTCGTACAATAGGAGACTTTACTTCTTAACAATTATATTTTTATTATATTCGACTAATACAACACTTTTAATTCATTCAAAACAACTTCACGAAAGTTACAAACAATCGTATGCAAAAGGCGTTGTACTAAATGTTCGTTTCCCTTTTAAGTATTTATCAAATTTGTCATACGTGTCTAAAGACAGCTACAATTTCGTAATAGAAATTGTACATAGTTTGAAATTTTAATTTAATGTTTTTTTAGCAAACTACTTATCTCGTCGTCTGTGTAAATTATAACAAACATTAACTCCACCTACTATATTACTACAAACATTCGTCTAGTACCCAGTTACCATTACTCGGTAAGAACTTCTAATTCACGAAGAAATTGGGAAAACTACGTAATGTCTATGAAGAAAAATAATAAAACATGGAAGCCATGATTTAATTTAATTATTGAGTACACGTCCCTGGTGCACATTAAACATTTTTACAAAATTTAATTCCAGTTATAGTCTCATTTGGTTGTTCACAAATCCATAAAATCCCAAAAGTATGCCTGATAAAAAAATAACATAAATAAATAGGCCTTTCTTTCTTTTCTGCGTAGAACTGAAAATAAGAAATAAAATTATAAAGAAATAAAAAGAAACAAAAAATAAAAAATCATTCATTTAATTCTCTGTGATAATAATATAATATTTTCTTTAATTATAAAGTATCTATGAGAGGATAATGTTCTATTAAAATCTACATACAACATGACATAAGCGCTATTATCATTTATAAGGCAATCTATTGTCGCAGCGACAAAACAAGACTGCAATCTTTAAATAATTTCTCAATATAAAATTTTAAATAAAACATAAATAATCGAGTATTACTGTTCCAACAACTCTAAAGTCTATGGTTGACCATAGACCAATAAAATATTTTAAAAGCGTGGTGTAACACTTGATAAGATATCCGATTTGTAGTGAAAATATAACTTACTAAATTATATCGAAAGTTCTAGAGATCTTTTTAGATATAAAAGATAATAAAACAATAGCTCTAAAACCCATTCATAAATCTATACAAGGCCTACGTTACTGATTTATTTATTTAGAATTATACAGATTGAAAACATATAATATAATTAATATATGCAAACAATAGAATGTATCTAATAATGCCTACGTACAATTATCTAATATCCTCGACTAAAAACGATAAATAAAAAGTTAGAAGGTTAAATAATTAATGATTAATCTAACTTAAAAATAAAAAAGATTTTCCATGGAAATCATTTAAAAAGTATCACTTCATAGAAGCGACCTTATTCTGGCAAGCAGACTGTATTGAAATATTGGTTATACATTCACTTACATTGTTTAAAAATATCATACAAAAACTTACACTGACGGGTACTTAAATCATTATAATGCACTGGATGAGGGTAGTTTTGTACCAGATTATTCAGTCAATCATCCTATGACGGACGTATCGAAATGCATTGTTGTGCATAAAAATATATCCAAAATTCTTGTCGCAAAACCCTTACATATATCTCGTACTAGATAACCTTACAGTAAATGTTATGATAAAATAAATAATTACATTAACTAAAACCGAAACGGAGGGAAAAAACGTATTATAAACACTTAGCCGCTTTACTTTGAAACAGGCAAATATCATGTATTAATTGTGTAGACAACAGTTGACGCGCAACATTGCGCGCGACATTGCACATCCCATACAACCGGAAGTGAGAAGATGGCGCTTGATATGCACGTCAATTGGTTCCTATTGTTAATGTCTACACATATTCAACACAAATTTATCATGGAAACATATTATAACATTTTATAGCATTAAAACTTTTTTATAATCTTCAAAGATACAAATCAATTGTCATATCTAAATCTACTGTAATAAGGTGCATTATATTCTGTCGATTACAAAGGCGATTGAATAAAATAAGACAGATCTCAGCCCGTTAAACTTGATTAACTTTCTTGTCATAGCGACGAGATCATTGTTACTATTATATATAATTATCGATATGGGTAGTAACTGCAATATATCTAGCTGTTTAATGTTGTTACTTTGGGAATAAGAGGACGTGTTATTCAAACTCCATAAGCTTTTAGAGAAAAATATGAAAATAAGAATATATGTCATATGAGTAAATAATTTTACATTATATTCATGTGTCTCTACTATTTTCAAACACTCGATGAGCTTACGAGTTTTGACTAACGATGCTACCGTGACCGGTTCACGAATTAACTACGCATATGAAACCATGAGGTACAGTCGCCATCCAATTTTACGAAACATCGTAAATGGTCAAAAAGATCCAAGGTGAAATAAGTCTTAGCACGTAAGCTTTAAGTCTATTTTTGCATGTACCAAAAAGTTTGACAGTGTTCTTATAATCTTAGATATTTTTGACCACAATAGTGTTTCGATAAATTTGATTCAACCATATTTGCAACATATACCTCTTTATTTCCGCACGTCCCGCGATGAGTCATCTTAACACTATAATATATAAGACGGATACTTCTTAAGTATATAAGAGGACAATAGACACCTATATTACAATTATTCATAGAGGGTCGTGGAATGGATACAAAATATTACAAAATTCTATCATTAATATATTTTAAACTATGAAGCCCTAACATAGAAATTGTTCGAAATCGTATCGAATTCACTTATTATAATAATTATGTAAATTCAATAGGCGGTTTCGCTTGATTCGTATAAATAGTGTCAGGGCACAGTGAATTCTACTAAACTAATACTTTATAAATTATAATTATACTCAAACGTAAATTATAGATGTTCATTTAGCTGTTACGGCGATTATTTTATTATAATTATAATAATGAGAGAATATATAATGTTATTCCTATCCCAATCATTTTATTTTGTTAGAGAGATAATGAACAACAGTAATTATTCTTTAAAAATGCAGTGAGCCTCGAACAAGTAGATTACTTTAATAAGAACCCCCTTTTATTATTTTTAAAAATACACAAATGGCACTTATATGTACATGGGGAATTGACATATTCACTTTGTTAAATAGCGTTTTATAAATACAAAAGAGACATTTAGGCCATATGGCGAACAAAACAGTATAACATATTAACCATTTTGTTAAAACAATTAACAGCCATTACGTTATTGGATCAGACCGTACAGTTCATCGCAATCCCCATTTAGACTGACCAGGCGATTGTGTTTTTGTAAAACAAACCTTAAAAGTATCAAATTAAATTAGGGTACATCTATATAATATACTAGCTGTGCTCGCGACTTCGTCCGCGTGGAACAGTGACTTTCGGCAGCATTTTTATTTTTTTAGGCTCTTGTTCCCGTTTTTGCAACATTTTTCACTGATGCTTCGCTCCTATTGGTCGCAGCGTGATGTTATATAGCCTAAAGCCTTCCTCGATAAATGGACTATCCAACACAAAAATAATTTTTCAATCGGAACCAGTAGTTCCTGAGATTAGCGCGTTCAAACAAACAAACTCTTCAGCTTTATAATACTAATATAAATTATTAGAGGTGTTATAACACCCTGTCGGGCTAAGTGGGTTAAAGGCAACGGGGAAACCTTCATCTCACTAGACGGTAAATGACGATAAGACCAAAAGTGAAAGTGCACCTTACCCGGTAAATAACAACAACCGAGAAACTCAATATCGTAACAAGATAAGTTCGTGGTAGCTAGACAGCCGAACGTAGAGCAAGCCCGCAACCTTAGCGACCAACCTCTGAGAAAGAGACCCGTGGTGTATCCAAGGTTCACTATGTAATTATAATTTAATTTAAGATAGTTATCCAAATGAGTATTGCTGATGGCTGCAAGTCAATCCATTACAATATATCCATGAAGCAGTCACTATAAAAACTAAAAAGCATTAAAAACCCTTTCTGCAACATGAGTTACTGTTATAATAATGTACTTTATTCTACAATCACGACTAAAAATATGTATATAATTATGTCGGTGTCACAATGAGTCAAAGCAGTGACATTCTAATGTCACTAGGGATATTGTAGTGTTTTAATTTACAATGGGCAATACAGTTGTGATTATTCATTGCTTTTCAATCCTATTTCAAATGCATAGAGTTCAATTATTGGTGGCAAAATAGCTAGCACTGCTTTCGCTACTAACAAACCACATAAAAAAGGCGTTATTAGCTTTTCCAAAGTTCACAATTTCCCTAGTTACATGATAATATCACAGTTTTGACAATATCACTGCAACATAAACATATTTTACAGTTAATGGCTCTTCACTTGTCAAGTGTAAAAAGTCAATACATGTTATTAGAAATGACTGTACAATAGTTGTGAATTAGCTACATGATGAAATTTAGGAATGTTTAAACATTAATCGGAATACAAGAGATAACCAAAAATAATGTACAAAGACATAATGTTACCAGTAATAAAATAACTAACTTTATATAAAAATGCATATTTCATTTAGATATCATTAACACATGCATCGTCAAAGAACTACTTAAGTGATAATCTCAATAATACGACCCATTAAATCTGTACAAACAGTCCATTAATTAAAACAACTTTGTATACAGTAATAAAGTTTGTTTAACAAATACTAATACTGTTCGCTCTAAATTCTAACTTTGACAACGAATGTGTTAACTCATAGAAAATTACTTACAACCTGTAAATCTGTATTGTACTGTAAATGATAGTTCAAAAATTCAACAATCCTGCATATATTAAAGTGTGATTGTGATATTGGCTTATTTGGTATGTTAGTTTTACCGTTGCACTGAGACGTTAATTGACGTTAATAATTACTTAGTACAGTAAAAAGCATATGTCAATGATGAAAACAAGAATATAAATACTGATGAAACCAACGATTCAGCATTAGATGTCTATCTTTTGGCTTGTTGACAAAAACTTATTATGCTATAAAAAGTACGTGAATCTTCCTTTGTTTTATAGTAATGTAGTACTTTTATATAACTTAATATGGTATGCTAATTTTCATAATCGATTTTACTGTTAATTTACTCAAAAATTTTCATTCATAAAAAAGTATAGATATATTTTTTCTCTTGGGGGGAGGCCTTTGTCCAGCAGTGGACGTCTTTCGGCTGAGATGATGATGACGATGCGATACTTTTTTACAATGACAAATCATATATGTAAATAAGAAAGTAATGATAAGTAATCAATATTGTGAATTGACGTCTCTCTAGTGCGACAGCTAGAAGCCAATCATAAATATAAAACTTTTGACTATTTAAAGCTGGAGACTGACCGAAGCGTATCATCGTAACGTGTACCCGTAACGTACCATTCGCGGCAAACTCGATAAATCATTGCTGACTGACCGATAACAGGGCGGAGCTCGCGGCGAGCGGCTCGGCGAACGGCTCGGCTAACTGTACACTATGCGAATGCTCGCAACGGACATGTTACGTTATAGCAAAATGCTCCGGTCGGTTACTTTACAGTAATAACAACTTTCATAAATAACGATAACAGTCACTGCTTGAGTACCTAATGTCAATAGAATGGAATCACACACAATAATTGGTAGATAATTGAATTCATCTATCAAACGGTATAAAAGTTATTGCTATATAATAAGATTTGTCTTCTTCGTCAATGCTACATATTTATAAAACAAAGTACTGCATAGATAATATTTAGTAAAAAAAATCCAAATTTAAAGTGTCGAATCGCGAAATAAATCAATGCAATATTAGAAACACCTCATGGCAAGTGTTATTTTAATGTTCAGTTGGCTTAAACTACAGCATACTTGTCGTAAGACTGAGGACTTGAGGTTGCGAGAGACAGAATAATGGATTCGCTCTTATTGTGATACGGTTTTCGGTGTAAGATTGTAGCGCAACTACACTGGATTCCTATAAATATTTAAGTCGGATTGTGAGAGCTAATTTTACCCAGTGACAAGCTACTGGAGTATTGCTTTTCTATTGTGGCAATAGAGTAATAAATAAAAAACAAGGGGTCTTTAATGTGGTCATAGACTATGAAGATTTGACATATCTAATATAAAACCTCCTTTAACAAAGACCCGGCTACAACTCCGGTTGGGTAATATCGTACTAAACGACTTGCCATAAGGTGCACATTGTGTTGTATTCACATTCAGCAGCAGCGTTCAGGCTCACTGCGGCGCGGGGACTAGCGGCTGTTCGGCGGCATCGGCATCTGCGCCTGCACACCCTGCAGGTTCATCGGCCGGCCGTTGGGGTTGCCCATGCCGAGGCCGTCTTGGTAGCTGTTCGCGTCCATCGTGTCATCGTTCTGGGGAGGTTACGAACTTTTTAGAAAGCTTAAAATTGTTTTTTGTAAAGTTTAATGACTATTTTGGTTGGTAGGACAATAACTCACCAATCCGTATAGGATTGGCGTGGGTGATATGGTAACATCCCCCCCCCCCCGTCCTTGTGGTATTTATAAGTGAAAATGCCTTAGCCTAGAGAAGAACGTTTATATGAATTGATTATATGATGTGTTGGCAAAATAAATATTTTTTTACGACTTGGTGGCTGAATGACATGATATTCGGGCCAAATTGAATTTTAGCACTCCGACACCAAAGCATATTGATCCGAAATGTAGAATGAAGCATCATCATCACCAAAATCATCAATAGGGATGAGTGTGAAAACGCAGTAAATTTCGATATTTTATTTTTATGCTATACTAGCGGCCCGTCCCTGTTTCGCACGGGTGGACTTTTTTTTGATATAGCCTATGTTACTCAGCGCTTAAGAGCGTTTACGCCGCACATTAGCGCCGCCAATGAAAAAAAATACATATCTAGTAGTTAGAGATAGAAAATCAAATTATGCTCAACAAACTATCTGAATGAAGTAATTTTGCATTTTTACGTCACCTAATGAACACCTGACATGTTATGGTTTAGTTAAATATGGCGTTATACAATCTGTCCGGTCACCGGTGTCGGAGCTTTAAATATCATAAAATATGGTCAACTTTATTGATAAAGCACCCCTTATATGTAGGTTTTCTCTAACCATAATGAAATGGCAGACTTTTAATTATTTATTTTACCGAAAAGTAGGTGTGCGTACAAGTTTGACCATATCTACTCTTCTAGAGGTCCTACGTTTACAAACGAGGTGTCATTAGAAAGCTAAAAAGCTAGGTAAGGAACTGATGCTAAGAATGTTATCACAACAGTTCATAAAAATACAACATAAATTTTTTTATGAAAAAAAAAGAACAAAAGAACGAGTTTTTTTTAGTTATTATGTTTTAAAAAACAAATTAGGTCATTGAACTACATTTTTTATGTTTTAAATAAGTAGTACAAGGTATGTGCTAAAGGCAGACACTAAAATATTAGACCTAACTTAGATAGTTTAGGTTTTACAACAGTCTGAATATGACCCTCTTAAAAGCGCGTCCTTCATCGCCATAGCAAACTCAACTTCCTTATCGGTGGGTCGGGGACAGGAGCAGGTAAAAAAAAACAAAAGAATGCCAGCTGAAACGTCAGTTGTTACGGGCTTGTCAGGTCAGTCGTCCCTCGCTCCGCGTTGTGATTACACTACTTGCTGTTTTAAAATCTACCACATAGTTTTGTTGTTATTGTTGAACTTTTGTTACGTTTTTATTTTGTTGTTGAACATTTCTTGTTAGTTACAATGGAAGACGGTTACTACTCAAGTCAGCACCTCGCCGATATCCATTTCGTGTACGGATTGTGCAACGGAAATGCCAATGCTGCTGTTAGAGAATACGTAAGAAGATTTCCAAATCGACCTACACCGAATGCCCGGACTTTTATAAGAATACACATGAGTCTAGCTGAAAATGGAATCAGAAGACCTGCCAAATGAACGTGCTCGTCTTGTGTCTCACCAAGAGGAAGAAGAAATATTAAATTTGATTACTCAAGATCCTAGACTTAGTGTCAGACGAATTGCTAATCAACTGAATTTATCCAGATGGTCAGTGTGGAGAGTTCTTAAAAGGGAAGGATTACATCCGTATCACTTCCGAAGGGTACAAGATATACTAGAACCGGATTTCGCTACAAGGTCAGTTTTTTGTTCGTGGGTTATTAGAAGAGTGCGACACAACCCAAATTTTTTAAAAAGAATTTTGTGGACTGACGAAGCCACTTTCACTAGATCGGGATATACGAACCACCGCAATGATCATCTGTGGCTTCATAAAAATCCCCATGCCGTGAGACCAAGTTCATTTCAGCATAAATTTTCTGTGAATGTTTGGGCTGGAATGATTGATGATCTTTTAATTGGACCGTTTATTTTACCGGCGACATTGAATGGCCCAAGATTTTTGGAATTCCTGCAAACTCAGTTCCAAGACGCACTACTGGATTTACCGTTGTCCTACAGAGCTGGTATGATATTACAATTAGACGGCGCCCCGGCACACTTTGCAGTAAATGTCCGAAATTTTTTAAACGAACAATTTACGACGTGGATTGGACGCGGTGGAACGATCGCTTGGCCACCGCGTTCACCCGACTTAACGCCACTTGATTTCTTTTTGTGGGGTACTATGAAGCAGAGAGTGTACGTAGACGTGCCAAACACACGAGAAGAGTTGGAACAGAAAATAATTGATGTCGGTAATGATTTGAGAAGAGACAGGGAGATGATACGACGCTCGACCAGTCATGTATCATTAAGAGCCACTGCATGTCTTCAGTACCACGGAAATCACTTTGAGCAGTTGCTGTTATAAAAAATATTAAAATGAAAATTCTTTATGTGAATGATTAAAATGTTATTATCATTAGTTACCAGCTTTTCTTTTTATTTCTACTTTCCTACAAAATTGAACTATTTAAATGGTCATGTTCAAACTGTTGTAAATCCTAAACTATCTAAGTTAGGTCTAATATTTTAGTGTCTGCCTTTAGCACATACCTTGTACTACTTATTTAAAACATAAAAAATGTAGTTCAATGACCTAATTTGTTTTTTAAAACATAATAACTAAAAAAAACTCGTTCTTTTGTTCTTTTTTTTTTCATAAAAAAATTTATGTTGTATTTTTATGAACTGTTGTGATAACATTCTTAGCATCAGTTCCTTACCTAGCTTTTTAGCTTTCTAATGACACCTCGTTTGTAAACGTAGGACCTCTAAAAGAGTAGATATGGTCAAACTTGTACGCACACCTACTTTTCGGTAAAATAAATAATTAAAAGTCTGCCATTTCATTATGGTTAGAGAAAACCTACATATAAGGGGTGCTTTATCAATAAAGTTGACCATATTTTATGATATTTAAAGCTCCGACACCGGTGACCGGACAGATTGTAGTTAAAAGTGGCCGTAACGTCTTATTTAACTAAACCATAACATGTGAGGTGTTCATTAGGCGACGTAAAAATGCTAAATTACTTCAGTCAAATAGTTTGTTGAGCATAATTTGATTTTCTATCTCTAATTACTGGATATGTTTTTTTTTTATTAGTGGCGCTAGTGTGCGGCGTAAACGCTCTTAAGTAGCATTCTAATGGTGAAATATTTTTTTAAATCGGTCCAGTAGTGAGTGGTTTGTATGGGAAAAGAAAATTGTTGTTTTTACTATTTTCCTCGTATTTTTTACATTTTTTCTCCCCATAACAACCTTCCTTAGACTTCATCAAACACAACAAAAAAGAAATCAGCCAAATTGGTTCAGCCATTCGCGAGTTTTGCGATTAGCAACACATTTAGCGATTCATTTTTATTTATATAGATTCGTAGAAACGCTGCTGAGTTGCGAATTTGACAATATTTAAAAGCTTTTAATTACGAATTAGTGAAAACGGTTTGGCACAAACAATCGCAAGTCATACATAACGCTGAAGCATGGACCCTAGCGCTCTTGTTGCGTGACGCGAGTTATACTTACAAAGCTTTTTACAAATACCTTTGGTGTGTGCGGAAGCATGCGCCTGCATTTATTACAAAGTGTTTCTTTTAAGTATTAATGATGACATACATAAGATTAGGTGACTAATACCTATTTTCACCATTGACACCTAAGCCATTTTAGGTGAAGGTTTTGCTCCAACGGCTGTCACCTAACATGGCTTAGGGGTCACCTAAAAAAAAGGGGTCAATGGTGAAATCAGGCATAACAGTTGTGATTATGTGCTTAGTATGCTAGTAGTTCATTGCACGCTGTGAACCACGTACAGTCAACAGCAAAAGTAGATGATGTTTATTAGATTTCAAAATTAAGTTTCGATAGCTTAAGTCGGTATTTTCTATAAAACTACAGTCAGTCTGCAGGTACTAGTAGACACTCGAAGGTTTTTTTTTTTGATATGCGTTCGTATGCGTTTAAAAAGTTTTGATTTTCATACTGATTTCATATTTTGAAACTTGACCAATCATCAGTTACCTTTGTTGTTGACTGTACCTCGCTACAATAGTAGCGTGTCTCATCCTTGAATGCAACGCAACCTTTGAAATACGGTCTCGTAAACAATAAAACAGTATTATTACCTGAGTCGCTATACCGTGCGGTCCTCGTAAGGCGCTCCCCAAGTCCATGCTATAGGGCTGCATGGGCCTAGTACGAACAAATATCGGAAGACGTGTCGTAGTACATGGAACTTGATACAGCGCCACAACGTCCTTAAATGGAGCTAAATACATGTGTTTCATGCTAAATCCAATGAGCATGCCTGACTTATATTCCTCACGCTAACAAAATAAAACTTTGCAGGACACAGTTGCATAGCGGCAGAAGTTGAAAAATAACGGTGGTAGCGATCCATATAGTTTGTGCGCAGGGAACCCTTGTGTTGAAAGGATGAGGTTACCTCTCGGTGCCGTTGTATAGTCCGGTCCTCGCAGCGCGTTCCTCCCGTGGCTGCCATGGGCCTGCTGAGTGTGTTACTCGTGATGCTTTACAAGAGTTCATATCATAGCGTGAGGATTAGTGTATGGCGCCTCTGAAGGAGGACTTTTTTTGGTGTCTGGGTGATGTGATTTTTTTGAAAATAATTGCTTGTCGCCTCCTGTGGTCTCAACAGCAGGGTATTCGGAATTTAAGAGCGGCGAAAGACCGACCATCCTCAGAGGATTTCTAGAGGGGATGGATGTCCCCGTCCCCTGCTAGATTCCATGGGTCTTACAAATAAACAAAGAATGAGCTCCGAATAGTTATTCCGTGTTTTGTCTCTTTTACTCTAATTTGAAATGACGCTTACATGACAGGAAAAAACACGGAATAACTGTTCGGACCTTATTCTTTGTTTATTTGTAATGCACTAAGAGGCTAAGGTAGGGGAAAAGCGCCAAGGCTCATGTACGTACCTGTTATAGCTCGCATGTGAACCGGGTCTATGTACTCTTGTTGGTGTCTTATGCCTAGGCTATAGTGCATGTGTAGTGTATTCGAGTGATGTCTGGGCGATGTTATGGCGTCTATGAGCGGGGAACCTTTGTGTTGTCCGGGTGAAGTTACCTCTCGGTGCCGCCGTATGGTGCGGTCCTCGTAGCGCGTGCCCCCCGTGGATGCCATGGGCCTGCTCAGTGTGCTGTTCGCGTTGCTGGGCGAGTGGGGAGCGCCGCCGGCTCCAGACATCGGAGTGCCTTGACCTGCCCCCACACCCACTTATGTACACATAGCGAACCGAGTGTTGCAATGGGACTGTTCATTTATTACATACAGCTTATGTCGATTATCGAAAAAAAAACTATTTTTGCTAGCGTATTTTTCTTAAAAGATAGCGGTTTTACTGTATACCCCGTCCCTTATGAATCTTTGTGCTGCCATTTAGATTTGATACATTATTCATAGACACAAGACTTGTCAATGTCTAAAAAAGTCTAAGAAAAAAATACCGTGGAATAAATTACTTGTTTAGCAGTGGTAATTAACGAACAGTTATCAGCCCTATGTCATGCTTTTAATGCAATTAAAAAAAAACATAATATAATAGTTGTTTTACGATAAGCTAAAGTGCTTTTAGCTTTTGACAAATGACGAATTGTTAGAAAAGTCCAGAAGTAAGACCGATATACACCACAAATACGAGAGTATTTGTAGAATATATTGGGGTATATGTTAATTTAATTTAATTTAATTGCAATAAAAACATGACACACAAAAGCACTTAATGGAAACAAGTTATGAATTCGGTGCAAGAAAACGTCGCAGTTAGATATTTTATGATTTTGAGATCGAAACAGTTGTGCTTATAAATAAATAAATAAACAAATGATTTAAAACTGAACTGTTCAAAGAGTATCGCAAATAAAACATTGCAGATATATTTATAATGTAAAATACTCATTTTCAGATTTGCTCCTGAACTATATATTTTTTTAATAGATAAAATACATAATTACAATATAAGTTATAGCACAAAATGTTCCAATCACTTGCATAGCAGTTATTAGGTGCCTCACAAGATTTCAGCATGACAATGCAGTTATGCGATAATAATTACATTACGCCTAGCCTGTACAAACAATTACATATAATTACAATTATTACATACGACATCGACATTCGAACAAAAGTTTTGATGAACACAATCCTGTCGTGTGTATTTTATGTAGGTATATTTATATATTATTTTTTATTTAAGTATTTTATGTAATTGTAATTTATAGAATATTTATTTATGTAATTTATAAGTTTGAATCTTTTTGTTACATTGTTTTCTACTTTTGTTGTCTCTCAAAATTTGCACCTCCCATGTCATTTCTGCACCACCCTATGGTTGACTGGTAGAGAATGCCTTAAGCATTAAGTCCGCCATGTATAATATATATATATAAAATATTAAAACCGAAAAAAATGAAATCTTATTTAAAAAAAAATTAAAGCAGTATTTAGCACAAAAATGCTACTACTCAATACTAGAGTTTATGTCAGACAAAGACAATAAATAAGTTCTTATACATGTCCACGGAAAGCTCACACGCTGGCAATATTTTTAATTTTATATTTTGTTTTTTACTATTATTATATAAGAATAGTTATAATTTTGCGATGCCCTAACAGGGTTTGTAACAGGCCATCATATACTATTTTATTACTTTATTATTATATGAAAGTGATACTGTATACATAAGTGCAATAAATAAATAAATAAATAAATAAATAAATAAATAATATTTTGTTCCAAAGTTTAAAATAAATAAATAAATAATCCCAATTTGTCCCTCGTGTTGAAGCACCGTGAATTACAATATTATAAAAAATGGTGGCAAATAGTTGGCTTCAGAAGTTCTGATATTTCATCTTCTAAAATTTAATCATGTGTTAAACATTTTAAGAAGCTTGAAATATGCCATTTATTCATATAAAACGTTCTAAGATGTGTGAGATAAATATCTATACTTTACATATTTTTCATGTTTACATCGTTGGTGAAAATATTCGAACTCATAAAGCGTCTTAACGCAGTTTCGATAAGGCTGAATTGAATTGTTTCAGAAAAAAATGTTTGATATACTCTTCGCTATACTTTTCGTTAGTAGTGCTTAAGTTTCTACCACAGATAATAACAAAAATATTCTTTCAATTAAAATTAATATTAGTTTGATATAACGTTCGATATTAGTGCTTAAATTCCTACTAATAAGGTTCTATCAACAATTTTTATGAGTAATAAAAATTTAATTTGTTCGATATTAGTACTTAAAACACCTGTAAATAAGGTTCACAATAACTTACCGCTGCTGTTGGAAGAACCGCGAGGTTGTGCGGCGCGCGCCGGCGTAAGGAAGTCCGCCTCACGCCAACCATGCTTGCGATACACTTCGCGAAGCTCCGCGTGCGACCACATAGTCATTAGCACTTGGCCTGTGAGCAATCATAGTTTAGTTTAAAGACATTTATTCTTATAAGAACTTACATTGTTCACTTTAAATGATATAATTAAAAAAAAACATAATATAAAATTCATTCATGCATTCATAAAATTTACGTACGTACTAAATTACCTAACTTAGTTCGGTAATTTAGTACGTACTAAAAATGAACAAAAACGAAAACAATAATATGTACCCAAACTGGGAATCGGAACAGGGGTCCCCGGATTTGATTATGTATTCGATGGTAGAGGTAGACTAAAATACCTATGCTCGTTATTTAATTTTAATTTCATTTATAATTATTTTAACAATAAAAATTATTCGTAAAATGTAGAAAGTTTTAAGTCACAGCTAACTATAAATTATTAGCAATAAATTCACTTTCTTATTATAAAATATAAAGCCAAACACTATCTTCTAGCTAGTCTCACCTGCAAACTTGAGCACCCTAGGCGTGTGGCGGTGCCGCTGCTTCGTCAGATTGAGCAGTCTTTCCACTCCCCCTGCCTCCAGGAGGGACCGGGAGAACTCGCCGCTCTTCTTTATCACCTCGTTCAGTGTCGCCAGCACCGCTGCTATCGTGTCGTCAGAGGTACCCTAGAAAAGTGGAAAATATTAATTGGTGCCTTTGTATAGATTTTTAAACTATAGAGTAGCCGACTAAAAAGGGAAGGAGGGTTTTAAATAGCGATATTCTCTTATAACTTTGAGCTACTCGCAACCCAGTAGAAAAAAAACTATTAATTTCACACAGAAAACTTTAGTCAATCAGTTTATCATGAAAATTAATTATACTCAGATAACATACAGATTCTGACCGACAAGCGATTAAAGGAATTAAAAAGAGTATTACATACACTTTGGAATAAATAATTTTCTTCATTTCTTTTCTTTTCTGATAATAAACAAACTAAATTTAAATACTAATTTTAATAATATTTTTTAGTTCACAAACTCCAAAAATAACTAATTCTCTCGAAGAGACTGCTCTTTATTTTTTTATTTAGGTCATTAATCTTTATTTATCAATTTGGTATTGTAAGCGTTACTTTTCCGTCTGATGCCTGTTATAGTGCCCTTATTTGTAAATATAGAAAAATATATTCTTTCAGTCTTCTAACCTGGTCATGCTGCTGGTTCCCACTAGGCAGTTTCTGGACCAGATCGCGCATCGCGTACTTGCCAATCAGCTCCTTGTTCCTCTGGTCGATGGCGAGGTTCCGTAAAGCAGTGGCCACTGCGCAGACAACGCGGTCTACTTCCATACGAAGTAGCTCCACCAAGATCGGTAGACCTGTTCGGAATGACGAAAGGTTACACGTCTGCTAGGTTTTAAAACGTTGACTGCCTCAATGTTGGACACTATAGAAATTTTATTGTTGATCGGTCGGCAAAGACCGCCACAGCGCTTAAACACAACAAAAATAAAAATATATTTTTAATTAGATACTTTTTTTTCTCTTCCTAAACTTGTAAAATTACGACTATTACAGTATCAATACCAGAAATTCAAAAGTATTTCAAATAAATCATAATTTATAGTACAGTAGAATCCGTTTATTATGACTCCGCCTATATTGACCAGCCGGTTATTATGACGTAATTGCACTACGAAGTTTGGTTTTCATACAAAATTCTTTATAAAAAAGTCGGATATAATGACTTCCCTTACAGTGACATGTCGCTTATTATGACCCATTTTTAATAAATTATGTCCGGTTATAATGACCGACATGATTCTTTACACTTTCGGTATTGTTCGTTGGTTCCCGACGACGTTCGGCACGTGGCTCGTTCACAGCAATATTGAAAATGATAATTTGACCATAGCTATGACTTCTATACACAATAGTATTAGAGACTGTTTTTACAATAAAATGAAAAAACAAAAGCAGACAAAAATTACAGATTACTTACAGTAAAAAATACATTTGTATGTGTTATTATAATAATGTGCTGATTACGTGCAATTTTGATTTTGATTTAATATGTATGTATACATACATATGTAATTACATATGTACTATGTTTCTGTATTAAAATACATACTTAAATACATACATATTTACATAAAAAAAGTTTTTCATTTCACATAACGCTTTATATGACGTCCGCTTATTATGACGTGTTTGTCAATTCCTTTCGATGTCACTATAAACGGACTCTACTGTATATTCAATTTCAATAATTACATCAAAAATTGCGAGCGAATTAACAACAAAACAGAAGAAAAAAATATGCAGAGGAAGATAGTGTAACATGCAATTAAACGAATATACATTTTGAATGAATGCTACTCTTACAAAATACTTTCAGCATTGCTTACTCTTAAGGGTGCGCCGTCCGTAAGTGACAAGTGTTATATGTTTTATTTGAAATGTCGTCGTCCATATTTATTTGATGCCGCGCGGCCATACTAATTTTGTATGGGGAATTCAAGGTGCTTAATAAAAACATATTATTTAAATAACCACTTGATGAATCAAAAATGTAGTCTAGCAATTTGTAGTTTATCCATTGATGATTGTTTAGACAAAATCAGAGGTACAATAATTTAGATAAACTATAAGAAATCTACTAAACGCCGCCACTCGTTTTCATGATCTTTGCCCAACTTTAAATGATATTGTAGAAAAAACTATAGCGTGTTATGAATTTATGGTTCTGACAAATTGTAAACACGTTCCCTATGATACTAAATATATATTTTGTTCATTTAATACGATAGTATTTTCAATTATATTTACTTAACCGTAACTGCATTTTTGACATTTTTTGGTCGGCCCACCCTTAAAATAAATAAATAAATTAAAAAGCATAAATATTTTCTAAAGTTTACGATAGCACAACGCAAAGCAAAAAAAACACTCTACTCTAGTCTACTCGCCTTTATCATTCGATAATTAATAGTACTAGATTCCCGATGAGCGCTTCAAAAGCAGAACGAGAAATAAGACCAGAAATACGTTTGTGGCAGTATTTCAAATGATGGCTTTTACCTTTTCTCCGATGACAGTAAATATTAAAAATTACAAATATTTTGCAATCATAATTAAACTTTGTGCTTAAGATTTAAGGCTTATAATAAGCTGAAGTTGTTGTTGCAACTTCTTTCATACTTTGTAATTCGTAATATTTATGTATTAGCAAACGAGGCCACTTTCAGAATGCATATTTGTTTCGGATCTTTTATCTAGTACTGTTATTGATCAAAATATTTATATATTGATCGAAGCATATATCAATTAACGTTTCACATAACGATTTTCATAAACGCAAGTACCCATCAATCAGCAAGACAGTGCAAAACCTTTTCCCCTTGAGAAGTGTAAGCACTAATATTTACTATAATTAAAGATCATACACTGACAATTCCCACCTTTTTCCTTCCTGACCGCAGCCCTAATGTCTATGGAGGGTTGCCAGTAGCAAGCCGCTAGGTTCTGTAGCGCGCCCGCCGCCGCTTCGAGAGTTTCGGGGTTCGAACACGTCTGCAGAAGCGCCATGTATAACGGTACCACCTGTGGGGAAAATTAAGGTTTCATCATCAACTTATATACTTAAATATCCCTCAATGCACTACCAACTACAGGCAGAACTCCTTTTTTATAAGATCAGCTAGGGAAATAAATAAATTGGTTGTCTTCCCTGAACTGGATTTGTTTAATTCGAAGCTAGATAAATTTAAAGGTATGATGGCTAAATCCTGGTTTAATGGCTCTAACTGTCTAGTTTAATATATTTATATATATATATATATATATATATATATATATATATTTTAATCATATTTGTTCACTGTTGTCCATTTGTTTGTGCCAATGAATTGGAATTGTTTTTTTAGTTATATATATGCGGAAACATGTAAATAGTGCATAGTGGCAATTTAGTATATGTTAACAGTTAATCATCACTGTATGTTTTCCAAATAAAGCAAAATTAAATAAAATAAAATAAAAATAAAATAAAAATATATCTATACTATTAATAAAGAGGTTGTACGGTTTACGTACATTGGGTAATCGGAGACGCGCTCGCCGCGCGCCGCGGCGCCGGCGGTGCGACGTCAGCACTTTATAATTATTGAATTAGGTTATTTTAAATATCTTTAATTTTAGTTATTACTCAGACGTCGTCACCAGTAGTTGCTAACAAGCACACGACCGATCACCATAAATCGCGCGTGCTCCTACCATTTATCATTACCATTTTACCATTCTAGTTCTTAGTTATTTGTCAATACAGTTTATATCTTTCTTACCAGTGACTTTAATTATCTTACCAATCTTCTCGAGACGTACAAACCGTACAGAGGTATCGTTTGTGACTTTGTTTGTTTGTTTGTATGTCGGAGCTAATCTCTGGAACTACTGGTCCATTTCCAAAAATTCTTTCACTGATAGAATGATAGAATAATAATATAGTAATAAATATATATAATATACTTAAGAGTTATTATCAAACAAAAAAACAAAGATTGTCTAGGCGTATCCATGCTACGCCAATATTGACCGGAATCCTTAACTACTGAGGAACTGGCTGTCTTATCTCTTAACCGCCGTAACACAATGATTGTGTTGGATATTCGAACTGTTTCTATTCGATATTTTATACTGTCCTGTGTATCCTGTTTGTATTTGTGTGTGTGCAAGTTACAAAAATTTTTGATTCTCTTATTTCTTATCTCATATCTTTGTAGAACCACAGAATCGAGATTTTGTTCCTTTAGGTCCCTTAGGCTCCTATACCCGAGCTGAGTGCTCAGGCTGGGCGCGTCCAGCGGCTGAGAGTTTATCTCGATTTTACCAATAGGATTAGTACTACTATTGTACATCTTATTTTCTCCACTATCTGCCTTACTTTACTACCCACCTCTGGAGACCACAGCAACTCGGTACCCTTAGGCACGGTATAACCGAGCTGTATGTCTAAACTCGGCTTGGAATCCAGCTCGCTTTTACCCAGAGGATTAGTAAAACTATCATATATCTTATCTTATCTGCCTTACTACCCACCTCTGGAGACCACAGCATCTCTGTACCCTTAGGCACGCTATAACCGAGCTGGATGCCTAAACTCAGCTTGGAATCCAGCTCGCTTTTACCCAGAGGATTAGTACAACTATCATATATCTTATCTTATCTCCCCTACTACCCACCTCTGGAGACCACAGCAACTCAGTACCCTTAGGCACGCTATACCCGAGCTGGGTGCCCAAACTCGGCTCGCCCAGCGGCTGGGAGTCAGGCTCGCTCTTGCCCAGAGGACTGGTGGAGTTCGATGATGAAGAGCCTTCCTTCTTCTTTTTACTGCCGCCGAAACAGCCGAGGTTTTCACCTGTGTAGAGAAAAAATAATATAAATCATTATTAATTTTAGGCTAGATTTGACTCTTATAGTTACTACGATATCAGTTATTAATCCTTTACAGGCAACACAGTATTTTTCTTATATCTTACTTGTAAACGCTGTGCCTTAATCTCACCTGATGTTAAGTTATGATAAGGCCAATAGTGGAAGCGCACTTCACCCGGGATCCTCAACTACTGAGGTAATGGCTATCTTATATAGTTCTAGTTTCTTATGACTGGTCAATCTTATTCCAAGTGCATAGGGTTCAATGCTTGGTAGCAATATAGCTGCCATTGCTTTAAATAGGTAAGTCTACGGTGGAAAACCACGTAATAAGTAGAACCGGCAGGTAACTCAGCAAAGCTATTTCTTTTGTCCCTTTCTTTTACAAAATGTCTTTGTCAGAAATATTGCAACATCCCCCTATTATTTACATCACATATCAACATACATAATGGATCAAGGAGTATCCAAATATGTAAATTAAGTTCCTTTATGTTTATTTAACTAATAAAAACAAGTGATAAAACGAAGCGTTACCCTCTGGTTGTCAAGTGTGAGATCATCGTTCTCGGAAAAAAGTCGAGTGGAAGGCAACTAGGTTCAAAATATTTACCTTTTGACGCGCTGGCCTGTATCCTCGCCTGTCCCGTTGACTGCGTGGGCGGCGCTCTCGTATCGTACAAAGGGTCTTCGATCTCTTGACACCTTTAAAATAAAGCATAATGTTAAATCCAGAAACAAATATAAATATAAACTTTCCTACACTCACCAATTATCTAGCCCAAGAGAAGCTTCGTTATGAAACTCGTTAGATGGTTACTAGACAACGGATAAACATACTTAAAATACTATATACTTAGAAAACACCCAGACCCGAGACAATTTAGAAAAACAATAATTTCTAAATTGACCCGACCGGGGATCGAACCCGGGACCTCAGAGATGGCGACACCATGAAAACCGTACAAACCATTCGACCAAGGAGATCGTCGTCAGAAACAAATCAATTACTATAATTAAAATATAGTTTTATTGACATCTAAGTTTAACTCTGTATCACGATAGGCGGACCCACTACCCCTCACCTATATATTTGACAAATGACTCAACTTGCTTTACTTGATTTTAAAATTTAAGGAAATAATCTTAAGTAGAATCTAAGCCCACATAAGAAGACAGCTAATGGAGTAGGATTGTGCCTCACTTGCCACCAGAGGGGTGAATCTTTCATACATTGAATAATTACAAAAAATTCATATACGGCAACGCCATCTTCCGTAACAGGAACCTAAGTTACTAACTGGTTATCTATATAATGTCACTAGATGGCGGTAGTATAGATAGCATTTTAAATTAATAAGTTACGTTTAGTTATTTTCTAGTACACAAAAAAAAAGTTAACTAGTTTTTTGTAAATATTATATATATTTTAAGCGCCATCTATCGGGAAAAAACGTAAACGCGCACGCAAACGTTTACTACCGCCATCTATTGTACAGTGAATCTAGTTCCCCATCTTTTTTCCTATGAGAGGCACATCTATACCCAATATTATACATAATCTATGCTTGCCACCCTCGTCTTGCCGACGCGCAAGTTGCTTCTTCACACCTCGAATCTCGATAGGTTTGCACATTATCTTTCACCTATAAGATTCCAGATTCCTGAGCACGCAGACGCAATTCTCAACGATCTTGGTGCCGATGCTAGAATCTAAGGAACACTTTGTTCCATAGGAACTAGCATATGGAACACTATAGGCTTACACACTATCCCTCACCTATAAGACAGGTTCCTGAGCACGCAGACTCAGTTCTCAACGATCTTGGTGCCGATGCTAGAACCTATGGAACACTGTGTTCCATAGGTTCTAGCATATGGAACACTACAGGCTTACACACTATCTATCCCCTCACCTATAAGACAGGTTTCTGAGCACGCAGACGCAGTTCTCGACAATCTTGGTGCCGATGGCGTTGGCTCGCACCGCGGCTCGCACAGTATGCAGTAATGCCTCAGGTAGACCGGCGAGGCAACGCAGCCGCCGCCGCGCATATTCGCCCGCCGATGACGCGTTGCGGAGAACGCCAGATGCGTTACGGAAAACTGTGTAGCGGAAATTTTTTTTTTTCAAGTTCAGACACTTACAAACATCAAACAAAGTATTTTAAATTTATTTAATTAATAATACATGTAGTGTAACAGAAACCAGAAAGGTTTATTTGTACACTACATTCATCATAATACATATCGACATTATTTTATAAGTACCTATAGAAACATAAAGACGAATATAACTCCAGTTGTTACTTAAGTAGGTATATATAAAATTAATAAGACTTTTCGCATCGCACTTCTTGAAACAGGTAGCATTTTTGTTTTGGTAGCGTCCATCGAACAATCGAGCCCGCAATCTTAACTCGCATACAAAAATATTAAAGCCCTGTTTTTAAGTATACTTATTTTGTTTTTTGTAATTTTATTATATTTAGTAATTAGTTAGGTTCAATACATGGCATAGAAACAGCTGTTTTATTTAGATGTATAAATGTATAATTATGTTTATCGAAATGAGTATTTTCGTGATTTAATGTCTATACTTTAAATCACGAACACGATCAAGATCTATAATCTATACTATTATAGATCTGTGATTTCCAGCAAAAATGTACAGATGGTAAATGCAAAAAAATAAATTGTATAAAGCATTTACCCCGAATAAGCTCTGAATAGTTATTCCGTGTTTTGTTCCTGTCATGTAAACTTCATTTCAGAGAAGAGTAAAAGAGACAAAACACGGAACAACTATTCGGAGCTTATTTACTGTTTATTTGTAAGACCCTTAAAGAGTAAGGTTTAGTACTCTGAATTTATGTCTTTTAAAACTATCCACAGACGACTTTAAATCCTATCTTCCTACCTTCCTATTGTGCTCCAGTAATATATCAAGAGATACATAATCACTTTCATTAGCCTAGCATAAAGAACCGTACCTGTTGACCAGTAAGTATCGCCTGGGTTGGCGGGGTGCCATCCAGAATGCGGCACGATGACTTTGTTCACGATCACTTGAGCGGCGTCATCGATGATCGACTGCTTCAGGTCTTCGCACGAGGACATGTTCCATATGACACCGGTCACTAGTTCTTTCACCTGTGTGAAAAAATAATTTGGAGAATTTTAATAGGCGTTTGACACGGTTCTCATCAGTCATAATTTTTTTCCTTAACCTTTTAAAGGAAGTAACCTCACAATGCGCTACTTACATATTTAAAAACAACTCTTTCTTGTTAATTTAGATGACCGTGTGGAATTCTTTAGGGTCAAAGATTTTATCCAAAATACTAGAAGCATATTTTTCTCACACATGCCGGTTCTAAAAGAAATTAAACCATAAAGTCGGGAACGGAATGTTAGTCTTGATTTTGGAAAAGCATGGATCCGTGAGAAGGCTGTGAGACGTTAAAAAGTTAATATTGATGTATCATCGGGGTTCCTCAGGGCTACGTACTGGGCCCAGAATGATATATAGTATATAACTCACCTTCATGTCGGTAGCTCGGCACAGTATCTACAGTAACGCAATAAGTAGCAGATCGCCCGCTTATTTTTGTTGATATTGATGTATCGTAGGTGTTCCTCAAGGCAGAGGAACACACCTGGTCTAGAATTTTACAGTTATTGTAGAATTAGCCGACGAATAGGCTTTAGTAGGCGTGGCCTGAGTGTGACGTCACAGTGGCGCGATGGTGGTGCGAGGTGTAGAGGGGCGCGCATCAGGCAGCCGGCTGTGCGACGGGCATCGGGCCATCGGCCACTTTTGCTGCGGATTTCGGATCGAACGGACGTTTACCACAATATCACTTACTTGTTTTAGTTATTTTGAGATTAAAGTTTGTAGTTTGTTAAAATAATCTTTTTTTTAATAAAAACCGGACCAAAACGTTAAATTCAGAAGTGGGATCGTAACCACGTCTGTGTTGGTATTTCTGGACAGTTAGAAGTTTAAATTTATCATTTTGTTTTTAAATTACTGATCGCAATGCCTAAAGAAACTGTTAGTAAAGCTCAAAAACGTGGACGTTCCTCCGCTCCGGGTATCGAACAACAACTTCAAACGATAATTTCTCGTTTGTCGGCGTTGGAAGATACTAGGGATCGCAATCTAGGTCAAGCGGGCGCAAGCTCCGGTGTGCGTTCGCGCGCCGCCTTGCCGGCGCCGCCGGCACCTGCGCAGACGGCGCGCTCGCGCACGCCGCCACTGCCTTCGCTTAATTTGGCGAGCGAGTCCGCCGCCCTTGTAGGCGTGCGTGGCGAAACTCGCACGGACACGTTGGCGGTGCCGTCTAGCGTGCTCTCGAGTACGGCGAGCGTGGCCGCGTCACTACCCCCGAGCGTGACGCCGTCGGCTGCCGATGTCATTCTGAGTGAGGTAGCGGATAAGCTTGCGACCGCAATCAATGCTATAAATCCGGTAAGATCCAACCATAATATTTATATTTCGAGTTTTGATCCGTCTTTGAGTGATTTTATTGTGTGGTGTGACGAAGTAGATCATTTGCGTATTATTCATCAATGGGATGATCGAGAGTGTTTGGCGCGAATAGGTAACTGTTTGAAGGGTGACGCTCGCGTGTGGCATAGTGAGTGGACGACTAACGATCGTACTTGGTCTAATTTTAAGGGAGATTTCCAATCGTTGTGCCCGCGTAGATTAGATATCGCCAATATTTTGTTTGATGTGATGAAGACAGATTCTGATCGCTATCCAACATACGCGGAGTACGCTAGGCGTTCGTTGTTGCGATTGCGTGTTGTTATTGGCTTAAGTGAAGAATTAATTTCCACAATAATTATTCGTGGGATCACCGACCCACAAATTCGCGCTGCCGCTATGAACGCGAATTTGTTGCCCAGTGATTTAGTTGGGTTTTTGTCAATTTATATCAAGCCTACTCAGATTGCTCCTGTTCGTGTTAGACCTCGCGTTCAATCGACTCACAATTTTCATAATGATTCGCGAAAAAGAGAATACTTTGATACGAAAACTAAATGTTTTAAATGTAACGGTTTTGGTCACAAGCAGTATGAATGTCCTAAACGTTTGAAATTAAACAATCCGAATGACAGAAATGAACCGTCAACTTCGGGATTGTCTGTTACGAATAATTTTGCAAATAGATCTGATCCATGTAGCTTTTGTAAGAAGACGGGACATAAAGTTGAGGATTGTTTCGCAAAACAACGCGCTGAATCTCGTGGCAAGTCTAATGTTAATTTTAGCCGTGCGAGTTTTGATGAATATAAGCAGAACGATATAGCAGCTGCGGGGTCAAGGGTCAAGGGGTACCTGTAGATATCCTTACAGATAGTGGCTCGCAACTTTCTTTAATAACAGAATCAGTTGTGAAACATTTTCAGTGCACTCAAACACCGTCTTTCTGTATGTTACGTGGCATCAGAAGCCAAGAAGTTGAGTCTAGCTTTTCTACCACTTTAACTGTTGAGTTCCCTGAAATTTCTCTTGAAGTTGATTTTCATGTGGTACCTGATCGATATTTAAACACCCCGGTTATACTAGGTACAGATGTACTCAATAGGGATGGTGTGATCTATACACGTACTCGAGGCGCACAACGCATGGCACGTTCAAATGCGGTTCTCGGTGTGCGGTCGAATGTGCATGAGCAAATAAATACGACTGTTGACGGCGATAATAAAAAACATTTGTTATGTATTATTGATGAGTTTTCCGACTTTCTCGTTACCGGTATGACTACAACGACTGTTAATACCGGTTCAATGCACATTCGATTGCATAATGAGACCCCTGTTGTGTATAGACCATACAAAATGTCATATAATGAGAAGATGCGCGTACGGGACATTATTAAGGATTTACTCAATAAAGGGATAATTAGGGAATCCGAATCAGAGTTTTCGAGTCCTATTTTGTTGGTTAAGAAAAAAGACGGTAGCGACAGGATGTGTGTGGACTTTCAGGCGTTAAACGCGAACACCGTAAAGGATCGCTATTCATTGCCGCTTATTGAGGATCACATTGACCGTCTAGGCAAAGCCAAGTTCTTTAATAGTCTAGACATGGCAACAGGATTCCACCAGATCCCAATGGATAGCGACTTTATACATCGCACTGGCTTCGTGACGACCGAGGGTCACTTCGAGTACTTCAAAATGCCTTATGGTCTCGCCAACGCACCTGTCGTTTACCAACGTATCATATCTGATACCTTGCGTCCTTTTATCGAGGCTGATAGAGCTTTGGTGTACGTTGACGATGTCCTGATACCAAGTGCGACCATCGACGAGGGTCTGCAGACGCTTCGCGAGGTGTTACGGACTTTGACCACTGCAGGTTTTTCAATTAAATTTAAAAAAAATTACATTTCTTGCCAACGAAATTGAATACTTAGGGCGTACAATAAGCCATGGTCAGGTTAAGCCGAGTCAGTATAAAATTAAAGCTTTGGTCAGGGCCCGAACACCTAGCAATGTGAAAGAAGTGAGACAGTTCCTTGGTCTCGCTGGGTATTTTCGGCGATATATCCCCGGCTATTCTCTTAAGACAGCTTGCATCGCTAACTTACTTCGCAAAGGTGTGCAATTTCAGTGGACCGACGAGCACGAACAGGTTCGTAAAGATATTATTGACCGGTTAACTAACGAACCAGTGCTCGCTATTTACGATCCTTTGTTGGCCACAGAGATGCACACTGATGCGTCGTCGCGAGGTTACGGTGCTGTCTTATTACAAACTGACGTTGAAGGACGTAAACGACCTGTTGCGTACTTCAGCAAGGTTACTCAGGGTGCGGAGTCTCGTTACCACTCATACGAGTTAGAAACGTTGGCTGTGCTTAAGGCGCTACAACACTATAGGCACTATTTAGTTGGAAACAAGTTTAAAGTCGTTACAGATTGCAACGCCTTAAAACTCACCCAACGAAAAAAAGATCTCCTGCCTAGAATAGCTCGGTGGTGGATGTACTTGCAGGATTATGATTTTGACCTGGAGTATCGCAAGGGGACTGCGCTATCACACGCGGACTACTTAAGTCGCAATGCAATTAATATGTGTCAAATACCGAGGCCACATAACTGGGCCCAGATAGCGCAGGCCGCTGACGAAGAAACCCAGTCGTTGCTGCAGAAACTTAATGACGGCGAGCTTGATGCGGAACGTTATGTAAAACGTAATGATGTGTTATATTATAAGCTCGATAAAACCGGAGAACAGTCTCGTTTTTTATGTTATATTCCTAAAGGTCACCGTTTAAGTTTATTACGAATTTTCCACGACGAACACCAACATATCGGTGCGGAGAAAACAACCGACTTGATTCTCCGACACTTTTGGTTTCCTGGGCTTAGACAGTTTGTGAGGAAATACATTCAACATTGTATTGTTTGCTTAGCTCATAAAAAAGTACGGCGTCAACCCTTACAGCCGATCCAGTCGTGGGACAAGCCTGGCACTCCTTTTGATACTGTGCATACAGATGTTTTGGGCCCTCTCCCCGATTCGAACGGCTATAAGTTTGTTATTTTAATCATAGATGCTTTTACAAAGTATTGTTTATTGTATCCAATTTTTAGACAAGATACTAATGAATTAAAACGTGTATTTGAGAACGCCATTTCTTTATTTGGTACCCCTCGTTTAATTGTAACTGACCGAGGACGAATGTATGAGAGTTCATTGTTTTGTAAATGGATAAGGGAACTAGGTAGTGAGAATCACTTTATAACTGCAGAAATGCACCAAAGTAATGGGCAGGTTGAGCGGTACTGTCGAACGGTTATGAATATGATTCGTGTGGAAACAAACTTTCGCCAAGAAAGTTGGTCTAAAATTCTTTGGAAACTACAGCTCAACCTGAACATTACAGTGCAAAAGTCCACTCAATATTCACCCTTGAAATTATTAATCGGCAGTGATGGTGTAACGCCTGTCATACGATCCGTGGTTTGTGACATCGCGATGGAAGCGGCCAGCCCTAACCGAGAGTTTCTGCGCGAACTGGCGCGACAGCGCGCAAGTGAACTGCTGGATAAAAACCGAGCACGACAAGACGCTCGTGTGAACGAGCGCCGTAGAGTGCCACGGTCTTTCCAGCTCAATGACCTTGTTTTTGTGCGCAAGACAAGTCAGTCTACTGGCAAGTTAGACTCTGGGATGCGAGGCCCCTACGCTGTCACGAAGATATTGCCTCACGGCCGATACGAGCTCCAGCTGATCAGTGGCTCGTATGGTAAAATCACGCGAGCCGCGGCCGAGTACATGATTTTGTTGCGAGAAGAGTGGACCCCCGACGTGTGTACGGCATTCTTCGAATGTGAGTATGAGTTAGCGGTTTTGCCATTCATGGTGCGCACCTCGAGGGCTCTGCGCGTATTAATTAATAACCCTCTGATGGCTCAGTTGTATTACCGCTCGTTGCTACTATGTTATGATGGCACCCTCTGCCTGTTGTATATTCCTGAGGGCTCTGTACATGGAGAAACCTGGTACCCTGAGGGCTCTGCCAGTCATACAGTGCGAAGGATCTGTATGCGTATTAGTGTGGTAACCTGAGGGCTCTGCCACGCGTACAACCTGAGGGCTCTGTACGGTATCTAGTAACCCGAGGGCTCTGCTAGTAGTGTGGATATTTTTGTTTGACATCCTAGGCCCCGTCTAACATAAAAATAAACGCAAAAGAAGAATTGCTGATTGTTTTCTAAAAGCTTATGTAAAATGAGCTAATGTTACTTTATTTTAGATAGGTGCTAATGAAACCTATATTGTTTGTAGATGACAATGACGAGGTGAAGACCGATAACTCGGATGCCGAAGAAAGTATGGAAGGAAACCTACAAGAGGTAGAAGTGGAGGTCTATGCTCAACCATCGCAACCAAGTCGGGTGCTGCTGGATGAAGCTGCGGTCGAGGACGAACCGCCTTCAGGAACGGCCGAATTAGCCGACGAATAGGCTTTAGTAGGCGTGGCCTGAGTGTGACGTCACAGTGGCGCGATGGTGGTGCGAGGTGTAGAGGGGCGCGCATCAGGCAGCCGGCTGTGGGACGGGCATCGGGCCATCGGCCACTTTTGCTGCGGATTTAGGATCGGACGGACGTTTACCACAATATCACTTACTTGTTTTAGTTATTTTGAGATTAAAGTTTGTAGTTTGTTAAAATAATCTTTTTTTTAATAAAAACCGGACCAAAACGTTAAATGTAGATATATAGCATAGTAACGCCATAAGCGCGGGTATTCCTGCTCGCGTCGCGGATCGCCCGCTTGTTCTCAGTGGGGGTACCTCAAAGCTACACTCTGAGCCCACAATTTTACAAAAAAAATCTCACCTCCATATCGGTAGCTCGGCATAGTAACGCCATAAGCGCGGGTATTCCGCCCGCGTCGCGTATCGCCCGCTTGTTCTCGTCGTTCTGCCTGCCATACGAAAGGTTCCTTAGGGCTCCGCACGCGTTCCGACACACCTCCGGGTTCTCGTGGGAAACTAGCCGCACTAGTGGTGGGATGCCGCCTGCGAAAAACAATAGTAATAAATAAATTGGATATATATTTAGGTTCAATGTATGGCTTTTAGTTGTCTAGCAATATAGATGTCACCGTAATTTGAACCTTATTTGTTTGAAATAAAACACCACAAAGGGTTATTTTTTTATGTTACAGAGTCGGCAAATAAGCTTGACGTTTCGCAGCCACAGGTTGAAGCATTACTTCGCACTTCGCACCCGAACTTATCACCAATTTTGCACACAATGCGTTACAATGAATTTACAGCTTTCACCTCGTCCGATGGTGAGTTGAGGAAGCTGATCGCTTGGTGACTCTAATATAACAAGTGCACTTACCAAGACTCCTCGTCTTTTGCTTGTTCGGGTCGTCCATGTAAGTGAGGTGTTGAAGGTATGCCGCCGCATTCGCTTTAACCACGTCTGAAGGTGAGTTGAGGAAGCCGATCACTTCAGGCAGGTTGGGGTCACGCCATTGAAGGCCACCGCCATCTTCGCGCCCTCCCACACTGCCGTGTACTGGGGGTAAGGACTTATTCATGAGTTATACGTTGGAGATTCGTTTATTAAATAACTAGCGGCCCGTCACTGCTTCGCACGGGTGGATTTTTTTTTTAATAAAATGTTACTCAGCGCTAATGTAGCATTCTAATTGTGAAAGAATTTTTTAAATTGGTCCAGTAGTTTTTGAGTTTAAACATACATACATAGGTACATACATACATACAAAAATACAAAGGTTTCCTCTTTATAATATTAGTATAGATAATAATAATTAAATGTTTATTGCCTTCAAACGACACTGCTACTACTACACTAGATACAAAAAGAAAAAAATAGTAGTCACAAGCATTGACATCATGTTACATGTTATTGCTCGTGACTGTACAATAACAGAAAAAACACTAAAACAACTGAAAGTAGCTCAAGTAATTTAATGAATTTGTGTAGTTTTGATATCAAATTGAACGTTGGACTATGAGTGCTCTATAGAATTATTGACATTTAAGAAAAACGAACCTTAATGTTATGAAGTTTTTGACTAACACCATTAACATAATATATTTTTTATTTCGTTATTTAAATGGGCAATTATTTTTAAAGTGTTTATCGATAAATTTAATAATGACCGTTTAGCATGATTTTGATACAAAGTACATCTTTTGGTAGTTCTCACAGCACGATATGGGTTGTTGCTGGCGAAACTGGTACATAATTTAAGGTACTAAGGTAAGGTATTTAGGTTACGAATAAATAATTTATCACATTCTGAAGTTCATTATATCACATCAAAAATAAAAATGTGAGAAAACCAATATCTTCACGAAATGTCGAAGTTTTGACATGATTGGTTATGGAAGATACGAACCGTATTCACCCAACGCCATGCCGGCCATTTGTTTCTGCAGCTCCTCTTCATCTCCGTACATAGATTGTCCTCCTGCGCTGCCCAAACTTAAACCGTTCTGGGAATCCTGTAAACAAAAAATAAAATTGAACAAGGTAAGACACAAAATCAAAATAAAATGTTACGAAAATGTTGACAGCCTTTTTAGCGGTTATACTATTCACTTTTAAAGCGTCTTAAAACTATAGTCGTCAACATCTGACCCACACAGCCAGCACGAGGTTGCCCAGATAACTGGGTCTTACTCTAGCTAATTGAACTTTATCTACCCATAGCATAGGGGTGATTTTTGAATCTCACTGGTGTTCTCGAAATAAAAGTACATGGCATACACGGAAGATCAGCGTTGTAGTGTTTTGTTTACTGCAAGAAATGCTGAGTGGAATCTTTTTAGGCCACATTTTGTAATATTTTTTTTTTGTTTTGTTCTACATAAGTTTATACAGTGCGTTCTAATAAATATATTTCATTTTAAATATAATATTTTTGCATTATTTACTAGTGGAGGATTAAGATGTATACCATAGACTATGTATAATATTGGGTATAGATGTGCCTCTCATAGAAAAAAAGATGGGAAACTAGGTTCCATGTACAATAGATGGCGGTAGTAGACGTTTGAGTGCGCGTTTATGCTTCTTCCCGATAGATGGCGCTAAAAATATATATAATATTTACAAAAAACTAGTTAACTTTTTTTTTGTGTATTTTATTAATTGTAAGATTGATAAACATATATTATTAAAAACTTATATATGAACATAAAAATCAAAAGTTATTAATTATTTCCGAAGGATCGAACCTGGGATTTCTCTATCACTACTATAGCACGATGCGTCGTCGCAGCTCCACGGCTAATGAGCTCTTTGATAAGATGACGAAAGTTGTGGTTATAAGTTACTAATAAATAAGTAAACATAAATAGAAGTGCTGGCGTGGACGGCACGAAAATCTCGAACTTCTATAGAAGTTGTTGGCGGTAAAAAGGTTAAAATGCTATCTATGCTACCGCCATCTAGTGACATAATATGTATAACAAGTTAGTAACTTGAGGTTCCTCTTACAGAAGATGGCGCATAAAGTATTTTTTGTAATTATTCAATGTATGGAAAATTCACCCCTCTGATGCATACCGTTCGTGAATTAACGGTATCAAAAATAAGTTACCAGTGAACTTGAATAAGAGTAAAAGGACCCCTCTGAATTGACATCATAGCGTGAGAATTTGTCACCGGTTTAAAAATCCACCCCCCTGAGCTTTTAACGCTTGTAAAAAGTGTTTAATTTCAAATATTAACGGTGTCAAAAATAAGTTACCAGTGGCATAACATTACAGTTGAATAAGAGCAAAAGGAGCACTCTGAATCAATCAATCAATCAATCAATCAATCAATCAATCAATCATAGCGTGAGAATTAGTCATCTGTTAAAAATTCATCCCCCTGAGCTTATCTTGTAAAAAGTGTTTAATTTCAAATGTACCAACCTTAAACTGCGGTGGTTGGTGTGGCTGCGGGTCGTACGCTGCCGGATAGTGTTGGTACCCGTACGCGTCCGTCGCGTACTCTCCCCGCGGTGACGTCACGCAGTAATGTCGCCCTAGCTGCTCCAGTGACGTCGAGTCGTACCTGACAACGAAAGGTTAGCTATTAAACCAAATACTAATACTTAGAGGCAACAACGAAAAACGCTGAACACTTCATAACGAAATATTTGTCAAAAGAAAAGAAATTATGTCAACTGTTTGTAAAGCTGTCATTATGAATTGCTATTTTTGTTGCTGGCCGTACAATCGAAAATTAATTCTTACGTATAGGTAGTAGTAGTAGTATAATCGAAAGAACCAAGCTCTCAAAGGACATGCACGAGGGCATAAGAAGGTTTTGCGAGTAAGTTCCACTCCCTATACTAATAGTAGGCAAGATGAGGACGGCTAAGGGCAGGATTCTGCCATCCTACTCCCTAGCTGTTCTCGCATTTGTACACTGCTTCTGCGTAACATAATGCTCAGGCAAAGTAGTCATTTTTACCGCCTCTGTGGTCTAGTGGCTAAGACCACCGGTTTAGACCCAGAGGTCCCGGGTTCGATTCCCAGCGGGGGGTACATGTTTGTGTACTCGGTTTGGTTGGTGGTAGGGCTTGTTTGCCAAATAAATATGTCGCCATAACCTCAATGTTTGTAGCATTGTTGTGTTCCGGCAGCTAGAGATAAGATAGCCAGTGCCTCACTAGTTGAGGATCCCGGGTGAAGTGCGCTTTCATCATGGGCCTTATCATGACTTAACATCAAGTGAGATCAAGGCACTGTGTTTACCCGTTAAAATTTTTTTTTAAAATTGCCTTACCTTTTATATAAAAAGCACCGATTTTAAAAGGTTTTTTGAATAAAATACTCACCTTTGTTGTAAGTGTAAATTGTGTTGTGGTAAAGCGCCAGGAGACGCGCTCCTAGGCGAAGCGCTGCCTCCTCCTTCCACGTATTCCTGCAAAGGCACAAAGGACTTCAGATTTTTTTTAATTTAGAGAGGTACGGGAGTAAACATCGCTCAGTAGTGTAGCGTGGATAAATAAAGTTTATTGGAATTAAACCTTTAAATATTACGGCAGCAGCCGTGAAAGTGTCCGTAGGTGTTTGCTACTTGAGAAATGACGCTTTAGAGGTTTGTTCTGTTGCGGGATAGGCTTCGCTCCAATGGAGTGCCACCCTTAGTGTGTGCCAATAAATGTATTTCTTTCTTCTTTCTTTCCTTAGAACTGCGTATGCGCCGCTTTGGCGTAGCGCCTACGCTGCGTATACGTTGGGAAAACGCTAGTATGCAGGATTAGCGTTATGCCTGCTATTACTAATAACTAACCTGCCCCATGTAGGCGGGCACCTGCGGCGGCGGCTCCACCATGTACGCGGGCTGCGCTTGGTACGCGGCCGCGCCGTAGTGGCCGTACGTGCCGTAGTGGCCCGCGCCCCCCGCCCCTCCATACGTGCCCCCGCCGCTCACCGACACGGAGTCCATCACCTGCGAGTAAAACAACGTATGTATATAACTTTGTACTTTCTTAGACAAATTTTGACCTTTATTAGTACTGTATGATATTGTGAAAATTTAAACTGGTAACTGATGTAAGTTTGATAACTTAGACACTTATTATTATTTTTTCTCTTTTGTTTTTTTTTTAACTTGTGATTGTCCATTATATTTTATGTTCCTTTATTTGTGAAGGAAAGTGTCCTTTTATGACAGGGCATTTTCCAATATTTTTGACGCTGTAAGGGAGAAAAGAGCTTGACTTGCTAAGTTTCTTGCCGGTTCTTCTCATTACAAGGTCTCCCGCCCAGAGTAGACTTACAAACCGATGGCATAATGACGTTCATAAAGAGCTATTTGTAGCATAAACTGAATAAATTATTTTGAATGTTGAATATTGAATGATAATATACTCATTGAGCGCTAGTTTGATACGAATATATTATGATGAGACAAGTACATCATAAAATACTTTTTATGAAGATAGTGAAGCTATATGCAGTACGCGACGCGCACGCGACACACATGCAGTTCAGAGATGCGGATGTATTTGAACATTCTATGCCTGCCTGGGAAATGATAATAGACACAACCCTTTACAGAAAACAGGTGGGTTCAGTGATTTGCTCTAGTCCATACATGCAACAGTCCCGGTATAATACCAAAACTGAAGCAATTCATTGTACTTTTGGGGTATCACTGTATATTGCTCATATCTCTTAGCTACCTTGCGAAAATTTGTTTTAAAATACTTACATGCGGATACTTCTGCGACGGAGCCATCGTCAAGTGACCCATGTGGTTGTAGTGTGCGGCCGGCGACGACACGTACTGCCCATAGTCGGGATCCACGCCGACACCGACCCCAGGGTAATCGCCGGCCTGCGAAAAGAGAATAAATGGAGTGAAGACACTGCATATTTACACCCTATGGGTCTTACAAATAAACAGAGAATAAGCTTCTCTAAATGTTTTCTCTTTTTTAAATTAATTAACACCTACTAAAATAAATTAAAGTATGTGAAAACAATGCATTTTACTCATTTACTGCTTAAGACCTACACAATCGATATCTAAATAGAAATAGTGTCAGTTTTTTTTTTAAACAACCGGGTTCGATTCCCGAGCTGAGTACAGGTTTTTTTTATCTTCGTATGTCTTATAGTTTCAGACTTTCCCATACTGACCGATTAAATGAGACACCCTGTATAATTGTTTTTATATGGTTGTTTTAGCAGTCGGATTTTTAGTTTTATTATAATTATTTGGTTTATTTCAAACTTTTTAATTTTGTAAAGTAGATAACCAAGCATTTCAAAACCTACATAAAATAATTATAATAAAACACCTTACTCTTTTTTTAATAGCAAAGTCAGAGCGCATACACCAATTGTCCATAATCTGATTATGGCGTAAAAACGAAACTCTTGCCTCCGTAATAACTCTCTCAGGGTCAGAGGGATGTATATACCCACCACATTTTGAACTTTATGTGATTGAGATAAGATTAAAAATAAAATGAAATATGTGGTTAAAAAATCAACCACTATGCCGCAAAGAGTTAATAAACAAAGTGTAAGCTTGGAGTAGTTACTCCGTGCTTTGCTCCCATCGTGTAAACTTCATTTCATATTAGAGTAAAAGAGACAAAACACGGAGTAACTACTTCAAGCTTACACTTTGTTTATTAATAAGCCCCTTGACGTCTAGTACTTTGACTGATAAGTTCTTCAAGTTTTTTAAACATGGGAATATAAAACATTGCTGTAAATAAAAATTATTAACTACATCTACGACCATAGAAAAATTGGCCATATCCAATAAATTCCGTACACGTTGTAGTTCGTTTAAAGAATTTTGATCGTGTGGTCGATCTAACAGTTTTTTGGGATCAAGACTAATAACTAACCCGGTCAATGTTTTTACTTCCACAGTCAAAACAAATCTAACGACACCTCAACGACAGACAACCTTTGGATGGACAAAAAATACTTAAGTTTGAAGTGGGCTTGTCGTCGTGTCGGTGTATATATGCACCATAAATAATTATACTCGTAGTATAACTAATAAATAAATATAAATAATAATAAAGTTTGTAAGACACTATAGCTATGTAACAAAAACTCTGACGGATCTGTGAAGGAGATGATAAGTGTTGCTAATTTTGAAACGGTACAATAATTGTCACGCTATGATACCAATTCAAGTCACCGGTGTCTATTTCAATACTGAAAATTCCCAAACGGCATGTACAGTCACGAGCAAAAATATGTGAACGATTTTAACTCTTAAATATCCATAATACTAGAATTATTATTACCTATACATACAGGGTGTTTGATTAGATGTATAATCCCGAAACATAGCTATGCAACCAAGTGAATAGAACACTAATAATATGCAAAATCATATTTACGGAGATTTACTTTTCCATAAAAAAAATTACAAAAAAAAAACCGAATCCAAAAAATTTTACTGATAAAATTGCACAAAACAAAAAAATTATTGCGTAGTTTAGTTTGTTCAATTTACTTGCAATTAACCTTTACTATACTCAATCATATATTCTTAAAACTATGCGACTGCCATATACTTAACTTCAAATCTAACAGAACACATATGACAAACAAGCAAATACCAAATATTTACTTGCAATTATATCCACTTATAAAAAATATATTTTTAGACCTGCTTATTATAGACAATCATTTTACTAGGAAAATATATAGGTACAATTATTGTTATTTTTGGAGCCGGTGCCAGCCAAGGTAACTTTAACATAAACATTGCCCCTGCTCGTTCACTCTGCCTAAACTATCGGATCTGATGAACTATGGAATACGATGAATAATAATTTTTTGCTCTTCTTTGAGGCTGGCAGCTATTTTCGAAGATAATAATTTGAAGTGGTTTTGTTAGTGTTTTATTATAAGTGTGTGTGGTTATAAGTGTAAACCGGGCTTTGAATACCGTAAAAAAATTGGTATCAATATTTCTGTCAAACGAAGATACCGTTAAAAAAATAACGGTATGCTTGGTATCGTTACCTGGGCTGGGTGGCATTTTTACAGGTAAATTAGCTAACCGCTCTACGCGGATCGGCTAAAGCGCAATATTTAACGGAAAAGGTAGCGATACGTTTCTAGATCCCGATCCGATCTGAGTGCCTAGTGTGAGTTTTGTTTACTATCCGTATTCATTCGATTACGTTTACAAAAACGAAAATTAGTATGGCATTGAAGCAGCGCCCTCCTAGCGACAAACGAGAAGAGTTTACATTTTGCCATACAAATTCTCGTTTTCGTTAACGTGATCGAATAGCGAATGAAACTCGCACTTGGCACCATGAACCCTTCGGAGAATCTAGTAGGGCACGGGGACACGCACTAGTGCGTGATGCCGTTACCTCTAGAAAACCTCCGAAGGTGATTCGTTTCACACGGCTTGAGGAACCCTTTAAGTTTCTCGCCGCCCCCAAACAAGCACGGCGAAGCTGAAAATACCGTCTAAGGCAATCAGCAAACTCTCTCCAAAAAAAAAATTCTAAATAACGTTACCTGCATTACCGCTACCTAATTACCTTTATAGAAATAACGTTACTTAACGGTACTTATAGTGGGAATTTGGTAACGGTATCAAGCCCTGGTGTTAAATATATAATTTAAACGATATATATTTTTACTAAGTTCGCTAACGAAATCAACATCTTTGCGTACTTTGTATCGACGCTTGATACGTAGTTTTAGTACACCGTTTTCCACTTAACACCGTACAAGTAATAAGAATCCGTCGAAGACTAAATAAACACAATCGAATTCGACGATTCTACTTATACCTGTCTGACTTGCAAATGCCTTCGATACACGTGGTGACAGACTTGAGGTGAGACGTATTTACTAGAACAGATCCACGCACTAGGTATTTTTCAGTACTAGGCGGCACCATTCTACTGTTATAAATATACGTGATCCACCTAGTATTTTTGTAAATTACACGATTTTCGACCTTACACTAAAACATTAGTGGTAATATTCCTATGTACATGTATTCGCGTATTGTGCACACCAAGTCTTTCTTTCCATTTCACAGTTTTCGACTTTAACACCACGGAATAAGATTCCATAGGTAGGTATGTAGGTACAAGACTAGATCCTAGAAAAATAGGTGCTTGAAGTATTGCGTGATACTGTGGAGTGTGAAACCAATTTAATTTAGGTCCTATTTGTATGATCATAAGGTTCCGAATGACAAAATTATTATTGCTATTTTTGTGTTTTGTCATCCTGCTTAATCCTTGTTTACTAACCAGTAAAAACTTTTTTATACGTGTTCTCCTGGCAGGTTGAAGTTCACGATGCGACACAACATAGGTCGCACTAACTACACGGATTAAGTCAGCACTAGTCCACGTCTAGTCTAACCAGTTACTACGTAAAACTACTAATACTAGGTGGACTAGGTAGAATAGGTATTTGGATCGAATATTAGATAATACTAGGAACAGGTGCACCTAGTATCAAATTTACCTAGTACGACCCATCTCTATGACAGACTAGACTGGTAATACTCATTTAATATTCCCTGGTAAAATCAACATGTTTTTTGTAGTAATTAGTAGTAGTAGAGAGGAGAAGTGGCAGGAAGATGACTGCAGGAAGATGACTGCATGAAGTTGCTTCTTGAACTATTTCTGTTGTGGAAGTAACACTGTTAAAAAATTCATTTTTCTTGGTTTGGAAGGGAAACCTGCTTATGCACCAATAAGGAATGGATTTTTGGCGCTTTAGGAGTTTTTTTCTTTCCACCGGCAATATGGTCAAGAGAGTTGTCTCTCTCGGAAGTTCGCTTGACATCTTAGTAAAGTATAAAAAAAAGTATATCATCATCATCATCATCATCATCTCAGCCAAAAGACATCCAATGCTGGACAAAGGCCTCCCCCAAGGGTCTCCACAACGACCGGTTTTGTGCTGCTCCCATCCAGCGGCTTCCCGCGACCTTCACCAGATCGTCGGTCCACCTTGTTGGAGGCCTGCCCACACTGCGCTTTCCGGTACGCAGTCGCCACTCCAGGACTATCCCGCCCCAGCGGCCATCAGTCCTGCGAGCAATGTGCCCTGCCCACTGCCACTTGAGCTTAGCAATTCTTCGGGCTATGTCGGTTACCTTTGTTCTTCTGCGGATCTTCTCATTTCTAATTCGATCACGCAGAGAAACCCCGAGCATAGCCCTCTCCATTGCTCTTTGAGTGACCTTGAGCCTTTTTATGAGGCCCATAGTGAGCGACCATGTCTCAGTCCCGTATGTCATCACTGGCAACACACACTGGTCAAAGACTTTCGTCTTGAGACACTGCGGTATATCGGGTGAGAAATATTTCGTAGCTTACCGAACAAAAAAAAAGTAAATAAAAAAGTGTATAAAGTAAAGTAAATATCCTATACTATCCCATTGCTGGGAAGGTGCCTCCATCATTGAAATCAAGTCATCGCTACAATTGGTGGGTATTGGCTTCATCGCCACGCCAAATGCTACAAACCTGGGAGTTTTAAACTAAGGACCTTCGAGCCGAGTGCTTCGCCACCGAGGCGTTTTCAACTGTTACTTAGAAGATTTTTTAAGGCTCAGGTACTGCATTTTTTTACAATTATTGTGTATTATAAAAAAATACTATGTAGCTGTCTAATGCTGCAATAAACAGCAAACAGCAAACAGTCTTTTCCAACATCACCCACGTAGGCTGTACACATGGACGTCACCGGGGGGTGGATACCGCAACCAGATCGACTACATTCTGATCCGATCGCGCTGGCGTACTTCCATCTACAATTCCCACACATTACCCGGCGCTGATTGTGGTTCCGATAACCAGTTATTAATATCTAAGTTCAGACTAAAGCTAAGAGCTGCTAGGCCTATCACCAGGCAAAAGCGAATCGAGGTGACTGATAAAGTGCAGTTTGAGTCGGCTCTCGAACATAACTGGGCAGAGTGGAAAGCTGTAAAACACGATACAGCAACTTCAGAAGTCCTGTGGGACAAAGCTAAGCATCTCATCCAAAATACAGTAGCAGAATCTTCTTCACGATCGAATGTGCGAAAACGTCAACACTGGATGACAGATAACACTTTACTACTTGTTGAGAAAAGGCGTCGGAAAAAAGCAGAAGGATCGGACATCAGGGACCTGAACAAATTGTCTGCCGAAATTCAGGCAGGCTGTCGAAAGGATCATAACGCATATCTTCGTAAGATATGTGAGGATGTAGAAGCGCACGCTGGACGGAACGAGTCACGAGACCTCTACCACAAAATTCGTGTTATCACAAAGACACTACCTTCAAAAACCTGGGCTATTGAAGATGTTAACAACGAAGTTGTAACAGAGTTGGACAAAATTTCGGAAACGTGGAAAAACTACTGCCAAGCATTATTCCAGGATCCGGATTCACGCCAATTTTCAAGTACAGACCCAACAGATGAGGATCTGGAACCTGACATTCTTTTATCGGAAGTCAGAGCTGCCATAAGACACCTGAAAAACAATAAAGCAACCGGTAGAGATGCAATTCCTATCGAAATTATCAAAGCTTTAGGAGATCGCGGCGTTCACATCTTTCACGCCATCTGCAATAAAGTATGGCAGACAGGTGTCTGGCCGTCTGAATGGACGCACACAATCTTCACCCCCCTTCATAAAAAAGGCTCAACAAAGAAGTGTAACAACTACCGCCTGATTGCTCTTATCTCACACGCAAGCAAAATTATGTTACACATTTTGAATGAGCGACTGAAGACCTACCTATCCGGAGAAATCGCTCCTGAACAGGCCGGATTTGTGAAGGGGAAAGGTACACGGGAACAGATCCTCATCGTACGCCAGATTGTTGAAAAGGCGCGAGAATTCAACAAGCCGACATTCATTTGCTTTGTTGACTTCTCCAAAGCATTCGACTCCGTGAAGTGGCCAATTCTGTGGAAGACACTGCTGGAAATGGGCACACCAAAACATCTTGTACACCTTTTAAGACGCCTGTATGAGGAGGGCACAGCATCAGTGCGCACAGATACCGTATTATCGAGCAACTTCCATCCAAGTGCTGGAGTCCACCAAGGGTGCATTATCTCACCACTATTGTTCAACACCTACACTGAACTAATAATGCGCATCACTTTGGAGGACTGGACAGATGGTGTTACAATTGGTGGATATAAAATAGCAAACTTACGTTACGCCGACGACACTACTCTGTTTGCTACTAGCGTGCAATCCATGGAAGACTTGTTGCTGAGGATGGAGCGAGTGAGCCTTGAGTTCGGATTAAAGATTAACCGCAACAAGACCAAGATGATGATCGTAGACCGCGCCAACAACAACTCGCCGGAAGTGACACAAGTCGCGAACTGTAGCGTGGTCCAGTCCTACATATATCTCGGAACTTTAATCACAAATAATGGTGGATGCATGGATGAGATAAAACGACGTATGGCCATCACAAGAACAGCAATGGACAAGATGAGGAAAATATGGAGGGACAGAAATATAACTAAAACTACTAAGACCAGACTCGTACGAACTCTTATTTTCCCCATATTCCTGTACGCTGCAGAGACGTGGACATTGCGAGAAGTGGAAAGGATGAAAATAGATGCTTTAGAGTTGTGGTGCTGGAGAAGAATGCTTGGAGTATCGTGGACCGAGTTTCGCACTAACATCTCGATACTTCAAGAACTCGGCATTGAGCAGCGTCTATTTTCAGTAGTACAGTCTCGCATACTCACATTCTTCGGACACGTCTCTCGACGCGACCATCAGTCCATCGAACGTCTTGTCGTTCAAGGAAAGATGGAGGGCACAAGACCGCGTGGAAGGTCCCCCATGCGATGGACGGACCAAATTAAGGCAGCCGTGGGAGGTCCATTAAACGACTGCAGCAGAATGACCTCCAACAGAGAAAAGTGGCGCGCTGTCGTTAGGCGAATAACATCTGCCCAAACCGCTACTACATGACGACCACGACCGCTCTGTCAAGAGCGTAGCGGATAAGAAGAGAGCTGTCTAATAAAAAAATGTCGAGTAGGTACATCTATATTATATAAAAATCAATTGCTGTTCGTTTGTCTCGCGAAAACACGAGAATGGCTGTACCGATTTGGCTAATTTTGATTTTGAAATATTTGTGGAAGTTCAGGGAAGGTTTAAAGAGGAGAAACATAAATAATAAGTAACGGAAAATACTAAAAACGACAATTTAATTTTCCAATACAAAATGATTTATTTGTTTGTTGTCATGGAAACTGTCAAAGGGGTACTAATTCCGCCGGGTCAGCTAGTCTGTAATAAAAGTTCTGATGTGATGTAATAGCGACGCGACGGTCCATGTACGTATTTTTATGGTATAACAAATAAATAGAGAAAGATGAAAATTTATATTGTAGCATATCCTGGGTAAGTAGTAATAATATATACTATCTGTAGTTTTATAACCTGCCCCTCCCAACTATACCTATCTGAGCAAAAATTATTATACGTTGCCTTGTTTTAAATAAATAAGTGTAAGTGAATATGGGACATATACATACTTTCGAATAGTACAAAATGTAAGGATAATATTTCAACAAATGCACAACTAGTCCGCGCACAGACATAGACTAGACACTTCAGGCTTCGGGAGCGACAGATTGCATAATGCATTGCACAAACCGTCTGGATATCCGAGGAATTGTAGAGGAACAAACTCCAATGGTAGCACAATCAAATACTGTTTGAACGGCTGGCCGGAGAGTTACCGAATAGCAAGTAGCTTTGTCATGGAAACTTAGGATACTTTTGGGGTATATTAAGTCAGTTTAAATATTAGCCTCCCTGGACTGTACTTGAAAATTATTAATTATTAGGATTATATGTATGAAGCTTACTATGTTTTTTTGTGTACCCTCGGGAAAATAAGAAAACAAACAAATTGTACCAACAACGTGCTCTAACACACTCAGGGGCACATCTAACCGCCCACCCAGTTATTTTCATATAATACAAATATGTTCACTTTGAGACTCTATACATAAAAATGTCAATACATTTCTGCAAAGATCTGTATGCTAATGTTTAGGTTAAATAGAAATAGAAAACATTTATTAGTGACACAACACACATCATTACATCTAAAATTAAAAAAATAAGTGGTATTAACAGGTGCCCGCGCATCATGATGTCAGGCCTCCGTTCGACGGTCCAATTAGCATTTTGTAAGAGTACCGAAACCATTGCATTTGTCCATAGAGGCAGAACAATGAATGCTTCATCACATTCCATACAATATGATATGGCAATAAAGTAATGCTTCGCTTAAACGAAGGTTTGGAAACGGGAAGAAATTTTAAAAACTGTTCAAAGTGCTGATTGGACAGTCGGACGCTTAACCTAAACATTAGCATACAGGTCTTTGCAGAAATATATTGTCATTTTTATGTTATAGAGTCGCAAAGTGGGCCTGTTTGTATGAAAATAACGGGGTGGGCGGTTAGATGTGCGCCTGAGTGTATATACACATATATATTTTATATATAATTATTATAACCCAAAAGTAAATAAAAATCGTTTAAGTGTTACTTTAGTTTAGTTATACTATGGAACCGTTTCATTCTCGCCTTGCATTTGGCCAATTTTCGTTTTCGTTTGTTAGAATTATGCTGAGCTGTTGTGCTTAGCATGATCATAACACTTTCTTGCTTCCCCATCAGAGATAGACTCGTTATCACAGCTAAACATCAAACTTACAATAAAATCCATTAAACTGTATTCGGAGAGTGCACAATTCAATTCGTTGCCCAAAGTCTAGTTTCCCAAGGCAATTTACGTACGTAAATATGGGAGAATCTTCAAGCGTGGGTTTACATCAAATAATTAAATGAGATGAGAAGTTTGGTGTGTTCAGGCTAAAGACAAGCGGCCACGGTATACTGATCCATTAAAAGGAGGTCACTTAACTTTCGCTTGGAAAAACTTTCTTTTGTTTATGGAAAATCGGGCGTCTTCATCATCTCGCTAAAAATGTTAAGAAGCTGATAATGGTTAATGGGCAGTACAAAATGTTGCTTCGCAGTTCGTACAATGGAGCTATGAGTTTGGCGGTAACCAGCGCAGAATGTTCATATTTTGGAGTTTTTTTGTCCCAAGAGTTCAATAAGCACTTTTGTACCTTGTCAAAATAACTTACATTCAATGACAGGCAACCATTGTAACAATAGAGCGAGGGTCATATACTGTCAAGATATTATTGGACTCGACTGTACAGTACAACCTAAGATTTAACTGCAGAAAATAACAATATAAGTATTTTTCTGTAAACGAGAAACTAGCACAAGCCTAGCCGATAAAGACATGAAATTCAAAACTTTTCTTCGATAACTATTGAATTATGCGCCAGTAATAAAGCAATTCTTTCTGTGTCCATTGAGTGCAAATAAAAGTCACGTTTAATAGTAATAAATAAAATAGAGAATAGCTTGAACTCTAACTTTTAGTTTAAATAATAAGCCATTTGAGTTCGTGACTGCACTAGATAATAGTGGCTATAAATTATATTTTTCTGCTGGTTGGTTATAATGAGAGGTATATAGTTTTCGGAGGGAGTAAAACCATGCTTTCTTCAGCTTTCCATCTTCATCATGTTGCAAGTTTTATTTTACTAGTGGCATCCACTACCCACCGTTAGATTATACAAGGAGCGTCGGACAACCATGCGTTAGTAAAGCAAGACAGTTACTCCAGATAAGAATTTTCGTAGACCATAATTGTGGCTGCTTACTACTTTTTTGCGGGAAGAGGGATTGCTTGCTCTCATTCTTTATTTGACGACCTCCTTGGTCGAGAGGTTTGTACACCGGTTTTCATGGTGTCGCCGTCTCTGAGGTCCCGGTTCGATCCCCGGTCGGGTCAATTTAGAAATTATGGTTTTTCTAAATTGTCTCGGGTCTGGGTGTTTTCTATGTATAATAAGTATGTATTTAAGTATTTATGTGTAATAAGTATGTATTTAAGTATTTTAAGTATGTTTATCCGCTGTATAGTAACCATTTTAACTAGTTTCATTACGAAGCTTCTCTTGGGAAATATTAATAATTTCTTCTCTCTCGAAATATTAATAATTGGTGTGAGAGTAGGAAAGTTTATTTATTTATTTATTTATAGAGATTTCGAGCGCGATTCTCCCGCGAGTTCCGAAAAAACCCCTCCCCTATGTTAGAAAAAAGAAATCACATTTATTGACACACACTACAACAAATAATAATGTTAGTTATGCACCTTTGCGTACCAAAGTCCGGTGTCGTTGAAAATGCAGAATGAAGCAATCAGTAAACTCTCAAAAAATCATTTGCATACTACTGACCTGCATTGCCAAATGGTGCTGGTGAGCAAGAGCGGCGGAGAGCTCCGCGTCCTCAGTGGAGGCGTCCGACCGCGACACGGGGCTGTGCTGCGGCCCGTAAGCGCCCTCCACCGGCCCGTTGCTGAAACAAGGAACATACAAAATATAACTTCTAAGTGATCATCAACCCGCGGCGTTTATACTAAGTCGGGCAAAGCCCGAGTTTTTAATCATCAACCCGGATTTGGCAAGCGTGGTGATTATGCCAACACCCATCACAACCTTTGCTCATCAGTAGAACAGTAAACTAGCTATTTACTTAACTACATATTATATAAAAAGAGGATCCTAACTGAATCAAGAACGATCAAAATCGCACAGCCCATTCCGCTGGACCTAAACGCTGACACTTGGCAGTCGCTTTCATGACGTAGGCAATAGATAAGATGAAAGTTTTGGAAATTCCCTTGGGATGGCGGGGTCGAATGTTTACGCGGAAAAATTCAGCGATAACATTTATTTATGTTACGAACGCAAACGAGCACGACTCGCCTGATGGACACCAGCAACCACCAGCCTATAAACGCTTGTAATGCAAATGCTTCTTATGCCACCGAAGCTCTGTAATTTCACTGGATACTAAGTATGTTATTATATAACTAAGTAGTACCCTTCAGACTTGACACCGCTATACAAAACAATGCTGCTTGGTAGCAGAAATAGTTAAACTTTTCACCGCCCAACTATCCTGCACGCGATGTCCCGCTGTACGCCAACGTATAAATGTATTCTAATAAAGTAGTTACAAAGAAGAACTTCTATAGAAGTGCTGGCGTGGACGGCACGAAAATCTCGAACTTCTATAGAAGTTGTTGGCGGTAAAAAGGTTAATCGTCCTGAATTGGTTGGCTTCAAATATATCCTGGACAGAACCCTACCACCAGAAGGGGTTTTACCTGTTACAGCAGACCTATTTTATACAGTTCTGTCTGATGCTGGCTTTACGGTATGCACTTTACGGTAAGCTGATTACATTATATGGGTCGAAACCGGCGAACCAGAAGTTTTTGGCTCGAGCCAGCATTTTTTGCGTACGAGAATGGAATAAACAGAGTTTGCAGTAATGGTTATCATCAGCTCATTTATGTCCCCATTGCTGGGGCAAGAGCCTCCCCTATGGATAGATAGGGAGAACGGGCCATAAACCACCACGTGGACCCTGCGGATTGGTGGTTGTTAACGACTGCTAATGCAGCCGGAACCAACGGCTTTACGTGCCTTTCGAAGCACGGAGGAGCTCGAGATGATACATTTTTGGTCCCATCCGATGACCGGCCTTTGCGAACAGACCGGGCGCGTTAACCACTGCGCCATCAAGCTCCTCTTAACTCCTTCTGGTTACTAATACTAAATAAAGAATAAGGTTACATAAATAAACATCGCTGATATTCCAGACAAGGGTGTTTGACCATTACTTAATTTCGCCACACAAACATTTGCCGTCTTGCGGGATTTGAACGCTTGATTTAGGGTTATGCAGTAAGATTGGCTTGAAAAACTTGTTCAATCGATAGGTGCCCAAGCCCTTTATCTCTTTCACAGTCAGAGGGATGTATATTCCCACCACATTTTGAACTTTATGTGATTGAGATAAGATTGAAAACCTATGAAATATTCAAACATGTTCTGTCTGTTAAAGGGTTAAATAAGCTTTTGGCGATATGTTTTGATTAGTGTTCGTATCGTAACTCATTTACCATAAACTGATCGGCCGTATTTGAACGCTCTGAAACCTTTAATAAGATTTGAAACGTTTAGGCTGACGCTGAGGAGCTCGATGGCGCAGTGCTTAACGCGCCCGGTCTGCGATTGCTAAGGTTAAGTAACTTTCGCAAAGGCCGGTCATCGGATGGGTGACCAAAACTTTATCATCTCGGGCTCCTCCCTGCTTCGGAAGGCACGTAAAGCCGTTGGTCCCGGCTGCATTAGCAGTCGTTAACAACCACCAATCCGCACTGGGCCCGCGTGGTGGTTTATGGCCCGTTCTCCCTATCCATCTATAGGGAAGGCTCGTGCCCCAGCAGTGGGGACATAAAAATGAGCTGATGATGATGATGATGAGGCTGACGTTTAATTTAATTTCGTTTGGTTTCATTTTAAACTTCGATTCCAGTAAATGCGATTCGTGCAGTTTATTGATTTACAACAATCTTGGCTGACCGTGCTATAACCCAGATTCGGGCCAAATATCTGTTTCAATTCGCAACTTGCCCATATTGTGAATACTGTGCACTACTGTATTAATAAACGTTATGACCTTCTTGGAGATTTTTACTGTGTGTTTCAAAGCTCATAATCCGTGGTAGATCTAAAATAGATCTAGAAATCTCCTATCGAACAACGTTGTTCGACACATCACGTCGTGCACTTTTTTTCTGTCGAACGCCGTTGTTCGACAGGACGCGTGACGGGTTGGTCGTAGTACTCGTAGTCGTAACATTGCGACTAACATTCGGTTCCATTCATTAAACAATTAAATCTATTTTCGCTACCAAATTGTCAATCTATCTATACTAATATATAAAGCTGAAGAGTTTGTTTGTTTGTTTGTTTGTTTGTTTGTTTGAACGCGCTAATCTCAGGAACTACTGGTTCGAATTGAATAATTCTTTTTGTGTTGGATAGTCCATTTATTGAGGAAGGCTTTAGGCTATATAACATCACGCTGCGACCAATAGGAGCGAAGCATCAGTGAAAAATGTTGCAAAAACGGGAAAAGAGCCTAAAAAATTAAAAATGCTGCCGAAAGTCACTATTCCACGCGGACGAAGTCGCGAGCACAGCTAGTCTTTAATACAATTCTTGAGTAACATTTTTCATTATGTCATTAAAGCTGTACCACCCGAGGATGTCACGCAACCTTATTAGATTTACTGAAACGCTGTACTTATGTAGCCTAGTATGCCCCCCGACCATGAGCTCATATTGCAGTATTATTGCAATTGTAGAAAAGAGACGCAAATATATTCGCCGCTACACACGTCTTGTTTTCACAACTACAATAATACTGCTATATGAGCTCGTGGTTACCCCCCTGATAGGGAGACACTAAGCAAAAGGATTAAACGACGACCTCCTTGGTCGAGTGGTTTGTACACCGGTTTTCATGGTGTCGCCATCTCTGAGGTCCCGGGTTCGATCCCCGGTCGGGTCAATTTAGCAATTATTGTTTTTCTAAATTGTCTCGGGTCTGGGTGTTTTCTATGTATATTAAGTATGTATTGAAATATTTTAAGTATGTTTATTCGTTGTCTAGTCACCATTTTAACGATTCATAACGAAGCTTCTCTTGGGCTAGATAATTGGTGTGAGTGTAGGAAAGTTTATTTATTTGTTTAGTTTATATATACCTAAATAAAAATCATTAAAATTGGGGTTCTTACTTCATTAAAAACTTACTTACAGTAAAAGTTGCAAGTGTCAAGAAGGTTTACATGAGAATAGAATAAAATAGAATATTTATTTAATAAAGTGACCAAGACTCATAATGTGTTTGTTAGTATTAACTTATTCTTTGTTAGTAACATGATAATATTTATTTTTAATGACACATAATAAAAATAAAAAATAAAAAATAAATAATAATAAACTTTCCTACACTCACACCAATTATCTAGCCCAAGAGAAGCTTCGTTATGAAACTCGTTAATAAACCGCACTTCATTAATACTAATAATAATACTAACTCTTCAGACAAAAGGTTTGAATCGTCTCTCATGAATGGGAATGTTAACTCAGAAATGTCAATAAGGAATACAGTAACAGACAATGCTATCGCTGATATAAATAGACCGCGAGTGGTCTCACTACTCACTACTATCCGTACAACTCTGCAACTATTATTAGTATACTATCGCCCAAGGAAGATACGATGTGATCGATCCAGTTCTAAGTTAGGAATACCTTTGATTGTCTAGCCAAACATGCATACTTGTTATCCATTTCTGCCGCCAAGACTTGTAAAATTAAGTATTCTGTGCGCCAAGCAACACTGTCGTGTTAGTGTCTTTCAATATACGAGTTTAAAGGGTATGAGATCCATGAAAAGAACTGCAGCGACATAACAAACTGCAATAAATAATTTTGAATTTGAATTTGAATTTGAACAAATAAGCATTAATTATGCTACATTTTGTAGAGACGCCTGCATATCATCATCAGCTTATTTTATGTCCCCACTGCTGGGGCACGAGCCTTCCCTATGGATGGATAGGGAGAATAGGCCATAAACCACCACGCGGGCCCAGTGCGGATTGGTGGTTGTTAATGACTGCTAATGCAGCCGGGACCAATGGTTTACATGCCTTCCAAAGCACGGAGAAGCTCGAGATTATAAATTTTTGGTCACCCATCCGATGACCGGCCTTTGCGAAAGTTGTTTAACCACAGCACTCGCAGACCGGGCGCGTTAACCTATCCAAAAATATAAAATTTCTTCAATAAATGTTCAAAATCTACTGAGGAATTTTGACAGTGTGTGGTAGGGTAATGTGCGGGTGTTACACACGCCATGAAACAAAATCAGAACCTACTTAACGTATTATTCTAGTCTTCAGTAGGTACGTCAGTCTTGGCAGGACATAACAGATTTACGATATCTTAAAATTTCATAAGACCTCAGCTATCGAATTACAATATACGATGCAAGGCAATTTGTCCGCTAATAGAATGAATAGAGGTGTTTAATGTTTTAATAGTTTCATATGTCCGGTGAACTTTTCAGTATTGCCTATATTGTAAAACCGAAACGTATAAGGAAGGAGTGATAAGTCCAGTTTAAATACCTCATTTGATATGAGAAAAGCTGCGTTTTCTAATACAAGTGTAATATTAATGTAATTGTAATTTATAGTTTTTGAGTATTTATAGACCTGGGGCGGTAGCCAGAGTAACATACAAGTAACACACAAGAAAACGATAGCGAAGTACGAAAATAATAAAATTGTATGGGATTGACATAAGATTGACCACGTGATTTAGCGCGGCTTATGTCAATCCCATACATTTTATTATTTTCGAACTTCGCTATCGTTTTCTTAATGTTACTTTGGCTAAGCCTTGTAGAGTTACCAAGTAAACCAACTTCATATGTGGATGATATGGGACAAACAAAACATAGTCAAACACACATTAAATGTAACAGTACAGAAAAAAAACTTATTTTACACAAAATAAAATACAAATGGCACCCAAAATCAAATATACTATTCACATCGTTGCACAATTTGCAAGCTGCAAGACCACCGCAGACTCCACAATGAACCATTGGCAAAGAGGTCATCCCCGGGGAAATTAAGCAGCCTTCGTCGTCGTAATAAAAAAACAAACACACCGCTACACCGACAACATACTCTTAGGTGATTGATACAAACAAATTATTAGGTATTTGAAATCAGTGAACGTTTAAATACTAAGTTAAAATTAAATTGACTTTAAGTTTTAATACAGTTTATACTTTAAGTTTAAGTACTTCAGAGCTTTTCCGAGCCGCAACATGACGGGCCCAAATGGCCATAATGGCAGCATGATGGCACACATGAAAAAGGAGAAGAACGTTTAAATGGAATAACTCTTTCGTATTAGAAATGCAAAACGTTAAAGCATATTAGCAACTTTAAGGCAGGAATTACAAATTTACTATTACAAAATGTAAATGTGATTCGGTAAGTAAGATCCTTAGAAATCAAGGATCACAATGTTGTCTTCGAAAGTATTAGAACCTGCCATGATCGAAAACAAATCATATCTGTTCCTTTTACAATTACATCCTTTTTTATTTCAGAGAGTTTTTTCTGTCATAGAGACTTCTTAACACCGACCGGCAGAAATTCCATCTTATTAACGTCACATACTTAATCTAATAGCTATCAAAAAAGAATCCGCCAACTTCAATACAATTATCATCATCAGTCTCTTCCCCTGATTAGCTCAGACTTACCTATTTTACCCACCACGCTATTATGCCAACATGGTTTGTTAACAACTTTCATTCCATCTTACTATATCAACTGCAAGCTTATCAAGTGTTTTTCGAAGTACGGAGAATCTCAAAGTATTTTGAATTGGTCATTATACCATACCCACCACGCTATAATGCCAATATGGTTTGTTAACAACTTCTATTCCATCTTACGATATCAACTGCAAGTTTATCAAGTGTTTTTCGAAGTACGGAGAATCTCAAAGTATTTTGAATTGGTCATTATACCATACCTATTTTACCCACCACGCTATTATGCCAATATGGTTTGTTAACAACTTCTATTCCATCTTACGATATCAACTGCAAGCTTATCAAGTGTTTTTCGAAGTACGGAGAATCTCAAAGTATTTTGAATTGGTCATTATACCATACCTATTTTACCCACCACGCTATTATGCCAATATGGTTTGTTAACAACTTCCATTCCATATCTTACGATATCAACTGCAAGTTTATCAAGTGTTTTTCGAAGTACGGAGAATCTCAAAGTATTTTGAATTGATCATTATACCATACCTATTTTACCCACCACGCTATTATGCCAATATGGTTTGTTAACGACTTCTATTCCATGTTACGATATCAACTGCAAGCTTATCAAGTGTTTTTCGAAGTACGGAGAATCTCAAAGTATTTTGAATTGGTCATTCATCCGAGGACAGGGCATTGCGAAAGTTACTTAACTTACTCGATCGAAACCCGAATGTGCTATCCACTGCACAAACAAGCTCTTCCACTTGCAACCTCAGCTAAGCAAACCTTATCCTTGATGCAACTGATTGAAAATATAAGGAAAATTGCAAGTAAGTGACGACATATTTTATTGGTATTCACATTTCAATATGTAGCGCTCGCGTAAACTTAACAAAACAGTTATTGCTCTAAGACAGATTAGATTTCACATATCTGTCGTCCAGCAAGCTGCAACGCTGTGTAAAACCGTCGCGTTGATTGCTTGCTCCTATATTTAGATGTGCGGCAATCAGTCAGCGCTAATTGTCTGCATCGCACTCAGAATTTAAGCCGGCATCATACATTTTACAAACACTAGCCAAACGAGAGTTTTTATTACGGGACACTTTTTTACATGCGGTTGATTGATGCCGACCGAAGCTCGAGATTTTTCTGTTGGAAAGAATTTCAACAAAATTCAAAAATTCAAAATTCAAAATAATTTATTTAGTTTAGGCTACAAGTAGCTCTTGTGAATGTCACTATGCTACCAGCGACCACTTGTGGTCTAGTAGTCAAGACTACCGGTGTCAGTCCAGAGGTCCCGGGTTCGATAACCAGCGGGAGGTATATACACTGGCCTGCAAAATTAAGTATCACACTTTTAAAATTGCAATAACTTTTTAAGTACACAAGATATACTTTCGAAACAAAAAGCAAAATGTTACTAATGTATTATTTAGTTTTAAAGAAAGCTGATAAAAATTGCTGCAAAACGTTTTTTATTTAAAAATGTCTAACTTCTATAGTTTAGAAAATAAATAAATATTAAAAAAGTGTAGTACTTATTTTTGCAGGCCAGTGTATTTGTGTACTCGTTTTGGTGGTATGGCTTGTTTGTCCGCCTGCCTAGCTACCACCATACTTAATATCTAAATATGTTGTGTTCCGGTAGCTAGAGATAAGATAGCCAGTGCCTCAGTGTTTGAGGATTCCGGGTTAAGTGTGCTTACACCTTCAGCCTTATCATCTCTTAACATTAGGTGAGATGAAAAGTGCTTAAAAACAGCATAACAGTTATTCTGCATTTCCATCACTCTTATCTAATGTGAATTTATCGAACCTGGCTTCTTTTATCGGTTTCGATAAGACTGATGCATTTAATCTGTAGGCCACCGAATAACGCTCTTTACTTTATTACCATTACTGATAAAGAAGATTAAGTTAATTCACGTTACAGGAATAGACTTGCCTTTCATACTCAATGCTATAAGAAATTAAAAACATCAAGTAAGACCAATAAAAATGGTAGGTATGGAGATACACTTTTAATACTTTGTTGCTCTCTTGTTACTGAACCACATTGAAGTAATGACCTTGTCCTTGCAATGAACGGCATTGTTAGCCACATAACAATCGCAACAATGTCATCCTTATTTTAAGCAAATGACCATCGAAACATTATGTACAATCACCCACACATCAGAAGTCACAGTACCAACCAGTACAAGCTCCAAGTCAGTCGGATAACTATGAAATTACCATCTTCTTGGATCTGTACTATTCTGAGGCTGTTATAGTGATATGATGTTAACTATAACTAAATGCAATCTGTAATACCGCAAAACGAAACTGAGCAATATATCCGGCTCGAAGGACCATAACTATTCAAGCTGTTTACAGTCTCGCAGACTACAGTCTGCGAGTTGTGTTGCCTAGTTGATAAAAATTGTTTAAACAATTGTCGTACTTTTCGGACCAGTTAACCTGATATCTTGTATCCTTAAGGTGATAAACCGAAGTGCCCTAATGTACGTCGCGACAGCACTAGCACATTAGCCCGATCGAGTTTATAGGCAGCAGCCGTTTATTAGGTACCGTAATACGAGGAATTAGTCTCCTCGCATGCGTGGTGGACTGTCGCTAATTGTTGACTGTGGATCTGCGGGCACGCTCGTCTACTTTGCTTATAAATTGGATCATTCACATTGCGGGCGGAACAAGTTCAATGATAAAGTAATCACTTACATTATAAAGGCTTCATCTTTATATTATTTTCATATTACAACTGGCATCAAACATACCATTTCATCATCACTATCATCATCATCAGCCTATTAGTCCACTGCTGAACATAGGCCTCTCAAAGTGCACGCGACTGAGCACGATCCGCGGCCCCGATCTGAACCGAACCCCTCGGAAATTCTAGTAAGGAAAATGCACACGCGTGATGCTATTCCTTCTAGAAACCCTTTCACGGTGTTTCGATCACATGGCTTGAGGAACCTTAACTTTTTTGCCGCACTAAAAAAAATCCGGTGACGCTGAAAAGGCTTCCTTGCAAAGATCGTCGCTCCATCTAGCCTGAGGGCGTCCTACACTACGTTTGCCAATACGCGGTGTCAACTCAACAACTCTAATTAAACATGTTCATTATTATTGACACTGCTGATCTAAGATATTTTAACATAGCAAAAGCCTGAACTTAGCAGTGCGTTTTATAAATATAGCTTGATGATGGCATTATTTAAAACATATTTTAACCCGCATTACAATAACAAGAATCAGCAAATCTAACAAACATTATGTGTCAGTGAATACAACTATAAGAACAACGGTATTTGCTGTAATTACTGCGTGGTAACGCTGACTAATATCTTACGGAATCTCAACTCGAGTCGTCCCTTGAGGAAAATGGTGGACCAGTTTCTAATAAAAACGTCCCGAGAGTAACAGAGCTCCGACCGACATAAGAAATATAGGCGCAAGTTTGGTATAACTTATTCGGGGTATGATATCTTCGATTGGGTAACACTGACAACTGTTTCCTGGTTCTACATAGTCGACGCATCAATAACTTAATAATAATATATATTTCGATAATATATATACATATATCGATATATATCGATAATACTGCACTATATCGTTATATTATTATGATAAAAACAAAACCCTAAGGTAGGAAGTGTTGAAAAATCAGGTTTTCCGAGCCGGGTTCTATGGCTAGTCTACTTTTAAATAATTATAAATAACGCTTGCTTATACCTAACGAAGGCTATTATGAGCAGTTTTATCGATAAATCTAGATTTTAGATATATACCAAAGTGCTGAATGCAAGTTTTTGCATCACGTTACCGAAAACATGAATATGTATGGCAACATTTCAACTTCCCATGATGTTGGAAATGTTGGACTAAAGTTTCTAAACGTATAACAACTGCCAGCTTTATTGTCAAATGACATTTTTGTTGGCCTTTGATCTCTTTCTATGTCTTATTGTGCGCCGACGACCATATTGTGTGGAAATAAATCCGTTAAAAATTGCGCTAGTTTTTTATAGTTTTAAGCCATGAAGGGCTTAAAAGAACGATAATTATTTGCCAATCGATTTTACATTTAGAATTGATCACACATTGTAAAGGACACAAGTCCTGCGGACGCATTCTATCATGATGTGGCCTATTTTCATCTAGATTCTCTTGACATTTTACATGTGGTTTCATCAAAACTATATCGTATGCTTTAAAATATTTCTGAATGTAGTTGAATTCTAAACTTTACGTTTGACTACACCAAAGAACTCATAGCCACATAGCTCACGTACTGCACTTATATTATCTTGGTGGGTCCCGCGTTTCCCTCTTTCAATAGCACTTCGACCCATCGGGATCTTTTGTGCAGCCCCATCCTTTCACTCTTCTTCCTCTGTAAAGATAGATGCCATAAGTTTGGCAACGACTTTGAGAGCTCATGTGTACTTACTACGCCATCATTCTTATTTTAATTTCTATTTATTTGGAAAACAAACAATTATACAAAATCATAAAATCAAACATACAAAATAACACATAAATTAGTAAAGTTTATGTGTTTAAGTATATAGCAGAATACAGGCACTTATCAGTTGTTTCAACTACCTGCCTGATAATTTATAATAATAATAATATTTTATAGCTTATATAGTTTTTTTCTCTTTTAACAACCAGCGAAAGTGCAATAAGGAAAATATCAAAATGTTGTCTCATAATTATAATGCGACTAACTTAAAGCGGTATTTAACAAGCAAGAAAGTTATTACCACGTCCATTTCCCTGCACCCGAACGTGCTTCCGCCCTGCGGACGACGCAGATATTAATCCGGGAATTAGAAATTGCAACGGAGAGAGAAATGCTGTAACGAATTCACGATAAACTCTAAACAATTTACGTTGAAAATATAACAGTATTATTAAATTTGCCATTACGTGAACTAGACAAGGACTACTAGTGCTGCACAATCTTGCTCCTATCTTCTTATCTGGACTCCGTTTTTGCTTAAAATCAGGTAGAGCGCAGCCATTAGCATAATCATCAATACAAAATATGTAGACGCTCTATGATAACATTGATAACGGTTTAAGGTGCAGCGGTTGGCGCGTTGCGGTCTCGCAAGTTAAGCAACTTCCACAATGCCTGGTCATTGGATAGGCCACCAAATTAAGGTATCCTTCATGCTTCGTAGGGCGTTTTAAGTAAGCCGTTAGCCTCGGTTGTTGGCGTAGGTGGAGAGGAGACTGACCGGAGTATTTTGTCAACGTAACATGTTCGTTGCGAGCATTCGCATGGTTAGTACAATAAGCCGATCCGCTCGCCGCTCGCCGCGTACGTCACTCGGTGTATCGGTCAGTCAGCAATGCCGTAAAATATCAAGCTCGCCGCGAACTATAACGTTACGGTTACGTTACGGTGATACGCTCCGCTCAGTCGCCACCATTATAGATGGTAGTTATAAAATAACCCACCAACCCGCATTGGGTATCTAAGCGATGATGCATCCGGCAGTCTTATTAATATTTGCCCACATCAACGGAAAGTGATGATGTCGTTAATTAATCTAATTATTTTAACGAGTACTTTTAATTGCTCGGTGTTCAATGTTATGTAGGTATAGTATGTGGTCGTCAAAATCAAAATTACTTTTACAGCACATGCGCCGTTTTTAAATATTTGTGTATAAAAATTGAATGCTTTATAGGCGTATGCGCCTGCCTTACGTTACGACCCTTTTGGATTTGAATGGCCACAGTCATAATGTCATGTTAGCTAAAGTCGCTAATAGATGACACTGAGCCTTTCCAAATCGCGATATTAATGCTTTCGGATTATTTACATACAGCCAAACGGCTATTCATAATTAATTAGACTTGCCAATTCAATCAAGATTTAAATTGAGGGCTATTTCGAATTCATTCTCGCTGTCTCTAATAATTAATGAGGTACGCCATTTCAAATAGACGCAAACTAATAAATCATAATTTAAAAGTAGTACAAAAATAAATAACACTTTAAATTGTCCCACAGCTGGGCAAAATTATTGAAATCAACTCATCGCTACAATCGAGGGGTATTGGCTTTATATCGCCACCCTCGTTAAATACGGGTTAGTGATTGATTACAAATTACTTCGAAAAATCCGATTCACAGTGCCCGACCTGGGAAACGAAACACGATCGGCTATCGGGTCGAGCGCTTTGCACTCGGTCACTGAGGCGCAGAGACGAGACATAAAATAATCTTCTTCTTGCAGTGCCTCTCCATTTCTGGAGGTTGGCCGTCAGCTCAGCGAACTTCTCTCTATCTTGCGCCAAGCGAAATAGGTCGTCAACCCTGGCAATGCTTGTCCATTCTCGGATGTTTCGTAGCCACGATTTTTTCCGTCTTCCAGCTCGTCGTTTGCCTTCAACTTTGCCCATCATTATCAGCTGGAGAAGTTGGTATCTCTCATGCCGCAAGACATGGCCAAATATCCAACTTTTCATTTCTTAACGGTCTGCAGTAATTCACGACTCTTGCCAACGCGCTGGAGAACTCTGATGTTGGAAACTTTGTCCGTCCAGCTAATTCGTAGCATTCTTCGGTAGCGCCACATTTCAAGGACTCTAGGATAGGAACCTCTGTGTAATTATCTGCTTTTAGAGTCCAAACCTCGCTACCATACAACACTACAGGCCAGACGTAACAATGGAGCAATCTTAGACGGAGCTTCAGCGATAGTTTACGACTGAATAAAACCTTCTCCATTCTCTTAAGTGTTGCTTGCTACAAATGCATAAAATAATAAAAAATGTAAAAAAATAAAATAACAAAAAGTTTATATCTTTGTCTGTTAAAACGTAATATATTTTAAATTGGTTTCAATGTTATTGCAATTACATAAGGTTCAAATAACGGTGTGATCTTTATTGCCATTAACAGCTAAAATGATATATTACTAGCAATTTTACAGTATCTGATATAGAAAGGTCCATGTTAGCAAGAAATAAAGTTGGAATTAAGATTTGGCTCTTTTACGACTGCTACCAAATTTAAAGTTAATTGAAAGTCAAGTTTAAGAGGGTATACATTATAATATATTATTGTTTCACCATCACCAGCTCATTTTATGTGCCCAATGCTGGGGCACGAGCCTTCCGTATAACTGGATAGGGAGAACGGGCCATAAACCACCACGCGGGCCCAGTGCCGATTGATGGTTGTTAACGACTGCTAATGCAACCGGGACCAGCGGCTTTACTTGCCTTCCGAAGCACGGAGGAGCTCGAGATGATACATTTTTGGTCACCCATCCGATGACCGGCCTTTGCGAAAGTTGCTTAACCTTAGCAATCGCATCCCGGGCGCGTTAACCACTGCGCCATCGAGCTCCTCGCTCCTTATACATACATACATACATAAGTACTTAAACTTCATACTATCGTATGAATAAATACATTTTATTATAATCGCGGTTTAAATTAATAATGCTTACTCACCTAGATATACAGAAACATGTTAGATAAGGCACGTAAACGACTTGCTTTGGGTACAAGGACCGTATATTATTATGTATGTAGTGTGTTCGAAGTTGACTTGACATTTTATCCTACTAATATTATAAACGCGAAAGTTTGTAAGTATGGATGGATGTTTATTACTCTTTCACGTAAAAACTACTCAATGGATTTGGATGAAAATGGCATACAGATAGTTTATAACCTGGATTAACACATAGGATACTTTTGATCCCGATATTCCCAAGAGAACGAGAACCACGCGGGTGAAACCGCGAGCGGCCGCTAGTATATTATAAGAAGGAAGACAAATTAAAGTATTTACTTTTGTGTTCGCTACATATTACCTATCTTTGCGTAGCGTCATCCATCAGTTGTTTATGAAAAGCGACAAATTTGGATTTCTCTCAAGTATAGGTAGAAATAATTTCTACCTAGACTTGAGGTATATAAATTTGTCGCTTTTCATAAAGAACTGGTGATACTCTAATACTTGGCATAATTCTAAAATAATAAGAGTTAATGTATATTGCGATGTTCTAGTGTCTGAACATAGAATTTAATTGTTGTGGGCCGGCAGAGTGAGGTTAACTGATACTGCCTTGTTTTCACGCTGCACCAGTTGTCTTCGCGTCTGGACTTCATTTCCACTTAACATCAGGTGGAATGGAGCCATTTGCCGTGCTAACTATAAAAAAAAACAGGCGAGCAATTGAAATTGGTCGCAATTACAAGAATTATGAAACTACATTATAGAATTTGTACTAAGGTAAGATTTAAGTAAAACCATACATAAATAGATTATTATGGGATTCTGTAAAACTGGCATATTATCATGAGTTTTGAGTTTGCTAATGCAAATACTGATGCTTGCAACGCTTCAATGAATCACAATCTCCTATCACAGCATACAGCTTAAAAAGTCATTTAAACTTTTTCATCGCAAGACAAAGCAAAATAAAGATTATTGTCATAAACAAAAAGGCTACTAAAAAAAGAGTGCAGCACACAAAAGATGAACGCCAAAACAAAATGCGATAACTTGTAAAGAACGGGAGGGCTCATAGATAGCTTTGTACCGGACAAAGCTCCAGAAATGTGTATATTGACGCCTATTGTAAATTAGAAAACTGTCTGGAGCCTAACCCGGGGAAGTCTATATAAATCAGATAGATCTTGGCATGGATGACTTCACACGGATAATGGAAGGTAGGAGCGGGTTAGGTGTAAAATGTAGCCATTTATTGTGTCTGTGTACGTTAAAAGAGTAACCACTACGCACTTTAAATGAAAAGCGCAATAGGGATGTATTTGGTTTTGATGGTAAATGTTGGTAAGGCCGAAAGGATGAAGCACATTCTTCCCGAAATACCAATTAAGTATAGCGATGACTAGGCTTCAATGGTGGAAATGGCCTTTGCGCAAAAACTAGCAAAGGAAAGGAGAAACAATAATATCAAGATGGTCCTTCCAATGATCTCATTCAATGGTGACAACAAAAATAAACAGAAACTTAAAATGTAATAAAGAGTGATCCAATTCGAGGTTCTTAACTTATATTTTAAAAAAACACACAAAATGTAACAATATCTTAATAAAATTAAATAATAAATGTTTCCCACACTCACACCAATTATCTAGCCCCAAGAAAAGCTTCCTTAAGAAACTCGAGATAAGGTTAACTAGACAACGGATAAACATACTTAATATACTTAAATACATACTTATTATACATAGAAAACACCCAGACCCGAAACAAATTAGGAAAACAGGTATTTCTAAATTGTTCCGACCGGGGATTGAACCCGGGACCTCAAGAGATGGCGACACCATGAAAGCGTGATGCAAGCCATTCGACCAAGGAGGTCGTCAAAGTCAATTCTTTTGTCTTTAATAATATGGACTACGGTCCGAAATAAATTATTTGAATTGAATTGAATTTAATTTAATCAAATATTTAGTGTTATTCATTAATAATATGGAAAATGATGACCGGCAAATGGCCGCCTCTGGACCTTCTGTAGCAGTTGATTCTTTCCAGGTAATTATCGATGACTTTTTCTCAAGTTTCGGGGGTTATCTCCGCAATAACTTGGCGGATGTTAATTTTTAGGTGCTCCAACGCAGCATGTGTGTTGGTGTATGTATGTATGTATGTATGTATGTATGTATGTATGTATGTATGTATGTATGTATGTATGTATGTATGTATGTATGTATGTATGTATGTATGTATGTATGTCTATTTCTTTGGCACGCCCTACAGCCCAAACGGCATGGTGGATTTTAACATATGAGGTATCGTTAGATTTGTTTTGACTGTAGGAGTGACATAGGCTATAAAAAAATCCGGAATATACTTAATAAAAAAAAGTAAAAAGCATTTTTACTCCTTTCTTTCTACAGCATCAGAAAATTTATTAAACACACATTTTACACATTTACACCCATTTGATTTTGGATCACATAAGATGCTACTATCTATTTTATCACTTAGTTGGGAATAGATTTTCACGACTCTGACTGTACTGTGATGTCTAAATATGCCCTAATTATCTGTTTATGCTGCATTAACCGTATACGCGCAACGTGGACAAGAAATAACAAGTACCTATGAGTTGCATTCTGTGAATTCATACGTTCTCGCTGCATGAGAATTGGGTTAATAATAGCAAAAGATCTTTATAGACTCCAAGTATTTCTTATTTGGAAGAACTGTTACCCTGATTGCGAAAGTTCGAAGATTCGATTAAGTCCTATTTTTAGTAACAATGTTTAATCAATCGCTTAAGCGTAAGACTCATTTTTAAAGAAAAGTAGATAAGTAAGCACAAAGTTATTTTTAACGACCTCGTTAGTCAAGTCATAGCTTATGGGCTATGGCTGACGTATTTAAGTTAACCGCCCAATATTTATTTTCACAATTGAACTTTTTAAGTTTAAACTTCAAAGTAATAACTTCAAAAAAACATTTCTCTTCGGAGGTCGTTGGTCTGTCAATAACATGATCAGGGGGCGAAGTTTCACGTCTCGCACGCACCAAGGCGAAGTTTAAATCAATTTCTGAATAGTAGCCAAAGTTCTGTAACAAACTGGCGGGCTGTGTAATAACAATATGCTGCCAGACAGCACATACGTGCACTCGGCTGCAGAATGGGCTACACCTGGTTATCACTTAGACATTAAGGTTGATATTGTTATAGATAGAACATTGGATTTAAAAGTAAAAGATTGATTGTATAGCGATGATTCGAAAACTGGGGTAACACTTTTTTTATTGTATCGCTATGAACCAAATACGAGATCACAATGGTTTTTTCTTATGTCATAGGTATACCCTCCTACAGACAATAGTAATTGTTAACTCAACTTAGCTGGAATCAATTGATTTAAATTACGATCCAAGTTAAGTAAAGCAGAAACAGCTAGACTAAATAAAGTTTATGGTAAATATTTTTATGGTAATCGATATTTTTCTCGACATTTAAAAGAGATTGATGGGAGACGAATTAACATAGAAAGTTTCAGAGAAAACTTGAGCCTAGCAGAAAGACACAATATGAGTAAAACATAAAAAAGAGCTCACAATCAGATTCAACCCAAAAACGACAATGACGCTTAAAATTAAAAAACAATTGCCGCTGACGGAGCTTTTACAGGGGCAACGATCTCGTTATTAGAGGCGGAAACGCGATTAGCCATTCCTACACTAAATGGGTTATCCCAAGCCGACAGTGCAAACAATCAATGCCTCGTACCTGCGAGCATATCCCATGATCCAATTCGCGAACAGGTACCTACGAACGACGTGTTATTTTTAAACGTCGGAAATACTTCAGCGTCGGTAATCGCAGAAAGAATTTCCGAACTAGCCGCAAAAACTGACAATCCAATAGCGCTTGCCGCCGCAAACGTGCTAGGGCTGTCACTGCCAGACGGCTTTTTTGGGCCACTTACGGCCTTAACAGTGTCACCTATTTTTTGAATACAGGAGGAAATGCATTAAGCATACCACTGCGCCCTGGGAGACGAAAATGGAATGTGGGACTTTCTCCCCGAAGACCCTTCCTCAAGAAAAAGTAGGGTATATCCAGTAAAAACTCCTGGACGTCCCTTTCGTGCCGCCAGGATGACCCCGGACCGTTATAAACCATCACCAGAGTTATATAGTCTCACCTGACGTTTTTGTCGGCGGCAAGAAACGATTAAAGGATTCCACAAGTGATCGAAACATCGTCAGGTTTGTTTCTAGAGGTGATGGCATCACTCAATAGTGTCCCAGTCCTCTACTAGATTCTCCGAGGAGTTCGGATCGGATCAACCCGAGAACGCCTTCAAAGACTAGCAGCTCGGCTCGGGTTGACCGGTTCGTGAGGGCGGGGGATCAGACGGCGCGACACTTTCTGTGCACTCCCAAAAAGTTTGTATACGCCAATACTCGGAAACTCCTTTCCGTGCAACACATGTTTGAGGATGTTAGAAATTAGTTATAGTAATTGCCGTTTTGAATGACTGGATTGTTTTTCAAAGTTTACGTTTAACATTGCAGCAATGAAACACATAATAAGACCTACTGCCGACTAACTGCTAAGCAATTTGGCATATGATATATGTAATGTACATTTGTATTTTGAACATAAATAAATAAATAAAAAACTTTATACGGATCTACACTTATACACGAAGTTGTACACTTTTGAACTCTCACACCCAATTTAATGCTGCAAAGAATTGTTTAATTTTTAGCGTTAATATACAAATTATTTTATCCTGAATGACGTCGAACCCTTTAAAGGGTTAAAAGCCTTTACAGGGAGACCGAAGCGATCGTTAGTGGCCTCATAATTAATTTACAATTTGCTTTCCTCAGCTATTTTTATTTAAGGCGTTTCACACAAATATAAATTTTGATTTAGCAGTGTGGTGTTGGAACTGGGATTAGAATGACTGTTTTAAAATATTCAACAACACTATTCACACTAATATTATAAATGCGAAAGTTTGTATGTACGTATGTGTGTATATTTGTTGCTTCTTCACGCTGCAACGGGTGGATGGATTTTGATGAAATTCGGCATACAGATAGTTTATAACCTGGATTAACACTTAGGATACTTTTTATCCTGATATTCCCACGGGAACGGGAACCACGCGGGTGAAACTGCGAGCGGCCGCTAGTATATATTAAAGAGAAGATTGAAATTGGTACAAACACAGATACTTGAAACAATAAGTGCGATGAATTATTTATTGCATATCGCAATTCCCTCAAGGGCAAAATGACAATGAGACATAACAACCTTCAAAATTATACCACACAATTTATAAAGCTTATAGAAAATCATGTTGTTTGTTTCACCTTTGTTTCCGTCTCTGAATGGATGGCACAAATTTAACTAGAATTTAATGAAACTTCTCACCGTCTGGCTACCATTAGTCAAGTTTCTATTTAGAAATTTCGGCAACAGTCACAGCATCAGCAAACAAACACTATAGAGGCTAGAGTACCGAATGGAAACTTACGAGCGCGTAAAGTTCGCAGAACGTGGCAGAACCCTTTGTGTATATACGTGCATACAATAACACTGGATTATGTATAGAAACATCTATAATAAACAGTCGCTAAAATAGAACAGTGCTGTAGCTTAACAAAACGCGGGGTTAAAACTATGTTTAGACAAGGGTTATCGACACCAATAGTCAAACAAAGGCGTAATTACATAGCGATGTAGGGCAATTAACGAAACTTATAAGTGTGTAACAACAAATTTATGTTGTAAAGTAAACGCATTAAAGTTTACATTTGTTTATCCGTCACGTTTCGCGGATCAAGGGAACGAAGCGGACGCCACTAACCGGAAAACAAACGTCGCACCCTTCCCTTTCTACACATTAATTTACCTTTGCATACGAATCGGGAGATTCAGGAGCACCCGCCACTAAATAAGACTTGCAGAAGGTATGCTTCGTACAGACGGCAGCAGATCAACCTACCACAAAATGTCAAATTTCTTTAATAAATTTTGAACCTTAGCGTTTAGGTATAAAGATCAAAATCGATTAGAGAAATTTGACAGTTTTGGATAGGTTGATGTGCAGGCGTGTGTACAAAAGCGCTCGAGCGACGCACACAATACGGATAATTTTTTTTACTAGTGCGCAAATTTTCAGGAGCGACTCAAAATCGGTAAGTAATCAATTTTCTTACAGTTACTTGGGTTGAAATATGTCAATGGACTTCCCATACTTTAGCGAACACTTGATTAGTCTGATTTGTATGAATTCTCAACATTTTCGATATATTTCAACCCATGTTACTATGAGGAAGTTGCTTACTTACCGATTGTGAGTCGCTCCAGAAAATTTGCGCACTAATAAAAAAATATCCTGTATAAGTAGACTACCTCTCACGGCCACGGAATCTTGCACCAGCTGCGCTCGGAATGTTTTGAGCTGTTGTGAGATTCCGTGTTCGCACAAAATAAGGAGACCCAGAAGGTAAGCTCAATACATACTGAGCTCGCAAAGAAACCTCTTGCACGGACACGGATCTCAGAACAACTCGTGCGCAGCTGTTGCGAGATTGCGTTTTCGTGAGAGGTTGTCTATGTGTCTGCTCGAGCTAGGGTTGACAACTATTTTTCAGGAAATTAAAGTAAATCTATCACTAACTAGTATAAAAAAAGGATTTGAAGAAAAAGTAAAGGATTTTCGAAATTTATTTACTTAAATTTTTGCACGGACTTATCAACGGAGAAACAAGGTGTTGTGAACTCGTGGAACGTATCAAGATAGCGGTCCCATACAATTTACCTCGACTACCAATCAGTAAATTTTTTTACCTTCCAACCGCTAAAACCAATCTTGGTTGTAATGCCCCAATGGTAAGATATTGCATGCGTTACAACATGATTGACAAAAATGATGTAAACTTAGATATATTCCACGATTCACTACCTAAATTGAGACTGAAGCTGATTCAGGGTTTTCAGCCCAAAATAGCGTCTTGATGCACTTGCTCCACTTTTCAGGCTTTTTATTTAATTTTTTTTTTTTTTTTATTTAATTTTATTTTATAGTATGATTCTGATAATGGATTTTGTTTGATTTTATTATATTAATATAGATTGTGGTACCTATGTGAAATATTATATAATTTTGTTTCAAATTAGTAATTATTATTTCATTGTTTTTATTTTATTATTATTATTATTTTTTATGACATTGTTTTTGTAATCTTTTAATTTGTTAATAATAAATGTAGTTTGTAGTGTCAATAATAATTATTAATGTTGTGTGCACTAATAATTGGAATACATATTAGAATCTATTAATCTAAATAATTAAGTAATCAATGTAATAATGTGTATTCTGTAAGTGTACCTTATATAAATAAATAAATAAATAAATGTATAAAAACATATTTCTTTGTACTCTTGGCACTATCTAATATTTTTTTATTGTTTTATAGCGCGTTCAGAAATTAGCGTTGCGTTTCGTTTCACTTCACCCGAGCCTGAGTATCATTCAGTAGTTCAGAAATTACGTCAACAGGAATATTCCGTTCAAACGCACGCATTAGTCGGAAATAAAGTATTTTCCATACTTTATTTTTTATTAAAACTAATAAAGTATGGGGATGGAAAATAACGTAGGATACGTTATTTTAAAGTATGGTTGGCAACCCTAGCTCAAGCGTGGTTTGTATGAAGCCTACTTTCTGCAGTCTCCTTAAATTGTAGTGAGAGGGTCTGCGTGTGCGTTACTCGAGCGCGGTATGTTTAAAGCTACTTTCTGAGTCCCTTATTTAGTGTACCCGCTGAGAATACTCTTCAATGGACTCATCAGCCGACTCGACCGAATAGGAGTATCTAAGCAACGCTCGTGCTCGCGTGATGACGACCCTTAGAAATCTTCCGGGGATTGTCCGGTCGCTATTATAATTGCGGTTGCGTTATAAAAGTCATAGACAACCAGGATGTTTTGCGTAAGTGGGGCTATGCCGCGGGGCTCGGATGTCACTGTGGTGCTCCAATTCAGGATATGGCCCACCTGCTTTCGTGCCCCTTGTGCCCAACCACCGGCACAAGGGAAGAGTTATGAAGGCCACGGACGCTGCAGTGCGCGAGGCCGGTTTCTGGGTCGGGAGGATATAAGGCCGTTGACACAAAAAGAAGAAGTAACGCATTACTGTTACCTCTGCCGCAAACGTCCATATTATTAAGCTAAGATAACCGATTACCAGGTCGTAAGCCTAAGTTACCAAAGAGGTAAAAAAACTATTTCCAAAAATCTTTAGCGGTTTAATGTTTCATTGTTCAACAAGGTGAAACGTGCGGTGTAACTATTAATTAATGCTATAGCGGTTGAATACCGTTTAGCTTACAAATGGTTTGATAATTAATATTTTTAGTTTTAATCTACTACTTAAAAATTGCATGCCCGTTATGGGTTGTACACTGTTGTAACTCAAATGTACTGCATCCTCAACCGCAAATAATAAACGATATTCTATTCTATTTAGATGGAAGTTTTCTCGAGGTTTAGGTTATTATTAAGTCCTGATTTCTGATTATAGAAAACCTACAACTATTATTGTTTTATATAAATAAAACTTACAGACACGTGATAACCCTAGTGACCCAAGTTTATATTGTGTAAATGAGGTAATATCTATCTGTCTCTTGACACATACGACTTTCGCAGAACACAAACACAACTAAATGCCTGTGTACAAAAATTAAAGGTGTCATCATTTTAATTACTTAATTAACGAAATGTACGTTAAAATATTTTATAAATCATTGAATTTAAAATACTACCTGGAAGCGGAAAGAATTTGTTTGTAGCAATACGCAACGATAGCAAAAAAACTGTAGGTCTAGATTGAAGTTACTTTAAATAAGTTACAAGAACAGAAAAACTCTTGGCTTCATCTCACCATAAGATTAAATTTAGATAAGATGGTGGTAGCAAGCCAAGTGGACTTGAGACAAATTCTATCAGTAAACAGAAGGAGTTGAAACCTCAAGTAGTAGACAAGAAAGGCAGTTTTTGAAACTTTTTTAGACTTGACGGTTATTTTATAAAACAAATGAATTTTTATGACATCACTACCTGACGCTCCGACAATTTATTTTATTCGCCTACATCGAAGGCGTACATGGTATTCATACAATCCATATGAGGGTTGGGTATATATGTATAGCACTTTGGGCAACACTGGCCTACATGCACAATTACCGTACAGTGATCTCGGGCCGCACAAAGCAAACAAAACAACGCATATACCTATGTGCGGTCAGTTATTGTTTTTACATACACATGCACCTAAAACACGATGCATCTACTCGTAACAGTTGTACCCAGGGCCGGATTAAGGCAACTGAACCTGAACTGAATCGAAAAGCTTGCGATGCTAAAATAATATAACCGTATTTAAGAGAATGTATGTATTTTATTTCTATATTTTGATTTGAAGACGACGACGATTTGATAAATATAGGCAAAAGAGAAAAGGTCAAATTAATTTAAAAAAATTGGAATCATGAATACATTACTTTAATAAACTTTATAGAAAGAGATATCGCAGAATTTTCTTTGCCTCTTTGCAATATATGTATGTTGAACATTGTTTTAACTTCAAACTGAGTAGCCTATCAAGACTACTAACACAACACAGAGTATAATGTATTTGATTGAGCGACATACATGTCTTGGATAGCATATTGTTTACATAGGACCCATCTTTGATTAATGGAGATTCAAGACGACCTAAAAAGCTTTGTTTCCAAAATTTACCAAATATCAAGAGCTGTTGTGTAATTGTCTGAGTTGGAATTTCATAGACAAGATCCACCTTTTATGTTAATTATGAAACAATTGTATATATTCAAGCGAAAATATATAATTGTATAGTATATTTATATGTGGTCTGAGGTATTGTACTAAATAAAGATGTATTCTATTTTCTATTTTCGACAATTACTTCTATCTGTTTGATATTACAGTATTATTCTTAAATTTGTTTTTTTTAGACGAATCGATAATTGATAATTCACAAAAATACATAAAAGTTTATGTTGTAATTTTCAAACAATTGCAATCAGCAAATACTTAAATAAAGTAAAATATCTTTTTTTTATATTTGCACATTCAGAAACAAAAACGTGAAGATATTAGAAGTGGAACACACCATTTAACTGGTAACATCACAAATATCTCCAACAGTGTACTGAATACGAGTTTTATTTACCACTAGCTGACCCGGCGGACTTCGTACCGCTTTGACAGTTTCTATGACAACAAAACATACAAATCGTATTTCTATTTATTTATCATTAAGCAAATTTGTTTTCTAGTAATAAAAATATAGCCTATGTTACTCTAATCCTATGTTATGCTAATGTAGCATTCTAATGGTGAAAGAATTTGTTAAATCGGTCCAGTAGTTTTTGAGTGTATTCGTTACAAACAAAAATACAAAACTACAAAGTTTTCCTCTTTATAATATTAGCAAAGATTCAATCAGGTCAACAAAAATGAGAATCTAAACGAAAATTGTTGCGACTTATTTCAGATTATGTTCACTCGGTCGAATCTATACTAATATTATAAAGCTGAAGAGTTTGTTTGTTTGTTTGTTTGTTTGTTTGAACGCGCTAATCTCAGGAACTACTGGTTCGAATTGAATAATTCTTTTTGGGTTGGATAGTCCATTTATCGAGGAAGGCTTTAGGATATAACATCACGCTGCGACCAATAGGAGCGAAGCATCAGTGAAAAATGTTGCAAAAACGGGAAAAGAGCCTAAAAAATTAAAAATGCTGCCGAAAGTCACTATTCCACGCGGACGAAGTCGCGAGCACAGCTAGTAGAAAATAAAACTTGGTAGTCTGCATCACAGTCCGGCCCTGTATTCACATCCATTGTGGTTCCAACGAATCAATGCCATCCTCTATTTTTATCTCACAGAACCGACATTTATTTTAATACTTACTTCTGTTTTTACGCGGTTTTTACTGAACTATGAACGAAATATACCGTTAGTCCAAAAATAAGTTATTTTATAGCGAATCCATACTACATATTGATAAGAGGTAATGTTAGTAGTTTTGTTTAAGGAAGGTAATATCTGGAACTGGTCCTATTCCAAAAATCGTTTCACTGATAGAATTATATGTACAGTCTTTACGAGTAAAATAAGACTATATTTTATTTCGATAAAAAGTATTAATTTTTGTACGGAAAAATACAAAATTAACGCGGATAAAGTAGCGGGCAGAGTGCTAGTATATTAATAATACAGAATGTGTTGAAAAGAAAATAGTGTTGACTAAATATGATGTCAGATACAACCACGAAAGCACATGAGTAATACTTACTCATGTGACGAAAACTCGGGTTCGAATCCTGATCCGAGCGTAAAAAAAACCAAAACTTTTTCTGAACAAAACTATTAAATCAGAAATAAGTCTCGCAACATGATTTAGTACAAAATTAATGAAGGATTTTGAACAGACAAGACAGCATTGATAAAAGTTATCATTGAAACGAAACCTTCTTAATCTTCTTCTGTTAAAGACATTAATTGTGCGTTACTCAATATCAATTATAATTCCGAGGAGACGAATTAATTTTTTATCGTTGCCATCAAATCGTTAGGGATCAACGAAAGCTATCGTCGAAATTGTGTTTCCTAAATTCCTACATAAAGGAGAATGACCGTTTTACTATGGGAGTTAGGCTAATTTTGCGTCACTATGCGCTTTAATGAAATCAGTAGTAAACAATAGCAAAATTGCTCTGGATTATGAAGAAAAACTTTCATTTTAATATTAAACGGGAATTTGTAGCAATCCTTATTTTTAGCAGGTGTTTTGAGGTTATGACAACTGTAATAATTGGTAAAGAATTATTTATTTAAAATGTATATAGGTAGTAATTTAAATACTTTCATAATGTACTTATTTAATTAACTAATGCATCTTTAAGAAATAGATAAGTACGAGAAGAATAGAATAACTTGATCGAAAATAGAAAAAATAATATTATTTTAGGCAATCGATGTTATTAGCATCAATGATTTTATACATCGATGCCACAGACCAAATAAAATAATGTTGCGGTGTTTTTTCCAGAAACAAGAAAATATTGTTTACTCAGAACAATATACTAAGTTATTATTCTGAGATTGTTTAGCCGATGGTCAGCTAGAATAGACTCTAGTCTATGATCATATTCACTTTAATAATTAGCCCCCCGACCGCCTAACCGATCGCTTTGACTACGCGTATAATTTATGAAGTCATCTATGAAAGTAATATCAAAAGCTAAAGGCTATATTTAATAGCTTTCGATATTGCTTTCATATGCGGCACGAAACGACAAGATGACGTCATAAACCACACACGAAGTCAAAGCGATCGGTTAGGCGGTAGGGCCCCTGTTCAGCATTTATTTATAATAATTTTGAAACCCCGCATTCTTTATACTGAATTTTTAAATATTAAATGGTAATCTAAATCGATGATTAAATACCATAATTTAGGAGATTTTTTTGATGCATAAATGATTTAGACGCATGTTAAAAGAAAAATTACCTGGTTTTGGTCATTCTCCTTTATATGAAAGTAAAATTGGTTCACTAAACGTTAATCCTTGCTTTGGAGTCCGTAACGCCTGCAATTTTTCAGCGTCATAGGTCCAGTGGTTTGGGTTGGGCTACGCCCGTGCGATGTTGATCGTTCTTCGTTCGTTCAAGCATAGGGTTGCCAGGTGTCTGGTTTTTAAGACCATGTCCGGACTATATTTTATCGGAAAATATTTTACGTGTCCGGCCTAACAAAAGCCGGACTTTTGTTAGCCTTTTTGTTTGTGTAAGCGAACGTTTGAAACACTACTAAAGTGTGCCAAATGATATTATTTGATGAATTTAAGGTTTAAAAAAAGAATGTTCAGCCTTTAGGGTTAAAAAGTTCGGCTAAATGTGGCGTCGAATCCGGCTTTTGAATATTAGGTCCTGGTAATGACGTAGTACTATTATTTATTCTGTGGTAATGGTAACCCAAGTCAAACGCAGGACTTCTCTTTTTATACGTAAACGTATGTAGGGGGTAATCTTCGAGACTAAACAATTCTATAACCTATATCAGGTTTAAGAATCTTTATTTCTCATAAGAATTATTAAATTCACTTACATTAGAAACTTACACTTGTTACTAACTTAAATATTAAACAACTATATCACTAGCAGAAAGCTTTATTTATTAACGAAAAATATAGGCTTTATTTAATTTCAATAAAAAAAATCCTGGACGCTGTAAGACTAGTGGCAGACCGAATTTCAGGCCTGAAAAGACTGTATTCTATAAGTCAAAGACCTTTATTATATTATACCTACTACGATTGTTTAAAATTACCGATGAAAAATCAGCGATCATAAAGTTGTAAAATAACGTGTTTGGTTATACCTATACCGTAAACAGTGAAAGCAAGAGCGGCATAAAATTTGTATTTTAAACATTTGCATATTGCAAATTCATGTTTAGCTTACTACAACAATGTACTTACACAGTTACTAACAATGGAGTTTCACCTAATAACTTTAAACGAGCAATTCTTGTATATATATGTATAATATAATCTGAATCTCAGAAACGGCTCCAACGATTTTCATGAAATTTTGTATGCAAGGTGTTTCGGGGGCGATAAATCGATCTAGCTAGGTTTCATTTTTAGAAAATCGGTCATCCAGGTACTGTTATTTAAAAAAATATAAACAGCAACGATAACTTCGGTGTCTATAATAAAATTGAAAATTATGCTTTCTTTTTTTTATATGGTTACTAATAAGAAAAGTTTGTTGTTGCAGTGTTTGGGCACAAAATAAGCAGGATCCAGAAGGTAGGGTAGGGTAGGTACTTAATACATCCCGAGCTCGAGCAACGCACACATAGTCCCCGGATACGGATCGGATAGGATACGGATCTTGGAAAATCCGAGGTGAGGTTTAGAGGTGGGCGTTTAAAGCAAAAGCATTTTAAAAGGCATGCTTTTCTAAAAAAGTACATAAGCGTGCTTTTAGGTTTGAACGTATGATGCTTTTCACTTAAAAAAGTGTTCGCAATTATTTTGATATTTCGGGTCGGTTAATTACTTAACACTTTTTTCGTTTAGGTACATTTATACAGAAAGTAAAAAGTACGTTTTTCAATGTAAAGCGGTAAGTGCGCGTTCTTGTACAGTGTGCTTGCTTGCCTGCTTATTTACGTGCTTTATGGAAATGTATACTAATATAATAAACTTTAAAAATTTTGTGTAATTAATGAGGTAATGACATTAGCGTTATTAACTCCAGTGTAAATAAATTTTAAGTTTAGAACATTTTTTGGAAAGTACGAAGAAAAGTTCATTGATTAAAAAAAACATTAAATTCTGCATATTTACGTCGTACAACTTAATACCTACTTAAATATTCGTTTAAATGACACTGAAACATGTTCATAACGAAAAACGTATTAAGCAAGTAAGCAGACAGACAGCATCACGTTTTTCGTTTTAACACAACGACGTAGCCAGCTTTTTGTAAGTACACGAAAAAGCAAAAAAGCACTTTTTTAAGCATGCTTTTTTAAAATCGTACAATGCTTAGACGTGTGAAAAAATTAAGCAGTTCCACTCGGAACACAGTCCAAGTCCGAGCGCAGTTGTTGCGGGATTCAGTATCAGTCAGTCAGTATTCAGTATCTTCTGCAGCCTCCTTATTTTATGGTTTGGACGTTCGATTTGCGATATTGCAAGGTAAGTAACCGGATGGATGACTTAATTTATATTTTTAAAGGGGTAGTATTAAATCGGGTAACCATAAAATCCAATAAATAGGGTTTAAAAAATCGCATATGATTTACTGAATAACAAAGTGGGCGAAAAACTGTGGGCGATAACAAATATTAAAATCGCCGACTTGAAAATTCAAATTTTAGTAGCTAGTTATTCAAAACGATCAGTATAATAAATCGTAAGCGAACAATTTACTATTTTAGTAACAATTTGACAACTCATATTATATTCAAAATGTTGCATATACTTAACTTCAAAAGTGGTGAAAAAAAATCTTCGCACGTACAAAAACGTCGTTTCTGGCGCTTCGCCGGCCGCTGCCGCGGCACGCTCGCTCCGCTCGCTCGGCTCGCGCGTTTTTGATCACCATACTAACCTAACCTAACCTAACCAACTCGTTAGCCTTTCTTCGTGGCGGGGGGCTTCGCCCCGATAGTTAGTTACATGGTATAATTTTCGCCCACTCAGTATTTTTTTCGCCCGTATATGTATTTAATTCGATCAGTTGAAATTTTGTATGCTAGCTTAGATTAATTATATCTCATTTTCAGTAGCTCATTTTTCCTTTTTTTTTGTGATTGATGAATATCGCCAGTTAAGTTATATTTTTGCAAATGCATATTCTCGCTGCTCGGCTTAGTTTTATAGTACCCAATTAAGAGTCGCATTTTTTTTAATTATTCGCCCTATTTATAATGTCCCTTTTTAAAGTGTGTTGAGCCGAGCAACAGGATCCAACGTTATGATTCCTGTTGCTATCGTTAAAACTTATAACCCAACATAGGTTCTCAATCGTTTGTAACCTACACCACGGCACGGTACGGTACGTCGGCGTGTGTCGTAACTATTAATTAAAACTTTAAAGATCGCTTATAAGATAATGCACAAGTACACACGTGCAGGCGGCACACAACAAACTGTCAAATTTCCTTAATAGATTTTGAACTTTATGCCTAATGCATAATAGTTGAAAATGTATTGAAGAGAATTGTCAGTTTTGGGTAGGTTATATATAGGTTGATGTGCAGGCTGCTGTAGGCACCTTATCAGATATCAACGAAGCATTGTAGATAAAGTAGTTTTAAGAACACTTTTCGGTTCCTAGAAAAACTATGCAAAGTTACAAAACGTTAACCAATTATTTTCAGCGAACCAAAACTTAGTATAGGTACCTAATTATTTACTAAAATCATAGAAATATAAGTTGTTGTTTGTGCTAATTAGAACTTACTTATTTATTGTCTCTGGTTTCTAGTGGTACTCCTAGTTTCAGAGTTTCAGACACTAGATAGTGCATCCATAGAATTCAGTCCCAAAAGTAGGGTTACCACACGTTCGGATTTTTTCGGATATGTCCGACTGTTTGGTTTTCTGTCTGAACTTTTAAAGTGCTCGCAATTTGTCTGTTTTTTCGGCTTGAAAAAAACTAAGATGAAAATTATGTTTTAATTTCAAACTGTCATAAGCACTTCTTATTAATGTTAACGTGCTATTTGTGACTTAATTATGTTACCACTATGGGTGTATATATCCGGACATTTTTTTGTCCTAATATTGTTCTCACTTCCCAACTATCAAAGTGGCAACCCTATCCAGCAGATACTTCCGACACGAGTTGAATACGCTTGGCATCTATTGAAATGCCGCTTTCGGCGTCCAAGATATGCCGGATTGTGTTGACTATTTGTTATTCAGGAGACAAACCAGACGTTGACATCTATATGCAATTATGAAGTGGATTGTAGCGCTTGCAGCTTTAGGCAGATTACATTATGTGACTACATACTCAGATAACTATAAAATACATTATAAAATACAGGGTGAGACTGTAACAAAAAAAGATACTAGTACAAAGTCGCCACAGGCACAAAGGCCTTTTTTCTGCTTCAAGAGCACTCAGCGTTAAAGAGGTTATAGAGGAGAATGAATATGGCCTTCTAAGATATTGTTTACAAGTTTTACATAGCATTTCTTTCCATCCTCAGAGGAAGAAATGCGCATTACCACGTGACAAAGTGATTTTGGCAGATACAGGCGTAGATAAGGAAGGTGTAAGGTTCTTATTAGATATTTCTAGGCCAGAAATAAAGATTGTTTAAAGGCACAAGCAGAGGAGTCACCGACATAGAGCGTGAAGAACCGTCAGCGAATAGCTTTTTTAAGAAAGTTTGCTGTCGACCTGAAACGGCTTATATCTACAGCGTCACCGGACCTTTTTGGAGACGGCGAGAAACTTGAAGGGTTCCTCAAGCCGTATGATTGTGTTAAATAGCAGTCCGTATTTCGTAAAAGCACGATCCGAGCTTCTCAAGACATGCTCCGAGCTTCGCAAGGCACGCTTCCGTGCTTCGAAAGGCACGCTCCGTGCTTCGAAAGGCACGCTCCGTCCTTCGTTTCCTGCTTCGTGCTTCTTTGGTGGCGGCTGACATCAGAAAAGTAACTGTCAAAGCTCACTTTTTTTAGAAAAGAATTTGTAGCTTTTTTTTCATTACCAGCCCTTCTCCTTATATGAGTTTACGGGCGGGAAGAAATTAACTGTTCCTCAGTTTACTGAAATATTCTCGGGGATTAACTGGATAAGTAGAAGTGCCAATGGACGAAGCACAGTATTAAACGGACAGCCGGCGGGTATATACGGCAATAATAAAAACTTTTTCTGAAAATGTAAAATTTAAAAAAAAGAAGTTTCAACACTTACCGATACAGTGTTCCCGAGTGTATTTTCTTTACGCCGTCCATTTCTGGTGTGGTATGCTTCTCATGTCTCTCGCAGGCGGGTTTCCTAATTGCTACTCGGTGGATTAAAAAGTAACGTCATTATGTGCTGCTCTCAATGATACCCGAGTTGGTTAATTCAGGCCACCTAGAACAAACAATGCAATTATTCAATAAAAATGGTACAAGCCAAATTTATGATGGATATAAGTTAGTGCAATTCTGTGCCAAGAGAATGCTGCACCAGTTTTTTTATAAAACCTATTTCATTTAGCACTTTGTTACCGCAATAATACTTAACTAAGAATTATTATTGTTAGTAATTGCATGTTCTAAGGGTAAAGTCAGTAGAAATTCTCTAGCATTGCTTGTTCTTAAAGATAATAAACGAAACTTCTGTTTGAAGCAAACTTTTTTGTAAGAACTTATTATTGAAAGGAAGGTTTAAGAAACCAACACAGAAAGTGATAACTAACAAACTTCTTCACATATTCACTAATTATAAAAACACAGTGTCTCTAGAAATAATAGAAATTAAAACAATAGCATATATGAAAGAGAAATCTTAAAGAGGTTTTGTATATTTTGGTAAAATTGTTTTAATTCGCTATTGTGATCTCAGTGCATTCGCATTACTAGATTTAATTAACCAATTATTAAAAGAGTCCACCTGTTGGAAAGTGACTTTATGCCAAAGAGTTCTAACATTGCTGTTATGATGGCAGACTTTACAAAGTAGTGGAAGCTAGTCAGCCAGACATAAAGAAAAATACATATAAAGAAGTAATTTAAAGAAATATAAAGAGATTGCTGTACAACATAGTTAAGACTAAACCTATGGCTGGATGATATCAAAAAGTGGACTGGACTTAGTTATCACCAATTAAAACAAGCTGTATGGGATCGCAGAAAATTTTGTATACTGTAGTGCTATTCTCAATTTCAACCTACTTTCTAATTGTAATAAAGTCTACATTTGTTTGCAAGTTATGAGTGAGTTCAACAGCGAGTTCGACGCTGTTTTGCTTAGAGAATAGTGTTACTGATCTCAAAACTTCAGTATGAAGATGGCACTAAATGATGATGATGATGATGATGATGATGATGATGATGATGATGATGATGATGATGATGATGATGATGATATGAAGCAGCTTAATAAACTTGCGATAATTTGACATAACACATTTCTATCCAACAACTATTAGGGACAGTAATGAAATCCTTAAAAACGGTCACTGTTTACCTCACACCATTCATCATCTTCTTCGTCATCAACCTACATTAGCTGTCAACCAACTAACCAACAAATGGAGGACATCAAGCTTTCAACATTGATGTTATGGTAGGAGAGTTAGATAAGACAATGGTAGATAGATAGCCTGTCAGACTTAGACTAGCATAACAAGCTCCTAAACTGAGCATCCTACTAATATTATAAATGCGAAAGTTTGTGTGTATGTATGTTCGTATATTTGTTACTTCTTCACGCTGCAACGGATGGATGGATTTGGATGAAATTCGGCTCACAGATAGTTTATAACCTGGAATAACACATAGGATACTTTTTATCCAGATATTCCCACGGGAATCACACTATAAATATACTAAAAACGACAATTAAATATTCCAATACAAAATGATTTGTTTGTTTGTTGTCATGGAAACCAAAGAGAATTTAATCACTTGATGGAAACTGTCAAAGCGGTACGAAGTCCGCCGGGTCCACTAGTAACAGTATATGTTCAGACTCAAACCCAGGACTGGGTCGTGTCTGGTGGCTTCACTAGAATTGACAGACACTAAAAAATATTTCTTAACATATTTTGTACAGATGCCTGCACATCACACTATTCAAAACTGTCACATTTTTCAATAACATTTAACCATATGACTAAGAAATAAAGTTCAAAGGCTATCAAGGAATTTGACATTTTGTGGTAGGTAGTCTGAACTCTTATGTGCAAGTGTGTGTACTACATCTTTGAAAACACAAATTAGAAATTTAGGTTAGAGTGTAGCAAAAGGGGTCCGAGACATAGCCGATTTTTCGATCAATGTTTTGTATGGAGCTAGAATTTCTCACTTTTTGCTGTAGGTCATGTGATAGGTTAGAAATTTAAGACAATCGCGAAACGCAGCGTAGCGAAAGTCTTGAATTTCAAGGTTATTTTTTTTTATTAGACAACAGAAATCTAGCTCCATACAAAAAAAATTAAATATAAAAAAAAATCTTTTCATTAGCTAAGTTTTTTGGCATTTTGTGAAAAAAATATTATTGTGTTATTTTTTGGGGCCCCCTTTTACACCCAGACCGAAATTTATTTAAATTGTATACTGGAAGCTTTATTAATGAAGTTTCTTATTTAACTTTTGTTTTTATTATTTACAATATCCCTTCATCCATCTGGTTGACCAAATAGATCGTTTTCAATCAATAAGATTGCCAAAATGTAACTTTGTTTTTTTTGTTTCTTGTGTTGGTGCAAAAGTACTGACAAATGGCTTGTCTGATTTTACTAATGTGTTATACCTTTAATGCAGTAACAACCAGTTGGGATAATTTAGAAACAATTGCTCTGGATATATGCCTAATTTAAATTTTGCCATTTTTGTCATCTTGTTCACTCCAAAGACTACAAAATTAAGTATTTAATGAGGAATGGTCTATTCATTTATAAAAAAATGGATGTATTCCATTATCTCTATATTGGAAAAACAATATTGTTAAAAAAAAAAATTCTATTATTAATGGAATCAAGCATCAGGTAGTTTGCAGAAATTCATACAAAAATAATGTTAATTGCTTTTTTATACCTTTTACTAACATAATTAAAATAAAAAGTATCAATTGTTACTAGAAATATGCTATTACTCTTTAAATGGGTTACTTTTACTATATAATCTTAACATTATAATATAGTTTTAAATATAAGTTTTTGTTTAATGTCGTGTACAAATAATATGCATCATCATCATCATCCTACACTAGTCCACTGCTGGACATAGACCTCCCCAAGTGCACACCACTGAGTATGATCCACAGCTACTCTCAATAATATGCCTGCTTAGAGTTAATTTTATATATGTACATGCTATGATGGTAGAACATACAGCTCAACTGTTTTAGTTGATCATACTCACTATGTTCTAGTAAATAATGCTGATTCCATTACAAGACATGCAATGAAGAATACCAATTAGTTGCTCAGTTATACCTAATTTATAGTTTAATAAAGATGTAGGTTAAAAAAGTTATAATAACTAGTAGACAACAGCACAAAATGCTTATAAAATAACATTATCTCAAAAATTATTAGATAGAGAATCCACAACAACACAGTTATTTTGATTAGATTACAATTTATTCTATATCTATTATTATTTAGAATTTGTTCCTAAAAATTTACAGAGAATACTGTTTTAATTTGAAAAAAATAGGGAGAAATACACACATAGCTCATAATTTAAGTCACTTGCAACTTGCAAGTAGATTTAGAATAAATCTATTAAAACTACATAGTTTTAAATAATATTATAAGTAGGTATTAGTCAACTTGGAAGGATTCTGATAGGTAAGATCATCAGATCATGCTCAGAGTATAAAATTTGTCTACAGGATCAATACCTCAAGATTCAAGTAAATAATATAGCCACAAGGCTTTAACCATCATTAATGCATTTTTAATTATACTCACATATTTTCTGATATCAAAACAGAAAATCCAGTTAACAAATTTGTACAACAAACAACTCTGTAAACACCAAAAGACTTTTAAATATCATATAGTCAGCAGTTGTGGCCAATATGTAAGTAATACACATTGTCGCGCGATAACGACACGTAAATATGACTAAATGGAAAAACTCAGCACTCACCGAAAATGGCTACAATGTCGCAAAATGCACTGACCTAATCACCTTACGATTTCTACTACGTATCGTGAGATAGTTTTTTACACCAACAATTTCCCATATGAATGCACTTTCCAACAGCTTTTACTATTACGGCCGCCTATTATAGCAAGTAGTACAAACAGGCATGAAAAATACTCGACTACTGACGTACTACACTACACCAAGGGAGCGGTCGGAATGTAAAATCAGTTTCAATATTCTATTAGATACTGAGGCGATAAATTCACACTTACACAAAAACGAAATACCATACAAAGACACTTAGTTCAATCCATTTACGGGGATTTTTAACACAAATCACTATGAAACAATAATTTGGGCGACAACGAAGCGAAATCGTCCCTCCTCCCTTCACCGATCACCGTAAATTGTCATAGACAACAAAAGATTTTCCTACGTAATGAATGGAAGCACAAGCAAAGAAAACCGTATTGTTGAGCCAACAACAATAGTATAAAAAAAGATAATTCTATAATTTTCAACGTGTTTACCATTAGTGATGTTTTTGTTTAGAATTTTATATCTACACAAAATAAAATAAAAACATACTGATATTGATTTAAATATCAGAACAGCAACACTACAGCTTCTGAGATTTATTTATACAAACAAAAGTAAGGGAATCATTTGACGTTTTAATATAATAACAGGGGTCGAAAAATAGTATTATTTTTATTATACAATATAATTGCTATTTACCTTACAATAAAAAGCATTTTGCTTTTCATTCTCAAATATTACTCAAAATGTTTAAAGAACTGTTCACAGTGTATGTATCCGAACGTTTCCATCGCGTTTTCTTTTTTATTACCATAGTGTTGTTACAGATAGCGATTTATTTTGGACAAATCGTATAAAAATCGATTTCTGTACCAGTCGGATGGAATGAACTAAAATACTCACAAAGATCGGAAGTACAATCTATTTAAACATATAAGAATAATGTCAGGGTAACATAATTTATAAAAGTAATGATATATCTTTATTCGGTTTATGATCAATTTGATTCGTAACATTAACATCTTTCCGCTCGCTTTCTATATATATAATTTGTGAGAGTTATTTCGTGAAATGGGATGGAAGTGTAACAGTGTGACAGGAAGTCGGAGAAACGCGCAAGCGCAAACCGTTTTGTAAATTTAAAATCGATATTATGAACATGAGATAACTATATGTGAAATATGGTGTCATTTGACTATCAAAGGTCACTTTGATATGTCAAATGTCTTTTAATGAGTATTTACTGCATTTATTTTAAAGTTATAAAACGGTGTAATACCTGACTCTGACCCATTTTTTTCAGAATAATAATGGTAAAATTGCATAATAATAAGGTGAGATTTCAAATGTTACACATCATATGCGATTACTGTAAGGCTTGCTCGTTTTTTTTTAATAGTTTTGTTTCAGCGTCATCGACTGAAGACTGCTCTTAGAAGAAGTTACGAGCAGTGGGTAGTAACATTTATTGATCTAATTAATAAATGGATGGAATATTATATAATGGAATGCTAAATAAAAGAATATCTTTATGTTTTATTCAGGAAATTATTGGATTACATTTACAAAGACTAAATTTACTACATAGGGTTGTAAATCTTGTCCTTGTCTTATCAGAATAATCTACAGCAAACTAATACAGTAAATGAAAACACCATTTGGAAATTCTGTCATTTATTTTACACGATAATAAATTGTGTATTTATGTAGTAATTATTATGTAAAATAAATGACACCTTAAGAGCGTTTACGCCGCACACTAGCGCCGCCAATGAAAAAAAAAACATATCTAGTAATTAGAGATAGAAAATCAAATTATGCTCAACAAACTATCTGAATGAAGTAATTTAGCATTTTTACGTCACCTAATGAACACCTGACATGTTATGGTTTAGTTAAATAAGGCGTTATAGTTAAAAGTGGCCGTAACGTCTTATTTAACTAAACCATAACATGTGAGGTGTTCATTAGGTGACGTAAAAATGCTAAATTACTTCATTCAAATAGTTTGTTGAGCATAATTTGATTTTCTATCTCTAATTACTAGATATGATTATTTTTTCATTAGTGGCGCTAGTGTGCGGCGTAAACGCTCTTAAGGTTTTAATCTTTTAAAGTTCGTTGTCATGGAGATACAATATCATCATCATCGTCATCATCATTTGTCTACATTTACAATTAATTAGTGCACTATCTGACGTAGGCCTCTACAACTGCAAAAAATATATGAGTGTTAATGTAATAAATGTGGTTAGTAATAATAAGTAATTATTAATATGGACTTATTTTATGATTTGATAAATGTGATGAAAACTGTGAAGTTCATTCACTTTTACTGGTTTTTATAATAAAATTTTACTCTCTTCGGTAAAAGTAATAAACAAATAAGAAACGATATTTTTTGAGGTCCTAGGTGTAGTTGCGAGGAGCGAATCGACGTGCGTTAATGCACATGAACCACCCGCGCAAGCTGAGCGAGCAAAGCGAGCGATCCACGGCAGGGGTGACGAAGCCTCAGAATTGAAATTTCTTTATTAATTAACTACTGGTTACAAAACTTTACTATAAGGAGTTGGTTTTAATGATTTTCAACTTTATATCATTAGATGAAATGAGTGTAGGAAGATATTAATCCTCCTAAAACAGACACTTAGCGTACGTTATTTTTGTAAACTTACATTACCAAGGTAAGTAGTTATTATTAATAATAGCTGGTAAAGTAAATAATCACTTTTACCGTCAATAAAAATATATTATTTTAAAATTAATATGACAGATTTACATTCCAGACGTCCACGTGACTACCGACACATTTTATCCGATTTCACAACTAATCGATTTACCGTTTCTTCGTACCATCACTTACATTATCCATGTGTGCACATATTTATGTATCTGTATTTGTATGTTGTGTTGTGTGTGCGTGGTGATTTGTGTTAAATGCTGATAGTAAGAAAAGAAATTAAATAAATCAGCTACAATTCGACGATGAAACTAACATAAATGTGAAGAAACAAGGAGTGTCGTGTTATCAAGTGCAAGTGAACCCGTCGTGAGGCGGTAATCGTGTACGTTTATTCGCTATTTGTGGATTCTGGATCTTGTCGATGTACCATAAACAAAAATGTCAGCGATCCCGATTTTTTGTTTCTTGCTGCATACCCATCATTAAACCTTAATTAGATCACACGAATGGTATAAAATAATGTTAGAAGCTTTCTCTGGTTATGTCGCCTCGTCCGAGCAGCGTAACCAAAGCAATAAATCGGCCATAGTAAGCGTGCGTTTCGTGTGCTCGCGCCCGTCTATACCCGACCTATCTCATTGTTTATGTATGGAGAATAAGCCTGGAATTTTTATGGGGCTTCACGTTGTATTCTTGTTTTAATTAAATATCTGGATAGAATTAAGGATTGGTGATGTTCGGACATAGTGGCGGGACCGCTACGCGCTACCTGCGTCCTCGCGGTCGTCAAGGATTTTTTGATCTCTATTTATAATAATCTCTTCCAATCGTTTGGTGCAGCATAATGATATTCTCGTAATGAAGTGTCGTTCTGTGGATTTGCGGGACATGTGCCAATTATCACGGTCTTGACGAAAGCGCGCCTATTTATTTTGTATGTATACAAATACAATTTTAATAATAAAATTGATTTGTGAATGACATGATAACATGTCATTCACAAATCGTTCAAGCTTAACAAGTTCTTGTTTAGAAATCTATATTCGCTTAGAATATACACCAATGGAAATCTAGGTTAAGTCTAGTGCACCAGTGCAGTTTTACTTAAATGACATACAATTCTTGTATTGGCAACTTGTCTTGGATGTCTTCTAAGATCTAAAACTGGTCACATAATATGTAATTTAATGTTTAAACTAAGATGAGCATAAAAAATGCTAAGAACAACTGCTTTTTTATTTAATATTAACTGAGTAAAGCAACATCAGATGTTGGTACATGCATTATTATGTAAACAAATCCATTGCTGTTCAGACATATCAATTCTTTTTGAAATAAGTAAGTAGTAACCCAATATGCATATTTTGGTGTAATATAAACAATTATATTGCAAAATATACAAAAAAGTTTTGGGTTGAGACAAACAAATATATTTGCATAAATATTTTATTAAATAATGCAAACTTCCTCTAGAAAATGTTTTTGTTTCAGAAATATGCTCTAAAACAATAACTTTTGTTTCAGAAATTGCCCTAAATCAAAGGATTTCCATATTTCCTTCTTGTTATTAAACTAAAGCAAGGAATCAAACATACCAGGAAGAGTGTGTATATAAGATATTCTCTAATCAAAGAAAAAACTGTTTACCTATTATTACATTTTGTCAACATATAAGTATATCCAGATTGTAAAATATTCCATACAAACTTCCATTCTAAAAAAAATTACAGTTTATTTCACTTTTTCCTGTCTGTTCAGTTTGGGTCATTAAGTAAGCAACAATTAATTTAAATTACTTTAGATGATGAACCATGGTCAAGGCTAAGATTTCATGTAAGCTTAAATGGGTATTAAATAATTATGTAAAATATGTTTTACTACAGGTGGCAGTTGTAACGGCTGCAATATTGACTATATAATAATTATTATTATAAACATTTCCCTATGTCCATAGAAGTGTCAAGGTTGTATGTATGACACCTTGACACACTAAGTGTGATCTTCTGAAGTGCCAAGCTAATCATACATGTTTATTTTACTTTTGTGACATTGTCATAGTATAAAACCATCTCTTTCTAAAGTTGATTATTATCATTTTCAGCCAAAATATCAAATGGCATTTATTATTTTTGGGTGGGGCTAACCCCACATAAATAATAATAATAAATGCCATTTGCTATTGGTGAATATAAGATTATTACATGATGGAAATAATGAATTCACCGAATTTGTAGTAATTACTTAGTGACAAACTAAGCAAACTTAAAATATATTTATAAAAAAGCATTCAATTGGTCCATATGTAAAGTAAGCCTGTACTGCCATGTCGCCATCACTGATTCTTAAATCGATCTGACTATCAGTAATCTATGTTACCCTTTCTCTGGTGGTGGCAATATAGATGCCACCATAATTTAAACCTTATGTAGTTACTATAGTATTGAAAACCAATGACAAATACGCTGTACCAGAGGTTTAATAAGTACGTTCTTCCACAGTCAAGTTGGCGAAGGCACGCAGGGGTATGATAAAAGAGAAGGAGAAGGGTGGCGGCGCCCGCCTTAAGGACGAGCCCAACGACCCTGCAGAGCCTGGTGAGAATATATAAATAAATAATAATTATCAACTCTGAACTGATTTTGTTAATAAATGTGGTCATTCAAGCCAAAACAGCCTTTATGGCAGTTTGCACACACGCTCTAAGGTATAGCACTTCGACGGCGTAAGCGCACGCTGCCATAAGGGTGCTTTTTCGTTAAGATTGCCACAAATTATAATTATCAGTAACCCCATAAATGATCGACCCAGGCCTTTTCTCATACCCTTTGGCTAAATACAATAAACAATGATATATAAATGATATTATAGAATATTAAACTATAGTATATAGCCTGTGATGTACGCAAGCTGTCTTTTACAATATATATATGTTTTGAACTGTTCTCAGATGCATTGTCATCCTGTTCTAAAAGTAATAAAATGAAATAGTCAAAAAGCAGAAACAGACGAGTAAAACAATCACAGTCATCACATCACATCACATAAAGCATTTTGGTAATTGCTATATTTGTTTGTAGAGTTGATTTTTATTTTATTTTTAATTATGGAGCAAAACAATCAAGGAAAAGTAACAATAATATCTCTGTATACCTCGGTATATTTCGGTATATTCAATGGAATTTAAAAAAATGAGTCCACAAAAGATAATAACACCCAAATCAATTTCTCAATGAAAGAATAGTGAGGGTGAAAGCATTGCACCAGTACCGCCAGTACCAGCGATGCATGTAATTAATTCATTTCATTTGTTATTATTGCTTATAACTTTTAAAAGATTGGAATCGGAATGTTCCGATACAAATACAAGCAGACAATGCTTTGTATACGTTTAACCACAAGTCCGTAATTTTGTTGAAATGAAAGGCAATATTATTATTTCACTGAAAAAAGTAATATCAAGTGACATGGAATATATAGTAACTAAATAATTTCCATTCATATTCTCATGAGATCCATTTAGTTAAGACAAATCACTAAATATTTTGTCATTAGCTCTATATAATAAGCCCAATATCTATGAAATTTTTTGCAGTCTAGTTAATACATGCAATACAAAAAGCAAAAATAACAAAAGCGTTAAAATATTATTCGATAATTGAAAGCAACATTCCTGATACTAATAAATTTGTAAAGACTATACAATTACAATTAAGTACTAATAGTCATGTTTTATAAAAAAAATAAACAACTAGAAGTGCCAGTTGCATATTATTGTAACCATGAAGCCTATTCTGAAGACAATTGCAAAGATAAACTGGAGGCATGAAACTAGTTGACCCGGCAGACATTGTCCTGTCTGAACCAAATATAGAGAAACGGTATGAGTTTCATTCCCGTGGGGATATCGGGATAAAAACTCTTATGTGTTTATCCAGGTTATAAACTATCTGTATGCCGATTTAATCCAAATCCATCCATCCATTGCAGCGTGAAGAAGCAACAAATATACACAAGTACATACACACAAACTTTCGCATTAATAATATTAGTGTGATTCATATTGATGCCAAGTTTTATTGAGAGCATTAAATAAAACTTGTGAAAGCAAATAGCCCCACTGCTGGGCCGCCATCATTGAAATTGAGGCTTAATCTAATAAATCTTATTAATCATTTTGGCTTAATCACTACTCTTGCCAAAGGCGGGTTGGTGATCACAACCCCGGGCTATGCATCGAAAAACCCGAAACGCACTTTGCCCGACCTGGGAATCGAACCCAGGACCTTCGGATATCGGGCCGAGCGCTTTGACATTCGGCCACCAAGTTATTAAATAAAATAAATATCAACATATTTCTTTCCTCATCATCAACAGCTTAGATCTACTTACTGCTGAGTAGATGTCTCCATTCGCTTTTGTAATGCCCTCGATCTTGAGCCTCGGGATCCAAGATCCATATTTCTTTAGACCAGGGATGGGTAAACTACGGGCCGCGGGCCATCTCCGGCCCATGAATGATCGAGTCCGACGACCGCGACCATCAAACAAAAATTCAAGTGCGTGTGTGTTTCAGAAAATGCACACCTAACAATATTTTTATTTCACAAAAAAAAAAAAATTATTTAAAAAAAATCAATAGCCTGGCCCGCCATAGATTTTGTTAGTAAATAATGTCACGCGATTGAAAAAGTTTGCCCATCCCTGCTTTAGATCCTCGACATTTTGACTTAAAGGCGTTGATACATTGATTCGCTAGTCAATTCACATTTATACACGCAAATATCAAGAATTCTCATTTAGTATACACCAAAATATAAACATGTGACAGACACCCATACACGCATAGCGAAAGGCATCGAGTTGTCACAGTAAAAAGCCTGGCCATTAAAACAATTAATTGTTATTCCATTTTTAATACACAAAACTACTTCAATTAAGTGATGAGGAAATCTATTGTGCAGTTCAGTCATAATACTTTTGTACTGTCAGTCACATTGTAGTAGTATAAAATGTGTGTATCTTTATTTAAAAAAAGAAATGAAAAAGTAAGCAAATGTCACCGCTTCATCTGAGGCTTTCGGTATTTGGCGGTAAATTTCGTCATAATTATTCAATGTATGGTCAATTTCTGCTTAAATATTACTTTGAATAGTTTGAGAAGATAAATTTTTTTTTATGTGGTAGGTCTTGTTAGCTTAGTTACATTAGGTCACCATCAAATTATTATGTGTTACTTATAATAAAATGTGTTTTCTATAGCTCCGCCAAAAAAATCTAATATGTGGTCGTTTTTTATTAAAAACGGATAATGGAGGAAAATGTAAATTAAGTCATCATCCATACTTGATCGATCCAAAATATCGTAGAAGAATCAATACGATCGATACCCGGATCGATACAGTTTATAACGATCCAATGCGATCTAGAAATTCGATACAAAGCACTCGGATCGAACATCCCTAGCTTTCAAAAGCACGGAGCTCGAGATCATACATTTTTGTTTGGTCACCCATCCAATGTCCGGCCGTTGCGAAAGTTACTTTACTACTCGCAGACAGTAAAAAAACCTCTTAACAACAGGCCATGGTTCGCGACCGCCGTCAGCGTCACTGCCGACGCCAGCAGCTCTAAAGAAAGAGCCGGACGAGCCACCGCACAGGGTTAAGATGGAACCGCACAGCCAGTCCAACGAGGACTCTGCAGCGGAACTAGGTGTGGACGGCATCAAGACAGAGATCGACGGCCTCATGGACAGTGACGGTATGTCACCACTTTGTTTTTACCGCCCGTCGGATTTATCAGACTAAACTGTTTGTGTCCATTTCGCCTGTATCGTGTTTATACGACAAATAAATATTATTTATGAAAAAATACATTTTTAATGTGGCATTCTATACATGAATCGTTGATAACGGTATATATATTATTCTTATCAATTACACACTTATAATATCATTAAAAGCCAAAGAATTAATATTAGGAAGTTAGGCTAAAGCCAGCTGCAACTGATGTTCAACCAAGTGGTGAACGGGCATTTAATTAATTTGTTAACACGTTACTAATGAGATTGTTAACACAATGAAAGGGTTTGTGTTAGGAGCGGGTTAATGTCGACATTCTAAATAATACCGCATTTCCCGCGCAATGAACTATTGACTCCGTTGAGTCCTATTACAAATTTATCTAAACAAGAAAGAGTCCTAATTAACATTGCAGAAATTTCTTTTTCTCATTGCAGAAGTATAATATTAATAACAATAAAAATAATAATTATAAACTTTATTTCATGTGTAGTGTAACCTATCCAATTAATTAATCAACAGACTATTAGTACAAACGGCTGCACAACAGGCTACCACACTGTTCACAACATTCCTAAAGACATAGAGTTCAAAGTCTATTGAGGAAAATTGACAGTTTGTTTGTTTGTTTTGTAAAGTCTGATGTACAGACAGACGCGTACCACATCAACATATCCAAAACTGGCAAATTTCTTCAATACATTTTCAACCATATGCCTAAGACATAAAGTTCAAAGTCTATTGAGAAAAATTGACAGTTTGTTTGTTTTGGAAAGTCTGATGTACAGACGCGCCTACACATCAACATATCCAAAACTGACAAAGGAGATGTTCCGTTTTTGTATGGAGGCTGGGCCCCCTAATTCTTACAGTGATGAAATTATATTTTATAAAAGGAGCACAAAATAAGGAACCTTTCCATGTATTAATATATTTTTTAAACATACCTAAACATTGTATTATATAATAAAAAAAGGTCAGATTATAAAAATTCATAAAATAGTAACCCTAAACTTTTTCTGCCTTGGCAACTTCGCTTTTATGTATGTATTTAAAAAATATAACTTATTTTTTAAATTAGTTGTGCAATGGTACTATCCATTACAGCCAGCAACATGGCTTCATTTTCAGGAAATTGCATTGAAACCTTAAAATACCTTTTAGAATGTATAAATAAGTTCAGCAATATATAATAAACACTTAAAACTTACATTAGAACCCAAAAATAATAAGAAAAGCTTGATGAAGAAAACAAGATTTCAAGTTTTTAAATATTTTTAAATTATATTGGGGCGTTTTTATATCTTTTTTCTTTTTGGAAACATCATCTCAGAAGGCAGATCTATCAGAAAAGCTTCACTTCAAAACTGTAATAAAATAAGGGCCCAAAAACGAACATCTCCTTTCTTCAATACATTTTCAACCATATGCCTAAGTCATAATGTTCAAAGTCTATTGAGGAAAATTGACAGTTTGTAGTAATCCGATGTGCAGGCGTGTGTACAGTACGTTAGTAACAATGATTTGTAATGAAAACAACAAAAGATTAATAACATTATGTTGTCTACAGGTGACCCCACGAAGTCTCCGTCCTGCGAGCTAGGCGGGCCGGGATCGCTCAAATCAGAAAGGCTATCCTCAGACTCGAACGACATTCTAGACCCACAGACTGGCCTAAGAGGATCTTCGAGTAGTCTACAGGTACGCAATTTATATAATTGAAAGGATCAATACGGGAAAGTCGCTGGATGCGAGCAGCACAAATCCGGTCGTTGTAGAAATCCTTGGGGCCTTAGTCCAGTAGTGGACGTCTTTTGGCTGAGATGATGATGATGATGATACATAACATACAACTACATAAGTATATTTTTAAATTTTTAGTTAGGAGCCAAGCTCTTGTCGTTGTAGTACTTTCCATTCATATCTATATTTTGCCATAATTCAAGTAGATGTGCTTTTTGTTCCGGTTCCGGTAGCTTATTATTTTATTTTAGAACACTTTACACTAGTATACGCATACGTTACTCAAACGCCTTCGCTGGAGAAACGTCGGCTGAATACCTGTACGTTACGCTTGGCTTACGCAACGCAGGTACAGCCAAGTTTATTAATATGTATACACTTTTGACAGTTATTAACCTTTATTTACCTTGTAATAAGAATCAACATCTGTCAAAAGTGTATACATATTATTGAACTCGACTGTACAATCGTGGCTGTCCGTCTACAGCGTGACACGAACAGCGTTTACGTGACGTATGCGTTGCGTTGTCGCGACTGACATCTGCGCTGCGCATACGCTTGTCGAACGTTTAGGATAGAGCACCGCTAGTGTGAAGGGGCTCTTATTTGGACAGCATTATCACATTTTACATTTGTTAAAATCTTTCCTTGTATGTTTTAATGCTCACGTTTGTAGGTATTTTGACACATTAAACTTTGAAGAAATAAACCTTTTACCTTCTTAGGATGGCAACCAGAACTGTCGCAACCCGAATGTGGGCCCAGATATGGGGTCTTGCCGCATGGGGGGCGGGGGCGGGCCCATGGGCCCCGGTGTCTCGATGGGACCCATGTCTGCGAGCGAAGCGCAGACGCTACCCTCAAACGTGATCAGCAAGCAGGCTGGTAGTATGGAGGTAACATTGACCGATATTATGTTTTTTTAGATGTGTATTTTTTTTCTATCGCTCTTTGCAATAGAACAATACAAGATAAGCGTTCACCTGAAAGACCTCGAAGCGCTGGCGAGATGATATAAAGTAGGCGGGCCGGGTCGAACTGGGTGTATGAGCCCAAAATAGAGACCCGTGGCGTAGTTTGAAGGTTGAGGCTTATAAGAAGAAGATTTTTTAATTTAATTAGATGTAATGTTATATTTAATCGATTATGTTTATATATAATTTTACGCAAATTTTGTTATCAGAGTCAAAGTTAATTATAACTTTTTTTCATGTGTCATATAATCTCTTTTTATAAAAGTTTGAAGACCGTTCGCATTGCACTGTGAGCCTTAAGGCCGTAGAAGTGACTTGGCTAAAACGCTTGTCTTCTCCTAGCAGCAAAGCCAGATCTTCGCTTTCTCGATTGTGACGCAGCTGCTCAAATTAAATTCTAGCAAAATTAGACTGAATAAGTTTACTAAACTTGCGACCTTGCTTAGATCTCTGATACCTTTACGTTTGCTGCCCTATCGACATAGCACTTTACGCCTTAAGGCTAGTGCAGTAGGGATGACTTTGCTAAAACGCTTGTCTTCTCCCAGCAGCAAAGCCAGATCTTCGTGTTCTCAACGCTGCTGGCCAACAAAGGTGCGGAGGCGGTTCTCTCCGGTCAACACCATTCTATAATTGCGTATCATTGTGCGCAGCCCGGCACTAAAAAGTATTTGGAGGTAAGTCACTAGTTAAGTTGGTTTTAATTGACTACTGTACTTAGATTTTCTACTGGTTCTTTTTATACCGGGGATTAACTACTAAACAGAATATAAGGTTGGAATAGATATTCAGTGTTTTGTAAAATATTATCAATGGGGTATTTGACAGGTTTTAGAAAAATATGTCTAATGGTTCATTATAGCATAATATATTTGCAATTTGTTTAATTCGTTGTGAATTTCTTTATTGTTTATGAAAATCGCCATTAAAATTCAAATTAATAAAATAGCCGCATAAAACGTTGAATGCAGGTCACGTGATGTCGTGACGTCACCTGCTTGTAAGCAAACTTTTAGCTGTCAAAATAAACGTACAAAACTTTGATTGACATTTACTGTAAACGAGCTGGTGACGTCACTCCAGATTCAGCGTCATCCCGTGCGTTTTTGATCACGTGATCATTCATAAAAAATTTAATGTTAATGATTTTTTATAAAAATCATACTTATTTTAAAATTTTGTGCTGACTAAATTAGTTTAAAAACATGTTTACTATTAGGTTAACAACAGTTTGATCAATATTTTCATTGCAGTCAAATACCCTATTCAATGAAGTAGTAAAGGATTTATACTTTATCTATAAAAATGTTTACAAATTTCTATATTATTTGGTATTTTATCTTGTCATATTTTTGTTTGGTGACATCACCTTTCACCGTGCGTCTGTTTCCAGAAACACCCCTTAAAAATGGGCCAGTTCAACAAACAGAATCCCGCACAGTGGCTCAACAATCTGGCCATGGCAAAGTCCAGGGGTGGAATGAGGGGCGGGCCCAACATGATGGGAGGGCCCAATCAAATGGGGCATATGATGGGCGGTCCTATGGGCGGGAACATGGGGCCGATGGGGCATGGTATGGGGCACATGGGACCCAACATGATGGGGCCTAACAGAATGGGCGCGCCTAATCAGATGATGATGATGAAGGGCGGGCCGGGGCAGATGGGTCAGATGGGGCCCGGGATGGCGCCTATGGATGGGTTTCCAGGGGGCACCCCGTCCTGTGGTGTCATGGACGGCCTCGGTGCTGATGGTGAAATGCCCTGGGACACCGTGAGTTTGTTTTTTTTTTATTTCTTTTATAGACTTTATTATTATTTAGAATAAAAAAACCTAGTATTTGTGGTAGAAAAAGCAAACATTTTAGTTGTTACAAAACCTTTTGATTTTATATTTTTTACATTTCTAGTTCATCAATGATATTTTGTTTAAGTCTTTAATCGTCGTGGTGGTCAGCGGTGACCGACAAACAATAAATTTTCTATTGTGTCTGGTTTTGCAGCAATCAATGTGTTAAATCAAATCAAAATATATTATTCAGTTGTAATATTTTGTAAGCAACAATGATTGCGTTTATGTATTGATTTACCAACGTTTAATTGACACTGATTTTTTGAAATTATAACTTGCATCATTTTATAACTAGGTATAACAAACACTTAATAAATATTTGCATTTAAATTTCTTTTGTATTTATGCGTTACTATGTTTCTGTAGAAAAACCCCTCTGTAATGTCGAACGGCATGGCGAACGGGCCTCAGATGCCGGCCTGCTCCGAGTCGGGGCCGGCCTCTGACTCCGGCCCCGGCCCCGCCGGCGACAACTCGTCGGAGCCCTGCCAGACTGGGCCTAAAGGTCAGACAACTTCGATTTATCCAGCCCAGCCAGTATGAGAGAGACTAGTCGACGATTTTTTAATCTATTAGCATAATTACTGCTTAAGAGTTTTCGTTGTTACAAGTGACCTTGAATAAGAGAAAAAGAAGCACTTGAGAATTAGTCACCATTTCAAAAATCGCCCCTCTGGACCAAACAGTAAGACATTTATAGACTTGACGATGATGATGATATTTATAATTTGTTTTGTAATTGAGTAGGTAATTTACCCTGCTCCACCTGATGTTTAGCAGAAGTGGAGTCAGATACGAAGATAACTAGTAAGCAGAAATGCTGTTGGGCACAGCACTATAGTTTTAAATGTAATTTCCTCAATATTTTTTTTTATTTACATTAGGGAAGCTCCAGGCCTGATTGTAATATTGTATTCTACAACATTATTATCTAATTTTATAAATGATAGTAATATGTGTCGTAAATACCAAAACTAAACTGGAGACGAATCTTTACCTAATTATTATTATTATTCAGTTCTATTCTATTCTATACGTTTCTCCATAGGTGTTAAAATCCCCGACGAGAACTTAACGCCGCAGCAACGAGCGCATCGCGAGGAACAACTAGCGACAATACGCAAGATGCAACAGATGCTGTTCCCGGAAAGCGGGGGGCAAGGTCCCGAGGGTCAACCCCCCGACATTAACCCCCCCAACTCAGCAGGCAATATGAACATGCCCTACCCCCCCATGTCCATGGGCAATATGGGCCCAAACGGCCCCAACGGACCCATGGTCTCAATGTCGAATAGCATGAACTCCGGCCCTAGCTGCACTATGTCCGGACCTATGCCTATGAACCCTATGGGGCCTAATGGACCAATGGGGGGCCCGATGGGGGGACCTATGGGAGGGATGGGCCCTAATATGATGGGTGGGCATGGATCTATGGGCCCTAATGGCATGATGGGCCCCAATGGACCCATGATGGGAGGTGTGGGGCCTAATGGACCGATGGGGCCTATGGGGCCATGTGGGATGAAGGGAATCAGAGGACCATGCGGGGGTCCAGATATGAAAACCGGAATGTGTACAGATATGCATATGGGGAGAGGATGCGGGGGTCCCATGGGGGTAAGTTAATTTTTTTTTTATAACGGTTGTATTTATATGCTATTATGCCTTGACCGCCTTAAAAATAAATAAAGAATAAGGTCCGAATAGTTATTCCGTGTTTTGTTCCTGTCATGTAAACGTACTTTCAAATTAGAGTAGAAGAGACAAAACACGGAATAACTATTCGGACCTTTTTCTTTGTTTATTTGTAAGGCCTTTGTTTGTTTGTATTTGTATGTAACTTTAGTCAGAAACATTTAAAAATATATTTATGAAACTTTAGATAATGTAGAAAATTTAGTACTTGGAAAGATAGATGTTATAGTATGTTATTTTGTTACAGCGAATGCCGAATCCAATGGGAGGGATGGGCGCGCCTAAACCTTGCATGATGGGCGGCCCCCACATGGGCCCCAGGATGATGCCGGGACCTAATCTCAACGCAATGAACGGTACGTTCAAACATCCAATACAATACAAACATACAAACATACAATACATTGCAATATAGTATGTCCCTCTCTTTATCACTCTCTTTTACAGCAGTAATGTCTGCCATAACAACCAAATAATTCAAAATGATAGTAAAAACAAGGTCTAAATTTGATTACTACGCAATCCTTTGTGCTTTGAAAGGCACGTCGATATAAAATGATGCTTTGTGTAAGATATTTACATGTGGAACTGCCATATACGTTAATATGTGGGAAGGTCACTGCTCAGGAGTAGGACACTTACGGCTATTGTAATATGGTATAATTATGTGTCCTCAGTAATAGTGCTGTATCCCCAACTACCCCTTAAGATAGATGTTCAAAGCATCCACAGCAAAATGTGCTCTGTGTCCTAAGTAACAAAATTTGTAAAAATATTAAGATCGGATGTTGATGACGTAGTTGTCAACATTGAATAGGGCTCATTTGGCTTACAAAGTAAAAGTAGATAAGTGTTGATTAATTTCGGCCAGTTGGATTGAGCCACGATAGCATAGTTGGCAGTGCGCCTGACCCGGCATGTCATGGGGTGCGGGTTCGAATCCCGCTGGTGGATTTTTTTAACACTATCTTTTTTCAAATAAGTGAGTGGAGTTCCTTAAGTCATTTACTCCGTCCGATATAAATCGCATTTACACTGATTATGCGAATAAGCCTGCCCCCACAACCCGGTCAATGAGAGCCGAGGTTCTATGGGCACACTGGTTTGTTCCGCTCTCGATGCATTTAGATGTAGTTGGGGAAGGGGATATCCTTGCGTGATTCTTTTCCTTCTAGAAACTTTTTGACAATGTTTCGGTAACTCGCTTTAGGTTTCTCGCTGCCGACAAAAGACTGGATACGCTGTTAATGCCGTGTAAATGAGGCCAACAGCAAATTCCCACCAAAAATAAGCTAGTAGCGCCGCTGATGTCGCCCCGACTTATGGCTGACTGGTTATGTTTATCATATAAAATAGGAGTTCGTATCATCCCCCACTGATTATAGACTAACTGAATGTGTGCTCTATGTCCTAAGAAATAGTGTTGTTTCCCCAGGCGGCATAATGATGGACGGCAGTATGATGGGTGGCATGGTTCACGGCGATTGCCCCCCCGATCACCACATGCCGGTGAACGGACCAATGTGTGACGACTATTCGCGCGGCAGAAACGTGAGTACATTATGTAATTGATCTTGCAAAAGAGTTATAGTCCTGTCGCCGATAATATAGAATATCGTACATTGACCTTTGCGCTTACTACATTTTCAACAATGTTCGCATCGAATTTTAACGTTTTAATTAATTTATTAAAATAGTTTAAGCTCTTCTTGTTAACGTTTTTAACCTAGTTACTTTATGTGTGGAAGTACTAATTTTTAAAAGCTATTTTTTTAAACAAATATTTGCAACATAATGGTAAGTGATCGAAACAGGTTGAATATATACCGGTTGACTTTTTTTATCACCGTCCTAACCTTCTGAGATGACTCCCGTGATACAAACGAACAACTCTTACTATTGGACCAACTCCCTAACTCGAAAATAAATATCAGCTGTTCCATACAAAACATCAATATTCATTCGATCAAAATGTATGGAACAGTTGAATTTTTTTTCGAGTTAGGAAGTTGGTCCAATAGTAAGAGTTGTTCGTTTGTATCACGGGAGTTATCTCAGAAGGTTTGGACGGTAATAAAAAAGTCAACCGGTATAACTTGAGTTTTTCAAAAGATGTTACTTTATGGTTGTGTATCTGTGGTTACGTCTATAGTGCGCGGCTGCGTCCCCGCCGTTTTTAAATATTTTAATAATGCAGTGACTACATCCCAACAGTTGTTTCACTTCTGATAATGTGCAGATCTAACATTTATAAAGTAGTTTAATGTATATAATTTACTGAGTAGGTCATTTTTAAAACCCTGACAATATTTTTGTATTATCATAAATACAATAAAAAATAATATAAAAATTCGTAACACCACATTACCCGACATTACGGTGTTCAACAAAAATAATAAATAATTGTATCGGTGGTTTTGTACAACTCTTATGTTATATCGCCTCACTAATTTTAGACATTTATACTCTACCTCTCCCAATGAATGACCTACCCTCTCCTATTAGTAACACAAACATTTCCTCCCAGATGGGTCCGGGCGACCCGGGAGGGCTGGGCCCTGGCATGGGCCCCGGCCACAAGCCTGGTCTACGTAGCCCCAAAAGTCCCGCCAATGCAGACATTGACTGGCAGAAGATACACCATCAGTTCTTCGACGACCCCAAATCGATGGACAACGACCTCAGTGAGTATTTTATACATTTTATAGGCGTTAACAGTTCAGGCCATTATGAACCTTACAGAAATATAAATACATCATATTTTGGCAGGCCAGCTACTATAAGTTTGCTGTAATAGATACAGGAACATAGATAAAGACATTCTACAGAAGAAAATAGGAATAATTAAAACTTAGAGAAATTAAACAGAAAATATTGATCTACATTATAAGATGTATTGCAACAAGCTTTTGCCTACGCGCTTACCTACTTAATTTAAAAAAACAATAAGATTTGTACCTACCTCAATTTTTTTTTATTTTTATAATTGAAAAGTTTTTATGGCCACAAATTTTTAATTTTTAAGCTAATCGAAAAATTTACTTAATAATTTCCAGAAACTATCTTATAATAGACTTCTTTGCAGGTACACAAGTGAAATCCCCATGTTCAGAAAGGGGGGGCTGCCTCCCCCCACCGCCTTATGGAGCCTCCCCCTTGCACCGTTCCGCCTCTGTGCCTATAGGTAACGTATTTCGTCTATCCTCATTTAATGTTGAATAAAGGGAAAGAAATATTTGTAACAGGTCGATAGGACTTTCATCATCTCAGCCAAAGACGTCCACTGCTGGACAAAGGCCTCCCCCAAGGATATGAGGGGTATTTGCCGTAATCGCCACGTTTGGCAGGCGGGTTGGCGATCGCAGTAGGTTGAGGGTAACCTCAGAGAGATGCTGCTGCCCATCCTCTGGAATGGTCCCTTAGTCGGCTTTTACGACACCCACGGGCACGGGAAGAGATGGGGTGGTGCAATTCTTTAACCCCGGCACCACACAGGGCAGATAGATAGAAGTGAATAGACGTCTATGCAGTTTTGTTTTGTTATCTAAAATGTGTGTATTGTCAAATATGAACGTGAAATAATGGTTGGACTGTTATCCTACTAATATTATAAATGCGAAAGTTTGTGTGTATGTTCGTATATTTGTTGCTTCTTCACGCTGCAAAGGATGGATGGATTTGGATGAATTTCGGCATACAGATAGTTTATAACCTGGAATAACACATAGGATACTTTTTATCCAGATATTCCCACGGTAACGGGACACACGCGGGTGAAACCGCGAGCGGCACCGATTTGCTTATAATTTAATACTAGATTAAATTATAAGCAAATCGGTGCAACATCACTTTTCCAATTCTCTCAAGAAGTCTGTGTAGGGTCTTAGTAAGTCTCCTTTACTGATAGTCAAGGAGTTCGAGGGGAAGTAGTTTTTATCGCAGCAGTTTGAAATGTTGAAAAGAAACACGTCAATTTTGTTTCTGCAACAACACTTTTCAATTATTTTTCGGTGAATACAATTGCTGTTGTGGTTATGGCCACCGATCTCAAACCCCGAGGTACCGGGTTCGATTCCTAGCGCGGAGTACATGTTTGTGTACTCGGTTTAATTGGTGGTAGGGCTTGTTTGCCGGACTGGCTAGCTACCACCATCTTATCTAATTATGTCGCCATAAAATCAATGATTATAGCGTTGATGCGTTTCAGCAGCTAGAGATAAGTTTGCCAGTGACTCCGTAGTTAAGGATTCCGGCTGAAGTGTGCGTCCTTTTTCGGCCTTAACGTCACTTATAATCAGATTAGATAAAGTCTAAGTGCTTTTTAGTAAGAAATAATTTAAAAAAATTTATACCGATATGTATGAACGCTCTCTAAACCTCATATTGTTCGGTGCAGCAACGCAATCCCCCGGCCACGGGTCCGTACAAATGCCGATGTCGGCGGACGCGTCCCGAGCCAACTCCGGCCTGAGCAGCCCCGCACAGCAGCACTGCAAACCGCCTACGAGCAAGCAGGACGCGCCAGGTACGATGCAGCTTTGTATGTAGACTGCTATGTAGAATGCGGTCAAAAGGACAGAAATTCATTTCATTAAATGTAAATAAAATAATCGTAATGCATTCGTTATCGAATTCGCTATTACGATGCATTCGTCATTCGTATCGGTATCGTAATAGACATATCGTTGCATCCCTACTTATAAGTGCTTAAAATTAAAATTAAAGATAGTAAAACGACACAAGCTTGGATTTAAGTATAAATTATCAATCTAGGTATCCAAATATGGTAAAGTAGACATGTAGCAATCTGTTATGTACACGCGCCTGCACACAAACTAACTACCACAAACTCAATTTTTCTCAATAGACTTCAAACTCTATAGCTTAGGTATATGGTTGAAAATGAATTGAAGAAATTTGTCAGTTTTGGTAAGTTAATGTGCTGGCACAGACGCCAGCACATCAACTTACAACAACAGAGGTACTTTAATCTAATTTAACTGTCCTTTTGACTTATAGTTAGTCAGGTTCCGTTAGGTAAGTGTACTAAAAAGTGAAGCGCATGTAATGTTTAGTAGCCATAGACGTAGGATAAGCATGGTTTTGTGTTAGACATTTTCCCAACCACTAAAGATTTTTTTATTTTATTATCAGTTACAAACTGCGTTCACAACTTATGATTTTGTTTTATTTTTTATTTTTAATTTTCTGTAGTTGTAATGCTATTTTTTGTTTTCCCTCCCTTCCCCCCGCAAAACGCTTGACGCTTGCAATCCCGTGTGACGAATAACAACGATTGTATACCAAAAAACATGGAATGTGTTGCGTGGCAAATATTGGATCAAACGTTGGCCACAAAAGAGATATTAGAGAAGCTCGATGACGGCGTATTTGTGCGAACGCTCCAATGTTTGGCGGCCCAGCAACAGAAGAATCAGCAGTCGCACAAGGAGCCCAGTTTGATGCCCGTGCCGTCACCGCAGCAAATATCGTACCTCAACCAGTTTGAAGGTAACACGCTTGGTTGGAGACGCGCAGAAATAATTATGCACTCTATTCGCATAGATGTAAGGTCTCCTTTCGGTCCATCTACTTTGTTTCATGTCGATTACACCCGTGTTCATGGTTTATTCTCAAAATCGGCAAAACATGTATCAGGCAAAAGATCTTTAACTGTCAAAAATATTTTATGATATTGATTTTAAGGATTTTAAGGATTTCAAACTCGTTTCAAACCATAGTATGACTAAACTGCTAAAAGTCTAAAAACGACTGTTTATGTTAATCATAAAAGTAAATGAAAATTCAAATAATTAATACGCTTTAGTTTCTCTTGATCATGGGTGTAAATTATATCACTAATATCATGTTATTTCTGATCGCTGCTCCTTGGAATTGTGTAAATAGTGCTGTTAGTGTGTTCCATAGAATTATCTGTTATTTTTGTTTGGTTTGACTCATTTTAGGCGATCAATCATACAATTGCGTTTACATAATAAAAAATATTCAATTTATTATTTGTGTTTGTCATGTTTTAACCTTTTTCCGCCAATATCAGACATAAATCTACATATAGATAGTTTGGGCATAAAAAGGATTAGTTTGATATATCAAACTTTGCGTTGAAAGGGTTAAATAAATATAATATTTAGTTAAAAAGAAAGATTTATTATGTGAACGCAATTGAAAGATTTTAATGTTTTCGTTTTTATTATATTTCGCTACCATTTGTGTTACATTGTGTTTGTTTTGTCTGTATACCTTTCATTTTGGTGGTGGTTGGTGAAAATGTGCTAACATACGTACTTCATACTCTATGGCTAATTCGTCTATCACTCTATGTACGCCCGACACCTTGTCTATTGCCTGTGCCATAGATGGAATATGACTGTTGATGTATCCATTGCCTTTGAACGCAGGTCAAGAGTTGACGATACAGAAACAGCCTAACACGTCGTTAAAAGACAACGGCCCGCCTTCGAATAGTGGGGGGCAAACGCCCCAGTCAAATTCGAATCAAAAATCACCAGCCGGGTAAGTGATGTGTTTTCTTGACATTATAAAAATCAGTGGTATTCTTATTAGAACACATAGACACATAGACACACATAGACATATTGAGATAAAAAGCGGATGTAAATTCACCTATAGTTGTTATCTATGGTTAAAACTTTCCATATTGTCTATGGTTTTATACCTGTTTCTCTCATTCACTAGCATGTGTACTCTTCTAATCAAGAACTAAGTTAAACTTAGTTGTGTACAAGCATATATAATATATATGGATAATAGATTTTTTTTGTTGTTACCCTTTATTGTGACCGTAAAGTCAGTCACCAAAAATATTTGTATTTTTTTCTATGTAAATAAAAAAAAAACTGATGAATGTTGTCTTTTTTAATGAAGTTTATAAATACATCTTAATTTTCTCAAAACATCGATTTAAAGGTTTTTATTATAGTTATTAAAATATTGTTAATTAGACCCTTATATTGATTTCGCCAATTTTTGTGTTATTTACAAAAACAATAAATAAATGAAATTAGAGAAATATCCCTAGGTACTATTGTTATCTACCATAACCCGTCACTTAACCATGTTTGTCGTACAGCATGATGCCGGGCACGCCGGAACCTCACTCGTCGCTGTCCGAACAGAGAGCGGGCCGGTTCTCGATGGAGCAGAGTCCCGGGTTCAACAACCCGCAAACACCCACCTCAGCCGCCAACTCCAAGTGTGGACAGGGTGAGTGGAGCGAGAGTAAGGAATTATACCATAGACTATGTATAATATTGGGTATAGATGTGCCTCTCAAAGAAAAAAAGATGGGAAACTAGGTTCCTTGTACAATAGATGGCGGTAGTAGACGTTTACGTGCGCGTTTACGCTTCTTCCCGATAGATGGCGCTAAAAATATATATAATATTTACAAAAAAGTAGTTAATATATTTTTTGTGTATAATATTAATATTAAAGATTGATAAAAACATATTAAAAACTTATAAATGAAGATAAAAATCAAAAAGTTATTAATTCATTTCCGAAGGACCGAACCAAGGATTTCTCTAGCACGATGCGTCGTCGCAGACGCTCGGCCAATGATCTCATTGAGGAGATGACGAAAGTTGTGGCTATAAGAAAGTTACTAGAAAATAACTAAACGTAACTTATTAATTTAAAATTCTATCTGTACTACCGCCATCTAGTGACATTATATGGATAACCAGTTAGTAACTTGAGGTTCCTCTTACGGAAGATGGCGCTGCCGTATATGATTTTTTTGTAATTATTCAACGTATGGAAGATTCACCCCTCTGAATTATACGTCGGCGTCGTTGGAAAGAGAAAACCGCTTGAGCGCCATTTCCCATCAATTGTTTTTGGAAAAGGACATTTCCCATCAATTGTTTTTGGTGCTTTAGAAGTTTTCCTTTTCCACTGACGAATTAATAATTTGTAAATGTCATTACTTATATAAAAGCTGTGCAGTTTTTTGCGCTTAGGTAAACAATATTAATTTTGACAAAAAAAAACAATCTGGTACTTAAAACTTAGTTATACCGTTTTTTAAAACAATTTAAATTCGAACAGAAAAGTTTACAAAGTATAATAGATTACAGTTGCAATATCCCAACAATATTAATAGCCCAACAGGGTTCATGTTCATAAATGGTTTGTAGTAGGTAGGTGATAATTGTAAGCAACTAATTAAAGGATTTAATAATTTCCTCGTTATAGACGAGAAGTCCCGCCCGAGCCCGTCATCAAACCGGTCGAGTCAAGACGGCGCCTCCAAAACCCCACAGCGCGAGTCCCTCAGCCAGGGGCCTTACGCACCCAACTCCACGCCTTCATGCAGCAAACCCTCCTGCAGCCAAGTCAACACGCCCACGACACCCAGCATGGACGATAGCCAGGCGAATACAGAGGTGAGACATTGTGGCGGCTCCACCTACCGCATACATGAAGCAAAAACACCTTCTCAACCGTGTCAACAGATGGCGCCACAAACGCATACCAACGACGTCGCCATACTACGACGATGTAATAGTATAGGAAGCCTGCATCTCGGTAGCGAAGTTTCACCGTCTCCTTCGCTATATATAGCACCTCCAACTAACATCCGTCTGACTTCGGTCCCCGAGCTATACCACCCAGCTCGGAGGAAGATCTTCCCTTTGCCTTCCTCAGTGTGGCTTTCTACCTACCATCGGCTTCCTACAGTGATGACCCCGACGTGATGTTCAATATCGCAATCGATACCCACATCACAAGTCAAGGTTCAAACACGCCTCAAATGCATAAGCCCTTCTACCCTCTCTAGCCCTTTACCCCCTCCACCCTCACTTGTAGCTAACCAAGCTGCCACCGGACACACAGGGGTTAACACGGAATTGAGACATTACCTACATATATGGAGCCACGCTATAGATAAGCTTCAAGGCAGTTCAGGACCTTATGTTTTTCCTCCATCCCATTCTGTAGTAAGGTTAGTTGCAGCCAGGTCAACACGGAGATGAGACGTTACCCACAACTGGAGTCAAGCTACAAACACGTCTCAAAGCAGTCTCAGGTCTTACGCTCCCCCCTCCTCTCCTAGCATGGAAGAATGTTAAGAAAACACGGAGTTGAGAATTTACCTTTATCTGGAGTCTAGCTATAAACACGCTTCAAGGCAGTCTCGTCTTTACTATCCTTTTTCCACTCACGTCTGCATCAGAAACAGCTGCAGCCAAGTCAATACAGAGAGGAGGAGATGACATTACCCATATCTATAGCCACGCTATAATAAGTCTCGCTATAAACACGTCATAGCGCGAAACCGTCAGCCAGGGGCCTTACGCACCCAACTCCACGCCTTCATGCAGCCAAGCCAACACACCCACAACACCCAGCATGGACGATAGACAGGCTAATACAGGAGGTGAGACATTACCCACATCACAAGTCAGGGTTCTTTCCTTCATCCCCTTCTGTAGTAAGACTAATTGCAGCCAGCCCCCCGACCGCCTAACCGATCGCTTTGACTTTGTGTGTGGTTTATGACGTCATCTTGTCGTTTCGTGCTGCCTATGAAAGCAATTTCGAAAGCTATAGCCTTTAGCTTTTGATATTGCTTTCATAGGCGATGCGAGGTGGCAAGATGGCGTCATAAACTATACGCGTAGTCAAAGCGATCGGTTAGGCGGTCGGGGGGCAGGTCAACACGGAGTTAGGCATTACCCACATCTGGAGTCAAGCTATGAACACGCTTCAAGGCAGTCTGGTCTATTCTACCTCCACTTCCTTCTGCATCAGAAACAGCTGCAGCCAAGTCAATACAGAGAGGAGAAGACATTACCCACATCTATAGCAACGCTACGCTAGTCTAGGGCCTCTTCCATTCTTTCCTGTAGTAAGATTAGTTGCAGCCAGTATGGATGACAGCCAGGCGAACACAGGGGTGAGATATTAAGTGACATTTTAATTTCACCTCTTACCCACATCTAAAGACACGCTCCACGCACTCGTATAGTAAAACCAGTCTGGTCACAATGGTGAGATATTACCTAAAGTGTCGCATCAAACATGACCTGTGGCCTTTTACGCTCTCCCCTCTTCCCCTAGCATGAACGACAGTCACGCAATAAACACTCTCCAAAGCATACTGGCCTCTACTATCCCTCGCCACTCCCTTTTTGCATCAACACCTGCAGCCAGGTCAACACGGACGTGAGACATTACCTACATCGAAAGGCGCGCTATAAACACGCTTCAAAGCAGACTAAGGCCTCATGGTGTCTCCTCTTCCTCTAAAAGCACGACAGCCAGCCAACTCGGAAGTGAAATTATCCCCAAATATGGATTCACGCTATAAATACATCTCCAGGGCAGTGTAGGAACTTATATTATCTCCTCCACCCCTCCTCCTGTAGCAAGGCTAGTTGCAGCCAGGCCAACACAAAGGTGAGACATTTCCCTAGTTTATAAATTAGCCTGCGATTTAGACTTTTACAAATGAAGTGTTTCTATTATATTGTAGACTTCAATAGTGATTGTTGTATTGTCAAATATTATATTTCTAGGTTTGATTTTTGTTAAAGTATATGTATGTATGTAAGCATTGTATGAACGATTAAGACTATATTTATATTTATTTATTTATAATTAATTTTCAAATGAGCTAAGTAGGTTTCTATATGTGGAAACATTGTAATTGTGTACTCTGTTATGTTTTTTTTTATGTCTATCTGTGTTTTTCGTTACTGTATTGTTTTCCAAATAAAATAAAATAAAATAAATAAATAAATATTATTTTCTTTTAAAGAATAATGTTATTTTGTATCTAAAATTAGTTGAAATAGAGCCATAAAGTTTTTACTTAGTTACGTACTTGTTCTCAGGCGACGTTATCAGGCGGGCCGAACAGCACAACCCTCCCCGGCCCCTTCCCCAGCGCCTGCATGAGCCGCCCCGACAACATCCCCATCAACCCCAACCAGGGTCCGGCGGGCAGCATGGTGCCCACGTCCTCCTTCGACCCGATCTCCTCGCTGGCCCAGATGTCCCAGCAGCTCACCAACTCGGTGGGCGGGCCGGGGCCGCCGGGGCCCATGCAGGGCGCGCCGGGGCCGATGGGGCCGTTCGGCGGAGCGCCTCATCATATGCAGCATCATCATAACATGCATCCGCACTCGCATCCGCATATGATGATGAATGATTTAGGTAATTTGGTGTTTTATTTTTATTTTGGTGGCATTAAGATTTTGTTTCATTACAATATTTATAGACCAACAGTTATTTATTATTTATTTATTTATTTATTCTTATATTTAAAAATAATCTTAAATATAATATACTAGCGACCCGCCCCGGCTTCGCACGAGTGCAATGCTGATATACATATAACTCTATCTATTAAAAAAACCGCATCAAAATCCGTTGCGTAGTTTTAAAGTTCTAAGCGTACATACATAGGGACAGACAGACAGCGGGAAGCGACCTTGTTTTAAACTATGTAGTGATATACAGGGTGACTTTTTTACCACCGCGCACCGTCCAAAGCTTTTGAGATGACTCCCGTGATACAAACGAACAACTCTTACTATTGGACCAACTCTCAAACTCGAAAATAAAATTCAGCTGTTCTATAAAAAATATTAATATTAATATTCATTCGACCAAAATGTATGGAACAGCTGAATTTTATTTTCGAGTTTGGGAGTTGGTCCAACAGTAAGAGTTGTTCGTTTGTATCACGGGAGTCATCTCAGAAGGTTTGGACGGTGATAAAAAAGTCAACCGGTATACATTACAGTTTTTTTATACACTGTTATTATAGATGTTTGTTAATACATATAGGAGTAATTTTGATTGAAGTTGTTTTAATAGAATATCAACAGTGTCTTTGTTTGTGCTAGATAGCCTATCCGATACATATTATTAGGAATTGGTGAAACCGTATTTGGTTCTAGCGTTCTTAATGATTTAGTTCTAGAGTGCAACATTATGAATTATGATTGAAGATTGGCGCTCAAAATTCGCAATAAATATTTGATTTGGACTTATATTTTAATTGGTGTTAAATAATCGATTCTATATTTTAATTTGTGTTTAGTGTTTGATGCATTCTCAGATATTCTGTGTGATATCTTTAAAAATGAAGAACCTAGTAGGTTTTTGGACCAAATCTAATTCTTTTTCAGTCTATAAGTGATTTGCAAATGATTGTATATTGATGAGAATTTATTTTGCAGGTTGTCATATGGACAACATGGGAGGCCCTGGTATGGGTGGACCCATGGAAGGCATGATGGGCGGGGACTTCCCCCCCGACATGAACCTCAGCCCGAAGATGGGCGGCGGACCCATGGGCGGACCCATGGACCCCTCCCTAATGGGTCCCCGGATGCCTCCAGGCAAAATGCCTCCATTCAACGGAGCCAACGTCCAAGTGAAAGCAAGCGCGCCGAACACCATCCAGTACCTTCCCACGAGGCCACAGATGGCCTGCAACTCCGGGCCCAGAGGTCCCCCCAGCCTGGACTTCCTTCAACGCGTTACCAACCCCATGCAAATGGACGGCAAAGGCGTGCAATACTTCCCCCGCGGCATGGACGAAAGCGGCATGCGAGGGGTCATGCGGCCACCGGGAATGCTCAGAATGCACTACCCAGCCGGCTTCAACTCCCCACCCAAAATGGCTGACCCCTTCGGCGCGCCGAACAACCCCATGTGCGGTCCAAACTTCCGCGGCGTCAAACAGCAGATGGGTCCAGGCGTCCGTATGGCGGGGCAGCCGCTCCCGCCTTCTATGGGCGGACCCGGACCCGGGTTTAAGGGGCAAGGGTTTGCGGTGCCTTCGACAGCGGACCCAAACTACGCGGCGCAGTTCCACAACTTCCAGCAGCAGTTGTACGCGACGGGAAGCCGCGCCCAAGGCTACCCGCCCTACCAGCCGCCCAAGTGATGCCGCGCCCGCCCGCCCGCCCCCGGCCGGCCACACCTCACCCACGTACTTAACTAACACGACCAGTGAAGATAAACCCCCATCCACCCTACCCCTCCCCTTTGTTAGTGATCAATCTACCCCGATGTGTGGAGCCGTCGAGTTTTTGGACGCAAAAGTGACGTCCGGACGTGAAAGTGGTTGTTGTACAAAATGTACAAATTCGTTGTGGTTTTTTTTTGTTTGTTCGTTTGTGGACGTGATGCTCGTTTGACACGTTACGAAGTACAGTAGACGTATGTTTGCTAAAGCAATAAATTAATTGTAGATTTGTTTGTTTTTTTCTTCTTTTTTTTTACACATAGACATGCCAGAATTTCCGTGTTACGGTGCCTCACAGTTAGCCGTTTTGTTTTATGTACGATTCCTATGCACACAGATATCTAGTCAATTTTGAAATTAACGGAGCCCAGTCCTGTGTTGATGCAAACCTTGACGATTGTATCCGCCCGTTCGATTATTTTATTTTTTTATATACGCAGAAGTACATAATATTATTATAATGATGTCCATTTTTTTTAGTTTTTAGATTAATTAAATCCTAATTAATTATGTAGTTAAATTGGTTTTAATGTAATTCGTTTGGCGTTTATGGCCAGTATTGACTCTTGAAATTAATTGTACCGGTGGTCTTGACGATTTATTATTGTACTGTTCTTATTTTGTTTCGCGATCTGATAGCAATGTTTTTTCTGTCTTCCAATACCTTTAATGAACTCTTGAAGGTAATTGCAATACTATAGGTGTTTGTCGCTCGTCGCGTCCCGCGGCGCATCGACTCGCCCGGCTCGTGAGTTCGAGTGGTCGATACTTTAATTAATGAAAGAAGTACTTAAAAAATAAAACATCTGATGCCATATTATTTGCCACATGAATTTAGTTTCGTGATATTTTAAACTACCTATTTAATTTATTGTTGTCTATTGAATCTGTACGAACAATGCCAACCTTTAAACGCAACACGTTAAGTTTCGTAGTACATAGGGCATATTAATATGCTAGGCTAGTAGTCGCACGTTGTGGATGTTGCAGTGGCCTTCGATTGTAATGCCTTGTTTGGAAGCGATGGATATGGCGGAGACGCCTGCAGGCCGGTGCGGCTGCGGCGGCGACGGTCAACATTTGTTATTGACAGCTTGTATTGTATAGTGCCGACACTCGATCAAAAGTCGCCGCGCGCAACCGCCTTAGGCCGAACTCTTGAGATTACGAAGGGCGTGGCGATTCGTGAGAATGGCACAGCAGTCCAGAATAAAAAACACCCGCTAGCGATTAGATAGTCTTAATTTAACTGTAATTATAATTGTAAGCTAATGAAAAGAATGGTTCTTGTTTTAGGATAAGCGAAGAGCAATGATATAAAATAGTTTGTGTAATATTGATAAGAGATGAAATTAAGATGCAAACTATTGGTTGTGATTCTGACACAATTTGTTAAGTTGTTCGTAGATATGTCACACAGAGAATTGTGGAACTTACTGACTCACGATAAGGCCCATTATTAATTTTAATTTTATTTGTTTTTTGGATATTTTTTACTTGTCGTTCTCGTTTGTACATCGCTAACAATAATTGTACAGAGTACTTTTGGACTTAATTTAAGGCAATAAATGTATTTATTTTATAAATCGTGATGTAAGAATTTATTCTTAATTATTATAAAAAAAATATATGATATGCTTGTACAGAAATGTTTTATTTACCTTGTTATGATTCAACTAAAGTACGATTTCGCCAACTTTTGATGTAAAATATTAGTCTAATATCGTACGTTGCAGCAATTTTAAGAATATAATATTATAATAATAAGCAATGAAAAGCTAGAAAACGGGTATGTGTATTTTTTGCAGACTTTTTATTTACAACATACTATTCAAAAGCAAGTGCAAGAAGTGATGTCTCCCTACCGCTATGGGAGAGACAGGTGTGACTAATGTACGCAAAATATAAAAAAAAACAAATGTTGAAAAAATTTCCACGAGCAGGGTTTGAACCTGCACCCTTCTGACATACCGGGTCAGGTGCTCTTCCAATTGAGCTATCGTGGTTCTAACCAGCCCGCCGAAATTATTCAACACTATTTACTTTTTACTTTGAAAGCCAAACCCTGCAGGTTCAAACCCTGCTCGTGGAAATTTTTTCAACATTTGTGTTTTTGTAATTTGTTCGCAACAAAATTTGCGTTAAAAATTATATAAACATTTACGCAAAATATTTTTTTAACACCTTTACAATACCGGGCACTGGATATATCATCAAAAGTAAGATCGAAAATCCTCTGTGCTTCAGAAGGCACATAAAAGTTGTCGTAAAATGTCAGTCTCATCGCCTCTCATCTCATCATTGATATTGTGCGAATGAATATGTAACCTAAAAATATTTATATGCTGACGATAGTGATGTCATCAAGTCGTGCTCAAAAACTTATGTATATTGTTATTATCATCTATAAATTTATTTGGTATAGTTATTTATATGGAGAAGAAGTCGCAAAGTATAAAATGTATATTATAACACTTAGATTAAAAAAAAAGGATTATACATTTTATATTTTGGAACTTATATATAAAATGTGTTACAATTATTTATTATGTATATCGATCACTGGGCGACTACTATTGGGACAGCGTTCAACAGAAACCAGTGAGTGATCGATATTCCTTTTCTGTAGGTAGAGAATTCACTTTTTCTTTAACAATATTTAATCATTAAAATAGCCATCAACGGATTTTAGTCTAGCAAACTTTTAATAAGACCACCTGCTTTCAAGCTGTTTGTTATCCAGTAAAATTTTTGATTTTTTTGTTATTTTTTGGCGATGAAGACTGGTTAAAGAAAACACTGGTGCCACTCTGGTGTATGATGGTATTAATTTAACTTTTAGAAATTTACTTTTACACTGGTGTGCGCCAGCGCATAGCGGAATGTTGTCGAGTTTCTTGAATTATTGATATAGAATAATTAGTAACTCATAGTCATACCTAGTCATAATAGTCATAGTCATAATTATTTATTGCATCATGTTGGTATGGTACAGATCTTACAATATTATAAATAGTCACCATGACCCTGTAAGGCTATTGTGCCCGAAATCTTAAATTTGTGCGTCCTTTTTTTTATTTTTTTTTATACTTAGATCGGCAAATGACTCCATCCCACCTGATGTTAAGTGGAAATGAAGTCCAGACGCGAAGACAACTGGTGCAGCGTGGAAACAAACGTAGCATCAGTCAACCTCACTCTGCCGGCCCACAAGGTGCTTCTTCACACCTGTCTTGAAGGACCCCATATCATAGAAAGGAGGGAAAACGTGTGCTGGTAGACTATGGAGGTGCGACAAAGAAACGAGTCACCAAATTTCTTTGTGCGCGATGGGATATTTGAGACAGTGAATCGGTGACTCCGAAGAGCAGCACGTACTCCTATGAAGAAAGGGAGAAGGTGGGATGAGGTCAAAGAGCTCTTCAGAGCACTCGCCATGGTATAAGCGGTAAAACACGCTGAGTGATGCAACATCTCGACGCAATTGCAGAGATTCAAGAGTATTTGCCACTTCTGCATTGCCGATAATGCGTTCAGCGCGACGCTGCAATCTGTCCAAGGCATCGAGAAGGTACTTTGCGGAACCATCCCAGATGTGCGAGCAATACTCCACGCAAGACCGTACCTGTGTCTTGTACAAAAGGCACAACTGGTCCGGCGTAAAGAATCGCCGCACTCTGTTCAGAATTCCGAGTTTTCGTGAGGCTGTTTTGATCACGGCTTCGATGTAGTCCCTTTGGTTCAGATCGCAGCGTATCGTCATACCGAGCATGTTGATACTGCTCTGCAGGCGTAGAGATGTACCCTGAAGAGTTGGAGAGGGAAGGAATGGTGACTTTTTTGCCATGAATGCGCACACCTGTTTTCTTGGCATTGAACTCAACCAGATTATTGGTGCCTCAATTAGATATGAGGTCCAATACCCGATTGAGCTTAATGACAAGATTCACTCGATTCACTTCGGTTTCGACCCGCCCTGCCGCTGGGTGACCGTTATATCCTCCATGGACCGTACTATCATCTGCATAGCAATGAATATTTCTAAGTGGAAGCATATCATTGATATGCAGAAGGAACAGCGTGGGGAATAGAACGGACCCCTGAGGGACACCAGCGTTCACTGACATGAGCCGCGAAGCGCATCCATCAGATATAACACGGATTCTGCGCTCATGCAGGAAGCCAGCGAACTAGTTGCAGAACTGAGCAGGCAGACCGTATGCCGGGAGCTTGGAGAGAAGAGCTTTATGCCAGACCCGATCAAAAGCCTTGGCTATGTCAAGGCTAACAGCCACCGACTCACCACGCTTGTCAATAGCCTCACCCCAAAGATGTGCAACGTACGCTAGAAGATCACCCGTTGACCGTTTCGGCCGAAACCCGTATTGGCGATCGTGAATTATGGAGTGTTCTTCTAGGTAGTGGACAAGTTGTTTATTTAAAATGCGTTCCATTACTTTGCACAAAACTGAAGTTACGGCTATGGGGCGGTAATTCGATGGATCTGACCGATCTCCTTTTTTGGGGACCGGTTGCACATTAGCTTCTCTCCAAGATTCCGGCACACAACCTGAAGAGAGCGAGAGACGGTAAAAGCGCTTTAACACGGGGGATAACTCCGCTGCACAAATTTTTAGGACTATTGGAGATATCGATTGACTGCAGCTCCGCACGGACGTCACGCTGCCTGATTTTAAAATCGGGCATTGTGTGGCCACAGTGAGAAATTGTAGGTGGCTGTGCATTGCAGTCATCGACTCGGGAGTTAGCCGCAAAGAGTTTGGCCAGGAGATCGACTTTCTCCTGCGGCTTGTGAGCTAAAGTTCCGTCAGGACATCTCAATGGTGGTAGCGAGTGCATCAGTAGTTCTTGGCCGACTCGTGCAACGCGCTGGGCATCCGCTCTAATGTGAGCTCTTTTGCAGGACTAGCTGTCGGGTCTTTCCCACTGAAGCAGCGATGCCCCCAAGGAACGGATGCGAAATAGTCCCGCATACCATCCCAATCTGCCGACGAGTAATGTCACATCTGGCGTTTCGATACCGCTGAAGGCGGTAGCGGGGCCAGAGGCACTTTACTGGATACCAAGCAGTGATCCGAAGATCCCAAAGGAGCTCGAACCTCCACTCGGTAGCCAGCTGGGCGACTCGTCAGCAGAAGGTCCAACAAAGAGGGCGCGTGACCGATCCTGGTGGCCTGGTTCACCAGTTGAGTCAGGTCGTGCGTGAGAGCGAAAGCATGGGCAGTTCTACCAGCATGGTCAGTTTTGGAGGAACTTAACCACAACTCGTGGTGAGCATTGAAGTCCCCCAAAAACACCAATTTCGCCGATGGAAACCGCTCCTGCGCATCATCCGCTACGCGACTAAGATGGTCCATAAGTCGAGTTGTCTCCATGTCGCCATTATGGGATCGGTAGACGTAGACGTAGACACGGCTATGAGAGCCCAAGTCGACGTGTATCACAAGGAGGGAAAAGGAAGGGTCCTCCAGACAGCGCAGACAGCGACAGCAAACATCCGTCCGAACGAACAAGCAAACTCCGGCTTTGGCTTTGAAGGATTCTTCAAGCACAAAGCCCGGATAGTGCAGGTAGCTGGCGTCGGCCGGACAGATTATTTGCGTCTCCGTCAAAAACAACATTGCTGTCCGTACCGTCTCAAGATGGTGGTGGACGGCATTGAGGTTTGCATGGAGTCCGCGGATGTTAGCGAACTCGACCTCAAACGGTATGGTTGTGGTGGGGGTGTGCACCGCTGTAGGACCAGTTTTATTGTGAGGCGCTGTCTTGGTGGAGAAAAGGAGGGAGGCGTGAATTGAGGAAATGCTACCGCGATGCAAATAGTCAAAGTGCAGCGGCCTGTTTCACCAGGGATCTGCCTACAGATGAGTATCATTAACCCACCGAACGGAAGGGCCCCGGGAATGGTCGCCGGGACCCCACCTTCCGGTCACCAACTGGCACGACGGACCACCCCGAGATTATGCGTGGCATGGTGAGGCAGCCTTACGAGCTGGTTAGGCTCGCTTGGGCCCCTGTACTGTGCCACGGGCGGCCAGCGGGACAGCCGTTTCTACGGGTCTCCCTGGTCGGCGGATTAACGAAGTCCTCCTGGCACTGGTTTGACGGAAGTCTCTACAGACCAAGTGCATCGCAGCAACATCCACTCGAGCTCTGGTTATACGCTGGCTGATCCCGAAACGAGACCGACAAGCCACTTCACCTTCAACCAAGCCAAGGTCACTTGACGGGTTTTACACCATGCGTACGGTGGTCACTAACCAGACGGGCAAGCCCTACCACGCAGTGGAGCATATGGAAGCTCGAAAATCTGTTAGTCGCCTCTTACGACACCCACCGGATGAGAGAGGCGGAGAATAGTATTCTTTCTCCGTCACCGCACGGATATAAATTGCTGTTCTGTAGTTTTTGAGATAATCCGCGAAAAACAAATTTAAATAACGCACACTTTACACTGGCCGATTCATTTCTTATCCTTTTGTGTCGAACATTGAACACGCGGCACTATTTTTTTCTAAATGTTGCTAGACGCATTATTTGGGAATAGTAAAATGTTAAACACAGTAGATCCTATATCCCTATTACTCACCAAAGTGGGTAGGGTTTAGAAATTGGAACTTCTACGGGTCCGGCTGACTACCTCAAGGGTACCACGGGTGTTAGGATGTCATGCCACCGCGGGTTGTGCTTTCGTCGCGAGCGCCAAAATAACTAGCCAATAGATATCCCGGCATTTATAGAAAAGCTTACCAAGTAGGTAAGCACAAGTATAAGTTGTGTTTATGTCAAAACATTTTCGTCAACGAATAAAAATAATAAATACACTGTGCAAGACTGTGCAGCATATTACGTCATTCTTAATTCAGTATTAGGAATTAATAAAAACAGTTCACATTATTTATTACGTGTAGAGCTACATCTATTAGCCAAAAGCTTAAATAGCTAACAAAAGTAAAAGTAGGAAATGCTACGCCATCTAGTGATAAATAGCCGTATTAGCTATCAATTTACCATAGACATTTGGGTCTTCAATAATACCACTTATATATTTTATCTATGCTGTGAAACATTACATCTAAATTTTATTAACTTAAATTGTATTATTATTTTATATTATTAGGAAACTAATTTTATTATAGATGAATTATATCACTGAGTAATTACAAAAAAGACGATAGAAAGGTTTATCCTTGACGTAAGTGGAAAATTACTCATTCAGTATTCGAAATTAAAAAGTATGGGAACTTGTCTATGGAAACAGAACGGAATCTTGTAAAAGATTAGGCCATTTCATAAAACAAATGTATAGTAACTCGCAGAAAATATCTTCGGGACAGTTGTATTTATTTCAGCTTTGCATTTTATTTTAAATTGAATCGTGAGCTGCATTGTTAGTCCACTGAAAAGGATTCATCGTCGACTTTCGCGGAAGGGTTAGCAGTCTCGATTCTGCAATAGAAAAGATTTGCATTAGAGAAGACGTAAGGTAAACATCGATTTTAGTTTTTTCTTGTAAAATAGAATCGGTTGTGGAAATTAAATCCAGAAGGTATTTTATACGTAAGAGGTTGTGTCTTGAGTGTTTATAGTGTATTTTTAGTGCATCCTTGTACGAAATGAAAGTTTGACTTTTGCCACATATTCTTTTGAATGGCAGCTGACTGACGTTGGTACATCTAGCTAGCAGAGTACGTACATAATATGCAACGTAAACTGTTTTCTTTATTATTTATTGATGTTATTTTTGTTGTTATGTTGATGATGAAGTGATTAGGAAAGCTTCTACACACCCATTGGAGTGCATGAACAAATTGTTTCACAGATTAAATGTCAAATTGTGAACTTGTCAAAAGCAGGGTTGAGTCATTGATGCTAACAATTTGTATCTTTCAACTTCTCAAGAAACTGTATTTTCTGTTTACCCTTCTCTGAGACTGTGATAATTTTATACCATATGGATGTTAACAAGAAATTGTATTTTGCAGATTAAGCTAACGCTAAAATATAATTTGAGTTTTCTTGTAACAAAGACTTACTATAAGTACTTTGTTTTGTGATGAATATTTTAAGTTAGTTGTGAACTAACTTATAATAATTCTGCAGTTTCTTATCAAATAAGTTACTAAAGACATTTGGTGTACTCAGGTATGTAAGAAAGACACAACTGCTTGAGTGGACAATATAATTATAGAGTTTAAAATATTATAATCATAACAAAAGCTTTATTGTCTATAAATGTTTGCATTAGCAGTGTGTAGAGCAAGGAATTAAACAATTTTAGACTTAATAATGAGGCATAAAAATACCAGCAAAGTTACTAGAAGAGGTATTGTTATAAATTGTAATTTGCATATAAACAGTGATTTTGAAGCGGTAAACCATATTCATAAGCAAATTCTACCAGCTTAAAGTACTGAACAGTTTATTTTAAAATGTATCTTTGCTTGAAGATAGCCAGGTGAAAATTAGAGATGATTTATAAAGGTTTTTAAAAGATACATAAAATCAAAACTATTGTGTGTTGTTTGAATATAACAAAAAACTAATAGCTATATATTCAGCTGTGGCAAAGTTTAAAGCAATTAATACATACCCATTGATATTCTTCTTCGATAACAAATTATTATTGTTGTTAATTTGTTTATCTTTTAGGTAAAAATAAAGTGGGTTATAAATGATATCAATGTGTGCATTGTTAATCTAAATAAAGTAATATTTACTTTGTTTTATCTAACAAAAACTGAGTAAACTTATTAGATTCTTAAAACTTTCTGTTTTAAATAAAATTCTTTTTTAACTCAGATGTATTTACCATTTGTTATTAGAATGTATGTTAATTATGAAAAGATGTAAAAAGTTTTAGGTCATGGAATCCATTAAAGTATTTATAGTTTTTTAGCCTCTGAATGATAAAATGTATTTTTTAAATATTGGAATTTATTGGTAAAAATATACAATATTACTTATGATAGTAAAATTAATAATAAAAAATTAACTTCCTAAGACCTTTTATTTAGATATAGATTATTTAAAGCCAATGGTTATTTATTTTTGTTTGTAAATAAGAAACACACCTTTGATTGCGTATAAACATAATATGGGTTCTATATAGGTAGATATTTAACCATTAATTAAAAAAACATTTAGGTATGTATCCTTTGCCTAAACTGAACTCAGATCAAGGATTACCAATAAGAATATTATTTTTCTTTTTATAATTTAGAATGACAGTAGATAAAATGTGTGTATAAATAAAGCTTTAGTCATCATCTTCATAATCAGCCCATATCAGTCCACTGCTGGACATAGGCCTCTCCTAATGCATGCCACTAAAGCTTTATTTATATACAATTGAAAAGTAGCGCTTTATAGAATTTTCTACAGGGAAACCAATTGGAGTAGTTGCCTTATGAAATTGAAATAAAAGTAGCAAGACCTTTAATCTAGACCAAAGGTAAAAGGAGTTTCCTTATGGATAAAGTGCTTCTGCTTTCGGCCTTATCAACATTTACCAATAGGTAAGTTAAAGGCCTAGAACTTTCCTATTGGAAAAAAAAACAAAGTGACCAATAAAACCAAAGATGTCTTTGTATTTAGGGGTTACATTTGCACTTTTCAATATTATTACAGCATAGTCATATCTCTTCTTATCACTGCTTAATTCAGAGATTTCCCGTTTTATCTGTAGCTACATACAGTTCTTGCGATGTGAACTGGCCTATCTCTGACGATGTATGATAGATAATCCTTTTGCCAAAACAAATAGTTGTTTTCATTTTCAATCATCATAATACATTTTCATAACAGTTATTAAACAACACTGCTTCTAAATGAGGTTTGAAGAAAAATATGTGTTATGCTGCTTTTTACTTTGTATATTCACCATCTAATAGCTTCGTTCTTCTGTGCTAATGTATATTAATATATAATATACTGTGGAATATGTTTTCTTTACAAAGATTACAAAAACATTAAACAGAAATAAAGATTCTCTCTATCCATCCATCCCTATGGAGGGAAGGCTCGTGTCCCAGCAGTGGGGACATAGAATAAGCTGGTGGTAATAATGAGAATGATAATCAAATGTCCAAAAATATAAAATGGAACGCAATTATCTCCCTATGTTCAGACGCCTGGACCTCAACCTAACCAAAACTGTAAAAGGAGATGTTTAATTTTATGCCAAGACCCTGTCATCATCATCGGCTCCATTTATGTCCCCATTGCTGGGGCACAAGCCTTTCCTATGGATGGATGGGGAGAACCAGTGCGGATTGCTGATTGTTAACGACTGCTAATGCAGCCGGGACCAACGGCTTTACGTGCCTTCCGAAGCAAGGAGGAGCTCGAGATGATAAATTTTTGGTTACCCATCCGATGACCGGCCTTTGCGAAAGTTGCTTAACCTCAGCGCTCGCAGACCGGGCGCGATAACCACTGCGCCATCGAGCTCCTCGCTCTCGATATTTTACAAAATTTATAAAATACAGTGAAAAAATTAAACACCCACCTGACCCAAAGGTGAATCTACATGCCCATCGGTTGCAATGACTGTTGGATAGATCAAAAAGCAGAGACAAAATTCAGCGCTTACGTCAGCCTTCCCGGTAGCATAGCGGTCAGTGCAGCCGCCCGGATTGCTGAAGACCCAGGTTGGATTCCTGGCTGGGTCGGGTGGGCTTTAATTTTTACACTGTATTTTATAAATCTTATAAAATATTTAATTCAACCATATGTCATTTATTCAAGTTGAAAGTCTATTGAAGGAATTTGACAGTTGGGGATAGGTTGACATGCATGCGTGTGTACTAAATTTCATCCAAATCAGTATATTTCAGCGCTATTGAAGAATAGTCAGCCATCTATACTGTCTATACTTTCGTATTTATAATTTATGCAGGATAGAATGTCTTTATCTTGATAGAAAATGTTCTGTGCGTTTGTAATTGAACTCCTTCTAAACGGCTGGACCGATTTTGATGAAATTTTTTGTGTGTGTTCAAGTGGATTCCAGAATGGTTTAGTTAGATTTACAATTGGACCCGGTAGGTGGCGCTGCAATAGGGGTCCATCATGGGATACGGGTGTTCTTTAAGCGAACGAAGTTGCGAGCGGGCCCACTAGTATATTATATATCTCATCGGTAGTGTGAATAGTATTATATTTTTTAAAACATTTCAGTGATATTCAAACACTTCTATGTTCCGACATAGGTATCATTGGTTTTTCTAAATAATGGTCCTTTTTCATGTGTGTCGGCTTGTGTTTATCGTAAGCATCCGAAGATGGAGTCGTCCCCCTTTCGCGCGGGCTAATGATGGCGGTGCGACCTCTGCCTTTCTATTAGTTGCATAATTCTCATTTCAAACAACATTCACACTGTGATACACCTGTATGTACATCGCCAATGCTTTTATAGTAACTAGTGGTCGAAATTCGACCGTAATTCACAAAATATATAATTTTTGTACAATGTAAACATAATTTTATCTTTCGGGATCCTCCACATAAACTTTAACTATAACAAATTCACGCCGTTCACGCAGCGGGCCGTGCACGCAATTTGCTTAAAAAGGGGCACGTATTTTTCGCTTCACGTATTAATATATTATATGGACTTAACATACAATTTTATACACTTTATTTTTCGGCACTCCTTCAATCTCACAGTTCACACTCTTCCGAGCGCGCAATTTGCAAAAGAGAAGAGGCACGAAATTTTTGTTTCACTTAGATATAGTAGTATGACGTTATACGAAAATCGTACTTAGGGTATTACTATGTATTTTTAGGCGTGATTAAAATTATACTATGACGCGATCGAAATTGCTAATACTTATAGAATAGAATAGAATATTTTATTTGCTAAGAATATGTTTGGTATTACAAGAAGTTGGTCATATTTTTATAGTTTCACATGAATATGTGAAACTATAAAAATGGCAGAATCTGCCATGTAGACATGTAAAATTTATAATACAGTTCAATTAATTTATTTAAAAATATCAAATTTGAATTTATATAGTCTATACATAGGTATATTGCTATTATTGTTAAAACAAAAGCATCACTAATAACTTAGTTACGATAATTATATATATAGTTTCATTATTCAAAATTACATTCTAATAAAACACATTATAAATTAATACGATAAATAAATTATATTTATGTTAGGTTTATTTACTTATCCTTAATAAAATCAGACACTGAATAATAAATAACACTTCTGGACAAGGTACTTATACAAATGTTTTCTAAAGGTGTTCAGATTAAGTTTTTTAAGATTATCTAGAAGGCTATTATAAAGCTTTACTGCCTTACAATAAGAGTTACTACTGTGAACTTTAAGTTTTTGATCAGGTATGAACGGAGCGTTGTCACATTGAGGTCTCCATTTTTCTTCTCTTCTCTTAATCTCTTTAGAGGCTTGAGGTTTGAGGTCTTAAATAACTGGCATATAAAGGTCTTCTTACCTACAGCTGAGTTCAGACCTTCCCACTTCAACAATATCAGGAGGGGAGATAGGGCGATAACTGACCACATGTCTTCCGTAGCTCGTAGGAATTCAAGATTAGGTACTAGATTTTGTCATACTAAAAGGTTTTCACAACTGCATATTTCTAAAAAGAGTAATTTGATTTTTGTTATCCAAAGAACCAATAATTTGTTGTCATAATATAAAAAATCAGTAAAACTCAATCAATATTAATATTTATTACGTTATAAGCGTATCCCCGTGCCTTCGTTCTCGAAGATTCGATGATGGCGATGTACCTAGGAAAAAACAAATTCTTAGAGACAGCAGTCTGTGTTGATAAATTAGTCCATCATGCAGTATCTTCTTTAGATAATTAGTCTATAACAAATTACAGTTAATCAGCTATAATACTTATATGTATGTGTCATTGTTCAGTTGTCCAATGTAAACCATTATAAATATATAATAGGTATATAGCATTTCTTCACACTATGCTTTATCTTGATAAACAAGACTGCCCATCAAAAGCTGACATTGAAATGGATACTAAAATAGTTTGGCCTACTTAATGGCACTTGCATGATGCATAGTAACTTGTCCATATTATATGCACATTTTATGGTTTTCCTTGTGTAAATATATTTTATCAGTTGCCAAAACAAAGTTCTTTTATGGCTTTAGGTGATTTCCAAAGTTCTTATGATGTCATGATTTTGCGTCAATGTATGACCAATTATCTATTGTATATGTATACTTTAGTATAAAACTAAGATGATTGTAGAATATTTTTTGTTTATCATTCACAACTATCTAATTGATGCTTTTCTATTGTTTGTATCTGTATTGGTAGGCATAAGATGATCAGCATGTGTTGTAATATGCATGAAAGTTGCCGGCTATATGGGGAAAGGCAGACTGAAGAAAATATGGAATATACTGTTTGGAAGTTAAGATGACGACTGATTAAAGAGAAAGACGTATAATAATAAGGATTAATTTATTCATAAGCTTTAATTAGGTATTTGAAACTACGTAGGTACTTAAATTAAAAGAATTAATTAAAAATCTTAAATCAAAAACTGCAATTCATTTAAATTACTTAACTGCCCCAATAACATTTTATAAAAGAATATTGTATTGGGCAGTCATATTTATTTGATATTGCCTTTAGAATGCTGTTATAAGGCAGAAAAATTATGATGAACTGCCTCTATGGTCCCGTGGTTAAACTACCAGCCTCGTACTTCTAAGCTTCGATTTTTTATGAAGAGAGTTTGCTGGTAGCCTTTACGGTCTATTTGGTGTCACCGGACTTTTTTTTGAGGCGGCAAGAAAATGAAGGGGTTCCTCAAGCCGTGTCATAACATCATAACACAATCAGAGGTTTTCTAGACGAAAACGCATCACGCACTTAGCGTAGCTAGATTCTTCGATGGGTTCGGATCGGATCGGGATAGCCTCGAGTTCGATTGCAAGCAAAGCTTAGTTTGGCTAGTGGTACTTATAAGTTCCTGGTTAGCTACCACCAACTTATCTTAGTATATCGCCATAACCAATTATTTTAACGTTGTTGTGTTCCAACCGTTAGAGACGAGATGGGCAGTTTCTAAGTAGTTTGGGGTTCCGGGTGTACTGCGCTTACATTTCGGCCGTAGTCAGGTTAGGGTAAAGGGATATAGGATAGTCTACGCAGCCCAGTTAGGAACGACAGAACTAACTTTATGCTGAGAACCGAACATAAGGGCTCGTTGGTAGAGGCCTGTGTCTAGCAGTGAACAAGTATTGGCAAATGATAAGGATTACGATTACAAATAATTGTTCCATCATCATGTTGATGATGATAATGAAGCCGGCCAACTAAACTAAAGTGTGACTAGCCGGTCACTTTGCCCTTATGTAGGACGAATTTTGGGCAAAGATTGCCACATCGTGGGTCCCAACAAACTGACGACGACAACGTGGAAGACCAGGGGCCCGACCGCCTAACTGATCGCTTTGACTTCGTGTGTGGTTTATGACGTCATCTTGTCGTTTCGTGCCGCCTATGAAAGCAATATCGAAAGCCTAAAAAGATAGCCTTTAGCGTTTGATATTGCTTTCATAGGCGGTGCGAGGTGGCAAGATGACGTCATAAACTACGCGTAGTCAAAGCGATCGGTTAAGCGGTCGGGGGGCTGGACTGAGATGGCGGGATGAGTTAGATCCCGCCATCTCCCACTTGAAGAATTGGCACGAACTAGCTCAGGATTGAGACAGGTGGCAGGAGGGAGGGGAGGTCTTTGCCCTGAAGTGGGAAATTAATGGCTGATAATAAAATATGACGTCGGCTATGACCTATCACTTTGATTTATGTATGTAGGTATATAGTTTAATTTACATTGGTCTAACAGTGGTTTCTATTGTCCGCAGGTCACAGGAAGTGTTCAAGTGTAAGCAGCGGGTAGATCACTTTTCACTGGGCGCCACTACCCATTGACTCTTAGGGCTAGGATGTCAGTGTTGAACCAGAGTGGAGAAGAGCAGGTTGCTACTGTACTCTGTCTTTTTTATATTATTATTAGTATTATAGTTGCTTCCTATAAATTGATAATCACAAAATATATTTGCTCTTTGTTAATCTCAGACCTAGAGGTCTCCCGGGATCAATTTCCAACGGCGACGGTGGCAGAAGTCGCTGACCACTTTAGTATCATATCGTAACAGCTTTTTTAGACGCTGCTAGGGCACGAGCCTTCCCTATGGATGGATAGGGAGAACGGTCCATAAACCACCACGCAGGTCCAGTGCGGATTGGTGGTTGTTAACGACTGCTAATATAGCCGGGACCAACGGCTTAACACGTTAAGGCACGCCTTTCGAAGCACGGAGGAGCTCGGGATGATAAATTTTTGGTCACCCATCCGATGACCGGCCTTTCCGAAATTTGCTTAACCTCAGCACTCGCAGACCGGGCGCGTTAACCCATGCGCCATCAAGCTCCTCAATAATAATAAGCTCCTCAATAATGATAAGCGCCTATTAGATTATAAAGTGCCATAGTTTTCAACTACCTACTTAGTTTTACTACTTGCTGCTGTCTGTACATATTTTACTTGGTTTGGTTTGCTGGCTTGTTATAAGTCCGCCAAGTTGCCACCGTCTTATCTAAAGGCTATCGCTATAACAACAATATTAGCATTGTTGAGTAACGATTATAAGTGATAAGTAGCCACTAGCCAGGGCCCGACAAACTAACCGATCGCTTTGACTTCATGTGTGCTAAAGGCTATAGCTTTCGATATTGCTTTTCAGTTCTTTAGCGATTAATGATTCGGGGTAAAGTAAACTTCTACCTTAAGCCTTATTATCTCTTACTACCATATAAGATGAAGGACAGTACCCCGTTGTGGAATTTAAGAACCCCGTTTCTATATACCCAAAATTTTGGGTTAGTCGCGATATTCCCCGTTCTCATTTGCCTCCGACGATAAAATAAGAAGTTTTTTATTATTTTTAGTTGTTGTGCTATTATTCGGGGACAACGAGAACGGGGAAAATCGCGAGTAGCCCAAAAGTTTAAAAAGTTTCTAAAGCATCTACTTGTAATACAGAATACAGAGTAGTACCATAGTCAATTTTAACAGCCTATCTATCCTTGTTTCAGGTGGAATGTCCTCTGTGTATGGAACCTTTGGAGGTGGACGATCTCCACTTCTACCCGTGCACATGTGGATACCAAGTTAGTATCGTAAAGTTTGTTTGCACACTACATGCGTAAGTTTCATGGGAAATTGTAATATATTAGTGTAGCTTTAACGTCACAAATTGTATAGCAAAAAATTGTTTGTAAAGCTTTTGTGGTAAAACTGTCTATATAAAGAGCAGAGCTTTAGATTAATGGATTACTTATATTTACTTAATCAAATTAAATTAAAATTTAGTTTCATATAACTAAGTGAAACCGATATGGATAAGGCATATGTTCCAGCATGAACTTCAGCTAGGCACTTAAGCTCTTATTTTTTAATGACTGATCAATGATCATATCTCATACTATTATATGTCTCTTAAGTTATTTACTCTCTAACTACAGCAAGCCCAAAAACTTTCACCCCCCCTGGTGAAATAAAATATTATTAAACTGTCAACACTATAGGGATCTTATGAATATATTCATAAGATCCCTTATTCCATGACACAAATAGATCTTTGTCGAAATTTGGTAGTTGTGATTTAGTTTCGGCTCTGCGTTAATGAGTCAGTAAGACCGTCAGGTTTATACACGACTTTCAACTTATCTACTCCATTATGTTCATACATTGTTTACAGAAACAGGAAAATAATATTAAATACTACTTGCGATAGACGTGAGTCAGAGCAAAAGTTTCATAAGTCAATGCAAACTAATTAAATATTTTGATTTCGTAATAATATAATAAATAAACATATTTATTTAATTTAATCACATATAAGCTTATTATATGACCATATGATTTTTATTAAAGAATATTTATTTAATAGTAAACATTGAGAACGTAATGTTTATGTATGCACGAAATATGAAAACATATCTTAGATAATATATTTAATTATTTTCTCTTTACATAGGTATAATGTTGTATGATAAGATATTTGCCAATACTTGATAAGTTGCATTCACGTAGAGGACATTGATCTGGGAAACATAAGCTAATTTATAATGTCATTAAAGTGTTGTTTTGCCTTAATAAATAATTATTTTTTTTAATATTTGCTTATAGGAAATTAATTAATTAATTTCAAATATTAACAAAATACTAGTTGGGTGCGCGTTTATTATGCAACATGTTGTAATTGTACGCAAAGGTTAACTTTATTTTTCTATGCCGAGCGTCCAAATACGATTGTGTAAGAAGAGGGGTTTGTCCGCAGATATGTCGTTTTTGCTGGAACCGTATACGGGAGGGCGAGAACGGCTTATGCCCCGCGTGTCGGAAGGCGTACCCCGAGAACCCTGCAGACTTCACTCCTCTCAGCCAAGAGCAGGTCACATGTCTATATTGTCTATAGTTTTAATTTTTTAATTTAGTTACGGGTAAGCACTTAACCTGCATCTCGTCTGATGTTAAGTGATGATTAGGTCGAAACTGGAAGCGCACTTTACCCTATGGGTAGACAGGTTATTAGTTTAAGTATAACAAGTCGTCGCTCGCATATGTATGTTTCCTATCTCGTAGAGGTTTATTTGTACAGACGCCTGGGGGGTAACCACGAGCTCTTATAGCAGTATTATTGCAGTTGTGAAAACGAGACGCGTGTAGCGGCGAATATACTCGCGTCTCTTTTCCACAACTGCAATAATACTGCTATAAAAGCTCGTGGCTACCCCCCTGCATTTCAACCTACCCAAAACTCAATTTTTTTCAATATATTTTCAACTAAATTATTTAGGCATACCGTTTTTTTTTATTTATTTATTTAAACAGTTGCAACATAAATATGTATATACATACATGGCGGACTTAATGCCTGAGGCATTCTCTACCAGTCAACCATAGGGATGGTGCTGAGATAACATTGGTAGGTGCAATCAAGATATATTATAAATAATTTAAATGTAAGTAATACATGCATAAATATTATATATACATACACATATACGTTTATTGTAAATATGTAAACTATATTATATAAGCATACATAAAATACATAATTCTAATAGGGCGTTATTGAGATGATTCTGCCATGATTCTATCAAACAAGAGCTCGCGAACAGTTCAAAGTCTATTAAGATGACAGTTTGTGGTATGTTGATGTGTGCATGCGTGTGTACATATTAAACTTTGTTTAGAAAGATAAGTTTCAGTGATATTTTGAAAACTGTCAACCGAAAATCGTTTAAGCTGACAAATAATTCTTCTTCTAATTTCTCATTTTCGTCTTCTTCATATATCTAATTTTTATTACTTAAAATAGTACAGATAGTTATTTATGCGAGCGACAACAACTTATAAAGGTATTGCACAATTAATTAGTCGTTTGTATCTTAAAAATTCTAAGCGTGACTCGGAACGACAGATGGTAGTTTAAATTCCACCATATTTGCAACACCTATTCTGAATGATTATATTAAGGAATAAGTTGCTTATTATAATTTCGCTGGCTCAAAGTAGATATAAATTCGTCCTTAGGTGGCAGCAATAAAGACGGAGAAAAAGGCTCGCGAGCAGAAGCGGCGGAACAAGACGCTGGAGTCGCGGCGAGCGCTGGCGAACGTTCGCGTCGTGCAGAACAATCTCGTGTTCGTTGTGGGGCTGCCTGTTCGGCTCGCCGACCCCGAGGTAACTGCACTGCCACTTTTCACTAGTTTTATTTGTGTGTCCCGCTACCAACTATTACGTTATTTGGTAGAAAGAGAAAACTGTCGATTGTTTGAAAATGAACGTTAAAAGTTTAAACTTTAAAATTGTTCTCTTTTCACCAACATTTAAACATGTATTTAAATGTTAATCACAATTCAGATCAGTGCCGAAAAACTGGCCGCATTCTTACATGTCACAGCGAAAGTGAATTCAAATGAAAAATTATTTATCCAATGTCGACATTTAAAGTGCACTTATGAACGTCGAGTACCTGTTTATAATGAAAAAATATATATACGCGTAATAAATAACATGTTTACGCGCATTAATAGTTATGAAAACAAAACATTATATTTATCGCTATTCTACCGCTCGCTGGTTCGAAAGGTTGATTCTACTAATAAGAAAAGAAACTGACGGCATCACGTCATCATTTAAATTCTTAGATTACTAAGGTTATTTATAAGTTACAAGTTTATGGTCGTTCAAGGGCTACAAATATGTTTCTTTTGTTTCCAGATCCTAAAACGGCAAGAGTACTTTGGCAAATATGGCAAAATTCACAAAGTAGTTATAAACCAAAGTACTGCATATGCGGGATCACAGGTAATTATTTCTACTAGATATGCTTACAATATTTATATATTGATATTCTCATTTTTTCTAGAAAACTCTTAATACGATTTAAACTTAAATTTAAAGTTATTGCATTACCTTAAATTTTACAAAGGCGCACATACAGTTTTGTAAATATTTAAGAAGAATTAAAATTAAAGTGAATAAGTACAAGATATTGAAAGCGCTTATATCATCAAGATCAAGATGTCACGAATACATCATCAGATCTTATTTATTGCGTGGAGAGTAAGGTCCAAATTGCTTTAAACTCGTGAACTAGTAATTATGCACCTTGAGTCAAGCATTTCACAGTTCGGTTTTGAACAGCACAAACATGCTACAATGACATAAGTGCCTACTTATTCTATTGACTCAAAGATTGAAAAATAAGTAAAGTTTTGAGAAAATGACAATTGTAAAAAATTGCTGCATTAATATGAGACCACTCTTCCAAAAGTGTTAACAAAATTACTAGCTTAAAAATTCTAACGAACAATTTTAAGCAAACTTTAAATATAATTTCTAGAAAAAAGCCCACCGTATCTATATATCACAAAACGTTTGCTATACCCGCGAATGGCGTACTACCGAAACACTAACATTGAATGTCAGGTCCACCCGCAGGGCCCGTCCGCGTCCGCGTACGTGACGTACGTTACGTCGGCGGACGCGCTGCGGGCGATACAGGGCGTCAACAACGTGCCGCTCGACGGACGGGTGTTGAAGGGCTCGCTGGGCACCACCAAGTACTGCGCCAACTTCATGAAGAACCAGCCATGCCCCAAGCCAGACTGCATGTACCTGCACGAGCTAGGTATGTGTTTGTATATTAGTTAACAGCGTTTATGTTTCGATATCCCGTGTAAAGATTAATGTTTTCTAACTTTGTCAAACCAACGGGCCAATTATAATGAAAATACCGAAAAGTATGATTTTGTTCTTGACTTTGGCTATTCTAATGTGATGCAATTAAATGTAAATAATAGTTTTTGAAATTGAAAAATCAAAGTCGCTTGATGTTGAATAATCGTGAAACTCATTTTACGGGAACACTTCGTGACCGTCACGGACCCTGTAAAGGATTTGAAACATCAGAATATAATATATGTAAATTAAACTTAGAGTATTTATTTTATTTTATTTTATTTATATAAACTATAGAGTCTAAGTACTTCAAATAAGACATAATTAGACTTACAAAGTAAGTGGTTAGTGTTGTTTAAATTTGCACCATTCTGATCAAGTACGAATTTTGGGTGCAAATTCGAGACTTGTTACTTGAATTTCCTTTATTTTATGACGTGTGTATTTAGAATCATCAAAATGCTAACTATTTTATGTCTGTCAGGTGATCCTAAAGCGTCGTTTACGAAGGAGGAAATGCACGCGGGCCTGCACCAGGTGTATGAGAGGAAATTGCACAATCAGCTGCTACAGGCGCAGCGGGAGAAACCCGACGACAAGCAAGCTTCAGGTCAGGAGTTAGGTCCGTTTCACAGTAAAAGTACGGGTGCCGTTTGTGCGTTCATTGTAAATGTGTACGTTCGAGTGATGATAAATTTTAAATAGTTTAGTAAGTAAAAAAGTTTAGTATTTTACATCAAAATGTCTATGAATATAGACATATATTATTTCATAAGCGTAGCTAAACCTCTTACTTAGGGAAGGGGGGGGAAATAGGGGGATCCAAGTGTCGAAACAGACATTTTTAGTTACTATCATGAGAGTAATTAATTCTTACATACATGTTTACAATGAAACGGACAAATAATACCCGAATAAGACACGTCTTGGAGTATGAAACGGGCTATATTCAAATGAACAGGCAGTGTGTAACCAATTTCCATTTTTATTCTGCAGGTAACTCTAGTACGAATGCAGAAAAAGGCAGTTCAAAAGATGGTAAGTGTCAGAACTGCATCAAAAATATGTTTAACTTTAAATATTTTCCCCAAAGTCTTAGAAATAAACATGTCTTTGTGCTTTTAGGTAATCAATCGAACTTTATTCCGACAACAGTGGTCACATCGTCACATATAAACGTAGTCAATTCATCTAAGTGAGTATATTTGGCGGTAACCATTCTTATGACTATTAATTACATTTTAGTTTTTTATAATATTTTTATTAGTTTTAAATTTTTTATTATTGAGTTGCAATGTTTTTAGTTTATTATTGTTTTTGTAGTGTGTCTAAAATATCGTAAAATCGTAAAAAAATAACAACAATTCCATTATAACGATGCTCAGTTCAGTCAGAATCAAATTGATCGAATTACTAAATAGTGAAAAAGTCTTTGCATTAAGGGCTGATTTTTTAATCGTCGGTTAAACTTTATTCATTGAATAATTTGACATAACGACAGATTCTCTTTAGAAAATATGTCATTGGATAAGACTTATCTGATGATTAAAAAATTGGGCCTAAGTGCCTGTTTCACAATTTCTGATTAGGAGATACTTGACAGTTAAAGTGAAAGTTTTGTATGGACTATCTGTCAAGTAAACGCTAATGGGAACTTACTTTTTATTTTTATTTTTTTAATTTATTTATCGAAAATACAATTTTACTTATATGTTTAGACAACTTTACGCCTTTAAACCTAAATGGTTTGTCTAGGCGAAAGATCATTCATTCATTTCATCATCCACTTGAAGATGGTGAAAGAGGCCCAAAGTGAAATAACTTTTATAGCGTATATTTCATAATATTTTTTTAATACCCTTTTTGGACAACTTATGTTGCGGCAATCAATTTAAAACTCAATGTACACATAAATGTCTAGTTAACTTTTTGTTTTCCAAAGAGCTTTCAATATCCTTAAAACTATACAAAATTGCAATTAAAATATACAGTGTTCATTCCGCTAATTTATTCGTTTATCAAGTTTACATGCTGCAATAACGATGCAATTGGATGCACCAAGCTCGAAAATAAGTTAGCGGAATTAACACTACATATTTTATTTCATTGAATTCCGCAAAGTGACGCCTGATTCTATAATTGTATTAAAACCTTCGAAGCAATTTTGTCTCATACAATTTAAAACTGAGTAATCATTAACGGGATTCTTACCATGTTTATTAATTTTGAGTACCCGATAATTGAGCGTAAAAACGACTAAAGAAGATAGGAGTTCGTTTTTTCTGCTCATGAACAACGTCTTAATTTTAGTACATCCGTGATCATGGCGCATGCGACTGTGCCGAAATATCGGATCATCCGTATAGGTTGAACGCACTAAATACTTTTAAGACCTTTATATAGCAATCAATATTTTTGACTGACTTTGAAATCTCAGACAAAATACGTTCACTCCTGGAGAAAGCCATCCTCCAAGGATCTGCACAACGACCGGTTACAAGTTAAATATCAAAACTCAAATATAATAAACATGGTAAGCATCCCGATTACACAGTTTAAAAAGTTATATAATAATAAAACGGTTCTTTCCACCTTCAAGATCAAGAAAAGACCCGTTGAGCGTAGGCAGCAGCAACGGCAGCAGCAGCAGTGGCGCCAGCAGCAGCGGCAGCGGCAAGGAGGCGTGGCCCAGCCTCGGCTCCTCCCCGCCCGAGGACAGCCCCGCCCGGAAGCTGCCCAGCCCCAAACCCGGTCAGTGACATTTTTACCCCCTTAGTTATGGCACAGAATTAGGAAGTAACAGTACTCTTCATATACAAAATGGACAAAACGACGCCCTTCGAAATGCCGGTTGGTACAGTCAACAGCAAAGGTAACTGATGATTGGTTTCAAAATATGAAATCAGTATGAAAATCAAAACTTTTTAAACGCATATCGAAAAACCTTCGAGTGTCTACTAGTACCTGCAGACACTTAATTTTGAAATCTAGTAAACATCATCTACTTTTGCTGTTGACTGTACTGGTTCGTAACAGTTGCGAGTGCGCCGTAATCACACTTACGTAGCAAACAGAGAGACAGACAGACTGTCTGCGTCCGCACGAATATTGTATGTAATTATTTCGTTATTCTGTGGTTATGGCTTCGTGCGATTAGCACATTTAGCCAGTGTCAAAGTATTTTTTCTTACAAGTTTTAATAGACTAGCACTTTACCCACGTCTTTTAAATATAGCCTATATCACTAGCAAGTGATGTAGCATTTTATCAGTAAAAAAATTTTTGGAATTGTACCCATAGTTCCAGAGATACCCTCCTCAAACAAACAAATTACCTCTTTATTTATAGTATAGATGATAATGAATGATAACAGAAATGAATCCTAGCAATATGTTCTAAAAAATCCTAGTAATATTATAAACGCGAAAGTTTGTAAGTATGGATGAATGTTACAGATAGTTTATAACGTGGATTAACACATAGGATACTTTTATCCCGATATTCCCACGGGAACGGGAACCACGCGGGTGAAACCGCGAGCGGCCGCTAGTGGTTATTTAAATGTAAAGCTATTGAAGATTTTTTAATACATTTTCTAAAAATGATAAAAAAAAATATTTTGGAAAGAGCCAAAAAATAGTATATCTCTAACAAAACACAATGTTGTTACAGCAAAATCACAAGAAAACGGCACATCAGAATCCTCCAGTCCCACACTATCACAACAGCAACCGCAGGCGAAAAGCAAAGAGCACACAGACACAAAAACGAACAGAAGCAACAAAGAGAACGGCACAAACGGACAGAGCAAGAAGAGCAAAGACAAAAAGAAAATCAGCAATAACCACCACGACGACACGGACAACAAATATAACTGCGCGCAGTCGCCGCCACAGAGTGTATTCGAAAGTGACACGCAGAACTTCCTAACAAACGAATTGGACGAGTTAGAATCGGACAGACACAGCTTGTTAGAGACACACGACTTATTAGACAATAGTGATCACAGCTTACTGGAAGACGATAATACACACAACTTGCTAAACGACGCGAGCAACGAGGTCATGATGATGCAGAGGCATAGAGAAATGCTCGCCGGCTTAGTCGATAACAACCACATACTCCCGCACATGAAGAGCTCTTTAGTCAATGGTTACGGTTTACTGGATAGAGACATGAGTTATATAGGTAATGATAGGCCACTTAGTCAAATTAGCCAAGGTCTCATTGAGCAGAAGGAGCTGCTGTTGAGAGAGAGGAGCCGGAGCGAGATGATGATGAGACAGAATGAGCTACTGGCGCGGCAGCACAACGTCAATGAGCCGAAACACTATATGCCCATATCTAGTATAGGACTCGAGTCTGCTAGTGAAATATTAGGTAAGAAACGCAATGAAATTTTTTGTAGTTCTGTACTGTATTTTTTTAAATATGTGTTGTAGATTAGAACATAAGATAGAACCTCAATGGTAGTGCATATGAATTGGTATATCAGAGGGTGCTGGTTCCTATTCGGCTTCGCTCTTTGACATTAATAAGTTGTTTTGAACCTTGTTGGGTACAAACTCTGCAAACGGTTCGAAACACCTATCTAATATAATACCTATGTGAAATAAATGCGAGTAAATATATTGATAAAGTTTTTTCTGACTACAGTTTTGGCACTTGATTGTTAAAAAATAAAACAATCAGCCAATTTATTTTATATGTGAGGGATTGCGCAGACGACGAACTTTCTTGTCCGCCAATATGATCTATATTGACGGACAAGAAAGTTCGTCGTCTGCGCAAGCGCAGCTTACAACTTCACCGACTATCGCGCACGAGGGACTGAAAGTAACAAAGCAAGCGGACAAAAGTCCTTCGTCTGCACACTTAGTTCGTGAAGCGTCACGATTTTTTTATATATTTCAACAGTCAAATTAATTATTAATTTTATAACAACAACTACAACTAACAACTTCTCCCGCAGGTGCTAATTTTCATCCAAACCCCAATATGCTTCCACCGTTCGGTATGCGTGTAGACAACTCGTTGGGCTCCAACCCTATGTCCGGGGGCAGCCACCCTTCCGGGCCGAGCCTCCCGGCCGGCATGTCCAGCGCGATGGGATTCATGCTGCACAGCCAGATGATGCAGGGGCAGCCGGGAATGGTCAACGGCTTCGACGCTTCACACTCTGCGGTGAGTTTTGTTAGCCCTTTTTGGTATAATATGTATAGTTTATTTAATTTCACGAGCATTAACACGTAAATAATGTAACTCTTAGTATAGTCGACAATGAAATTGCTTTACCACCTTAGAAGTGAATTTTGTTTGCTTATAATAAAACAACAAGTTCTATTTTTGTTTAAAAGACCAAGAGACACATACGTTGTCATTATTGACAATGAGCCTTAGCGACATTTCATTGTACTAGAAGTTTTCGTCAAAAGTGATAAAGCAATTTCATGGTCGACTATACAATGGAATAAGAGTTAAAACTAGTCAAAATTGTATACATGTTAATGCTCGTCGCTGTACTCATATTATTTTATTATATTTTCTTCTTTAAAAACATGTATTCGACGTTCTTAAGTGCCCGTTCGTGCCTATATTGAATACAGATTTTTTATTTCATTTTCTTTAAAATGTCAATATCATATAGACGCGATCATAAATACGAGTACAAAATTGGACTTTTTGCGGGAAAGTCAAAAAGTCTTGTTGCAGTTTATTTAAAAAATAAAAAATATATATTCATGTGAAATAATGGTGATTTATTGAACGTTAAGAGTTTGTGAACGTGCATGTGTTGGCAAATAAAGCGTTATGTTTCATTTGCAACAAAGTCACCTTTCAAATTCTCTCAAGAAGTCCGTGTGTCCGATAGTAAAGTCCCACATCATTACTGTTTGATTCTCAAGTGGTTAGGAGGGAATAACATTTATCATTTATTATTTATATTATCAGTTTTAATTATCAATACTAAACAAAGAAAATAAATAGATAGGTATATAGATAATACTTTACATAAGATAATATTGTACAATATCTCTAACTTTGTTTTTATTTCCTTCAAATGGGGTTGTGTACACACGGCGGCAGATCAACCTACTCAAAACTGTCATATTTCTACAATCAATTATGAACTTTAATGTTTGGTTATAAGGATCAATATTCATTGGAGAAATTTGACAAGTTTGGGTTGGTTGATCTGCCGCCGTGTGTACATAAATGGTGGTGTTATAGTAATATCAGAAGCCTTAGATCCAGTTTCACCATACAATGTTAGTTAGTTAACACCCCTGTTAAATCATTTAACAGACTGTTAAGGTTATTGAGTGTCCCATCATGTTTTAACGAATGTTAAATATCCGTAATTCGTTGTTAAACTTAATTGCTGCTACTTAGGTCCATTAAATGGGTAACGGGCTGTTAGTTTACTGCCACACAGGAACACGATGGCCATGGCGTACAATTTTATTTACGAAAACGAGGATCCTTTGGAAATTTTAGACAATTTGGACTACATAGTACGACGTTCTAAAATTTTCAGAGAACGGCGTCATTATTTCGAAGAATATTGATTTTCGATGATGTTGATCACAAGATTTCGATTATTGAAAGAATCTGTTTTGGATGTGCTGGAATCAAAAAAATCAAAACAACAATGCGAAAACACAAGATAACCTCAATCTCAACAGAAAACAAAATATTTGACATTCACTCAACCAGCAAAATTAAATGTAACCCGATTTCTAATGATTACTACGAAATACATGGTATTTAAATCAGTCGCCTTACATATCACAAAACTATTATACGACTAGAGAAAATAGTGCTCGTTTTCAAAGCAATGCCATTACATACAATGAGATTTTGTTTTGGTTGGTTTAGAATGTGAGTGAATGATTTGAAAGTCATTCACCTAATGATTGATTTCGTAATGGTCTGTTAAATTATTACCATGGGACATAAAAATTTAACAGTGCCGTTAGCATCCCTGTTAATTTTAATTACTGATTAGGTAATGCCTCATTTAGAGAATAACAGAGTATTGTAAAACTGGGCCTTAACGTATTTAGTAGGGTTGGGCCGACTATGGTATTTGCCGTATAGCCGACTAGCTGACTAATCGGTTTTCAAATTGCCGACTAGTCAATGCAAGCAATGCCGATCATTTTCATACTCTTCTTTCGGAGCTCTTCGGGCTCTTTCGTCACCACTCGGCTTTGTCATTGCAAATTATATTTTTTGTGTTTTCCTTTATATAAAAAAATATTTGAGGACAAAAATTTAATCATGAAGTCATTATAATTTATGCCTTTGCCTCTGGGTCTAAACCGGTGGTCTTAACCACTATACCACAAGGGGGTACTTCACGAGAATTAACATGTAAACATTGTAACTCTTAACACAATAGAATAAGAGTCAAAACTAATCAAAAGTGTATATATATGTTTTAATGTTCGTGACTGTACATGTTTTAACTTGCTTTGGTTGGTGGTAGTGTTTATTTTACTAATTGCTACCGTCTTTTCTAAATATGTCGCCATAACAAGAATATTGTTTGCAAACCGATGGGCGTAGACTACCCCTTTTTTTGGTGCTGTAAAAATAAGGGTGTATAATGAGAATGTTGTATGACCACTCAATTATAAAACGTAGTCCACCATATCCATCATCAGAACGAGGGCCGCTACCTCGCCGAGAACATAGACAAGTTCTTCACGGACTTCCACAAGGCGCAGCAGATGCGGCTGCTGACGCGGCCCGACGACCGCTACGGCGAGCCGCCGCGCCACCCGCGGAACATGCTCAGCGCCGAGCGGCTCGAGATGGAGCACAAGCAGAGGTCGGTGCCGACGACGACGCTTTTTTATTTTTTATTTTATTTATCTTTATTAATAGGTCTTTACCTATGAAATTGGAGATTTGTATGAAGATTTTTTATAAAATTTAATTTTTCATACTAACGTTTTTTAAAATTTTCTAAGCATCTATTAATTTTAACACTATAAAAGTTGTAGAGTAGTGTGTTTGTTTGACTAGCTAAATATTGCAGACATTAAAAAGAAAAAAAATCGAGAGCCTTCAAAGCTACAATAAAACAAAAGGTCAATTCCGCGAATAAAAAAAGAAGTCGATTTAAAAAAAAGTTGGGCGATAAAGACACAAAATTAATAATCATTGTTATTACTGAAGCCTAAGTAACATAGTCCTAATTAAAGGTGTATAATAATATTAACAACCGGTATTGACTTTTAGAAGTAATACACCTATTAATAAGTGAGAAAAAAACTCCAATTTCATAGGTAAAGACCTATTATTAATATTATAAAGCTGAAGAGTTTGTTTGTTTGAACGCGCTAATCTCAGGAACCACTGGTTCGAATTGAAAAATTTCTTTTTGCGTTGGATAGTCAATTTATCGAGGAAGGCTTTAGGTTAGGCTATATAACATCACGCTGCGACCGATAGGAGCGCAGCATCAGTGAAAAGTTTGCAAAAACTGGAACAAGAGCCTAAAAAATTAAAAATGCTGCCGAAAGTCACTATTCCACGTGGACGAAGTCGTGAGCACAGCTAGTTTAATAATATAATAATGAAATTAAAATATAAAGCAAACCATAAATCACGGAGACTTGTCCGGTATGCTACAAATAAGTTGAGCTCAACATCTACACATAACATCAACAAAATGCAAAGACAATAAAAGTAAACATAGGTAAATAACATACTTTAAATTAACACACTTAACATTAAATAAAATGCGATACAAATGAATCGCGTTAGCAGGCCACCTGCACTACGCTAAAGACGACACCTCGAATTGTGAATATATTTAAAAAGGCTGATCCTTACTAACGCTGGCATAAGGTCGATAATACGTAGCGCCTGCGAAAATATACACCGCAAATTAACAGTGAACCTTAAAAATATTTAAAAAAAAAATTTTGGTTTTAGTTATCTAAACAAGCAGCAACTAAATTACGAATATTGATGTTATCAATATATTTGAGTGGTTCCCAAGCATATAAATTAAGTAATTTTGTTGTAATTTCAACAATAGTGATTTTTTGTGGTGTTTTCGAAAATAATTATGATCGAGTCAAAATTATACAGTCGCGTATTTGAACAAGCAAATTCATGATAAAGACATGAATTTACCTATATCAACATTTCAGATTCGTATGTCATATTATAGTCTTAAACTATGTGTGTCTTTTTGAGTGAAGGAATTGAGAGTATGTATTTATGTATACATCACCAGCTCATTTCATGTCCCCACTGCTGGGGCACGAGCCTTTCCTATGGATGGATAGGGAGAACGGGCCATAAAACACACACACATCACATCCAATAACACATTGGATCTGAGTTGTCTGAATAAAAATGTTTTGAATTTGAATTTGAATAAACCACCACGCGGGCCCAGTGCGGATTGGTGGTTGTTAACGACTGCTAATGCAGCCGGGACCAACGGCTTTACGTGCCTTCTGGAGCACGGAGGAGCTCGAGATAATAAATTTTTGGTCACTAATCCAATGACCGGCCTTTGTGAAAGCTGCTTAACCTCAGCACTCGCAGACCAAGCGCGTTAACCACTGCGCTATCGAACTCCTCATGTATGTATGTATGTATGTATGTAATATTTTGTTTCCAGAATGAACAACGTACGCAGCGAAGGACAGGGCGGGCGCGCGGCGGGCGATGCCGACGACGATCTAGACTTCGACCCTTTCAAAGAGACGCAGAAGGCTCTGGCCGAGATGATGGAGTCCGAGATGATGCAGAACACCGTGCCCAGCGGGTGAGTATTATACAATTGTGACACCCTACTAGAAATGTAAATTGACTGAACTGACTTTTGACCAATTTGACCGTAAATTACTGGTAGTCAATGGTCATTTTCAACACTACACCCTACGTGAACCGATAAATCGTTGTTCAATCACCATATCTCGGTAGAAAACTACTTGAGATGTAAATTGACTGAACTGACTTTTGACCAATTTTACCGTAAATGACTGGCAGTCAATGGTCATTTTCAACACTACACCCTACGTGAACCGATAAATTGTGGTTAAATTACCATATCTCGTTAGAAAACTGATGATGACTTGGATCCCACACCTATTAGCAAGCGTATAAGCTTTTATGCTTTTCAAGTAAACTACCTGTAACTGGCAACCTTTAATGAAAAGTTTTAAAAAGTTGATAGTTTCTGTTGCTCCATCTATGGAGCGCCTCACTTGTTTGACCTAAATGCTCGATTGTAATTAGTTATGTTTTGACTTTTTTATTTGTATTTTTTTAGTTTTTAGTAACATTGCCTTTATCTCACCTGTAGGCTTAACCAAAGTAACATTAAGAAAACGATAGCGGAATTCGAAAATAATAAAATGTATGGGATTGATATAAGCCGCGCTAAATCACGTGGTCACTATTATGTCAAAACATTTTATTCTTTTCGAACCTCGCTATCGTTTTCTTAATGTTACTTTGGCTACTGATGTTAAGTAATGACATTGTTAATCAAATGGTGGAAGCGTACTTCACCCGGAATCCTCAACTGCTGAGGCACTGGCTATCTTATCTCTAGCTGCCGGAGCAACAATGCTACAAACATTGATGTTATGGCGACATATTTAGATAAGATGGTGGTAGCTAGCCAGGCAGACAAACAAGCCTTACCACCAAACAAAGCGAGTACACAAACATAGAACCTTGCTAAAAACCGACTTCTGGGTCTCAGAACGGTGGTCTTAACCACAGAGACGGTAAACATTTTTTCTTAAACATGCATGAAAATATTGACATTATTTTCGAAAAAAGAACACGCGAAGTATCGAATTTACGGACAAAGAAAATCAAATCCATTGCAGCAGGAGCGTTTTCGAATTTGGAACATTACAACGCTCCAGCAATGTTGTATGAAACTGCGTGCTGGGGTTATTAAATACTCTATACTATAATATTATATAGTAGATTGTACAACAAAAGCATAGAAAGAGCCATTTTACCCGAGATGTGCATATAGCCACCCGAGCCGGTGCGGCGAGGGTGGATAGTCACGTCGAGGGTAAAATGGGTTTTATACTCGAGTTTTACACTCTGCTTTTCACTTCGATTGCAAGGAAATAAAACAAACCGCAATACAACAAAAGCTAGTTTCTAGTTTTGTATAACGAATAATTAGCTTCCCGCCTCACATTTTTTCTTATTTTATTTTTATTTTTTTAACTATACATTATGACGTTCGACTATGGTCTGAGCCGTAATGCCAAGTTATTATAAATATTTGCGTTACATTTTTTTACGTAAATGCACGCCCTTATTAATCGTAAATTTGTATTTAGATAGTAATACATAATTATGTCGTAACTAAATTAAGATATAACCTAAATCTCATAAAAATATATCAATTAAATGAAGGTGTATTTAATTGTGTATGTGGCTGTAAGGCCTAATTGCCTTAGTCTTAAAAGAAAAAATTACTTTATGCACAAGAGCATAAAAACACATTTTATGCAGCCTTCTCTCGACATAAAGAACAACATTACGACCATGAGAAGTGAAAAAGTATGTTTTATATCCCTGCATTCTTTTGAGAAAAGCACTATATATGCCTCGGCGGAAATGGCAATTGCCTGTCTCGTATTAGTGAAGTCCTCGCCTACGGCTCGGCCTTCAAATCATACTCGACCTGCAAAAGCCTATTTCACGGCCTTTGCAATAATTAATTTATTTATTTATTTATTTAAAAGAAGATACACAATTCTTACAGGCTAAACCTAATGCGATAATGTACTACTACAGTGTTTGATGGTCGTTCGTTGGTTCCTCCTGCAGTGATAATATGGAGCGCGTGCGGCGTTCGCGACTGGCGCCTCCCGGCTTCGGGCACGCCGGCGCGTACCCGCCCGCGCCCCGCCCCGCGCCCCAGCACCAGGGTACGTATACATGGTGGAACTCTTCAGGATAAGTGACATCCAAGTATCATCATCATCATCTCGGAACACGTCCACTGCTGGACAAAGGCCTCCCGCCAAGGATCTCCACAATTACCGGTTTTGTGCTGCTCGCATCTAGCGGCTTACCAAGTATACATGATTATGATAATGACATCAAAATAATAATATCTCGTATTAAATAAACCGCCTGTATATAGTCTCTAGGCAGGACAAAGGCCCAAAAAGAAGAAACATTTTAAATTTTTATTTAAATTTAACTTTTACAAGTATTTTTTTTTGAACGTCAATTCAAAGACAAGAGCCAAGAAGAAACATGGCAAGGGCTCGCCTCACTTGATCACCGTTTTGTTATTAATATTTATTTGACGACCTCCTTGGTCGAGTGGCTTGCACACAGGTTTTCATGGTGTCGCCATCTCTGAGGTCCCGGGTTCGATCCCCGGGCGGATCAATTTAGAAATACCTGTTTTTTTAAATTGTTTCGGGTCTGGGTGTTTCTTATGTATAATAAGTATGTATTTAAGTATGTTTATCCGTTGTCTAGTTAACCATTTCTCGTGTTTCTTACGATAGCTTTTCTTAGGGCTAGATAATTGGTGTGAGTGGGGGAAACATTTATTTATTTATTTTCTTTACAAAAACGACTTAATATTAAGGTTTTTAGCTATTTGACAGCCCCTTCTGCAGCCTGGATATATAATACTAGCGGCCCGTCTCGGCTTCGCACGTATAGCCTATGTTACTCGGCCAGCGCTAATGTAGCATTTTAATGGTGAAGGATTTTTTAAAATCGATCCAGTAGTTTTTGAGTTTATTTGTTGCAAACATACAAAAATACAAAGCTCTCCCGTTTATAATATTAGTATAATAAGTGGAAATAAAATCAAAACAATAAAAAAAAAATATTCAGTGGCCAATAACTAAGCCAGAGCAATATAACTGATAGTTGAACTACGAATTGCAGGGTACAGCAATAACAGCGCGCTATTCTCAGACTGGACGCAGATGGACCCGGCCATCATGTCGACGTCGCCGCTGAAGCCGGCGCCGCTCAGCCAGCAGCAGCAGGAGCTGTTCGCCCGCTTCAACCAGCTCGGCGTCAACAAGCACCAGCTGCCGCTCGTGCACCAGTGGCCGCAGCAGCCCCAGAAGATGCCCTGGAGCCCCCCCTACAACGGCATTCCGCTGCCCCCCGGCTTCGCCCCGACCAAGCCCCCCCAACACCCCGCCGAGTGCATCGACGCCAAGTAAACCACAGTGCAATCTATAAAACAATTTGACAGCGGATATTATATTTTCTATTTCAGTACGATTATTTGTTTCTTTCCGTTGGTGATGTTATCGATAAATCTTTGTATTAAGAAGAGCATATTTTAAACGAGAGAAATATGATAACAAAGGAATTTGTAAAATAAATTAACATATTTGTTTTATTTAAAAAGAATCGGTTTGATTTCGTTGTTTTCTTTATTCGTTCTCTTCTAGATGTTGCGTTCGGTCTCGACTAGCTGCCCTGCGCTGTTTTTATCATATTTCTAGCAGTCTTCTCTATTTTCGTTCTTTACTCCACGACGCATAATATATGTATATTCGTTATTCTATTATATATTTACTTGAATCATATCCCTGTTACGACAGATTATATTTTCTATATTAAAATGAGATGCCAATAAATCGCTGTTCCATTTGTACCTTATTGAGCCATTAACCATGAAAAAGATTATTAAATTAAAGGAAGAATTATATCCATTCTTTTAATGATTAACACCTTCATTTACCAAAAATCCTTTAATATGATTCGAATAATCGAAACAGAAAACAGTTTGCAGATAAATTAAACACAGCTTGAGATTTTAACAATGATCTGGTATATTTTTAGTTTGTTTCAAATTCCACTTATATTACAGTACCTACTTATAGTAACATCATCATTTTAAATAGATCATTTCTTATTTTATAGAGAGAAGCCTAGCTAACGGAATCCAAGGTAACTTTCTTACTATTTGTGACTATAAATTGCGAGCCGTATATCGCCATGGTCACTAGTGATTTCCATTCGGATTAGCATAAACAAAAGCAAGTTACCTATGGTAAACAGTTGTCTATGGTCTTTTAGAATATTTTGTTCACGAATATACAGGGTTACTGGAAACTCGACGTATCCTGGCTGGACGTGATAGGGCAGCCAAATTACAACAATTTTAACCTACCATAAGATGGCCGAAGTTAATAGTTTTCGAGATTTTTTAATTTTTTTTTAAATATCCAATTTCCTCAGTGTTAAGTAATTTTGGCTACAAATGACTTTCGTAGCTTTATTACACTATCAGCTTTGAATAAAAAGAAAACGAAATTCTATCTAATAAGCAAATTATTTTAAAATTTCTGTAAAAATTGATGAAATTGGGTATTTTCGTAAAAAAATTTAAGATTAAAAAATTTCGAAAACTTTCGGCTCCATATGGTAGGTTATTTTGTTGTAATTTGGCTGCCCTATCAGCCAGGAATACGTCCAGTTTCCAGTAACCCTGCATAATAGTAGAGGAGCCCACGATGCTAAATGGGGATTTACTCGACCGTCATAGAGACCTATTGGATTGCGAAGATTAAATGATAAAAAGAAAAAAATGTTAGATAATATATACCTTTTCATCGGTGGGGGGAGCGTCTATAGATTTTTAAAAATGTAAAATAAAGGATATTGATAGTATCCATGTCCCACGTATTTTTAATAATGTACCTACGTATGTTAATCTGATCGAGCGCGTCAGATTTCCTAAGGGGATGTTAAATGAACTAAAAAAAGCTCTCATTCAATAATCTGATTTGGATGTGACTCAAACTCGCGGCCATTATTAGAATGTGCAAAAACAATTGCCATATTCATAATACTCAAGCGCGTCAGATTAAGTTAAATATGGTTCATCTTAGACGTGCTGTCCCATATTCTGACGATTATCTGGAGGGATTCGCCTAATCTGACAATTAAAAAATACTTTTTTTACGATTTTTTAATCATTGAAATTAATTAATTGAAAAGCTCGGGAAATAGCATGCAAATAAAAAAGTGTCTTTTAAAATAATTATAAAAAAAAAAAATTAAGTCTGTGTGATCAGCTGTGATGGCGTCATGCCAACAGAAACCAGAGTGGGGACGGAGCGAGAGAGTACTGGTAATAGATAGAGAAAAAGTGAGAGAGGAAAGATACGCGGAGTGGGGAATATAGGCATCACGCAGCTGCACGCATTAAACTTTATCGACGAATTTTTGTTACTTCGGCTTGTGGAAATCGTCACATTATATATTTTTCGTTATCCTTGAATTATTTTCTTCAAAATAAAACAAAAATTAGCCACGCTCGAGAATGTCGAGATGACGTTTTTTTTTTAAAGTTTGTAACCATCCCACTTACGTCACTCGAAAATTGTCAGATTAGTGGAATATACACTTTTTAGCATGTTATTAACTCACCCTACCTTAATCTGATGCGCTCGAGAATTTTTGATGATTAATTTTTTTACTAATCTTTAAGCTTAGCTAAAGTAACCGCGCTAAATCACGTGGTCAATCTTATGTCAATCCCACACATTTTATTATTTTCGAACTTCGCTAACGTTTTCTTAATGTTACTTCGGCTAAGCCTACAGATCCATTATCCTTGATGGGCGGCCATATATGGGACTCATATTCTCATTTGGTGGAGGCACTTAACCGGGTACAAGGTATCCCCCTGTATGTTAATCTGCCGCGCTTTAGTAAATCCCGAAATCACCGCTTGGGCTCCCATACTATAAAGGTCAGAACAAGATCTCGAAACCTACTTTATCTACCACTAATTGAGATGGAGTAATTATTACCGATCTATCCCGTAGTAACTAATTTAGTTATTATTCGGAGTTACCGTTAATCAAATAGTCTGTGATCAGATCGTGATAGATTATAAATGAGATTTCGATAATCGATATATTATATGGGCATCTATCCAAGGTGTTTCATTTTAATAGTTTAATTATACAGTAGTGGTGAGACTTATCTAACGATAATATCTAAGAATATGGACCAGAGATGACAAATAATATATCTTTAAAACCAAATAAGTTAGCGCTGACGCAGTACTAAGCAAGCTACTTATTCAAACAATGTAGCACCATCACAATTGCCCATCAATATAGCCTCTCGGGTCTGCTCCTGTCCAGGGCACGGGCGTTCCGTCATGCCACACGAATAGGCCTCCGCCCCCGGGCTCCAAGGCCAGCTGGAGGGGCTGCGCGGCGCCCTCGTCTGGAGACACGCTGCCGGCGCCCCGCGTCATATCCGACCTCACGTAGCCGGGGTGCACGCAGTTCACGATAATACCTGAAAGCATAGACATATCATGAACGCGTTATCTGACTGGGGTCTCGCCGATGCTGCAACATGAGTGCGTAATGCGCAAAGGTCGTTTTTGCTTTGTATTGTTTTTTGTGCATTTTTTTTCTTATAACTAATAAGTGTTAAGGTCTCTTGTAATTATGAACAGTCTATGGAATTATTCTGAAATAAATACTTATTGTTATTATTATTATTTTAATAGACAAAGATTAAAGTCGTTGTGGCCATAAACTTCTTTTTTTTTAGTTTATGGCTTCGTGCTTTTAGCACATTTAGCCAGTGTCAAAGTAATTTTTCTTACAAGTAATACATAAATAGACAATATTTCCTTATGATGAATGATATTAGAAATGGGAAGTGAGAAATGATATACCCCCCAACCCCTCGAGTATCTCAGTAAAGATGTGGGGCTTTACTAAGTCCTCACGCGAGCTTCTTGAGAGAATTTGAAAAGTGACGTTGCACTGTTTTGTTTCATTTGCCAACACTTATGCACACTCACGAACACTTAACGGTTAATAATTCACCATTATTTCACATTAATATTCGACATAACACAAATTTTAGAAAATAAAACAAAACCGCAGACATGACGCTTTACTTTCCCGCCAAGAAGCTCTGGCCATAAACTAGATAGCGGCTGCGCGGGAAACGGTATGGCGTCTATGGCCCGTCCCTGTGCCGGCTTTTTTCGCCATTCGCTTACGAGAATGTGTATGGTATCGAAGCAGCGACCCCTAATAACAAACTAGGAACGTAAAAATTTTGCTATACAAAATTCTCGTTCTCGTTAATATAAAACGCTAAACAAAAAAAATCGAAAGTCCCAAATCAGTAATCACTCAAAACGCCATTACAATATGGTGTGTAAGTAAATACCTCCTTTTTCCCCTGTTGGGGATTAGGGCGTACGTATACATACATTTAGAAGCTTATCTTTACATAACATCTGATAACTTTTTGCCATAGCCTTTTGGTCTCGTTTTTGCAATATTTTACATGAAAATGTTTTGGTGGGATCAATTACAAATAATAGCTTTTGCTCGAGCCCCGCCCGCTTAGTATTCATGCTAAAACATAGTAAAGATGCGTCTAGCGAAATAAAAGATTAGATATTAAAACGAGTGGAAATATATTCTACGGGTAAATCATACGCATATGAATAAAACAGATTGGGGGAAAATTGCATTGGTAAAGATGCGTGTAGCAAAAATAACGAGTAGAAAAAATGCGTGTGGCGAAATTATCTGTTGGTAGAAATAACGTATAGGAAATAAAGAAATTGGGGGAAAACGCGAATGGAACTAAAAATACCGGAGAAAGAAAATTTTGGGGAATTCATCTATAGAGTCAAATTGATCACTTTAGGTATGATGTAAATGACCATTTCATGAAGTGGTTGTATTTCATGATATGCCCAGCTTAAACAGATCATATCGTTAAACCGTCAACGTTTGATGAAATGCCCTTCCACGTTTGGCCATATCATGTAGGAAATCCTGTTGGTTATGTTATGTTAAAAAAAAAATCCGAGCGAAGCGCCGCAGCGTAGCGAGGCCCAGTCACGGAAGAGGGGAGCGGCATAAGATTGTACAAATCGTTTGTATCGATACAAAAAGTATACGATATCAGCGCTTCTAACGGTGGGTAATGTAAATATTTTAAGATATGATTACTAAAGTTTGACCATTTCATGAAGTAGCCGCGCGTTTAGTTGCCCATATCGAGAAACGATTTCTTATCATTGATCTGCCCAAACACATCATGATGTGGCCAATAATAGACAGTGAAACATTTCATGAAATGCGACCATTTCATGAAATTCCCGAGCTTTTCGTGAAGTGAGCAAATCTACGATATGGGTACGATAGATACACGACACTTACTGATGAACTTTTAATACTAAAAGTAAAAAATCAAACTAACTGGTCACTAGATGGCGCTGTTCGATTCCATACAAATTGTGTTTACTGCAACTCTAATCGAATATTGTGAAATGCATAAAGCAGCCTCCATCAGTTAACAAAAAAAGGTATGGCGACGGACATGTAAATTAACTACCAATTTTGTATAAAGCCGTTGGTCCCGGCTACATTAGCTGTCGTTAACTATGTTCACTTCGAACACCTACTAAAATAAATTAAAGTATGTGAAAACAATGCATTGTATTCATTTTGGACATCTTATTTCATAGAGCCATTTACTGCTTAACTAACTAACACAATCGATATCTAAATAGAAATAGTGTAAGTATATTTTTTTCAAAACAATCGGGTTCGATTCCCGAGCTGAGTACAGGTTTTTTTTAAATGTATGAATGCAGTTTTTCTTCTTATTAAAATCGATGACATGGTTTCTAAGAACAGATCTTCGTATGTCCTATAGTTTCAGACTTTCCCATACTGACCGATTTAAATGAGACACCCTGTAAATCTATATAATCCGCTCTGGCCCCTGTGGATTGTGTATGGCCCTTTCTCCCTGTGATGTTTCCAACCATAGGCAAGGCTTTTGCCCCAACAGTGGGGACAAACAATGAGCTGGTGGTGTGGCTCATTTTGGCACGGCCACCATCACCAACCCGAAATCTGAGTTTACAGATAGTTAGTGGATAATTAGTGGGAATTAGTGGATAAATCTCAGAATTAGTGGGGCCTAGGTTCAAAAGTTATAAGAGATACAAGGTGGCCGTGCCAAAATGAGGCTCATTTTGGCACGGCCACCTTGTATCTCTGAAACCACGGGTCGTAGCGAAGATCTGATTACAACAATAATTAGTGGATAATTAGTGGGAATTAGTGGATAAATCTCAGAATTAGTGGGGCCATGGTTCAAAAGTTATAAGGGATACAAGGTAGCCGTGCCAAAATGAGCGCTCATTTTGGCACGGCCACCTTGTATCTCTGAAACCACGGGTCGTAGCGAAGATCTGATTACACCAATAATTAGTGGGAATTAGTGGATAAATCTCAGAATTAGTGGGAGCTTCTATGAAAAGTTATATCAATTTTTCATTTTCCCATAGTAGATGTACAATCGCGTACATGAACCTTATTGATAATTTGAATTAACAACTTAAAATTGAAAGGTATAAAGAGTCTAGGTAAGAATCTAGGTATAAAAAAGCTCATTTGAATGCTTTACAATTTAATTATTAACCGACTTCAAAGAAAAGATGAGGTTCTTTTTTACTATTAATTATTAATTTTGCTTATAACACAAGAGACAAGGGGATAACAACACACTTTTAAAATGACTTGTATAATCTATCAGGCTAATAAATGTTATCTGGGGATTTAAAAATTGAAAAATCTGTTAATTTATGTTTTACGCATTCAATGGCGCCTTTTTTATCGATACAGAATCAAACATACGTACACACATATCAAAGTTTCGTTGTTCATTCACAATTTATTTAATTCAAGTAATAACTAAATGCTTATGTGCGCGACTGCACATGTTGTTTTTGTATGGAAAAAAGAAGTTGCTATAACTTTTGAACCATGGCCCCACTAATTCTGAGATTGATCCACTAATTCCCACTAATTATCCACTAATTATTGGTGTAATCAGATCTTCGCTACGACCCGTGGGTTCAGAGATACAAGGTGGCCGTGCCAAAATGAGCGCTCATTTTGGCACGGCCACCTTGTATCCCTTATAACTTTTGAACCATGGCCCCACTAATTCTGAGATTTATCCACTAATTCCCACTAATTATCCACTAATTATTGGTGTAATCAGATCTTCGCCACGACCCGTGGTTTCAGAGATACAAGGTGGCCGTGCCAAAGTGAGCCTCATTTTGGCACGGCCACCTTGTATCCCTTATAACTTTTGAACCATGGCCCCACTAATTCTGAGATTTATCCACTAATTCCCACTAATTTATCCACTAATTATCTGTAAACTCAGATTTCGGGTTGGTGATGGTGGCCGTGCCAAAATAAGCCACACGAGCTGGTGATGCGGTGATGATGAAGTTCTAAAACGATTCTCACCTCTTCCGGCCAGTTGTCTATGCAGCATGAACGTATACGCGTTCACTCCGACCTTGGAAACAACGTATGGGGAGTCGCCCCAGCCTTCCTCGATCTGTGTACCATTCCTTAACGCATCCAAATATCCATTCATAAGCTTTTTAAGGCCATCAAGCTTCAAATCCTCTGAAAGTAGTTTATTTCTTAACCCTTCCGATGGTATCCTAGAGAGGTGCCCTGAAGAACTTGAAATATTGATTATCTTCCCACCATTTTGGATTAAAGGTAACATGGTCTCACAAAAAATGACCAAAGCGAAGAAATTAACAGAAATCGTTTGTTCAGCCTGATACAATTTTGATTCCGTTGCATCTTTCAAAAACAGTATGCCTGCGTTGTTAATCAAAATGTCAATTTCTTTATGTTCATCTCGAATGAAATTACAAAATTTTTGTATACTTATCTCGTCTGTGATATCGAGCTGGTGATATTGAGGATTTAAACCATTTTTCCTCAACTCTTCGCAAGCATTTCGACCTCTTTCCTCATCCCTAGATGTTAAGTAAACGACACCATTATATTTTAAACACAGGCCCTTCACTATGGCAAATCCCAGACCCTTGTTAGCTCCTGTTACCACTGCGACTCTATTTGTCATTGTTTTTAAATTCCTGACACATTGCCAATAACTAAACAGCTACCTACAGTTAATGTGGCAATAGTTTACTAGTGTTGGTAAGTTATGATAAGATGTCGATAAAGTGGGAAGATATACTGGTAGTAGGCTGACTACTTTTACTGAAGCATATAAAACATGACACTCAAAAATTTTAATAAAACACATATCAAATTACTCAACAACGTATCTTTATTTGGTTAAGTAATAAATACTTATGTCTTTAGTGTTTCGTAAATTAATACTTAAACATAACCTAACTTTTCGATTCAATTACTCTTCCAATGGCTGGCTCTGTATGATTTGTTTATCAGCGTTACGTTAACTACGTCACGCGGGTGAGGCCGCGACCGCGCCGTATCTATTGCATCATCGCATTACCATGTGGTTACTACGATTAAATTATCGCTTTTAATGTTTACTTGCTGCGATGCGAGTTTCATTCGCCACGTTAAAACGAGAATTTGTATGACAACATTTCAATTCTCACCGTTCACAAAATAAGAAGACTGCAGAAAACAAGCTACATAAAAACGCGCTCAAGCTACGCACACATAGACAACTTCTCACGGGCACGGAATCTCGCAACAGCAACGCTCGGACTGTTCCGAGCTGTGCCGAGATCCGTGTCCGTGCTAGGGTTCTATGTGTGAAGTGCTCCCGCGCAGTGTAGAAAACCGATGGTAAGTAGAACTGTAGGGTAACCAATGGCAGCTATACGTCGGGGTCACCACCACTGTAGGGAGCCGATGCTGGTAAGAAGAATGCCACATTGAGGAAAGGTAAAGGGAAAATCTTCCTCCGAGCTGGGTGGTATAGCTCGGGGACCGATGTCCAACGGATGTTAGTTGGAGGTGCTATACTATATAGCGAAGAAGATAGTGAAACGTCGCTACCGCGATGCAGGCTTCCCATACTATTTTATTGTCGTAGTATGGCGACGTCGTTGGTATGCGTTTTTGGCGCCATCTGTTGACACGATTGAGAAGGTGTTTGCTTCGTGTCGAATAATGTGCGGCGTATGCGGTAGGTGGAGCCGCCACAGCAGTATTCTGGGTCCTCTTTATTTTGTGCCTCGTTCGATGAGAAGACGCAGCTTCAATGAAATTGTTGTTTTCATTAACATGGTCGAATGGTGAATGAAACTCTCACTCATACTGTTATTATGATTATAGCACGCTTACGCGCCACTATGTTATAGCCTAATCTCGATTAACTAAGTTCCAATCATCAGTTTATAGCTTAAATGATACGGACGAAGTAGGTATAGGTACTATCAACAAATTTTCTGGATATCCACCCTTAGGGCGATTTTTCTGTGCACGGGTCAGTGGCTTTACCCGCCCATTTTATTTTTGACAAATTTTCTGGATATCCACCATTAGGAATCTTAAGAAAGAAATTAATTTTTATTTAACACGTTGATTGCCTTAAAACACAGACAGACACAATAGAAATTTAATTGTCGCCCCGCACATGTGCGGGGTCCGGCATTTACAACGAGGCTTTAACAACAAACTAAAACAAATGGCTTTGACAAAAAAAAGGTCGGCAGGTTTGTATTGGTCATTCTATGGTCATCTTCATGGTAGGCGGAGTTAACTACGATCGCTACGTAAGGCAAAAATGTTTGTAACTGGATATCCTTAAAATTTGTCGATAGTACCTATTGAAGATGTCATGCACTAAGTAGCAAAAAACCGTTTCATTTCGAGAATCAATCGAGTTCTAGGAGTAGGTTACATGAATTATGTATTAAACCAGAGACAATAAAAGGCAGCAGCACACCCAACGATTATTTGGTGAATGATATTTTACACTTGCTTATGTAATAAATTTTGTAATAAAATTATGTCGTTAATAATAATTCTGATAGATAATCCTTACGAAAGGACTGATTATTATCGTGTCAGTCAATAGTTAATGTTTATTTTATAAATACTAGATAACGTCATGTGTAAGTCCGCCTTCACTGTTCGAGAAAATGCCAATCGGTTCTCTGTTTTTATTACCTATATTATCAAAACATATGATAGATAAGTTCTGGTAAAACAAGTTAGTATTGGTTCTATAACTCGCCGGTCCTATCAAAGTTTCCATAAATAAAACAATGACTTTGTCAACGTACAACCTTTTTGGTGATGAGAAAGTCCTACGCTCAATAGATTGGTTGGAGAATTTCCCATGGAGACAGGACAACGCTTTGCGGACTAGCAAAGAGAAGTACGAGATAAACCTCAACGTAAAGGATTTTTCACCGGAGGAAATAACTGTGAAAGTAGTGAATGGGTTTGTAGTGGTCGAAGCGTATCACGAAGAGAGGAAGGATGAACATGGCTATGTATCTAGGAAAATCGTGAGAAGATACCCTCTTCCTGATGAATGCGTTCAAGACAAAGTAGAGTCCAGATTGTCTGCTGATGGTGTTCTAACCATCACAGCACCGAGGAAGCCGTTGGTGAAGACGAACACTGTTATTCCTGTTAAATATGAGGGTTCTGCAACGAAATGTAAACTATGATACAAAGAGGCTTGCTCCCACAGAACACATCTTAATGATAAGCTTAAAAAATATTATTGATATGAATGATTGCCAATTTCTGCCGGTAGAGGCGCTAGCCTCGCAATGTGTGTTTTTTGTTGGACTTGGATATTATAAATATTCTTTTTATAGTTACTTTCGATGCCCAAAAATTAACAGAAAAACTAAAACGTGGTAAATTAAGATTTGGCTTTTGTATAAATTAAGCTATTTACAGAAACATCAATCAATCTTAGGTATAACAATGTTATCTTATCTAAAATTAACGCAGGTGTCGGATACACTCGTGGCGCCATCTATCTTTAGGAATTTACTACAGCGCTTCCGGCCAACAACCCCTTTGGCCATGGGCACAAAATAAAAAAGGGCCCCATGTTTTTTTTTTTGCACTGGTATGCATCCTTATAAGCGCGGGGCAACTTGGTATACCAGTTGCGATATTATTTTGTTTTAAATCGATTTTTGTTGTTTATTTTTATTGTACTTGTTGTTTTGTATAAAATGTTTACAAAGTATACATGGTGTTTCAATTATTTTCACCTGAAACAGAATAACTTTAGTTTTCTTTTCAATAAAGATAACATTATTCAGAAATACAAACGCATTAGGGAAAACACTGCACCCGAGGATACGCAGATGGTTATTTAAAACTCTCTCTCTTATTTAAGATTCTCTCCCGGTGGAAAAAGACTAAAATCCATTAAATACTCCTGTAGTTTCCCTCGAGCGCCCCCAATACCTGCTTTATGGAACCAGCGGAGTTTACCCCAGTAGCAGCCCGCCAGACTCCAGAGTGAGAGAGAATACCCAAAGAATTTTGAGCATTCTTTACACACCTTGAAGCTAGCGACCGACGGTTAACTTTTTAAAAACCTTTTAAAAGGTTAACCCCACACTTGCATATACTAACCGTAACATACAACCTGTAACAGAAAAGTGGTAAAAATGAGCAGATCCAATTTGTATCCGATTTAAATCTTGTATGCAGAGACTAAGTCATAATTTTTCTATTGTGACGTCACATCAAAATAACCAAGTCACAGCCCTAGTAGTTTAGTAACCTCTGTGTACTTACAATGAATACTTATTACTTACTTCTTCTCCAATGAATATTGATCCTTATAACCAAAAAATAAAGTTCAAAATTGATTGTAGAAATTTAACAGTTTTGGGTAGGTTGATCTGCCGCCACACTGCTGCTTGCTTTTGCACGCCTGACGCCATGACTTCACCAATATCTATCTATCTAATCTATTACCTTTAAACGAGCAATTCTTGTTGGTATATGTATTTAGAATAAGAATAAGAAACATTTATTGACCTGCACAAAAACAAATACAAACAGATGAGAAAAAATAAAAATAAAATAAAAAAGAAGAACATCTTAAAACAATTAAAAATACTAAATTATTTAAACTATAATCTGAAATCTCGGAAACGGCTCCAACGATTTTCATGAAATTTAGTATGCTGTAGGTTTCGGGGGCGATAAATCGATCTAGCTATGTTTCATTTTTAGAAAATTACCAAAAAAAAATACCGGTCATCCAGGTACTAGTTAAATATTTAATTTATAATTGCATGACAAATTAAAGTTAATAATAATGTTTTAGTAACAACACATACAGGATCTAGATTGGATACACTTTGGATCTATTAAATTTTGTCACACCTTTCTGTTTACACGTTGTATAGAGAAGTGTTAATTGTCTGAAAAACGATTACACTGTTCAAACCACTGAAACTAGAACGCTTAAATTTTTTAGGCTGTGGTCATTTTCATGACGGTACGCAGGAGACAACAGGGGGTTTCCGAAATTCCCTCCAAATCATCTTTGTCATCATCATCAGCTGATTTTATGTCCCCACTGCTGGGGCACGAGGCTACCCTATGTATAGATAGGGAAAACGGGCCATAAACCACCACGCGGGCCCAGTGCGGATTGGTGGTTGTTAACGACTGCTAATGCAGCCGGGACCAACGGCTTTACGTGCCTTCCGAAGCACGGAGGAGCTCGAGATGATAAATTTTTGGTCACTCATCCGATGACCGGCCTTTGCGAAAGTTGCTTTGCTGCATCTTGTGTGCAAAAATGTGTAAAAATAGAAGTACTGTTTGTGTACTGACTGACTGAAGAACAATCAACATCGCACGGTGCAATCCACTGGCTGGCCATTGAACGATAACATGTTGCTTGCAAGTCTTTCATACGTCATGAAAGCGAGCTACTTAATTGTTTTTAGTTTAAGTGATTCAAAATTCAAAATTCAAAATTCAAAATCATTTATTCAGTTTAGGCTACAAGTAGCTCTTGTGAATGTCATTATGCCATCGGTTCGTAAATCTACTCTGGGCGGGAGATCTTGTACTGAGAAGAACCGGCAAGAAACTCAGCAAGTGTCCAGCTCTTTTCTCCCTTACAGCGTCAAAAATATTGGAAAATGCCCTATCATAGCAGAACACTTTCCATTACAAATAAACACAAAAAATATATATAAGACAATTACAACATGTAAAAAAAACAAAATAAAAAATGTAAGTTAACAAATTTACATCAGATAATTATGTAAAGGTTTCAATTCAATTTCCACAATGTCATACAGCACCACTACAGTACTCTAGTAAAAGTCAAAAATTGTTTAGGTAAAACAAAGTCAAACTATAATTAATAATACTAAAAATAAGATAAGTATGCAAGAGCAGACCAGCCTCCACAGGCGGCACCCGTTCACGAGCATGACATATGAATCAGCCATCGCTTCGCTCAACCATATTTTAGGGAACGTAACGACCCGACGCACATGCCACCACCGCAGAGACAGTAAAGAGAGCATGACACACTCAAGATACTCTAAATAAAAACTTAATGATGTATTTAACGCAACGCTGTTTGTTATCTGTAGGACAATGCTGTTAAAATAAAAAAATGTAAGTTAACAAATTTACATCAGATAATTATGTAAAAGTTTCAATTTCCACAATGTCATACAGTACCACTACAGTACTCTAGTAAAAGTCAAAAATTGTTTAGGTAAAACAAAGTCAAACTATAATTAATAATACTAAAAATAAGATAAGTATGCAAGAGCAGACCAGCCTCCACAGGCGGCACCCGTTCACGAGCATGACGTATGAATCAGCCATCGCTTCGCTCAACCATATTTTAGGGAACGTAACGACCCGACGCACACGCCACCACCGCAGAGACAGTAAAGAGAGCATGACACACTCAAGATACTCTAAATAAAAACTTAATGATCTATTTAACGCAACGCTGTTTGTTATCTGTAGGACAATGCTGATAAAGGCTGTCATATCAGTATAAAAAGTATAAAAAATAATTTTAATAAATTGATTCAAATATAATATGTGATTTTTATTATAACCAGGCTGTTTTATCATCTAAATATTCTTTGACTGTATAATAACCTTTAATAAGTAATAAAGACTTCACATGTTTTTTAAACTTATCTAAAGGTAAATCTAGTACAGAATTTGGTATTTTATTGTAATAGTGTATACCTTGCCCCAAGAAAGAACCAAGTACCTTCTGTAACCTGAACAGTGGCATTACAAGTTTTGTCTTATTTCTAGTATTGAAATTGTGTACGTCACCGTGTTTAGTAAAGGAGTTGATGTTGCAACGTACAAAAACTATACAATTATAAATATATTGAGATGCAACTGTCAGGACATCAATCTCCTTAAAAAGATTTCTTAGGGAAGTTCGTGATCCTAGTTTATAGATTGCTCTTATTGCTCGTTTCTGTAAAATGAATATAGTTTCAATATCAGCCGCTGTTCCCCACAGTAGGATGCCATACGACATGACACTATGAAAATAACTAAAATAAACTGTTCTAGCAGTTTCAACGTCTGTTAACTGCCTAATTTTTCTAATGGCATAAGCAGCAGAACTGAGTTTACCGGCCAATTTCGATATATGAGGATTCCATTGAAGTTTTGAGTCAAGGGTAATGCCTAAAAAGACTGTAGAATCTACCAAATCTAATTGATCACCGTTTATTCTAATATTGGTTGGTTCATTTCTGACATTTGGTAATATAAATTTAATACATTTTGTTTTCTTAGCGTTAAGCTGTAAATTATTAATAGTAAACCAATGGAGTACCTCTGAAAGAGCTTTATTTACATTTTCATAATTAGTAGTAATAAGACGAGATTTTCCGAAATTCCTAATAACTAGCTATTCCGGATCACGGAATACAGAAGGAGTTGCGGGGTGGCCACTAGTATGTACACACGGCGGCAGATCAGCTTACCCAAACCTGTCAATCTTCTCCAATGAATATTGATCCTTATAACCAAACTATAAAGTTCAAAATTGATTGTAGAAATTTAACAGTTTTGGGTAGGTTGATCTGCCGCCGTGTGTTAGGGATACCAACTATTTTAAATTAGGATCTTAAAAAAAATTAAGTATTTTCCTATATATTTATTTAAGGCTTGCGTTTCGTTTCACTTCACCTGAGTCTGAGTATCATTCAGTTGTTCAGAAATTAAGTCAACAGGAATATTCCGTTCAAACGCACGCATTAGTCGGAAATAAAGTATTCTCCATACTTTATTTATTTTTATTAAAAAGAATAAAGTATGGGGATGGAAAATAACGTAGGACCACAAACTGTCGAACTTCCTCAATAGACTTTGATCTTTCTGTATGCACAAAAATAGCGCTAAACATGTTTAAAGTAGGTATCATTCAGTCTCTTTCAACTTTCAACAAATGACAGTAATGGAATGACATTATAAACGTGTTTAGCCTGTGTGTTTAGCGCTAAACGCATTTAGTGAGTTTTTGTGCAAGCCAGCCTAAATATAGGATTGAAAATGGCACAAAGACAGTTTTGTTTTGCATAGGTTGATGTGCAGCGACTGTACTTACAATCTATAGATACCAATATTATAAAGAGGAAAGCTTTGTATGTATATATGTAAGTATGTATGTTTGCAACGAATAAACTCAAAAACTATTGGACCGATTTAAAAAATTCTTTCACCATTAGAATGCTACATTAGCGCTGCGTAACATAGGATATATAATTTGAAAAAAGTACACCTGTGCGAAGCCGGGGCGGGCCGCTAGTTATAAATAAAATGCCTTTACACTTTTCAGAAACTGTTGTTGTTTTTGTGTTACTCAATGTACAGCGATTGGCCGAAACCGCGTTTCACCTTTCATACTTTACCTTCAATGTCTACATCGTGAACAGATTATGAAATTATTTGGATTAATTATCACTAATTCTCAGTCAGAATAAAACAATCATTTAATAAGATAGCGATATCAAATCAGAGTCGTTAGACACATGGTAACAACAACTGATTTTGATTGCGATTTTTGATCATTATGTAACTTATGCTTTTATCTTTTGAAACGGTAGCCGTTACAAGTGTATCAGTAACGAAAAAATCATTCGTTATTATTATTTTAATGTCGAAGTAGTCAAATGACTCCGCTCTACCTGATGTACCCACTTAGTCCTACCGGGTGTTATAACACCTCTAAAAGTATTATATAGATGTACCTTTTAATGTAACTTTTAAAGATTAATTTACAACCACACACGAACGCCTGGTCGGTTTAAATGGGGCAAAAGCAGAGTCTAGATCAGGGTTGGGCAAACTCCGGCCCGCGAATGATCGAAATCCGGCCCGCGACTTTCAAACGAAAATTCAAGTGCGTGTGTGTGTTTTAAAAAATGCATACTTATCAATATTAATATAGCACAAAAAAAAATATTGAAAAAAAACAGCAAAAAATTCAATAGTCTGGCCCGCCATAGCTTTTGTTAGCTAGACCCGGAAGGAATAAGAACTTAAGTCAAAATCAAAATTAAAAAAAACAAAAATTATACAGGTGCGGTTTTAACTGAGTAGGTACCTAGTGAAAAAAAATTGTATGGCGGTATTAATTTTTATATTTTAAAATTACATAAATTTAAGCTAGTTACAAGTTATAATACACTTAATCATGCTATTTTGATTACTTTTTTAAATATATGACATAAATGTCTTTGTTCACAAAATTTTGTGACTTAAGTTAAATTAACCATGACAAAATACATATTCAAAATTCAAAATTCAAAATCATTTATTCAGTTTAGGCTACAAATAGCTCTTATGAACGTCATTTTAAGCCATCGGTTCGTAAGTCTATCTACTCTGGGCGGGAGATCTTGTATAATCTTTGATCATATTGAATACTAACAATAAAACCTATTAATAACCTAACTAAAATCACTATCACTGTCTTCAGAGTCCCTTCTGGATCAACATCTTTTGCATTAGGTAGCTGTTGGTAAAGTTTGATAAAAATAATGAAAACCTTCTGGTATTAAACTAAGTAGTGAAATTAAGTCACGTTTCTTTTCGATGCTTATTGGTACCGACTGAGAGGTAATAGGTGACACACTAAAATTTTCTTTGCGTTTTGTATTGCGTTTAAAGTTAATAACTTTGAAATCTTCGTCTCTAGATTAAGATGTCTTATATTTTATTATCCTAAAATCAGGTTCGTAACAAAGCCATTTCACATAATGCCACTCAACATAATTTCCTTGACTGTCTTGCTGCAACTAATGGTCCTTTCAAGAGGCTGGCAAAATCAAAAATGTCAGTTGAACGCATTTCTTGCACAGTGATTTTTTTGCTGCTCGACCTCACTAACTGCATCCAATGATGTGGGTGATAAATTTGAATTTCAGTTTTTTTCTTCTTTTTTTCAATTATAGCGTGATCCAAGTCTACCTCCATATGTGTATGACCCGGAACCATAAACTTATGATGTATTGTCTTAATAGATTGTTTCACAGTTAATAAATATGCAAACATTGCAGCCACGTGGGTGTTTCTGTTTTGTCCGCCGCATGTGTCAGAATACAAAATTACTTCAGAAATGTCTTCAGGTAATTTATTTAAATTTATAAACAAACAAGATGCTGTTTGATTAGCACCACGACCCGAAATACTGTCGTGCCACATGTGGTGCGTTGACTCTCCAGTTGCATTATCATTATCATGAACTGTGAGATTGAAAGTCCAAAGTTGCCTTTTGTAAAATACCACAGATGATTCTAAAGCTGGCGTTGGGAGGTATTGTTGTAAATCAAATGTAAGACGCTTATTTTTTTTATTTGAACCGGCGGTAACTTTGTCGGACTGTTTTTCATTGTAAGCCATATCAGCGGCGAGTAAGTATAATTCACGTTCTGTTTCAAGAGATGTTTTCGTGTTTTCGTCAGTAGTAATGTTCAATTTCATTTTTAAAAGATCACAATTATGACAAGTGTCTATTTTTGGTTTTTTGAAACTTAAATTTAATTTATAAAATTCTCTGCGGTAAATTTTGTCACTAACAGGGTTTTCATGTGACGACGAATAAAGGGAATGCATTTTTGAAATTGTCAAATGCGATGGTAAGTATTTTCGACTACTTTTGCGTCGAGTATAGTGATACTCATCGGAGAGTAGGTGGGATCAGCGCTGTTGCTGATGATGATTCTGTAATCATTACTAGAAAAGTCACTTTCATTGTAACAAATTAAATTTTGGGTTCCGGACGTACTTGGTTGGGGATTGGCAAATGGATCTTCCTCGTCTGCGAATCTAGAAAAGTTTAGATATAGCACATTACGCTGTAGCCAATCCAAGTAGAGCGGTTAGTTACCAGTAAAAATGTAACAGTAACGATCCCAAACATAACGTTACCTTTGTTTTATAACGGTATGTTAGTTTGACAAAAGTATCGTTGCCTAATTTTTAACGGTATTCAAGACCCAAAAATTCAAAGCTTTAAACGAAGTGTGAAGAAGACAATTGTAGGTCGTCGGGAAGATGAGGACCGCGAGTGAGGCACAATCCTTCTCCACGCTCCACTAGCTTTGGAGCATCTAGACCAGGGATGGGCAAACTTTTTCATTCGCGTGACACTAGACCCGGCGGACAGAAGCACCTAAGTCAATTTTTGCTCAAAAATTGATAAAGTCACAATACTCGTATTTTGGCTCAATGCGCCGACTGGAACAAACACGTAAGTTACTGCGGCCTATTACGTCTCTAACTCACGACTATTCTTAATAACTTATGTTTAATCGACTCATTTCATCTTCGACAAAAACCACTTAAGTCTGACTTAAGTGGTTTACGCCGCCACTAAACGATGTTCTATATTTTAGCACCTGTTAACTTTTGACTTAAGTGATTTTGATATGGTTCACATTTTTCAAGTGCCAGTGAAGGTACTTGTAATTTTTTTATGTTTTCTTAATGTTACTTTGGCTACCGCCACAGATTTGCCTAGCTCTGTTTCTGAATAAAACAGTTTTGACATACCGGTTGCTTGATTTGTCACTTTTCCCACAGTCCTACTTTACCTATAGGTAAATATGTATCAGTTACCGGCACACTATTGAGCTGTTATTCATTAGGAGACTTGTGGCCCAGGTTTTAGAAAGCAGCGAAAAGTAATGATGTAAATAAAAAGTAAAATGTCAAATCAGACCTTTAAATTTTTTAACTTTGTAAGATCCAGTTTCATGAAAAATTTATGTAGAATCGTTTTTAATACTTATGTATGCGTTCTAGGTATTCAAATTCAAATTCAAATTCAAAAATCATTTATTCAGTTTAGGCTACAAGTAGCTCTTATGAATGTCGCTATGCCATCGGTTCGTAAGTCTACTCTGGGCGGGAGATCTGAGAAGAACCGGCAAGAAACTCACTCAGCAAGTGTCCAGCTCTTTTCTCCCTTACAGCGTCAAAAAAAATAAAAATTGGAAAATGCCCTATCATAGCAGGACACTTTCCATTACAAATAAACACAAAAAATATAGAAGACAACCACAACATGTAAAAAAAAAACAAATAAACAAATCTAATATATCAAATTTACATCTGGTATAAGTTAAATTTCCACAATGTCATACAGTACCACAACAGTACTCTAATAAAAGTCAAAAAATGTTTAAGAAAAACAAAGTCAAACTATAGTAATTAATACTAACAATAAGATAAGTATGCAAGAGCAGACCAGCCTCCACAGGCGGCACCCGTTCACGAGTATATCCAATTAACTATCTGCCCGAATAGTTAAACCTTCGATTTATTGAACCTTAGATAAAATAAACCTTCGATCTTTAAACTTTAGATTCCTAACTAAGTAACTAGGATAGAGTCGATAACTTGACGAATTCGATCTCGATACCTATACAATATACCTACAATGTCAATTTGTCATTCGATATCGTAAAATATAAACCGTTGCTTGGAACCACCTGCTTATCATTTAAACAAAGAATCACTTATAAAAATAATCTTTAAAGAGCTACTTATTCGTACCGATCATTAAATTTTATCATTCATATAGGTATATAAATTTTGCATTAATGAAAGATCACCGCTCCTTAAGACGTATCTCGTGTTTCAATTTAAATCAATTACCACCCAGCAGATATCAAACGGCGCGACACGAGAAACTGTTCTTTATTGCTACTGTTATAAGGTTTTTACTAAAAAGTGAATTCACACTGATTTACGTCATAGTGTAACGTGTACAGTCCAGTTAGCCGGTAGAGATGGTGGAATAAACACGTATAGGGCTACTCTCTGTGATATCTCGAGTTTACCATCAAAAGAGGTGAGTACGTTTTTTAAACTGACTTAAAAAAAGAAGGAGGTTATGTTACCTCAGAGAAATATACCTCATAACTCACGTAAAGTGCCTTCGTAAAATTTTATTGTAGTAACAAAGTATTTTTCTTTGAATTTTCCTTTCCATAATAGCTTTCAATTGTTTCTTTTTTCAATCTTAATTTACGACATTTGCTGTCTAAGGAGCACTTCACGTGTTATCGATTTTTTAGGCCTATTTGACCTGTACTTTTTCTTTGTGATACCAATGTCATAGTATTTATAGTGGCGGGGTTATTATCCACTTCTTCGCCATGACATGACCTTTCGCAGTCACCAGTCTGGGCACGCGAACCACAAATTAAATAAACGCCGGTATGGGACATAGATTTCAAGAAGTTCTAATAGTCGTAGCTAGCAGTAGTAAACTATTACTTATTCTGTGCTAGCAGTAAAAATAGTGGATTTTGTATTTACATTTCAAGTTAATTCTAAAACATTCCGAATTTTCGAGTAAACTTGATTAGTGGAGTAATTAACTTTAACGAGATTATTACCATGTCTTTTGTTGTCTTTTACTCATAGACAATAAACATGTTAAATTATCCTGTTAACATGCTAATATTAGCATCTATGGTAAAATAAACAACTACTCTATTATTTGTAAATTTTATAAAATTTTAGACTGTTCGAGGTTTCATATTGTCATGCCTAACAGGGTTCATATGTACTAGACCCACCTGTAACACCTTATTTACTATGATTGACAATAAATCTATTGTATTGTATTGTATTGTATTGAGGTTAAGGATAATATTGTATATTATGCTATTACAAAGTATGTATTTAACTAATTTGGGATCTGAAGATTACCGTATATTTTTTTTAAATTTTAAAAAAAAAAATAAGATGTAAGAAATACAAAAGCAAATTTAAATTAACAGACGTCTTTTGGAATTCGCGATCCCTGATTAGACAATGAAACATTACGGTGCGCGACAATATAAACGAGGTAGGTACCTATCTTGTGCGGTCTTGTTTGGTCGATGTTGATAAGTTGCCTCCAAAACATGGAATAGTTTGTCAGCACACGTTTTCCCTCCTTCCTATGATATGGGGTCTTTCAAACGAGGCGTGAAGAGGCACCTTGTGGGCCGGCAGAGTGAGGGTGATGCTGCGTTGTTTTCACGCTGCACCAGTCGTCGTCGCATCTGGATTCCATATTCACTTAAAATCAGGTGAAATCTTAGGGTGAAATGGAGTCATTTGCCGTGCTACGTATAAAAAAAATGTTACCACAAAATAAGTACACTGCAGAAAGTACGCTTCAAACATACCGTGCTCGTGCATCGTGCTACTCGTGCAACGCACACATAGACCCTCTCACGGACGCGGAATCTTAGGCGCTGCGCAAACGTAGACACTTTTGTGTCTTGTGTGGGATACAAGCTACCAGTAAATATGAAATCAGCCCGCCCTGCGCAGACGTTGACACTTTTTGTGTCCAGTTAAATATGAAATCTAGTTGCAGAAACACTCTTTGTTAACTTTTATAACAGAGAAAAAATATCAAAGTAACCTCTTGTAAAAGATAGATTTGTATTTTACAGGCAAACCAGACCGATCCTGCGCAGACGTAGACACTTTGTGTACAGTTCCACCTGACATTGATACAGCAACTCGGTTTCCTTGTATGGTGTGTCGTGTCGGTAATAAAAAGTGTCTACGTTTGCGCAGCGCCTTACACCCGTATTTATATAAACAAGCCATTACTCAGCAATTACTTTGTTCTTAGAAATACACTAAGATCTAATTTCATTTTATATACACCTAGCGGCCGCTCGCGGTTTCACCCGCGTGGTTCCCATTCCCGTGGGAATTTATCGGGATAAAAAGTATCCTATGTTTTAATTCAGGTTATAAACTATCTATATGCCGAATTTCATCCAAATCCATCCATCCGTTGCAGCGTGAAGAAGCAACAATTAAACACACAAACTTTCGCATTAATTTAAATTAGAATAGAAGTTTTCTTATTCAAATAAATAAAAGTGTTATTGTTATTATCAAATTCATCAATTTTATATTATTTTAGACGTTATGTCTAAAATACAAACTGTCACACGGAATATAACCTCAATTCTAGCCAGTCACAAACTTGTCATCATTATGAATTCTTTGAAAAACCTAAAGATTGCTTGAGTAAAGATATTGGTGACCTTATTGCTTGGCTGAGAATTCTAACTTATGACGTTACTAACTTCATCGGTTCACACACTTAAAAGTGCGTGTCCCCGTGCCCTACTAGATTCTCCGAAGGGTTCGGATCGGATCGGGGAGCGGAACAACCCGAGGACGCCTCTAAAGGCTCGAACCTCGGCTCGGGTTGACCGGGTCGTGGTGGAGGAGAGAAGCGCCCAGGTTTGTAAATTTATCTGTACCTGGTACAGAGCGCCGTGTGAACCGGATCTTCGTACCCTTGTTCTACGAGTACGGTGTCTTTGGCCTAAACTAGTGTGCATGTTTAGTGTATTCTGTTAATGTGTAGTGGCATTTAGAGGATCGGGCGGGGATGAGTGCGTTACACGAGCGAGCGTGGTTTTGAATGAAACATACCTCCTGTTCCTCCAGTTTCTTGATTGTGATGTTACGAACTCTTTCATAGACACAACGTAATTATTATTTTTTCATTTAAAAACTAAAAATATGATTTTTAAAGAAGATAACTATCTTGCATTTTCGTCACTAACGCACGACCTTTAACTTGCAATAGTAGATTATGCACCGTACAATGTCTTTACGTCACGGGTGGCATATTCTCCGCTAACGAGGGACTCATTTAGAGTCCTGAGTGAAGTGAGGGATTCAAGCCGCCCAAGACGAAGACAAGCTTTATGCAGAGGTGCATACTCTACTTTTCACACCGTCTGCGAGAGAATAAAAGCCAGAGTTACATAAATAAAGCATTTAATTATATAAACAAAAGAAACAAATTAAAAGTTAATATTAATATTGGATACATTAGTCCAATTATGGAGAGACAGAGTAATATTCTAGTTAGGCACATATATGGATGTTGTACTAGCGGAATTGATTTGAGTACTAAAAGAAAAGATATTGGGGCTTGTTGTATACTCACCACACTTGAAAATTCACCACATATTTTAACTCCATACATTTAGTGAAAACTCACCACACATCAGAAAAAATATGTGTAAATTCACCACAGGTACCTAAAGCTTGCTCTGTTTGTACAGATAGCAGGAAAATGAAATAGAAGATTACAATATAAATAAAACATTATAAAAGTTTAAGATCACGTCATATTTAATTTAAAAAATCATAGCAGTACTTATCTATTTTATAATTCACAGCCATGTTACTTCTAGTTGTGCTATTGAATTTACAACTACCTTATCATGTCCTTTTAATTATAGATTAAAATTTTGCTATATGCTATATTAAGTAATTTGTGTTATCGCTGTAGTGCCGTAGTTTGTGCTTTCGCTTGTTTTGTGCTACCTATCTTTCTTCTGTATTTCCTTCTGTTTTGACTGTTGTATTTTATGTGCTTTGTGTGTGTTGGACATTACACCTTTATGTAAGTAGCTGAACTTTTTATTTGGAGTTAACACCACACACCCAACATCCATAAGTATACAGGGTGGAAACTTTCAGCGGGGCAGTAAGGGGAAGTACCTTATCCGTTGCAGCTACACGAAAATGGTCTTAGGAGACTATCCATAATTTTTTATGGAATTTTGATCCCATTCAAAGATTTTCAAAAAAAATTACAGTTAGCAAGAAAATAGCCATTTTACACAAAAACATTTTTTGATGCCAATCGATCCTGTTTCAAATACTGATCAAAAACTTCTATGTGACCAACCATCGTTGGAGTACTCAAAAAGTCACAAATTGCAAAAAACTTTTCCCTTACATTTTGTAAAGAATTTGTGTAACTGAAATACAAAAAATAAAATAAAAGACAAATGATCACGTAGAATTTTACAGATATCAAAAAGAAGGCGTATTAATTTTTTTTTATTATTAACTAACATAACTTGATGATGTTATTCTTATTTAAAATCTTGCTGTTTCTTGCCCTACTACGATATCAAGTGCACGAAGTGACCGCCATTTGGATGAAAAATTCAATTTCATTTTGTTCCAAATTTGTATTGTTTTTAAACTTATCTTTTTATTCAGTCAACAAAAAGATGTCAACCGTCACTAAAAAAGCTTTTGCGAAAAATTTTCATACAAAATGTACGGGAAAAGTTTTTTTGCAATTTGTGACTTTTTGAGAACTCCAGCGATGGTTGGTCCCATGGAAGTTTTTGATCAGTATTAGAAACAGGATCGATTGGCATCAAAAAATGTTTTTGTGTAAAATGGCTATTTTCTTGCTAACTGTACATTTTTTTGAAAATCTTTGAATGGGGATCAAAATTCCATAAAAAATTATGGATAGTCTCCTAAGACCATTTTCGTGTAGCTGCAACGGATAAGGTACTTCCCCTTACTGCCCCGCTGAAAGTTTCCACCCTGTATAGCTATAGAAAAAAAAAACCTAATATAAAGTCTTAAAATTTTGCACAATCAAACTTAAAACTACAAAAATATAAATAATAGGTCTTTACCTATGAAATTGGAGTTTTTTTCTCACTTATTAAAAGGTGTATTATTTATAAAAGTTAATACTGGTTGTTAATATTATTATACACCTTTTATTAGGACTATGTTACTTTGGCTTCAGGACTAACAATGATTATTCATTATGTGTCTCTATCGCCCAACTTTTTTTTTAAATTGACTTCTTTTTTTGTTTGCGGAATTGACCTTTTGTTTCATTGTAGCTTTGAAGGGTCTTGATTTTTTTTAATGTGTGCTATGTTTAGCTAGTGAAACAAACACAATACTCTACAATTTTTATAGTGTTAACATAAACAGATGCTAAGAAAATTAAAAAAACGTTAGTATGAAAAGTAAAATTGTATAAAAAATCTTCATACAAATCTCCAATTTCATAGATAAAGACCTAATAATATTGAAAAAAGTTTTGTTCAATCTAGTCTAATTATAAATCACAGTTTTCATTGCTCAATCAAACTTATATCTAAAAAATGTAAATAGTTTTTGAAAATATTAAAAAAAGATAAAAAATATGTGTTATTTAATGCATATTTAATGCATGTATTATACATTTTTAAAACGTTGCAAGGCAGCAAATTGTTCAATTAATTCGGATAGGAGCATATTGTCTTAATTTTCCTCAATGGCACTTAATTGTTTATTCAATTGATCTACGATCTCTCAAACTTTGTGGTAAATCTAACAAAATATTTTTTAATCTCCAATCTAGAAATCAGCGTCTTTTCTTAAAACATAAAGGAAGTAAAGTAATGAAGGTTTTTTTTGCCCATAATATTATTAAAGCGTTTATGCCATGCTTCAGTTAAATTGTTAGTCCTGTGGCGGACTCCATAGACATTCCATATATTTTCTATGATTTTATTTTCTAGCCACTGCGCTACAAAATAATCGTTGAATTCAACAGTTGCTTTATCACATGGAGCTTCTTCCATAATAAATAACCCATAATAAATCATAACGGTCGACGACGGCAATATCAACAAAACCAAAGTGAACGGGTAATACAAATTTTGTTCTGTTCGTAACAGGGCGAAGGGCGCAGCGGACCTAAAAAAATACGTCATGGCCCCGAGTGCCCAGCCAGATATATAAACCCTTTTTTATTATTATAACTATCATATAAGCATGGTTTCTAATTAAAATAGGTTTATCCTTAAAAAATAACATAAAATAGTAATGTCAAAGGATTCAAAATTTGTTTGCTGACGTTACTTTTTCATGTGTGGTGAATTTTCGTGAGTTAAAATTTAATTATTCATTTTAATGGTGTGGTGAGTATACAACAAGCCCTTCTTAGTATCTTTTCTTTTTGTCGTCTTCGACGCATTGGTAATTTACGTGGCGGGGGATCTTGATTTTTCCCAACAATTACAAAACATATGAAAGTGATATTTGATGACATGATTTTTCATTTTATTGACTTTTGTTAGTTGCAGAAACACGATTTTTCCACTTTTATAACAGAGAAAAAAATATCAAAGTAACCTCTTTTAAAACATAGATTCGCATTTTACAGGCTAACCAGACCGATTTAAGCATCTAAATTTTCTTAGTAGATTAGTCTTAAGAGCGTTTACGCCGCACACTAGCGCCGCCAATGAAAAAAAAAAACATATCTAGTAATTAGAGATAGAAAATCAAATTATGCTCAACAAACGGCGCTAGTGTGCGGCGTAAACGCTCTTAACACACACTTCAAAATTGTAGTTAATTTTTTTAAATAATTTGTAGTTTTAATTTGAATGAAAAAAAAAACAGTTTTTCTTATATGGTACGGGGCGCAAACGCTCGTATCAAAACGTATAAGATTTATTGTTTAGCGGTGCGTCGCCTTCAGAAATTTGTGTCTGTGTCTCAATGCCGTACCTAAAGATTGTCAAAATGACGCCCGGCTAAAAATAGCGTATAGCTATTAAAAAGGACTTAAAAAAAATGTCAGAGACAGCAGATACATAGTCTACGGACAGCCATGTCTAGGTAGCTCAGCTGAAAGAGCTCGCTCGGATTACGACAGTAGAGTACCTAGAGTTTGAATCGTACCCGAGGCCTTTTCTCTTAACAGTTTTATTAAGGGTACCCTTAGAATTGCTTAAAATCAGGTTCTAATTTCATTTGGCCTAATCTCGATGGCCTAAACTTTTTACGAAAAGCTGAGAGAACGAAAATTACGGCTGTCGGTTAGGTTAGGTTAGACTTTTGATGTGACTATGCGAAACGGAGCGAGCGAAGCGAGCGGAGCCAAACATTGCTTGCTTAAAATGTAATTTATTAAAAGTTAGTATTAGGGATATTAAAATGTTGTGCCTAATGACGATTTTGGGAAGATGAAAAGATAAAAATAGGCGAAACAAGTAAAAATTGTGACAAAAAAATATTGGACGTAAAGTTAGTATGCCAATGACAAAGTGCTACAATAAATTAGGCATTCCAGTTAGGGTTGCCACCCGTATTTTATTATTAAGTATTGTACGTTATTTCGGGTAATTGTACTCTATACTTTATGAGAACAATAAAGTACGCGAAATTACTTTATTTCACATATTTTATTTTTCTAGGATTCATTTTACAAATCACACACAAAAAAGTGACTGTGCAGCTATTTAGCTGTGATAATTATTTGTTAATAACTGCTAAAAGAAGTATGTTTTTAAGCGAAATAAATAATCGTATTTTTTTTGACACAATGCCCTTTTTGTTCTACTTTTTAATAACCAATGTACTTTAAGAGCGTTTACGCCGCACACTAGCGCCACTAATGAAAAAGAAAACATATCTAGTAATTAGAGATAGAAAATCAAATTATGGTCAACAAACTATTTGAATGAAGTAATTTAGCGTTTTTACGTCATCTAATGAACACCTCACATGTTATGGTTTAGTTAAATAAGACGTTACGGCCACTTTTAACTATAACGCCATATTTAAAAAATATCGCCATATTTAACTAAACCATAACATGTCAGGTGTTCATTAGGTGACGTAAAAATGCTAAATTACTTCATTCAGATAGTTTGTTGATCATAATTTGATTATCTATCTCTAATTACTAGATATGTTTTTTTTTCATTGGCGGCGCTAGTATGCGGCGTAAACGCTCTTAAGTGCCCAAAAAAAGGTGGCAACCCTAATTCCAATATATTTTTTTCCTTTTATTTTACGTCAATGCAAAACAGCAATTTTAAAATACATTTATAGTATAATTAATTTTCTTCTTTTAGTAGGATCTAAAAGAAACGCGTCACGTTTCTTTTAGAACTAAAATTTTCCGTTGTTCGTTATGTTTTGCTACTTATTTGCTATATTTTTTCTGTTTAAAAATATATCGGCGGAGAAATATTGTTAGGTATTTGTTGAAATTTATTCAGTCTCTGGTTCGGTTACCAAGAACACGAGAATCCTAAATTTCAGAATTTCAAAGTAGCAAGCACCCACCGCACCGTTATGAACTTTACAAATATATTTATAGAATTCAGTCTGTGTTTCAAAAACATATAAGTATTTATGGAGATGTTAATGTAGTTATTGGTATTGTATTTTTATATTCAATAAAACTGTGTAAAACCAAAACAAAATACGTCCGAGGTTAGGTAGCTTTTTTTTGTCGCCTCGCAGATGAGGTATGTTACAGACCCTCACTATGTTAAAAATAAGTATTATTTTTAGTATATTCTGTTTTTGTTTTTTATTGTGAACTAGCGGCCCGTCCCGGCTTCGCAAGGGTGGACAATTTTTTTTTTTTTAATATAGCCTGTGTTACTCAGCCAGCGCTAATGTAGCATTCTAATGGTGAAAGAATTTTTTGAATCGGTTCAGTAGTTTTTGAGTTTATTCGTTACAAACATACAAAAATACAAAGCTTTCCTCTTCATAATATTAGTATGATGTACTTTTGTTTTTCAATATTTTTTACATGTAATGAATTTTTGTTGTTCTTGCCAATTTTATTTCTTCTTCTTCGACTTCTTAAATAAAACATAAGCGATAAAGCGAGAATCGAACTCGTATCCTAACATACTTAGGTCAGAGGATGCGGGTGCGCCGGTTTTGCAAATTTAAATTATACGAGTATAGGTATTATACCCATATTTATTTATAGCTTGCCTATTATTCTTCTGATCAATGATGGATACGGATGTTGACGTAGTTTTTGACATTGAATAAGACTCCTTTGTTGTTGATAAGTCTGCGCGTGCGCGGGTCAGACTACGATAGCCTTATTGGTAGTGTGACCGGTAGTGTGACAGGTAGTGCGACAGGTAGTGCGGGTTCGAGCACGCTCGTGGAAATTTCTTTAAAACTTAACGATTTGTAGTTAAATGCTTTAGGTATACAGTTCAGACACTAAACTGCTCACCACCTATTGTTTTCTAATGAGTACGTGAACACTACACATTGAAATAAAATTGCTTTTACGGACCTATTCGCGTCACAGGCCATTTATTTTCTTACCATCGATAACGTGCAAAATCAAACAATATAGGATAATAAAAAATATGAACAAGTGATGAGTACGTACACAGACAGTTAACATAACTTAAATTACAAAGAGAACAAAGTGTGTTTGTTAATCTTTTTTTTCGCGTCAAAAACGGAGAAACGTATTCGACTTTATTTTGCTATAATAATATGAAATATTTATTATGATCAGATGTTAATGACGGTAGTTGTTGACATTGAATGGGCGCCTTTGGCTTTCAAAGTAAATAGTGTTGAATAATTTCGGCGGGCTGGTTAGAACCACGATAGCTCAATTGGAAGAGCACCTGACCCGGTATGTCAGAAGGGTGCGGGTTCAAATCTAGTGTTGCAAAATAATCGGCTATCGATTAATCGATTGTGTTCACCCAGAATCACTCGTACTATCGATTAGACTATCGATAGTATCGATTTTCTCGATATAATCGATACTATCGATGTCAATTATACAGCTATACAATCGATTATAATCGATTAATTGATTATGATTGTCTAAATGCCCAATATAATCGATTATATCGATAGTATCGACCACGATTATTATAGCAATATAATCAACTTAATCGATGGTATTGATTTAATCGATTTAATCTAACATTGGTTCAGATTATATTGCTCTGTTACTGATGTGCAATATATCCATCCATAGCCCATCGTGAAACGTTACAATGAAAAACTTGAACATTATAAAATAACTTTTATTATGTTTGCTCATACTTACTCATATAACTAAGAGTTGCAAAGGCATGCGATACTATCTAAACCAATGTTAGATTAAATCGATTAAATCGATACAATCGATTAAGTCGATCATATTGCTGTAATAATTATTATCAATACTATCGATATAATCGATTATATTGGGCATTTAGACAAATATAATCGATTAATCAATTATAATCAATAGTATTGCTGTATAATTGACATCGATAGTATCGATTATATCGAGAATATCGATACTATCGATTGTCCAATCGATTGTATGCGTGATTTTGGGGCCCATCTAATAATCGATTATAATCGATGTTCGATCGATTATGCGGCAACACTATTCAAATCCTGCTCGTGGAAATTTTTTCAACATTTGTGTTTTTGTAATTTGTTCGCAACAAAATTTGCGTTAACAATTATATAAACATTTTATGAAATATTCGTTTTAATGGCCAATAAAACTTGCAGAAAGCAACCAGATGCAAAGACGATGCTAATTAGAATCTGAAAAAATAAAAATAAATCTATTAAAAATGTAACTTTACCTTTGAAACGGTTTCCGTTACAGCCACAATGACGTCACTTCCCACTGAGTCGCTGACAGAGTACATCCTGGTGGAGTACCGTTGGGTGGTGGTGATGCTGGCGCTGCTGCCCATGTCCCTGCTGTGGAAGGTCTACTTCACTGCCAGGAACTACGTGGTGTTTACACTCAACAGCGCGCCCAAGATGCACGACAAGAAAGTTAAGGGGGTACAGAAACAGGTGCGTAATACTTGGCTGTGGATGTCTCTAGGGTGTGATAATACTTAAGGGTGCGCCGACCAAAAAATGTCAAAAATGCAGTTACGGTTAAGTAGATATAATTGAAAATACTATTGTATTAAATGAACAAAATATATATTTAATATCATAGGGAACGTGTTTACAATTTGTCAGAACCATAAATTCATAACACGCTATAGTTTTTTTTACAATATCATTTAAAGTTGGGCAAAAATCAAGAAAACGAGTGGCGGCGTTTAGTAGATTTCTTATACACTCGGCGTCAAAAAAATCGCACCTCTTAGAAAATCACTTTCAAATGTCATTTACTCTTGATATGCACATGCAGTCGCATTAATTATGATTTTATTTACAAGGTTACTTAATTAACTTAATAAAAAACATTACTTTTCATTATCAAATAAAACCTAATGCAACAAATAAAGTGTCACAAAAATTCGATGCAAATTTTGCTACCCGTGAGAGTTGCTAGTTGCGCTTCCTTTGTGGGTATAAAACGGTCAACACGGGTTCAATGTGGGTCATTCGCTATTCAACCGTTGAAGAGGACACACGCACAGATTTTGATGGATACATGGATGTATACATGATGGATACACAGCTGATAAAGCCGCTCAAGTGGTTGCACTACTGCAATCAGGGGTGCGGCAGTGTGATGTCGCCCGGCAACTGAACCTGAGCCGTTATTCCGTTCGAAGAGTGTACCAGCGCTTCATAGAGACCGGTGGCTATATCCGCAGACACGGTTCGGGTAGACGTCGCTGCACTTCGGAAAGAGACGACCGGTTCGTTGTGTCGAACTCTTTGAGAAATCGTTTCTCCAACGCTGTTGAGTTGCAACAGCAGCTCCAGGCAGTTCGCAGACGCACCGTAAGCGTATCTACGGTTAGAAGAAGATTGAAGGAGAAGAAGATAGCGGCCCACAGAGCTGCTACGGGTCCAAAATTGACTGCAGCGCATCGGCGAGCCCGCTTGCAGTTTGCTCGTGACCACGTCGATTGGACCCTTGAGCAGTGGAGAGCTGTTCTCTTCTCAGACGAGACGCGAGTGTGTCTTTTCTGCAACGACCGACGGAGAAGAGTATACCGGAGGCAGGGTGAACGTTTCGCCCAAGCCTGCATCCAGGAGACGGTGGAATATGGTGGCGGATCCTGCATGTTCTGGGGCGGTATGTCTGCTGCCGGCAAAACCGACCTTGTCTGCGTCTCCGGACTGGAGGTGCTCGCGGACAAGGGTCGCTGACTGCTCGCCGCTATGTCACTGAGGTCCTGGAAGTGCATGTGGTCCCCTTTGCCGAATCTTTTGGCGAGGGGTTCACATTAATGCACGACAACGCTCGCGCTCACACTGCAGGCATCGTGAGCGACTTCTTGCAGAGGTCCCAAATCTCTGTGATGCAGTGGCCAGCGCGAAGTCCGGATCTGAATCCAATAGAGCACCTCTGGGACCATCTTAAACGTAAGGTTCGATCTCGGGATCCAGCTCCTTCGACTCTACAGGAGCTCCAAGACGCGGTGATTGAAGAATGGGGGCTTATCCCTCAAGAAGAGCTCCTGAAGTTGGTGAGGTCCATGAGGGACCGTATGGAAGCCGTGATCAGGGCAAGGGGGGGTAACACTAGATTTTAAGTTAATTTTAAGACACTTTTTGTACATTTTTCTTTGTAAATTGTCTGTTGTTAATTAGGACTTAATTAAGGATTTTTATTATTTTATTAATTTTAATGTTGTTTGTATAATTATAATTAAACAGAAAGTTAAATTTAATTGTTTTTTGATACTCCTTTTTGTTACCTTTCTAATGATACCCAACACTATCCTCTACATAAGGTTTAAGAATTTTTAAAGATGATTTTTAAAAGGTGCGATTTTTTTGACGCCGAGTGTAGTTTATCTAAATTATTGTACCTCTGATTCTGTCTAAACAATCATCAATGGATAAACTACAAATTGCTAGACTACATTTTCGATTCATCAAGTGGTTATTTAAATAATTATTTTTTATATTTATTTATTTATTTATTTATATTTTTTTTTATATTTTTTAAATTCCCCATACAAAATTAGTATGGCCGCGCGGCATCATATAAATATGGACGACGACATTTCAAATAAAACATATGACACTTGTCACTTATGGACGGCGCACCCTTAAGCCATGCCCAGACAGAGGTGGTGGCAGTACCTACGGTCACGGTCGCAGTTACCGATCTGAGCCGTACCTAGGGTTGCCCACTATTTTTCAGGAAATTAGTAATAGTAATAGTAATAGTAGCAAATAGTAATAATAGTAAATTTATTTAAAACACATGTTACAATACATGTTATGATACATCATACTTATTCTAGGATATGAACATTAATTCGTGCAGCTAGTACTTAAACTGGGAAAGTAAATCTATCACTAACTAGTATAAAAAAAGATTTGAAGAAAAAATAAAGTATTTTCCAAATTTATTTATATGAGTTTCACTGCACCTGAGTCTGAGTATCATCCAGTAGTTCAGAAATGAAGTCAACTGGAATATTCCGTTCAAACTCACGCATTAGTCGGAAATAAAGTATTTTCCATACTTTATTTTTATTAAAAAAATAAAGTGTGGGGATGGAAAACAACGTAGGAATCGTAGGATACGTTATTTTAAAGTATGGTTGGGAACCCTAGCCGTACCCCTCCGAGAGTCTAATAGGGAACGGGGAACAGGCGTGATGCCGTTGTTCCATCTAGAAAACCTCTGACGATGCGTCGTTTCACATGGCTGGAGGAACCCTTTAAATTTCTCGCCACCCCCAAAAAATCCAGTGACGCTGAAATCAAACCAGAGCCAATCATTAAACTCCCACAAAACAAGGTGGTTGCAGTCTGCTCGCGCGGGCTATTTCACAAACTACACACTAGCGCGGTGGGTGGCGGTAGCGAATATTTGATGCTGTCAACAATAAACTACAAGTACCCACCGAAGACACGAACGGCTGCGAGGCGGGCGAGACGACATGGCGCGGGCGCCCACGTTTTAAATAGTCGTGTTTCTACGACGGGTTAGGTTACGAAGTTATCGAAAGGAGCCCGGTATTTAACAATATTGCTCCTTTCAAATAAAAAATAAAACGTCTTGTTTCACACGTACCACAACCACACCACACCGTCCGTCGGTCGCGACCACATGACACAAGTTTCTTGTATTCTGTGGTCGCGACAATAGGTGGTCAAGCTGTTGTTACGAGTGAATAGTGTCGCTGCGGCTTCTTGTGGTTGCGTTGTCGCTATAGTAGTCAATGTGGTTGCGTTACGTACAGACAGACAGTTCGTCTCCGGCTAGTTCACGGTGTCGCTGCGTTGTGGTTGGCTGTGACGTAGTCGGTATCAAACACGCGGTCATTAATGACGGCAAAATGTGACCCGTGTGAATTCAACTATTAATTTTCATACAAAATAGCGCCCAACCACGTGTTGAGGTTGTGTGGTGGTTGTGGTACTTGTGAAACAAGCCATCTGTAGATTTGTACCGGGTCCACTGATTCGGAAGACACGTAAAACCGTTGGCACCGGCTTTATTCAGTCGTTAGCAACCACCGCACCGCGCTGGTCCTGCGTGGTGATTTATGGCCAGCGTTCTCTCTGTGTGGTATTTCCATCCATGGGGAGAGCTCGTGCTACATAAAAAGATCTGGTGATGTGATGTACCTACTGGGTACTTACTGCGTATTAGCATGACCAAGAGCAGTCGATGAGTTCCAGAGCGCCTAATGCGAGTTCCATTCAACATTATTCACGCACGGGTGGACATTTTTTTTAAATATAGCCTATGTTACTCAGCGCTAATGTAGCATTCTAATGGTGATTTTTTTTAATCGGTCCAGTACTTTTTGAGTTTATTCGTTACAAATATACATACAACAAAATTATTAAAATAAAACAAAAAACCCAACTGCTAAAACAACTTTACTATAAGGGTCGCAGGCGGGGACAATCACCAACCAATCAAAGAGAGTGTGGATTTAATTGAGCTAGCCACGGCAGCCGCTTGGTTGATGATTGTCCCCGTCTGCGACAACTATCAATAGGTATTCAAAGTATTTTTAAATACTTAATTCTGGGATCTTAGAGCTTGTTTTTTTCTTTTCAGTTTTTTTTCTTTACAGTTATTTTTTATGTTAGCCCGGTTTTTACGAGTATATAATTGTTTTTTTATATAGTTGTTTGAGCAGTCGGGTTTTCTGTTTTATTTTAACAATAATTTAGTTTATTTCAAACTTTTTACTTTTTTATTATTAGGTATATTCTTATGTTTTTTATAGCCTATGTCACTCCCATTGTCAAATCTAACGACACCTCATATGTTAAGATCCACCATGCCGTTTGGGCTGTAGGGCGTGCCAAAGAAATAGACATACAATACATACATAACGCAGACGCAGTCGGGTACAAATACAAAGCTTTCCTCTTTATCTTAATATTAGTATAGAAAAACGAGCAGTAGGTATTTGTATGCCAGTGAATCAGTGCTTCCTGGTGATAATGCAGATTTCGCACTAGGCATTCAGCCTGCAATTATAACAATGATCAGATAATAAAGGGTCTCGACGTAATAACGTCAAAATGTTATCAGAAAACACACGTGTTCATGATGATGCTAACGCTTATCCGATTACATATGAACAACCATTTATCATAAGTATAAAACAATCAGAGTAATTTTCTTAAGCCACAAGGTGACATTATTGTGAGAATCTTATCTAAATCTGTGTAGCATTTTGGTGTGTTCCTTAAGTGTGCGCGATACCAATCAACTTTCGACCTTATCGTGATATCAAAGAAAGATGAAAGTCAATCGTTTCCAACCTCAAATAAAAACAAATGATTGGTTTGCCAAAGTACTGACTGTGAGTTTTCTTTACGTATGAGGGCTAAAGATTATCTCTTCTGTGGCTAGAGCTTTCTGGTGTCAAGTAGGGTTCACAAAATCGTTATTAGAAAGCGCTCTACCATCTCAAGTGGAAAGTGCAAAAAGAAAAAGAAAGTGCACATCGCCTTTATCTCACCTGTGGCGGTAGCCAAAGTAACATTAAGAAAACGATAGCGAAGTTCGCAAAGAATAAAATGTATTGACATAACATTGACCACGTGATTTAGCGCGATTATGTCAATCCGATACATTTTATTCTTTTCGAACTTCGCTATCGTTTTCTTAATGTTACTTTGGCTAAGCCTCCTGATGTTAAGTGATGATAAGACTGACGGAGGAAGTGTTCTTCACCCGGAAATCTAACCTTCTGGCACTGGCTTTCTTATCTTGAACTGACGGAACACAACAATGTTAATTAGTTAGCCATGAGCACTTAATTCAAGCCCACCACCACCACCAACTAAACCGAGTACAAACTTTGAATTTGGGAATTGAACCGGTTACTTCTGAATCTGAGATCGGTGGGTCTAGCTACTAGACCACGGAGGAGAAGTTAGTTATTCAAGTTTGTCAACAGGTCGCCGCTGCTTCGATCCCACACAAATTGTTGGAGGTAACGATTTGTTCGGTTAAGGAGCTCGAAGGCGCAGTGGTTAAAGCGCTTGGTCTGAGATTGTTGAAGTTAAACCACTTTCGGAAAGTCCGGTTATCGGATGGGTGACCAAAAATGTATCATCTCGAGCTCCTCGGTGCTCCGAAAGGCACATAAAGCCGTTGTTCCCGGCTAGCGGCTGCATTAGCAGACGTCAACAACCACCGATCCGTTGGTGGTTGTTGACGTCTGGCTGGTTCTCCCTGCGGTATTTCTATACATAGAGAAGGCTGCCCCAGCTGTGGGGACACAACATGAGCTGGTAATGTGATGTGATTTGATTGAAGGGTTAATAAAAAACTCACTCGTGCGTCACACATTGACTTACCTACTTATGAAGTGGCTAAGTTAAATACGATATCTTTACGTTAGCAGCGACAAGTTCGACTTTATTTATGATCCCACTTGTGTTTCCAGGTTAAAGACTGGCTCTTCAGCGGCCGCAAGACCCAGCTATGCACGGCCCGGCCGACGTGGCAGACAATGTCGTTCCGCCAGGGGCTCTACAAGAAGTCCTTCACCAACATCAACATCGACCTAGTGGATGTACTGGAAGTGGACACCGAGAACTTGGTAATTGATACACATTTTTGACCACTAAATTGGCAATCGGTGAAAGATCTGAGGGCTAAGCTCAATGCATTGGTCTGTTCAGCTCCCCACCGCTATCATAACCAAATTGTATGTTCCCATAAACTTTGCCTTGGATAGAAACAATTGGCGGGGAATATCGCGAGGGAGAAGATATATCCAGGTGGTCGCGACCCTCAGCAATGAGGGATACGACGCAATGGAGAAGATGGCAATCAGGCATACGGGCCGCCTGTTGGTAAGCGGTAACCGTCTATGGACGTTCGCAACTACAGCAGAGCTATCATTTTCATGAAGTTGTTTTGAGACTGCAATTCCCCAAAGCAGTCGATAGATATACACTACTTGATACTGATTGAAAGATATTGAAGAGCCTCGATGATATTTGGTTTAGCGTAGCGTGGTTATCTGAAACGTTTTTAATCTTATTAGGACATTTCTGTCTATCATTACTAGTCTTCCAAACACTTCAATTTTTGTTGTAGTGACACCCACATTTTGCTTTTCAGACGGTACGTTGCGAGCCCCTAGTGACAATGGGTCAGTTGTCCCGAACCTTGGAGTCATTTGGGCTGGCGCTTGCTGTAGTTCCAGAGCTAGACCAGCTCACAGTGGGAGGGCTGGTGATGGGCACTGGAGTGGAGACCTCCTCGCATGTGCACGGCTTGTTCCAGCACATCTGTTTACAGTACGAGCTGGTACTAGCTGATGCGTCAATCGTTACCTGCAGCAGGGTAAGATAGTTATAGATAATAAGCTTTTTGTTACTGCAATGGGTACTGGATGTGTGATGGTACGGTTGCCAGCTCTCTCGGAATTCCGGAAAAAGTTTTTTAATCTCTCGGCTCCAGGAATGCACCTAAAATGTTCCGGATTTCTCTCTATCTTTCCATTGAAAGTGTCTTCTATGATATGGTGGGCATTTTCCGATATTTCTGACGCTGTTGTAGAAATTCACTTGCCATTCTTGTCAGTTCTTCGGGGGCGGGCGAAAATAGAATGACAATTTGAGGCATTACATAAGTAATTTAGTAGATCCTGGCAAAATATAGGGATCTGTAGAGGAAATGGTTGTTGCCTGTTTTTTTGCTCATGAGTAGAGGGACATTAATATTTATGTAGATAAAAAACAACGAAATAGAGAAATCTGTTTTTTTTTACAGGCAGAGAACCCAGATCTGTTTTATGCGGTGCCTTGGTCGTACGGCACCCTAGGGTTCTTGACGTCAGTCGTCGTCAAAGTAGTCCCTGCTAAGAAGTAAGTAAGTTTTGGGAGTTTTATCATCAACATCATTAGCATTAACACCCCACCCCACTGCTAGACTTCTCTCATTTTTGTAAAAGTGATCGATCGATAATGGTGACAAAAATTGGCTTTCATAATTTGGAATATGGTTATATTAGAATAACCATATTACAAATGATGAGAGCCAATGATAATGCCAATGATAGCCAATGATATGAAGTGGTTACTTGTACTTTCAATTATAGCTATCATTGGGACTTGATCAATTATTGATGTCACAATTGAAAGAAAAAAGATTATTAGACTTTCTGTTTCAGATACGTGCGTCTCGAATATCACCCGTATAACAACCTATCAGACTTATCAGACAGATTTAGAAACGAAGCTCTGAATGAAAAGCCGCACCAGTTCATTGAGTCACTGCTTTACACAAAGGACAGTGGAGTGGTGATGACCGGAGACATGGTGGACGAGGTCGGATCAGATGGACAGGTAACAATTGCCCCGGGATCCTCGGATAGAAGAGTTTTGTAACACAAATATTTCGAGTGTCTGAAGTCGTTACTTCTTTTACTTCTTTTAAAGTTGTGGAGTTTCTTGCGCCCATTCTTCTCCACAGCTAAAAATAGACGTCATGAATGGGTAGTAGGTAAAAAATGTATGGACGATTACGAAAAGCACTTTTCGTAAGTTTATTTGAATAAAAAAAAATTGACTTTGACTCTGACGTCAGGAATTTGCGTAGAAACCAATGGTTCAAGAAAGCAAGAATCTTATGAATTTTATTGCCTTAGGTGGTTTAAATGATCAAAAATCATCATCATCATCATAAATTTGGATCACTAATTTATCTCAGACGTAAATGTCCAGTTTTTAGTCGTTCTATGAGCTGAGGGTTAAGTCAATACCTATCAATTGCAGTGATCAAGTTATCACATTTCAACATTTTACATTTCAATGATTTACTCATGATCTGAGGGCGTTTTTTGTAAAAACACGGTGTTGCTGAGTTTCTAACCCGTTCTTCTCAGTACAAGATCTCCCGTCGTAAACTTTCAAACCGATTGTGCAATTCAATTGACTTTTAATTGACTTCTATTGACTTCGATTGACTTCTATTGAAGCTAAAGTTGCAGACTTAATTATATTTTGCACCACAGCAGGATAGTGCTTTATGACTTTCTGATGGTAACGACAAGACTGAAGATAAAAGAGCCTTTATGACAGAGAAACTGGTTATTTTATTCTTAACTGTCGGAACTCGGAATACGACAACGCTATATGGTGCACTGACGAAAGACAGACTCTACTATCTCTTTCTAAACCTAAGTTACTATTTTGATGTTAAATGAAGAGTCAAAACTGATAAAATTTTGTGCGATTTCAGTTAAACAAAATTGGCAAATGGTACTCGGAGTGGTTCTTCGTCCAAGTCCAGCAACACTTGAACGACTACCAGAGCGGAGTCAGGCAGACTGCGGTGGAGTACATCCCACTCAGGGACTACTACCATCGACACACCAAGAGTCTGTTTTGGGAACTGCAGGTACTTAGTTCCAACATTTTTTTGGGCGTCTTTAGTGTTCTTCATGTTTTTGTTATTGTTGATATGAAAGGTACTGTTACTGTATGCCACGTCGACAAATTGAGTCGTCCAGTTCAATTCAGAATGGAATTATACACCTACCAGTGAACACGTCCTCATATTTTACCGACCTTTCTCTTGTATATATATAATAATCTAAAGTTTTAAGGGATATTTCAATTATATTTCAAGAGGTCAAATTAAGATATTATCAAGTTACCAATTAGTATTGAAATAGAGAAAATAAAAATTCCACTAGACGATGAAATAGTTACCCTCACGCTACCAATAAGGCATTAGTTATACTGGGCTGTATCCGCACTTAGCCATTTGATTTGGCCATTGTACGTATTGTACCTTCTGCCTACTCCAACCAACCCAGATTATCCCAGAAGGCTTGCAGCCTTTTCAGGCTGCTGCAGGCTTCCGCAAGCGTTCTGGGTGTTTGGAGAAACCGTGCCCGTTCGTCTGCCACACTCCTGCACTCCATGAGCACGTGTTGTGGCGTTTCTTCCGTCTCCATGCATCCTCTGCATAGAGGGCTGTCGGTCACACCTATCGTAAATAGGTGCTTGTTTAAGGGACAATGACCAGTAATAATACCGATGATTTTACGGATCCTGTCCCTGTTTAATCTAAGGAGGTTGCGGGCAAGCTTTTTTGATGCCACCGGAACTGCATTCTTGGTTTGCCTGCTACCTACACTGTTTCTCCATTCTGTTAGATGTTCATCTTCGGTTAATTTGCGCAGCCACGTTTTTATCTGGGCCTGAGGTATGGGCAGCAGTGGTTCCGGTCCATAAACTGCTGCCATCGATCCTCTTTTGGCTAGTTCGTCAGCGGCGTCATTACCCTGTGAGTTGCTGTGTCCTTTGATCCATTGCAAAGTTACTTTGTTTGCCTCTGCTATGGATTGGAGAGTGTTATGACATTCCAGTACAAGGACAGAGGTTATGGTGTTGTTTTTTAAAGCTTGAAGTACGGATGCACTATCTGAGACAATTTTTATATTTAGGTCTCTGACAGCTCTGGCTGCAACCGCCTGTGCCGCCTTGGTGATACCAATACATTCTGCTTGAAAGATTGTATTTAACTTGTCTAAAGTTGTTGAAATTTTTATATTTAAGTCATTCGAGAAGACACCCGCTCCAGTGCCGTGTGCGGTTTTGGACCCGTCTGTGTATATCCTAACTTCATTGATGCCAGAGCTATCAACTGGTTCCGCAGTAAGTTGGATATTGTATCTTCTATCGAAGACGTGGTGACATGGTATTCTGTCCATGGGCGCTTCAAGAAACGGTATTTCTTTCAGGCTTGCCTGCAGAATCTTTGAGTGTGTAGTTATGCTTTGTTTCCATAACCCGTTAGATCTTAGTCTTAAGGCTGCGCCCTTGGCTTCCTCTTGAATGACCAGATCTAGAGGTCTTAAGTTCAATATATACTCCAGAGCGGCTGATGAAGTTGTTCTCATGCACCCCGTGGCTGCTACGCTTGCTAGGCGTTGCAGACTCTGGAGTTTTGCTTTTACCGTGACCAGTTGGGTTCTGGGCCACCAATAAGGCATATCGGTAACATATCGATAATCCACCTCCTTATTTACAGGATATAATCCCGTTCGGTAACAACTTGGTGTTCCGGTACTTATTCGGCTGGCTGATGCCGCCCGAGGTGTCACTGCTGAAGCTGACGCAGCCGCAGGCCATCACCGACCTGTACAACCGCGCGCACATCATCCAGGATATGCTGGTGCCCATCCAGCACTTGGAGAAGGCCGTTCTCAAGTTTCACGATGAGTTTGAGGTTTGTTTTGTACACATACCTTTTTATGTGGTAATAAAGCTCGACGGAGCAGCGGCAAACGCGTTCAGATTGCGATCTAGCAAGTTTGTGGCGAATTCAATTCTTAAAAAAACAAAAGCAAGCAATTCTTTTTAGAGTTTGATCACTGGATGAGTTACCTCATTAAAATATCTTGAGCTTTTCCGAGCTTTGTAAGGTGTATTGTCTTAGTTGCCACGATAAAAACTACAAGCCGTGGTGGGTAAAGAGTTATGATGGGCCAATCTTCCATTGTTCAAGTGCGATGACCCTTAGGTCTTGCTGCTGCAGGTACTTTACTTATACAGCTGTAGAACCTTTAAAGGCTGATGATGATGTTATTAAAACTGAAGTCTGAAGGTGAAGCCTGCTTCAGAATACTAAACAAATAAAGCAGTTTGACTACATCTTAGTGACTACCTACACACGACACTTTGGGTAAAAGAGTTATTTTAAACGGCGATAGCTTGTCATCTTTTCATAGTCATCATCAAGTCCCACTGCTAGGCTCTGTCTGGCCTGTAGAACGAGCTATACACCTCCAAGTCTCCGCGGTGTTTCGCTATCAAAGTATGATAATAATCAGTGATAAATAAACAACAACAAATCAACAGTTATCTAATTGTCGTTTGTTTCAGGTGTACCCCATCTGGCTGTGCCCGTTCAAACTGTTCAACGACCCTGGACAGCTGGAGGTCAGGTCAGGACCCTGGCAGATGTTCGTAGACATCGGGGTCTACGGAGTGCCGAAGGCGAAAGGATACGAAACTGTGAGTTCATCATAAGACTACCGAAAACTATAAATAGAACTTAGAGGTCGCTCAGCTTGCGTGATATTTGGTGTTGCAAACGTACATGCGGTAATCATTTTCCTTCAGTTGGGCTGTATGCTCCATTGCTGGCTCAGTGACATTGAGCCCTTCAAACCAGAAGCATCATTGTTAAACAAGACTGCTTCACGGCAGGGATAGATACAAATTTGGTCAACATCCAACCGGATTATGGGAAATCCTTTAACAGGAGAAAATGCATTATATATACATGGCGCTGTGGTTAACGCGCTCAGTCTGCAATTGCTGAGGTTAAGCAACTTTCGCAAAGGCCGGTCATCGGATGGGTGACCAAAAATGTATCATCTCGAGCTCCTCCGTGCTTCGGAAGGCACGTAAAGCCGTTGGCCCCGGCTGCATTAGCAGTCATTAACAACCACCAATCCGCACTGGCCCCGCCTGGTGATTTATGAATCTTTCTCCCTATCCATCCATAAGGAAGGCTCGTGCCCCAGCGGTGGGGACATAAAAAGGAGCTGATGATGATGATACCACTACACTCGGGGAGACGTGATGTGAGACTTTCCCCCCGACCTTCTCAAGGCGAATGGAGGGTATATCCACCAGCACCCCTGGACTTTCCCTCACGTGTTGCCTGATGATACGAGAACGCAAAACAACACTGGAGCTGACCCCAGCAGATCTGGCCAATCCTACCATCTGGCAAAAAGGTTTTCCATCAACTAACCAGCTAATTTTTGCAGGTGCCCTCAACCCGTAGCATCGAGAGCTTCGTGACGTCACACCAGGGCTTCCAGATGCTGTACGCGGACACGTACACCACTCGCGACGAGTTCCGCGCTATGTTCCACCACCAGCTCTACGACACTGTGCGGGATCGGCTGCCGTACTGCAAGGACGCCTTCCCGGAGATCTATGGGAAGGTCAATAGGAATGTTAGGAAATGATGTTGGGGAAGTAGGAGAAGTTGGAGGAATCGCGATTCGGGTAATCAAAATGTGCCATAGATTGATTTTGAATAGAAACCATTGTCGGAATGGATGGCTTTTTTTACTTATTTTTTTTTAAATTTTGCTTTAATTTCACCTGATGGAGGAATCGAAATTAACAACACATAACTACACAGCTTGATAATTTGTCGGTTAATTATTCTTTCGAACCTTGCCTGATGGTGACCACTGAGGAACAAGCTGTTTTATCTGCAACGTTCGGGACTTATTTACATTTTAACATTTTAACACCAGATAAGATTGGCACTGGCACTTAGAACAATGTTAGGGTGAAGTCTTAGCACCAGCTTAGTACAGTCAGCTTAAAAATATATGGAAATATTATAACATATATCAAAAACATACCTTTTTTATGAGATAGAGAAGTATCTTAAAAAGTCTATCACAAAATGCGCGCGCTCGCGCTTTCTCAGTACTACGAGCGGCCGACGCATCGCAAAAGTAGCATTTTGTGCAGTTGTAATTACATTTATTTGAAGTTTAATAATTTTTTATCGTTCAAAAAAAGTATATAACTTGAAATCTTATAAACTAACGTTAATTCTGGTGTACATTTTACTTAATAATAATAACGAAGTAAGGAGATATTTACAGCTAATTCTGAACGTTTTAGGGCTTTCAATGGGATTTTTTGTAGAAATTCCATTCATATTTCGAAATTCCGAGGTCGCTACGAACTTAACCACTATTTAAGAGATATTATTATATATTTTTCATTTCGTTTGCTTAGTACAGTAGTTCAATCCATGAGCTTGAAAATTGCCGTCAGCGTATTTAATTGAAAACTAGCTTCGAAATTTTGCCTTTATATAAATAGATAAGGGAAAATTGCAGAAAGCGAGGCCGCTACGAATTATACTAATAACTATTCTCCACCATACAATAAGTCTAAATTGTCTTAGGCTTTCAGTTTCTCTTAACAAGAACGTCGAAGTTGGGCATTTTATGCAAAAATCACGGTCAAAATGTAATAGGCCCCTTAAATAGACTTAAATATACTTGTACTTACGCACTTACTTTACGTACTATCTTAATTAGACTTACGCTTTGAAACTTATTTAACATTTTTTTTCTCTTTTTTTTTACTAACTTCGATCATTGCTATGCTGACTGTACCATACCCCTGCTGATGGGAATCGAATCCAGGATCACCAGCCTTGAACGGTGGTCAAATCACTAGAAAGGAGGGCGGTTTAAAGCTTTCGGTTTAGCTAGCTAGCTGTTAGCTTACCACAACACTAACACTCACTATATATTGGCATTTTTGTAAATAGTGATTAGATATAAATAGATGATATTATTTTAGCACATAGAAAACTGATGATTACTTCTGTATTTAGCTTGTTAACTAATTAAAATAAATAGTAGAGTTTTTTTACGAGTATTTTGTTTTATTTTTCACTTGTTTTTTTATGAGCAGCCTCCAAGAGCAGTTAACTATTTTTAATATTTTAGTGTTCTTTATATCACTAAGTAAAGCCTACTGTCCCCACTGCTGGGCAAAGGCCTCTATCATTGAAATCTTGTCATCGCTACAATGGATGTCGGGTCAAGTGCTTTGCCACTCTACAAATGAGCCGAATACCTTATAGAAATTTGAATGTAATTTAAATAATATGTAGTGTTAATTCCGCTAACTCACTCGTTTATACAGCTTGGATGCAGTACGCATGCACCGCCCTCCCGCCCGCAAAAAGTTTGCACATGCAGGAGAAACAATGGGTGCAAGCGAAAATGCACACCAACACCGATACCCGACACGTCTACATATTATTTAAATCACATTTTTTTTACCATGGATTTTCGCAAAATAACGCCTGATTCCATTATATCGGCGTGAAACAATGGCACTCGTTGCTGTTGTGTTTCGTCCGGTGAGTGAAAGTACCGGAGGCCCATCTCTCACCTCTCCCACCTCCCAATTCCTACTCCCTCCTCAAGATCCAACTCCTTTCCAAGGTTGGCAACGCATCTGCGATAACTTTGGTTTTGCGGGTGTCCATGGGCGGCGGTGATTGCTTTCCATCAGGTGACCCGCCTGCTCGTTGGCCTCCTTTTAACATTAAAAAAAAAAAAAATCTTTCTGTTTATCTATTTGTCCGTGCTTCGGAAGGCACGTAAAGCCGTTGGGCAAGGCTACTTTAGCAGTCGTTACCAACAACCAATCCGCACTGGGCCCGCGTGGTGGTTTATGGCCCGTTATCCCTATCCATCCATAGGGAAGGCTCGTGCCCCAGCAGTGGGGGCATAAAATTGAGCTGATGATGGTCTATCTGTCTGACAGTGTCTAAGCCTTCTTTTAGAGTTTTTATAGTACACTACTGCTACCAAAAACCAAACCTCTGAGTGAATTTTAAAATCTGCAGATCTTGCCTACCTTGCGGGGCGCTTATCAACGACTGCTGTTTTGACAACAAGTTTAACCTTTTTACCGCCAACAACTTCTATAGAAGTTCGAGATTTTCGTGCCGTTTACGCCAGCACTTCTATAGAAGTTCTTCTTTGTACCTACTTTATTAAAATACATTTATACGCTGGCGTACAGGGGGACATCGCGTGCAGGATAGTTGGGCGGTGAAAAGGTTAAGGATCATACATAATTGTAGAGACACGGAATTGAGTTTATTCAGAGCTACTAGTCAGTATTTTTGAAGATAAAAACTGTTGGGTATGGAACGGCACTAGCAGTGAATGGACCGCACTATGTCTATGGTTCAAGCTAGAGAACTCTGTGTGTCTCTGATTACAAAATTGACAAAAAATCGTGTTACAACCTTTTATGTGAGAACATTAAATAAAACTCTGATTGTTATTCAGTTAGTTTATTAGTAACAAACATAACAAAAACCCTATACGGAAACCTTGAGAGCACGATACCAGTTTCTTTGACATTTTGTTGCTATTACCGGCATTTGCAAACGACACCCTAAACGGACAAGAGAAATGTTATTGTATTACCCTTTAAGCTCACGAAAGTAGGTAGATATGCCAACAAGTAGGTCGCAGTATTTTTCTTTCGTGTCCTACTACTAGGTGTTAAAATTCATGCATTTGATAGCTTTTCCACAAGTTTAAATTTTTAACTACAGTTAACAGATCCTTTAACATCATCTACATCATCATCATCATCAGCTCATTTTATGTCCTCACTGCTGGGGCACGAGGCTTCCCTATGTATAGGGAGAACGGGCCATAAACCACCACGAGGGCGGATTGGTGGTTGTTAACGACTGCTAATGCAGCCGGGACCAACGGCTTTACGTGCCTTCCGAAGCACGGAGGAGCTCGAGATGATACATTTTTGGTCACCCATCCGATGACCGGCCTTTACGAATGTTGCTTAACCTCAGCACTCGCAAACCGGGCGCGTTAACCACTGCGCCATCGAACTCCTCCTCTAAAGTTCCTTTAACGATAGACGCTTATTCTTCTTCTTCTTCTAGGGTACCAGTCCTACATATTTTTAAAATCTTATAAGTTACATAATAGCTATACTTAAGAGCGTTTACGCCGCACACTTGCGCCACTAATGAAAAAACAAACATATCTAGTAATTAGAGATAGAAAATCAAATTATGCTCAACAAACTATTTGAATGAAGTAATTTAGCATTTTTACGTCACCTAATGAACACCTCACATGTTATGGTTTAGTTAAATAAGACGTTACGGCCACTTTTAACTATAACGCCATATTTAACTAAACCATAACATGTCAGGTGTTCAATAAGCGACGTAAAAATGCTAAATTACATAAATAAATTGATTTTCTATCTCTAATTACTAGATATGTTTTTTATTTCATTGGCAGCGCTAGTGTGCGGCGTAAACGCTCTTAAAAGCTTTACAGCTACATGGGAAGACTCGTTAATCGAGACATCCAACCCAATAGGCGAACGGACAGTTTGCCTTGTTTGGGTCGGACGCAAGATAATGGTTCAATTCCTATAGCTCCGTTAGACGTGGACTCCATGTCTAAAACAAACATTTAGCTTTCCAGGTGGGTTAACAAGACTGTTTAACTAATGTGTTAATACCGTTTTAATATTCAGTCACGATATAAACAATATTTACAAGGTAGCTAAATACAATTACCAATGTTTTGTCATGTTTCTTATTTAGAAATGCTTATGTTTCAATGTGTACTTTTTTAATAAAAAAGCATTAACTTCAACCTGATATAAATTCTTCATAGATATTTTTAATAACGAACATAGAGGTACCTAGTAGATACCTAGTAGGTACCTAATTGTTTGTATTTTCATTATCTGGCACGGAGTTTTGTAAGAGCGTCGCTATCAACTATAAACTTGACCTATTAGTCGATTATTTTCATGTCGCTGGTCGGTGGCTTTGCAGATAACTGGAGTAATACCTACTTAACACAGCGGCGCGGCACTTGACATAAAAAACTACGAAATCCCTTTACGTTTAGTATAAGTCGGGGTTTAGAGGGATACAGTAGATCGGGGCTTAGTCAGGCCATTTGAAGAAGCAACAATGTAAGAATGAAAATGTTGAATTATTATTTTAACTGGTTATTTTTCGTTTTCAATGCTAAGTTCACAGTATTTAATTAAGAATTGAGAGAAGAGATTGGAACCCACGACCTTTAAAAACCAATGGTTTCCAATGTTATTTATATTGTAATGTTCGTACCAATAATAATAAATTGCAGCATTTAAAAAAGCGACTCTATCAAAAGCGTCCCTCAAACTCTTTTGATAGAGTCGCTTTTTTAAATACTGCAAAACATTATTTTGCAGATGTCTTTACTATCAAGTTAGATAATTATGTTGAGTAATAAGTTAGAATGGTTGAATCTAATTATTTTTTGTACATCCAAAGGTTGTCTGGAAGAGATCACTCTTTAATGTTTTATTTTTGGTGTACAATAAAGTGTATTTATCTTATCTTATTTGTCTTAATATTTATAATTATGAGTGCCAGTAGGTGTCTTAAATGTCTGAATACTATTTCAGTATTGTTGTTTAGTGTCTGGATCTTTCAACTAATAGATTATTCGCAATCACGTTCATAATAATAATGTTTATCTTTGTAGAGTTCAAATCAATCTGGCTGTCATGAGTTCCGAGAAATGATACCGCCACTACTGTGGTTGTACATTTCTAGCTAATGTAGTATTTATTCTTATGTTATCATCATCATCAGCTCATTTTATGTCCCCACTGTCGGGGCACGAACCTGCCCTGTGGATGGATAGGGGTCGGGATGAACGGGACATTGAACCACCACGCGGGCCCATTTGATGGCCCCGACTTGGTGGTTGTTAATGATTGCTAATGCAGCCGGGACCGACCGGGGCCTTTGCGAAAGTTGCTTAACCTCGATCAGCACTCACGAATCGGGCGCGTTAACCACTGCGCCATCGAGTTCCTCGCTTATTCGATCTTATTCTTTTGCATTCCTTTCATATTCTGACTAATTCCTGATAATGATATCACAATTAACTTAGCATAAGCAAAGAATTAAATATTTATAAAATACAGTGATAAAAAAAAATAAGCAAAGAAATTAAAAATAACTAAAAAAAAAAACACAATGAGCAAGCTGCTCGTGGAAATTTTTTCAAGTTCGCAACAAAATTTGCGTTAAAAATGATATAAACATTTTATAAATAACTAAGTAAAAAGTTAATACCCTATAACAGAGGCCATCATTGAAATCAGTTTATCATTACAATTGACGGATAATGGTTTAATAACCACGCTTGCCTAATGCGGGTCGGTGATCGCAAGCCCGGGCTGTTCATCGGAAATCCGAAACACGTTGCCCGATCAGGGGCCTTGACTTCGTGTGTGGTTTATGACGCCATCTTGTCGTTTCGTGCCGCCTATGAAAACAATATCGAAAGCTATAGCCTTTAGCTTTTGATATTGCTTTCATAGGCGGTGCGAGGTGGCAAGATGATGTCAAAAACTATACGCGTAGTTAAAGCGATCGATTAGGCGGTCGGAGGGCTGGTCCCACCGAGGCGAGGTGCTTTTAAAAACGGAAAACAATTAATGTTATAGAATATTTTTACTGTATTATTGTTCATAGAGTGAAAATGAATCAAGCAATGCACACATAGACAACACATACCTAGACTCGAAATCTTACTACAGCTGCGACTGACTGGTTCGAGATGGTCCAAGAAATAACAAATAATAATAATAATAATAGAAATAATTGCGCCTGCGACAATATACACCGCAAATTAACAGTTAACCTATCTTTAAAAAATATTGATTTTAGTTATCAAAATATGCAAAAAAATCCTGATAACTTATCAAATATAGTTAGCAAGTTAATGCCCGATGTCTCGAGGTTCAATTCGCAGATCAGAAGAGTGTGTTCCGGATTTTTCGATACATGCTCGGGCATCAAAAACTTTGGTTTCAATGGACGATTGAATGATTGCTTAGCAGTGGGATAGTGTACAGGCTAATCACTGCACCTTTTACAGAACATGGCACCTTTACTTTAAAATTTAGAGAAAATCTGTCAACAGATGACCTTAGAAAGGAAAGTAACACTTTCTGCTTATACCCCTAACCTGAGGAGCTTGATGGCGCAGAGGAGCTCGATGGCGCAGCGGTTAACGCGCCCGGTCTGCGAGTGCTGAGGTTAAGCAACTTTCGCAAAGGCCGGTCATCGGATGGGTGACCAAAAATGTATCATCTCGAGCTCCTCCGTGCTTCGAAAGGCACGTAAAGCCGTTGGTCCCGGCTGCATAAGCAGTCGTTGACAACTACCAATCCGTACTGGGCCTGCGTGGTAGTTAATGGCCAGTTCTCCCTGTCCATCCATAGGGAAGGCTCGTGCTCCAGCAGTGGGGACATAAAATGAGCTGATGATGATGATGATGATACCCCTAACAAAGAGGATAAATCTATACAGTTAAATCATTCTGGGTATGCTAGGAAGAAAATTAAATGTTCTATTTGCTCTCTTTCGATGTTTCACTTTGTTTTGTGATGGTAACTATTAAGTAATCTGTGATGATGGTAAGCATTTTAAACTGAAATATATCACCTAACGAAGATGATTGTCCCATTGAAAACGCAGATAAGATTCAATACAAAACGTATGACAATCACGACGAACTATTCACGGTTAGATATAAAGAACAATGTACACTTTCTACATGTAATGCCTTGTAATACGGAGTGACTGAACCTTTGTAGTTGCTGTAAATGGTCAATTAACGCGGTGATATGTAACATGTTTAGCCTAAAACTGTATTATGTTAAGTAAGATAAAGCTGGCTTGTGTAAATTACAAAGTAATAGAAAAAAAACGAGCGAGTCTTGCAGTAGTCGCATATGATGTGTAACATTTGACATCTCACCTTAGTATATGCAATTTTAACATTATACTTATTCTGAAAAAAATGGGTCAGGTATTACATAATTTTACAAAAACACAAATGTTGAAAAAATTTCCACGAGCAGGGTTTGAACCTGCACCCTTCTGACATACCGGGTCAGGTGCTCTTCCAATTGAGCTATCGTGGTTCCAACCAGCCCGCCGAAATTATTCAACACTATTTACTTTTTACTTTGAAAGCCAAAGGCGCCCATTCAATGTTAACAACTACCGTCATTAACATCCGATCATAATATTTTTACAAATACTAAAGATCAGTTAAGAAGTAGGCAAGCTATTTATAAATGTTTTTAAATAATTTTTAACGCAAATTTTGTTGCGAACAAATTACAAAAACACAAATGTTGAAAAAATGTTAATGACGGTCGTTGTGGAGATCCTTGGGGGAGGCCTTTGTCCAGCAGTGGACGTCTTTTGGCTGAGATGATGATGATGATGATGATGATGGTAGTTGTTAACATTGAATGGGCGCCTTTGGCTTTCAAAGTAAAAAGTAAATAGTGTTGAATAATTTCGGCGGGCTGGTTGGAACCACGATAGCTCAATTGGAAGAGCACCTGACCCGGTATGTCAAAAGGGTGCAGGTTCAAACCCTGCTCGTGGAAATTTTTTCAACATTTGTGTTTTTGTAATTTGTTCGCAACAAAATTTGCGTTGAAAATGATTTAAAAACATTTACATAATTTTATAACTGTCGACCTTAGTGTTTCCTCTTAAAGTAAAACTTAAACCCGTTTTAAGATAAAATTTTACTAGAAAAGGTCATTCAATCAACCCCCGGGACTGGGGTCTTGGTAGCTCAGCGGTCAGAGCATAAGGCCTGTTATCTAAAAGGAGTTCGATTTCCATTCGAGCTTCCTGACACTGGATGACTTTTTCTAATAAAATCTTATTTTATAACTAATAATAGGTCCTTACCTATGAAATTGAAGTTTTTTTCTCACTTATTAATAGGTGTATTACTTCTAAAAGTCAATACCGGTTGTTAATATTATTATACACCTTTAATTAGGACTATGTTACTTAGGCTTCAGTAATAGCAATGATTATTAATTTTGTGTCTTTATCGCCCAATCTTTTTTTTAAATTGACTAACTTTTTAGTTCGCGAAATTGTCCTTTTGTTTTATTGTTGCTTTGGAAGGACTTCATTTTTTTTCTTTTTAATGTCTGCTATATTTAGCTAGTGAAACAAACACATACAATTTTTATAGTGTTAAAATAAATAGATGCTAAGAAAATTCAAAAAATGTTAGGATGAAAAATAAAATTTTATAAAAAATCTTCATACGAAACTCTATTTTCATAGGTAAGGACCTAATATAACATTGTAAATGCAAAATTCAAAATAATAAAAATGTTAAACCGGTTTAATTTGTAAAAAAAGCCTATGAAAGCCAACGGTATATTCCTTTAAAAAGAACTGTGCACCAAACAGCGGACATTATTCACCACTGTTAGGTTGGGATTCGAACTTGGGTCCACTCGATGAGTCACATGTAGTCTGACTACTTGGATTACAAAATTTAACAATAATTTACTTGCGAAATTTCGTTGATGTCTTTCCAATGAAGGTCATGGGGGTGATTTTTGAACCGGTGACTAATTCTCACGGTGTGATATCAATTACGAGTGCTCCTTTCTTACTTATTCAAGGTCACTGGTAACTTATTTTTGACACCGGATACTCTCGAACGACATGTTTTTTTTTAATATTTTACGGGTAAGCACAGTGCCTTGATCTCACCTGATGTAAAGTGATGATAAGGCCAATGATGGAAGCGCACTTCACCCGAGAACCTCAACTAGTGAGGCACTGGCTATCTTATCTCTGCTGCCGGAACACAACAATGCGAACATTGATGTTATGGCGACATATTTAGATGAGATGGTGGTAGCTAGCCAGGCGGACAAACAAGCCCTACCACCAACCAAACCGAGTACACCTATGTTACCTTACTGTACCTATATTATCTTACTTAATAAACTAAGTAATTGTATTTATTTTATTTTCAATTTTTCATTCACAATGCTTTAAATAGTTACAAGATAAAATTTTACCAGAAACAACCAACCAGCCTTAGGAACTCGAGTGGGATTCGAACCCACGACCTTTGGATAACCGATCCAATGCCTTAATTGTATTTAATGCAAAAAGTATTAAAATACTTCACAGTGTATTTCATGCCACTATTAATTTCAAGATTATCACTATCAGTGGGATTCAACAATCGTACTACAGAGTTAAAAATGTGTAAAGGACATTTCCTTAATGTTATGATACCTACTTATAAACAGATGAGTAAAAACAATTCCTGCTTGCTATTCTAACCGCGCGTGCAATATTACATGCGCAGTGTTATCATAGTATCTTTTGACCTGCCATCACTCGCGTCAAGACGTAGGTCCGACTAGCCGCGTGGAAGGCGAAATGGCAAGCGACAAGTTACCGCAAATATTTTCCTAAAATGACTACAGAAGAAACAGTGATTTTTGGTTAATAATCATTTGATATTTTGAGTGGTTACAGTGTGATTTTTTAAAGGAGAATATTTTCAATTTGTGTGAAAATGAAGACTTATTTAGTTTTGGTGTTGTGCGTGGTTTTGAGTTTTGCGAATGGTGAGTTGTTTTTTTACCATTTGTGCAAATATGAGTCATTTGGTCTGGTCTTTTAGTCTACTTTAAATAGAACTACAATACCTTTGTGTCTTCTATTAATCTGTTTTGTGTCTGTATTGTTTGAACAGATTTGCGCGGTCTTAGTTTTAAATATTTATTTATGAAACACACTCGATGGCGCAGTGGTTAGCGCTTTCGATTGCGGTTTTGTAAGTTCAGAAACAATCGGAATGCTGTGCTAAGAACAGACAAAAAAAATATTGAACTGAATTTATGCGATTTAAAGTCTACCATCAAAAGTATTATTTCAAATTTTAAAGTTATAGATCTTTTTGTTGAAAAAATATTGAACTGAGGTGGATATGAGAGGACAGGAGAAAGGATATTTTGATATTTTAACAAAAAAAAATTATGATAATAGTATTAGTTAATTAATGATAATTAACGTTTCTGAATGAACTTTTGTTATTTTTTGAAATTATGGTATTCTATGTAACAGCTATTTTGCGATAGAGCAAGTTAGCGTAGTGCGTACCCTGTGTGGTGCCGGGGATTAAGAATTGCACCACCCCATCTCTTCCCGTGGGTGTCGTAAAAGCCGACTAAGGGACCATTCCAGAGGATGGGCAGCAGCATCTCTCTGAGGTTACCCTCAACCTACTGCGATCGCCAACCCGCCTGCCAAGCGTGGCGATTACGGCAAATACCCCCTTGATGATTTGGGGGAGGCCTTTGTCCAGCAGTGGACGTTTTTTTTTTTTTTTGCTGAGAAGATGATGTTAGCGTAGTAAGCTAGTAGCTAGTAGGCTTCATTAATTTGTATTTATGAGAACTTTACACCTAGATGAGACATAAAGTCTCATAAATTAAATTGAATAAACTTTCTAGGTCTCTGTTTTCAAAAAGCATACAAAGCTTCATTAAAATGATTTTATTGGTTTAATAAAAAATACCTAAATAACTGTAAACTGTGAGTTTTTTTGAGTTGAGTTTATTTATCTCATATTTATTTATTTGAGTTTTAGTTTATATATTTCAGTGTCAAATTAGTCATCGGTAACTTTCCAAACAAGTGCTCACGGATACTAGTTAGTAATTATTATAATAATAGGTATATAATAATATAGTTTCGTCAAGTATTACGACGAAAATATTTCTCGTTCATTACGACAGGCAAGGACTAGGTACTTACCTAATATAAATAATTTAACATTTTAAACATAATTTGCATTGAATCATAAGAATAGTAACATAAATGGCCATGGACGTTACGTTGTTGCATGTGAAAAATATATGAATATTCATACCTAGGTAATATAAGAGTAAGCTGTAAGTAAGTATGTCTTGAGAATTAAAGCAATAATCTATGCAGATTTTTGGTACCGGTATAACACCAAATATGACAGACCTCATAAAAAGTATACTTATTTATTTATTTATTTACTATGGTATACACAACAGGATACATTGAAACTAAATTAAAACAGTAATAAAAATAAGGATGTGAGCAGGAATGCATCCCAAAAGCGTGACACAGCATTATAAAAATTACACGTTAAGAGCGTTTACGCCACACACTAGCGCCGCCAATAAAAAAAAAACATAACTAGTAATTAAAGATAGAAAATCAAATTATGCTTAACAAACTATCTGAATGAAGTAATTTAACATTTTTACGTCACCTAATGAACACCTGACATGTTATGGTTTAGTTAAATATGGCGTTATAGTTAAAAGTATTATTTTTAGATAAAACATATCTAAAACGTTTATTTTTTCATTAGTGGCGCTCGTGTGCGGCGTAAACGCTCTTAACATGCAATGATATCTAATTAACCAGATAAAAAGTTACAACATGAATTATTAAAAGCTACACATTTCTAGATATTATATATATTATATAAATAATTATTAAATAAGTTGGACGCTCAATCGATGATACGTTTGACTTGAGACTTGAACGAGACGTAATTTTGTGTGTAAATAAATCCAATCCTCTTTAAATGATAAAATAAGATAAGTTAGATGTTGCAAATAAACAGGCATTTATTTTTGCTGGAAATAAAACTTTGATTTGTATTATGGACGGATCGATTTGGGAATCGATTAATTCAATTTATTTAGTGGCATAATGTTCACTCACTCACTAATTGTTCTTTTTTTTTGGTACTTGTTTCGGGAAAACAACAGGGCTGGTTTATAGGTTATCGTGTGTTGATAATTAAATAGATTTTAAGCAGTAATAAGGGCATTTGGAGCCGTATTATTCAAATTAAGTGTATTGTGCAATCTGTGTCTTGTGTGTGTGTAAATCGTAAGCGAATCGCTTCGGGAGTACAATTCGCCATACCATGGTTGGATGTCGGCGTCTTCGCTGCTGGAGAAAACAGGTATTTCCTCGGGGGAAAGTGCACTTCGGGGTAGCCGTTGGGTGTGATTAGGGAACCCGAGAAGACCCGGACTCGGCTTCAGGCCCCATCAGACCATATGGATCCCGTTCTGGACGGCGGGAGCGGCATGGAACTGTGAGTGGATTTTGTGGATTTCAAGGTGTAACCTAATTTTAAACGGTAGCAGATAGTGTGAATAGTGGTTTCCGCAACATTAGACTTTGAAAATGTTGTTATCGTAGTGACAGAGCGAGCCCAATTTTCCAAAATAATAGTAGAATCTCATTGGAATTTTACTGGCTAGGAAGAACAATTAGTTGCTGACCTGACTTTTATTGATTAAAGGAAAAAAGTGTCATGCTGGTCTCTGTCGAACACTGATGCCACGAAGTACCCAATGACTTCTTGGCGGGAAAGTAAAGAGTCATGTCTGCGGTTTTGTTTTTTTCTAAAATTTGTGTTATGTTAAGTTAAGTGTTCGTGAGTGTGCATGAGTGTTGGCAAATGAAACAAAACAGTGCAACGTCACTTTTCAAATTCTCTCAAGAAGTCTCCGCGTGAGGACTTAGTAAAGCCCCACATCTTTACTAAGATACTCGAGGGGTTGGGGGGTATATCATTTCTAACTTCTCATTTATCATCATTACTGCAGGAAGAAGGAAATATTGTTTATTTATGTATTACATAAAGGAAAAATTACTTTGACACTGGCTAAATGTGCTAATCGCACGAAGCCATCAATCAAAGGAAAAAAAAAGTACCCAATGCTCGACGACATTGTTCCTGAACAATCTAGAAGAAATTTTCCGAAACTGAAGTTTTGAAGTTTTTTCTCGTAAGACCGCCCAATATGATAATTCTAGGGTCGGCTTACTAAAGCACATAAGTCACAAAAATCTTTTTATTTTTACTTTGCATAAGTCTTATTCATAGAACAATGCGTAGCCTGGCTTAATAACATAAGTCAAACAAAGCGTATGTCGCTTAAAAAATTGTTGTACTATTTCACCTTCCTATTTTAAGGACTTATCTTTTGATTCCTGTAAAGTTGCCATTTTTGACTTATGTGCTTTAGTCTGCCGGCCCTAGAATTATAAAATCGAATTGCACTCTACCGAACCACAACAAAACGGCTATAGGACAAAATAGTTCTATGAACTGTGCCCAAATGACGTTTTGTAGATTTTCAAGATTTCTATAGGAGTAAAATTTACATGCTCCTAGGATACTTACATGACCATATTTTGCTACTTGGGTTATACTTCCGTATTTACATAGCCGGAATAAACGGAATAAACAACAAGTTTAAAGCTTCTTGTCACGCGCCATTTCAAATATAACGTATGGTCTAGGTACCGTGAAGTGTTTATAAATAAAACCAGTTGACATCAATGACATCAGTATATACTAAGTATATTATCTATATAAGAATGAGAAGCTCGATAATCACTGGCTTTTCCTAAGGTTAGATCATCGTTATCAATCAACGAAGTCGGTCTATTAACTACAGTAGTTATTCATTATTATTTATAACGTCTTTATCCGTGCGGTGACGGAGAAAGAATACTATTCACCGCCCCTCTCCTCCGGTGGGTGTCGTAAGAGGCGACTAACGGATTTTCGAGCTTCCATATGCTTTACTGCGTGGTAGGGCTTGGCCCGTCTGGTTAGTGACCACCGTACGCATGGTGTAAAACCCGTCAAGTGACCGCTTGTCGGTCGCGTTTCAGGATCAGCCAGCGTATAACCAGAGCTCGAGTGGATGTTGCTGCGATGCATTTGGTCTATGGAGGCTTCCGTCAAACCAGTGCCAAGAGGACTTCGTTAACCCGCCGACCAGGGAGACCCGTAGAAACGGCTGTCCCGCTGGCCGCCCGTGGCACAGTACAGGGGCCCAAGCGAGCCTAACCAGCTCGTGAGGCTGCCTCACCATGCCACGCATAATCTCGGGGTGGCCCGTCGTGCCGGTTGGTGACCGGAAGGTGGGGTCCCGGCGGCCATTCCCGGGGGGGTTCGGGGGCCCTTCCGTTCGGCGGGTTAATGATACTCATCTGTAGGCTGCTCCCTGGTGAAACAGGCCGCCACACTTTAACCATTTGCATCGCGGTAGCATTCCCTCGTTTCACGCCTCCCTCCTTTTCTTCATCATGACAGCGCCAAACACTAAATCTGGTCTTACAGCGGTGCACACCCCCACCACAACCTTACCGTTTGAGGTCGAGTTCGCTAACATCCGCGGACTCCATGTAAACCTCAATGCCGTCCACCACCATCTTGAGACGGCGCGGCCAGCAATGTTGTTTTTGACGGAGACGCAAATAATCTGTCCGGCCGACACCAGCTACCTGCACTATCCGGGCTTTGTGCTTGAAGAGTCCTTCAAAGCCAAAGCCGGAGTTTGCTTGTTCGTTCGGACGGATGTTTGCTGTCGCCGTCTGCGCTGTCTGGAGGACCCTACCCCTTCCCTCTCTTCAAGGCACATCACTCGGCCTGCAGAGCAGTATAAACATGCTTGGTATGGAGATTCGCTGCGATCTGAACCAGAGGGACTATATTGAAACCGTGATAAAAACTGCGTCACGTAAACTCGGTGTCCTGAACAGGGTGCGGCGATTCTTCACGCCGGATCAGTTGTGCCTTTTGTACAAGACACAGGTGCGATCTTGCGTGGAATATTGCTCGCACCTCTGGGACGGTTCCGCAAAGTACCTTCTCGATTCCTTGGACAGATTGCAGCGGCGCGCTATACGCATTATCGGCAGTGCAGAGGTCACTAATGCTCTCGAGCCCCTGCAATTGCGTAGAGATATAGCGTCACTCAGCGTCTTCTACCGCTTATACCACGGCGAGTGCTCTGAAGAGCTTTTTGACCTCATCCCACCTTCTCCCTTTCTCCATAGGAGTACGCGTGCTGCTCTCCGGAGTCACCGCTGTACTGTCTCGAACATTCCATCGCGCACAAAGAAATTTGGTGACTCGTTTTTCTGTCGCACTTCCAAAAGATGGAATAGTCTACCAGCGCACGTTTTCCCTCCTTCCTATGACATGGGGTCCTTCAAACGAGGCGTGAAGAGGCACCTTGTGGGCCGGCAGGGTGAGGGTGACTGATGCTGCGTTGTTTTCTCGCTGCACCAGTTGTCCTTACGTCTGGACTCCATTTCCACTTAACATCAGGTGGAGTGGAGTCATTTGCTGAGCTATGTATAAAAAAATAAAAAAAATAAAAATAACAAGAAATATGAAGTACCTATTTCTTGGCATTACGCATTTGAAATTTCACAATACAGACACTAGAAGCAACATAATTAGCATTAAATACTTAATTGAGAAAAAACCAAAGAGCAAAAACCGAAAATTACATAGGTACGCTGTGCGAGGCTAAACAGATTTAAACTCGGCAATATTATATAGGTATTTATGGAAACTATTGCATTTTATACTAATGTAATAAATAAGTTTTGGTATTATGAATAATATCTAACTGTCTCTGTGGTCTGGTTAGACCACACAGTTTAGACCCATCAGGGTTCCCAGGGGGTACATGTTTGTTCTTGGTTTGGTTAATTATAGAAGGGCTTATTTTCTGTCCGCCTGGCTACCACCTAGCTACCATGTTATCTAAATCATCATCATCATCATCATTTTCTTATGAACCCACTGGGGCACGAGTCTTCCTGGATGGATAGGGAGAACGGGCCATAAACCACCACGCGGGCCTAGTGCGGATTGGTGCTTGTTAACGACTGCTAATGCAGCCTTGACCAACGGCTTTACGTGCCTTCCGAAGCACAGATGAGCAGATGATAATTTTTTTGTCATTCATCCAATGACCGGCCGTTGCAAAAGTAGCTAACCTCAGTACTCGCAGACCGGTCGCGTTAACCACTGCGGCATAGAGCTGTTCTATATCCTCTCTGTATGTCTAGCAAAACTAATGACAGCACCTAGCAAATTTACTCTAGTTTGTCTATAGCTAAACTTCTTCATACAAAAGTAGCCTCTAAATCAACTTCATTTAAGTTTTAAGTCGCGTGGGGAGCGCGCTCGAATTCGAGCGCTTAGGGATCAACCGAATATTGCCGGGCTCGAATTCGTGCTTCCAGGGATTGAGAGGTCTTATTTAAATATGTTGCCATAACATCAATGTACCTAAGTATCAATGTGGTGTTCCGACACTAAGATATAAGAATAGCCACATAGCCAGTGAGTTCTTCAGAAGAAACATTCCAGGCAAAGTGCGCGAAGTTCTACCTTCGGCCTTATTAATCAAGAGATGCTTTACCTTTAGAGGACCTTTAAAGGTCCTTATACCCATAGGAATAAAAAAACCGGCCAAGTGCGTGTCGGGCCACGCGCAGTGTAGGGTTCTGTAGCCTATCTCAATAATGCGGATACTACCGGTTACTACACACCTGACAACGTTATTTAAGTAGTTCCCAATGAGGAATTTGTACTGCGCCAAGTACATTTTAGAAGTTGGTCGACTGTTACTCGTAAACTTGTAAAGCCTACTTAGCTGTGATAGTTTTCCTTTTAACTTCGTCATATATACAAGTACCGTGAATTTTTTCACGTATCCAAAAACAACCATTTGGCTGGCAGCGGGGGGAGACACTTGACTCTAACAAAATTTTGCAATTTAAAGCTTAATAGTTCACAAAGGGATGCTTCAATCAAAAAACTGTTTCCACAAACTCGCAATATTTTTGAAATTGCTATCTAATGCCACCCCACACTATGGGTAAACAAGAAAAAAAATGCATCCCCACTTCACGTGTAGGGGAGGTAATCTAAAAAAAATATTTTTCAAAATTTTACTTCACTTGCTTGCTTCACTGGCGTGCACGCCGGACTTTGGGCGGTGCCAACTCTGAGGTCCCGGGTTCGATTCCCGGTCGGGTCAATGTCGAAAACGAACTTTTCGATATTGTGTCGGGTCTGGGTGGTTGTGGTACCGTCGTTGTTTCTGATTTCCATGAAACGAGTGCTTTAGTTACTTACCTTGGGATCAGAATAATGTACCTATGTGATATACTTTTTTATAATTTTATAATACAGCTTTCTAGTACTAAGAGTATGAACTAGGCTGGGGACAGACAGACAGACAGACAGAGGACATGGCGAAACTATAAGGGTTCCTTAATGACTATGGAACCCTAAAAACTGCAGCAAATAGCGCAGTAGCACTAGTGCTCGACATAGTAGGCAACCCAGCTACTGTGTACAATACTTATACCAGTTTTCGATGTCGAAAAATAAAATATAATTTATTATATTGAAATACTGAATGGCAGTTAAAAAGCTGGTTGTCTTTAGTTGTTGCTAAAGTCAAAACCAGCCGCTGACTCCCATATTTAGGGTTCTGTACCACAAAGGGTAAGACGGGACCTTATTACTAAGACTCCGCTATCCGTCCGTCCGTCTGTCACCAGGCTGTATCTCATGAACCGTGATAGTTAGACAGTTGAAATTATCACAGATGATGTATTTCTGTTGCCGCTATAACAACAAATACTAAAAACAGAATAAAATAAATATTTAAGGAGGCTCCCATACAACAAACTTGATTTTTTTGCTTGTTTTTATATAGATAATGATACGGAATCCTTCGTGCGCGAGACCGACTCGCACTTGGCCGGTTTTTATTAATTATATATAATAATTATAGGTTGAGCACTGGATCCTCACAAATACTGGTGCCACTCTGCCGTGTCATAGGATCTAACCTCAGTTACTTATCTCGAAAAATACAGATTTTGGTAAAATTACTTTTAACCTTTTCACCGCCCAACTATCCTGCACGCGATGTCCCGCTGTACGCCATCGTATAAATGTATTTTAATAAAGTAGGTACAAAGAAGAACTTCTATAGAAGTGCTGGCGTGGGCGGCACGAAAATCTCGAACTTCTATAGAAGTTGTTGGCGGTAAAAATGTTAAATAAATTTTACAATAAGTCTCATATCAAAGTAAATAACAGTACTTAGTACTGATAAAATGAGTATGATGGTGTGATGATTAGTTAGATTCTCCAAAGCGTTAACAATAACTAAAGCAAAGTGCTCCAAGATACAAACGAAAAAAAGTAACGTCTTCTAAAATAAGTACCTAAGCAGAAAAATATTTTTGTACACCAGTAGTTATTTATTACTTCGCGTAACTACTTATTTAATTATAGTCATTACAGTCATTGGAATTGTTAAAAAAAGGGTACTTATGTTTCTGATTTCCTCTTCACGAAATAGTTTTTTTCCAAATCAGGTGAGGAAAAATTTAAGTACTATATAATTTTTCCTTATCTACTTCTTAAGAATCGCTTTGTTGTTTTTTTCCTTTCATTATGATCATTGCGGAATAAAGAAAAGTGTCAGATTAAGCACTTGTTTTATTAGTTAAATATTAGTTACTCGTGCTCTGTGGAAATTAAAAAAAAGCTTTATCCCTTGCCCATATGAGAACCTAATGTGCTATTATAACCTCTCAGCTATAGCACCAAGGCTTTGGGCTGGGCATTGATAAGTCAGCCAGTGCACTCACTGACTCACTCACAGTGAGTCAGGCCCTTTCTTATTATGGTTGTCTTGCTTGTTTAGGGCATGTGGAGAGGAAATGTAGTCAAAGCAGCACAGTCTACTGTGCGCCTGCAAATCTCTGGCTAGGAAAATAATGGGACTCCTGGAATCGGCCTATCCGAAACCAGAAAACTTCAGGCTCTTCGCTCTCAAAGACGTTGCCAAACTCATGGCATCTAACTTTACAGACGAAGAGTGAAAATAATTGGGCTACTGGGAGTGGGAAACCTCAGCGGGCCCCACTAAGATATAAGATAACCTTTCAGTTGCCAGGGTACAAAAACTAGGTACTGATTGCTACGTGCCCGTAGATGGCAGAATATATGTGTTCTGTGGGGCAGAAGCGGTAGTGTGTCTCTCCCTTGAAACGTACGTAAAAAAATTATGTCTATCTCTTTTATCTCTCTGCTACCGGTTAAAAGATGAAAAAAGACAGCTGAATTCGCCTCGAACACTTCAATTTGTTCATTCAAAAAGCCTTGTTAGACAACAAAAGTCAGTGTTTTCGCGGGGGGAAACTCAAGTGTTTTTGTAAAAAAACATGAGCCCTAATGAGTAGTCGCGGATGTGTAACATTACTAACATTTGACATTTCACCTTTTGAAATCAATATTACAATAGAAAATAGAATATTGAATTAAAATGACGTAAAATATATTTTTTCTCTTTTTTTTTGATGTGTATAATCTTTCCGCTCTCCTTCTATATATACAATTTGTGGAAGTGATTTCGTAGAAAAGGGACGGAAGTAGGATCGTAACAGTGATCCGTAACAGTGAGATCGGCTCGCTTTCTACGAGTATAATACTTAAAATAATTTGTGGGAGTGATTTCGTAGAAATGTGATCGTAAAAGTGTGATACTCCCTTTTTTATATTGTAATATAGATTTCAACCATTTCGTGTTTTGAACTATATTAATAAATATTTACAGATGATATGGCTTAATAACTAAAGTGCAGATCATTGATTTTTGTATTCATTTATATTTGTTTGTTATCATTGTCATAGTTGAGTGGACACCTAGATAGGTGTCAGTAGTGTAGTGTGACCATGAGAGAGTGCTTTGAGTTTCTTCATTTTGGGTGGGAGTTTCAACTTAAAATATTTATTATTATTATTATTTTAATTTTTTTTAAATATGATTTAAAATGTAACTAAAAATATTCCTTTGCGATATAAGCACATAGGCATGCTTCATTGCTGCGAAGATAAATTTCGAAGTACTTAAGTTGTTTGAAAGGTTATTTCCATACTATGTTTCTCTTTTACGCAACGATAAAAAGAAATTATTATTGCTTGGCTCACTGATCAGAGTGCATAATGCGAGTTTAAATTACTATTCAAAATTTGATCACATTGATGAAACGAGAATTTGTATGAAAAAAATTTAGTTCTCTTCGTGTGTCATATGGTAACAAAATTAATAAGTAGGTATTATAACTTTTTAAATACGAATCGTATCGAAGTGATATAAAAACAATAAATTGGTATTGCAATATTGAGATATTTATTTAAATTTGTAAGTTTTTCTAGGACAATACTAGTACTAATTTACTTCACTTCAAAGTCCTGATTTTTATGAATTTAGTAAGGGTTACCCTATTCAACAGAAGAGTGAGTAATTGCTTGTTTCGACTAACAGACTTCTCCAGTTATATCTACAGCTTCATAACTGTAAAGGCGTATCTCCTGCGCCTAAAAATAACAAACAAACTAACAAAACATGTTATCAAAACATGTTAGTAAAACATTGCAGGAGACTGCAGTCTCCTGCGACTTATAAACACGAACATCTAACAAACATCTACCTACTCGACAAAATGACTGAAATCAGGAAATACGAAATGCATATCCTCAATGTTCGCAAGCAACGATGAAATGAAATTACCCCTCCCCCCGCAGGCGAACACGGGGATGTTTTCCGTCCGCCTCGGATGTTTACTTGTTTGAGCTAACAAAACAATTAATTTAATACGAAGCGTTTGCGCCCCGTACCATAAGAAAAACTGTTTTTTCCTTCAAATTAAAATTACAAATTATTTAAAAAAAATGAACTAGCATATTGAAGTGTGTGTTAAGACTAATCTACTAACAAAATTTACATGCTTGAATCAGTCTGGTTTGCCTGTAAAATTCAAATCTATGTTTTAAAAGTGGTTACTATAATAATTTTTTCTCTGTTATAAAAGTTGACAAATCGTGTTTCTGCAACTAGCAAAATGAAGTCAATTAAATGAAAAATCATGTCATCAAATATCACTTTCATATGTTTTGTAATTGTTGGGAAAAATCAAGATCCCGCAACGTAAATTTCCAATGCGTCGCCTTCGCGGCTGCATTAGCAGTCGTTACCAATCCGCACTGGGCCCACGTGGTGGTTTATGGTCCGTTCTTCCTAGGGAAGGATCGTGCCCCAGCAGTGGGAACATAAAAAGAGCTGGTAACGGTGATGCTCTACAACTCTTTATTTAAAATACAGCCTGGTTATATTAAAACGAGAAATCTGTTGTCTCTTCTTTTAGTGACCGTTTCCCTATTACTCAAAGTTTTTTCCAACGAGGTCTGAGGAAGCAACTTGCTGTTAACTGTTACGACAGTAACAGCAAGTTGTATATCTATATAATATATCTTATTTTTGATGTAACACTGGCCAACTAGGTATAATTCTTTTCCGTAATTCAGACGCTACTTTGTCGCGATTTAGATTGAAGATTATAAATGGCAACGCCTGCGCCGGCACAGTTGATTGGATAATTTGCGAGTGCCACACGATCTGTCCGCGAAACGTCTGCCATCAGTAAATTAAGCATTCCAACGAAATAAGTAAAGTTGAATAGCATGTGTTAGAAATGGACTGGAGAGACACCAAGTAAATGAGATAGTATGCGTAAATAAAAAAATCACATTTCAGAATCAGAAGAGAATTTGTCTGAATTCAGGATTATAGTTGGTGGGAAGGTCTTTGCCTTGAAAATTATGCCTAATAATAATAGTATAAGAGGGGGCTCGAAGATGGCGTTCTGTGGCAGTAGCCAAAGTAACATTAAGAAAACGATAGCGAAGTTCGAAAATAATAAAATGTATGGGATTGACATAAGATTGACCACGTGATTTAGCGCGCCGGCTTATGTCAATCCCATACATTTTATTCTTTTCGAACTTCGCTATCGTTTTCTTAATGTTACTTTGGCTAAGCCAACTGGTTAACGCGCCGCCGGTTTGCGATTGCTCATCGGATGAGCACGGTAGTACTATTAGTTATTCTGTGGTATAATGCAACGTGTAACAAAAAGGTGTGGTCAAATTGAAAAACTCCAAAGTGTATCCCATCTAGAACTTGTATGTGTTATTAAGACATAATTATTAACTTTAATTTGTCATGCTGTTGTTAATAAAATATTTATATAAGTGAAATGATGCGCGTCAGGCGCGCATACGCAAGCAGCAGTGGTCATAAATGTTAGTACACAGAGGTTACTAAGCCACTAGGGCTGCCTGTGACTTGTTCATTTTGATATGACGTCACAAATTCATAATAGAAATATTTAATTAAAAATGGCATAACAAATTAAAGTTAATAGTTATGTCTTAGTAACTCTGCATACAAGATTTAGATCGGATACACTTTGGATCTTTTCATTTTGACCACACCTTTCTGTTACACCTTGTTTAATGCAACGTCATATAATGACTCATAAAGATAATATTGTTTTATTATAAATTGATATTCTAGTTAAGATAAACGTAACATTAAACACTTGACCGTTATTTGAAACTTTATTGTATGAGAGATAGGCCCCTATCTGTTTCCTGGCTTTTTGCCTCTCTATCTACCACATAGCCCTCTCTCGCTCGCACATCTGACGTCACTCAACGGCTCCCACCAGGCAGGCATGCCATGGGCATTGCTAGTTTGCCTCATTGGCGTCTTCATTCCTGCAGCGCACGGACGTGCCTTACAATGAAATGTGCATAATTTTCCTTTACAAGAAGTTAATAATTTTTGATACCCTAGCCTCTCTTTACACTATTATAGAATACTAAATTCTATTTGTAACGTAAATGTTTCTTTTAAATTAATTTAAATTTTGAATACTATTATTACACTCGCCTTTTAAAACACGGTGAAACAGTTTTAAAAATATATGTTCTTTTGTAATAAGTGATTAACCACTCAGTAGTTCTCAAACCAGACACAATAGAAATTCAATTGTTCTATGGCACTGTGGTTACCCTTGGGCGTCCAAGTATAAACGATGAATCAATAGACGTTAACGTTAGTAAAGAGTATTTTATAATATGAAAAATGCAATGACACTATTAAAATTGTATTAATTTTGATAACGGCTATATGCTTGCAAACATAATTTTACTTTCGGCTTCACTGATTTAGATGTTAATGATGAACTAATAACGACTTAGTTTTTTTAGACAAAGCTGCCGCTTAAACCTTAGTGTGTTCAAACAACGCTAAGTTTTACAAAGTTTTATGTATTATTGCTGGAGGGCCGAAATAATTCAAATGAGGAGAGATGCCATTACTATTTTCATACGAGATCCATTAATTAAGGTCGCCTTAAGAATAATTCCACCATCCTCCTAGCATTTATTTAATTCAGAGGCATTGACTACCCTCTTTGAAAAATCAGGCGGAGTGCGAAAGGCTTTTATATTGCCTTTAAATAAAACTGGCACAAAGGCTACAGTATCACAAGCTAGCCCAAATAAACCTTTTAACCACCCCTCGCAGGGGAAGGTGTTTTATTAAGCATCCTCGCAGGGTGCTCTCATGGATGTTTTGCTGCGCAAATTTCCTATGCAAATCAACCCTCGCAAGGTTGTTATCACTCTCGCTCCTAGCAGGGGCAGATATCTCATATGAGCTCTCGCAGGATAGCTCTCAAGGATTGTGACGAAAATTTGCCATAAATCAAGCATCATGGGGTTGTTATCTCTCTCGTCTCTCGCAGATGCAGATGTTTCACAGGTGCGGATGTTTCACTATGAGCCCTCGCAGGGTGGCACTCATGGCTGTTAAAATGCATAGTTCCCATTGAAATCAACTCTCGCGGGGTTGTTAACACTCTCGTCCGTAGGGACAGATTTTTCATTTTTTAATTTCCTTGTGAGGGTGGAGCCGCTGGAGTCGCGACACAATGTCAGCTTTAAGGCATTTGTGGCGCGAGTCCCGACAACCAAGCTGGTCGATACCTTTATGAGGGAAGACTTCTGGCCGAAGGGAGTGGTGTACCGGCGTTTTCGCGGAAGATTACCCGTCAACACCACCGGAACAGCACAAGCTAGTGCTTAATATACTAACATAGTTATAAGTTATATATCTACTAACAAAAATTGTTTTATATTTTATGTATGTTAGTCTGTAAAGTATTTATTATATGGGCCCCTTTGTGTTTTTACCATCTTGTACATTGTGTGTTGCCTGAAATAAATGATTTATTATTATTATTATTATAATTATTATCTCTCTATTTATTTTTTTACATATTAATTTACATTTTTAAATATTTTCTAAAAAACAAAATAAACATTTAAAAATATAAAAAATAGGGGTCCACCGGCATCGGGACCAGGGTCCAAACTACCGGTGATTAGGGCTCCAGAGACAGGAACCTCCTCACAATGCGTGCCGTATCGAGGAGAACTGCCTTCTGAATCAGGCCCTTGATCCAGCCGCCTAACGAGAGCCTCATGAGATGTTGATCGAGGCTCTTGGCCATCAGGCCGTTGGCCGTAACAACAATCGGCACGATGACAGCCGAGTCCACATTCCACATGTCGACAACCTCATGTGCTAAGTCGAGATATTTGATTTGTTTCTCTTTCTCAGCTTTCACGAGGTTCTCGTCATGGGGAATGGTGATATCGACAATCATCGTGCGGCGCGCTAATCGATCTATCACCACAATGTCTGGCTTATTAGCTACAATAGTCATAATAATAATAATAATATGTTTTATTGCTTTTATATTAAAATATTGTAAAAATCTAGTTTTAAGGAAAAAAATGAATAAAGAGTATAATAATAATAATAATAATATTATTATTATAATCATTATTATTATTATTATTATTATTATTTAAGCCCTCATAGTGTAGCACTCATAGATGTTGTGACGCACATTTCCCAGTCAAATCAACACTCATGGGGTTGTTAACTTTTTCGTCTCTCTTAGGGACAGATGTTTCATTACTGAATAGAATATCAATAAAATAGAATAGAATAGAAAATCAATTTATTTTTCTCATGACAAATAGAAAGATTTAAAAACTTAAACCTATTACAAACATAATTATCTATGGGAAACAATACTCAAAAGTATAATTGTGTACATAGATATAATGCACAAAAATTAAAAAAAAGAGATTTCTTTTTTTTTAATGATGATAATTAGTAATATGTAAGGTTATGGTATTGTAAATACTGTTTTAAGTCGTTATGTTATTATGCGTTATGTTGTGATGCACATTTCCCATGCAAATCAACCCTCATCATCATCATCATCATCAGCCTATAAACGTCCCACTGCTGGGCACAGGCCTCCCACGTGGACAACAGCACTTGGGGATATTGGGCCATAACCCACCACGCTGGCCCAATGCGGGTTGGTGGTTAATCAACCCTCGGGGGGTTGTTTTCATTCTCGTCCCTCGCACGGGCACAGAACTTTAACTACTGACTTTTGTAGGTACTGTCTACTTAAAACTTAAAAGTTAAGGCGCAAAACGAGGAAGTCAGAATAATAAAACCCAAGATCATAATAGAAGAAGCGGTTTGGCTTCTCGACCCAAAACAATTCTCATGGAAAGAAGCTTAAGTTTTGTCATACAGACATTCAAGGCGGACCGGATGTCAGCCCTAGATTATATTCTGAATCTAAATCAAGGGTACCGTATACCTTTTTATCTAGAAACCACCTTTAGTCTTTTCTCTAGTAATAACGAAGTTTAGTGTCTCAGACAATCGGTTTGGCATTTTTGTCACCGATACAAAGCACTCTTTACTGTCTCAAATGCAGAGCCGATCGAATTAGCACTGAGTACAAGAAAGCTTGAAAAATGATCCTTGTCCCGAAAAGACACGTGTTTCCTCGGCCTATATTCAACCTGTCGAAATTACTATATGAACTTGTCCTAACAGACAAAATTCGTCTTATTAATGTTAACCTTGTGTTCGATGTTTTACAACCACAAGATTGGATGTGTAAAATAGATTTGAAGCGCATAAGTTTCTTTAATTGATTTACAAAGATAATTGGTTTCAAATTACTTGATCTCATTTAATCTTAGCACGGTCTTTAAAATATTTGCCTCACTCACCAAATAGGTAGCGCAAAATCAAAGTAAGAGCAGAGCAAGTAAGAGCAGAAAGGAAAGTGCACTTCAAATTTCATTTTCAGAAATTTCATAAATTTGGCTGTGTTGAACAATCAATTACTTAGTACTTGTGGAATCTGTAGAGCCTTTATGGTCTACTGAAGTTTCAAGCTTTGTAGTCCTTTAGGAGAGACTGTCGCTATCGAGGTCTTCTTGACTTTCTAAAGCCGTGTATCAACATCTGACCATCTGATGATCAGCTCATTTTATGTACCCACTGCTGGGGCACGAGCCTTCTCTATGGAGAACGGGTCACCCATCCGGTGATCGGCCTTTGCGAAAGTTGCTTAACCTCAACACTCACAGACCGAGCGTGTTAACCACTGCGCCATCGAGCTTTTCAGCAGTGTATAAAGATGCCGAATGTCAAACGCAAAGACACAACTAGTCTGTTAGTGCTAAATTCGAAACGAAGGCGAAATCAAATCCATAGCTCCTATGAACATTTACACAATAAATTCTTCAGCTGTAGTAATCTGTTCTATATCAGCGTGTCACATACCGGACAAATACATCGGCCACGAGATAATCTATCTCAGTTCCGATTACCACCAGAATAATGGCATCGCCTATACCTGCTTGCATAAAAATTCTGTCCTACAAGATTGGGGTTACGATTATTTTATCTTTTTGTATCAAAGAGTGCTTCATGTAATTGCTAATTACGTATATTATAATCAAAACGTTGTTCATGCAACGATGACACCTTTTTTCTTTCAATCAAAGTCTACACTCTTGAGTTACGGATATGTGGACGTGCAGTCATCGTGGCGTACATCCATTCGCAAAACGTGCAAGCTGCGAAAGCGCATTCCTCTTTGTTCTAGTGGGTCAGTTCTAGCCATATTTTTCCTTAGCTGATTTAGACCTTACTGATAAGCTTTCATACAAAACGATTTTGTTACATAAATTCGTGGTGTACACGTACAAGTTATGTTACGTTATGTAAAACAGTGCTTTCTGTTATCTAAGCTCACATGTGATGACATTATTTTAAAACAATTTCTTTAAAGGAACAAGTAAAATAGTAACTCATAAAATCACTATTTGGTATATGATGCCCTTAAGTTTGTATCCATAAAGAGAGCTCGTGCCCCAGCAGTTCTTTAATGAAAAAGTATTTTTTTACTTATTTACTCAATTAATTCCAGCTCTCTATTCGGACGAGGAGTCAGATCTACAAGAGTCATGCTGTACTCATGGTCAGACTTATGCGATAGGCGCGTCCTCTGTCGACGCGTGCGCAACTGCGGGCACCCCTGAAGACATCGAGCCTGAACAAGTTGACAAGTGCAAGACGGCCTCGTCGGGCTGCTGTCGAGATTACTTCAAGTAAGTACCTAAATTAGCCCAGCAAAAGTATTTCACTTCTAAGCTTCCAAGTTCAATAGGCACACCCTACTACACACTACTTTAAAGTTTATACTGACACCCCCCACCAACCTCACGGTTATAAAGTTAGGAGTCAGACATCCTTATGCAAGCACAAGGGACCATCTACGTCAGGTCATAACGCCAGATCAGAACACGCCGGTTACGCATCCTTCATCCGGTACTTTTAAGACTAGTGTCTCGATCCAGTTGCCCCGTGGACACGTATAGTCCACTACTTAATATCCAGATAGGTTACCGGAGCTATAAGCTCGCTCACTTCAATAGGCACAATGTCACTCGTAGAACCGGTCTACGCCCCAGTAGTATATATGTTTGTACTCGGTTTGGTTGGTGTTAGGGCTTGTTGTAAGTCCGCCTGGCTAGCTACCAGCATCTGATCTAAATCTGTCGCCTAACAGAGTTATTGTGATCCGACAGTTAGAGATAAGATAAGATAAGATAGCCAGTTCCTCAGTAGTTGAAGATTTCGGGTGAAGTACGCTCCACCTTCGCCCTTACCATCACTTAACATCATGTGAGATGACGGTCAAATGCTTACCCATAACACAGAAAAGAGATTATCCGTAACGCATAAAAGAAGTTATTGATATAATAACTGACCACGCTATCCTATTCTGAGTAACTGGCTAGTGGGTTTTTTTTTTTAGAGGGATTGCTGATTGCCTCAATCGGCATTTTCAGCGTCACCAGCGGGCTCTTTTGGGGGCGGCAAGGTACGTAAAGGGTACCTCAAGCCGTGTTGAAACTAATCACCTTCAGAGGTTTTCTAGAGGGAACGGCATCGCACACTTAAAAGTGCGCGTCCCCGTGCCCTACTAGATTCTCCGAAGGGTTCGGATCGGATCGGGGAGCGGATCCACCCGAGGGCGCCTCTAAAGGCACGAACCTCGGCTCGGGTAGACCGGGCCGTGGAGGAGGAGAGAAACGCCCAGGTACATGTCTGTACCTGGTATAGAGCGCGTGTGAACCGGTTCTACGTACCCTTGTTCTACGAGTACGGTGTCTTGGGCCTAAACTAGTATGCATGTCTAGTGTATTCTGTAAATGTGTGGTGGCATTTAGAGGATCGGGCGGGGGGGGGGGGCTAGTGGGTGTTAACGACGATGATACTTTAATAACATTACGAAAACATCACTTTTATATGTATGAATGTCACTTTTTTCAGGTATGAATCATTTTAATTTGCTTATGCGAAAGTTGCATCACAAATTCGCAGTCTGAAATTCTGAATGTGTTAGATCAGTTATTCTTGAACTAACTGGCTAGTTCAAGAATAACTGATCTAACACATTCTCAGCTCCTTCAACCGCTTCTGTGGTCTAGTGGTTAAGACCACCGGCTTAGACCCAGAGGTCCCGGGTTCGATTCCCAGCGGGTACTTCTTTGTGTCATCGGTTTGGTTGGTGGTAGGGCTTGTTTGTCCGCCTGGCTAGCTACCACCATCATATCTAAATATGGCGCCGTAACATCAATGTTTGTAGCATTGTTGTGTTCCGGCAGCTATAAGTATAGAGATAAGATAGCCAGTGCCTCACTAGTTGAGGATCCCGGGTGAAGTGCGCTCTCATCATTGGCCTTATCATCACTTAACATCAGGTGAAATCAAGGCACTGTGCTTACCCGTAAATATAAAAAAATGAACGCTGGTAAAACAGTGAGCACTTAAAATGCTTTATATTTTTAATAAAAATTCAGCAGTAAAGTGGAAAACTGTTTAAAAAAAATTTTATTTCGTTTCAGAGATAAAGATCTGTGCAGAAATGGAATCACGTATGCTGCAGACAAGCGATGTAGCGTTCCTAAAAGCGAGATTGGGAAGGTAAAAACAGTGCCTGGTATAATATTTATTTACCATTTAACTGAGTAAGAGTGGGTTTAAAAGCGTTTACGCCGCACACTAGCGCCGCCAATGAAAAAAAAACATATCTAGTAATTAGAGATAGAAAATCAAATAATTCTCAACAAACTATTTGAATGAAGTAATTTAGCATTTAATTATTAGTTAAAAGAGGTCGTTTTTAGCTGTAATGTCTTATTTAACTAAACCATAACATGTTAGATGTTCATTAGGTGACGTAAAAATGCTAAATTACTTCATTCAAATAGTTTGTTGAGCATAATTTGATTTTCTATCTCTAATTACTAGATATGTTTTTTTTTCTTTGGCGGCGCTAGTGTGCGGCGTAAACGCTCTTAATTCTGTCTCCCTAGATAGAATATAATTCATACGTACGGAACGGCCTGTTTATCTAGAATATCATATCAATATTCAAAAAAACTGTACTTCAGCACGGGCTAATATGACGATGATGATGATGTTTTCTCTTTTCTGCAGACGTGTTGCGAGGAATGTTCTTTTGGAAGACTGACAGGAGAGTCACAGGGGCGGGAGGCGTGCGGGGGGGCGGGGGACGATGACGTCAGCCCCAGTGCTGCGTTAAGGAGCTACGCCTACGTCACGTGTTGTGTTGTAAGTCCCGTAGATACAGTCAGCAATGCTATGCTAATTGGCTTGAGTTTTATTTTTTAAAGGAACCCCCTCAGAAACCTTATAAATCTGTTACACAGGAATTCTAAGTTTGATTCAATCTATTTCCTTACAAATACTATACTATACTATCTTACAAAGATTTTACAAGGTATAGTTTACTACTAGCGGAGTTTGCTGAACATCTTGGTACCTACCTACTTTGTTAATCAACTAGATTCGGCAGGAGCTTGGTAACTTCTCATCTCATCATCATCTCATCTCAGCCAAAAGACGTCCACTGCTGGACAAAGGCCTCCCCCAAGGATATGAGGGGTATTTGCCGTAATCGCCACGCTTGGCAGGCGGGTTGGTGATCGCAGTAGGTTGAGGATAACCTCAGAGAGATGCTGCTGCCCATCCTCTGGAATAGTCCCTTAGTCGGCTTTTACGACACCCACGGGAAGAGAGGGGGGTAACTTCTACCCAGCAAACATTTATGGTTTAAATTACGTGTTTTTACACCTATTTAAAGTTCTTATTTTAATGCGACCAAATTTAGTTACTTCAAATCTACCTCGAATCTACGTCGAATCCACATAAATGGGGAAAATTGGCACGTGCCGGCTACCTCGAATCGACGTCGCTCTAGAAATTTCAACCTTTAGGTCGCAAGACAAGTAGCCGATGTGACGTCGATTCGACGTTGTTACGACGTGTCCTTGTGTTGTAATTACTTGTTTGGTCATTGCGACCACAACATGACGTTGATTAGACGTAAATATTTCTTAGAAATGACTTATTGAGGTATAATTTAACCTATCATTTACTATATCTATAAACATGGACATGATTTTAGCAATGGCGACTAACTTCATTCAATTTTACTATTACTTTTATAACAATAATTATTAATTACTGGGGAACCTAGAGCTAAAATGGTATGCGAAGAAAATTTCACTGTATTATATGATAGTGGTGCTTCGAAAAATATCAACGGGCCTACAATATAATAAAGTATTAGCTGTTTTAAATTTTTAATTTACTATGCAAAGTTTGTCGCATTTGTTTAATATTATATTTTTTAGGTAAATTATTTATAAGTATGATATATTTTAACACTAATATATTTTATTTTTATTAATTTTACATTTTTAATCAAGAAAATAAGGGAATACTTATTATTATTATATTCGATGAACTTTTTTGAATCATACAAAATGGCGTTTTCAAATTTCTCCACTCTCACGTCAAAACTACCTACTTAAAATTCGACCTATAAGTATTTAGTGATATTGTTAGGTTGCTTTAACTTCGAATAAAGTCAATGCTACCTACCAACATCATAATTACTACAAAGTTGGGGACCTGTTTGGTCAAAATTACCTAATTATGTGCAATAGAATCAAAATAAGTCGCGCACTACCTAACAGGCACACTAACAGGAGACTCCTGCAGAAGTGCTACCGGGTTTATCAACGGAGCCTTGTGCAGAAATTTCGTCAAGGCAACAAGACCCTAACGAAAATGGCTTGCTTTTGATAAAATTTTAAAAGATAAATAACGATATTTAAATGTGGATCTCACTTGTTTTAATGCCATGCCTAATTATTTTTAATCTATATAAATACCAATTGATGATTACTCAATAAGAAGACTTACTCACTTTAAATAAACATTTTATTTTAACTATTACAAACTTTTATTTATAAATAAATACACAAATAAATGTAGGTACGAACGGTGATAGCTTAACCTATCCAAATCTGTCAAAATATCACAATTCAAAGTGATCTTTATGCGCTGGACATTAAGTCAAAAATTGGGGAAATTTGACAGGTCAGGGTAGGTTAAGCTGTTGCGGTGTGTACTAAGATTTGCTAAATACATCTAAAGTATGAAGTAAAGGAAAGAACATGGATTTATTTTTGTATCGTAACTTAAATAATTTACAAGTTACATCAGCAGTTGTGTAGCTTCTAGAAGGAAGCATTTTGTGTTGTAACTTATCAGACTGGCTGCACCAAACACCATCTGAACTGTAGATATTTAGTTTTGAAGACTTGAATGGTGTTAGAAAAAAGTCTTCCTTGCTTTCCAATGCGCTACTTATGATAGAATAGTGAGTATTATTGTGCTGAACGTTCTTAATTTTAACGATGTCATTTTCTTTTGATAAAACACAAGAATTTTTTCCATCATTGCTGAACACAATATCTTGAATATACCTATATTTTTTTCCTTTTACACATATCGCTATTTGGTACACTATCAGAACAGTTTTTATTTGTTTTAGTAAAAGACATTCTTGTCACCCAGTTCGCTATTTATGTAAGTGGCTGTTTACCTGATCGTACCAAAGACTTTATGTGACCAAGCGAATTTTCGAATTTATATGAACTAATGTCAGAGAGACACCATTTCTTCATAACCTCTATGACATGGCATGGCACAGATTTTGAAAGTTGCTGCTAATAGAATCAGAACCGTGAATATTAATGCAGCCTTCTAGGTTTTTTTTTTTTTTTTTTTTTTTTATACATAGCTCAGCAAATGACTCCACTCCACCTGATGTTAAGTGGAAATGGAGTCCAGACGTAAGGACAACTGGTGCAGCGAGAAAACAACGCAGCATCAGTCACCCTCACCCTGCCGGCCCACAAGGTGCCTCTTCACGCCTCGTTTGAAGGACCCCATGTCATAGGAAGGAGGGAAAAAGTGCGCTGGTAGACTATTCCATCTTTTGGAAGTGCGACAGAAAAACGAGTCACCAAATTTCTTTGTGCGCGATGGAATGTTCGAGACAGTACAGCGGTGACTCCGAAGAGCAGCACGCGTACTCCTATGGAGAAAGGGGAGAAAGGGAGAAGGTGGGATGAGGTCAAAAAGCTCTTCAGAGCACTCGCCGTGGTATAAGCGGTAGAAGACGCTGAGTGACGCTATATCTCTACGCAATTGCAGGGGCTCGAGAGCATTAGTGACCTCTGCACTGCCGATAATGCGTATAGCGCGCCGCTGCAATCTGTCCAAGGCATCGAGAAGGTACTTTGCGGAACCGTCCCAGAGGTGCGAGCAATATTCCACGCAAGATCGCACCTGTGTCTTGTACAAAAGGCACAACTGATCCGGCGTGAAGAATCACCGCACCCTGTTCAGGACACCGAGTTTACGTGACGCAGTTTTTATCACGGTTTCAATATAGTCCCTCTGGTTCAGATCGCAGCGAATCTCCATACCAAGCATGTTTATACTGCTCTGCAGGCCGAGTGATGGGCCTTGAAGAGAGGGAAGGGGTAGGAATGGCGACTTTTTTGCCGTGAACGCGCATACCTGTGTTTTCTTGGCATTGAACTCAACAAGGTTATTGGAGCCCCATTTAGATATGAGGTCCAATACCCGATTGAGCTCAATGACAAGATTTACTCGCTTCACTTCAGTCTCGACCTGCCCAGCCGCTGGGTGACCATTATACCCACCGTGCACCGTACTATCATCTGCATAGCAATGAATATTTCCAAGTGGAAGCATATCATTGATAAGCAGAAGGAACAGCGTGGGGGATAGAACGGACCCCTGAGGGACACCAGCGTTCACTGACATGAACCGCGAAGCACATCCGTCTGTGAGTACTCGGATTCTACGCTCATGTAGGAAGCCAGCGACCCAGTTGCAGAACTGAGCAGGCAGACCGTATGCCGGGAGCTTGGACAGAAGGGCTTTGTGCCAGACCCGATCAAAAGCCTTGGCTATGTCAAGGCCAACAGCCACCGACTCGCCACGCTTATCAATAGCCTCACCCCAGAGATGTGTAACGAACGCTAGAAGATCACCCGTTGACCGTTTCGGCCGAAACCCGTATTGGCGATCGTGAATTAAGGGGTGTTCTTCTAGGTAGCGGATAAGCTGTTTATTTAGAATCCGCTCCATGACTTTACACAAAACTGAAGTAACGGCTATTGGGCGGTAATTAGTCGGATCTGATCGATCTCCTTTTTTCGGAACCGGTTGCACATTAGCATCTCTCCAAGATTCCGGCACACAACCTGAAGAAAGCGAGAGACGGTATAGACGAGTTAAAACGGGGGACAACTCCGCTGCACACATTTTTAAAACTATTGCTGGGATGCCATCAGGGCCATTAGCTTTCCGAACATCGATTGACTGTAGCTCCGCACGTACATCACACTGTCTGATTTTAATATCAGGCATTGTGTGGCCACAGTGAGGAATTGTTGGTGGCTGTGCATTGCAGTCATCGATTCGGGAGTTAGCCGCAAAAAGTCCGGCCAGGAGATCGGCCTTCTCCTGCGGCTTGTGAGCTAAAGATCCATCAGGACATCTCAGAGGTGGCAGCGAGGGTTGGCAGAAGTTAGATTGCACGGCTTTGGCAAGACGCCAGTAGCTACGGCTGCCCGTAGGATGCGTCAGTAATTCTTGGCCAACCCGTGCAACGCGCTGGGCATCCGCTCTTATGTAAGCCTTCTTGCAGGACTTGGTGGCATTGTTATAGGCTGCTTTCAGTGTGCTGGTCTCAGGATCTCCTTGGGCTGAACCTCTGATCCAAGCGCGGTATGCCGTCTGCCTGTTAACAACAGCGTTGGCACACTCGCGATTGAACCAACGGTTGCGCCTGCCTTTGCTGATGACATAGGAGTGCGATTCCGCACTCCTATGTCATCATAGTACTCCATTCCTAAGACAATCTCATCAGCAACTGCAGTCGCACTAGCTGTTGGGTCCTTCCCGCTGAAGCAGCGCTGCCCCCAAGGAACGGATGCGAAATAGTTCCGCATACCATCCCAATCTGCCAACGAGTAATGCCAAATCTGGCGTTTCGATACCGCTGAAGGCGGTAGCGGGGCCAGAGGCACTTTGCTGGATACCAAGCAGTGATCCGAGGATCCTAAAGGAGCTCGAACCTCCACTCGGTAGCCAGCTGGGCGACTCGTCAGCAGAAGGTCCAGCAAAGAGGGCGCGTGACCGACTATATCTGGGATCCTGGTGGGCTGGTTCACCAGTTGAGTCAGGTCGTGCGTGAGAGCGAATGCGTGGGCAGTTCTACCAGCATGGTCAGTTTTGGAGGAACTTAACCACAACTCGTGGTGAGCATTGAAGTCCCCCAAAAAATCAGTTAGGTAGTCATCAAATAATATTTTTGCTATTTCAATGTATTTTAAATACGTCTTACAGCTCAAAATCGTGACAGCACAAGCTAATAGTACATAATGTTCGTACACTTCTTTGGTTAGAACATCTTTTAACACGACAAATCCCAAGTATAAAAGCATCACACGGTATTCAGTTCCCTTCCAGAATCTTAAAAAATTTACGCTTCTGATTGTTCTCTGTATTTCTTTGGGTCTGTTCTTTTCACACGATTCTAGCATTTGATTTAGTAAATCAATTTCAGACCCTCTTAGTTTTGTTTTAAAATTGAAACTTCCCGTACACCATGACATCAAACATTTCCGCATAATACCAAGATCAAACAAATGTAACGAGTCAGCAATAATAAAATCTTCAACCATATCAATAGGTAAATCCACGAGAGGTGTATTATGAATGTGATGGTCTTCATCTAATTTATTACGAAAACTAGAATCAGTCTTGAAAAAAGGCCAGGTCAAGAGTACCCTAAACCGAAGAGCATGTATGAAGAAAATAATGAAAGTGGACGAAGCGAAACAAGTATGTATGGATCGTAGCAAATGGAAAAAAGTGGTCTCTGCCTACCCCTACGGGAAAGAGGCGTGATTATATGTATGTATGTATGTACTAGAATCAGTTCTTCGGGGACAATCAAACATAGGGTAGTAGTAGTAGGCTCTTGTGGGATATCACAGACAAAACATTTCAATTTCACAAGTAACTTTTTACCATTGAAAAAAAGTCCATTTTTTAAAACTTCATTTAACTCTGCTATAAAATCCTTAAGAAAGAGCGCCAACGGTGGTTTTTCAGTTCCGTAAAAAATTGCAGCAAACATCGGCTTAATTTGTTATACCAAAAATTTCCTTGGCCCATTGGCATATTGGCATATGAATATCATAGGTTCTTAGTAATGTCCGACCATCTTTGGGTAACTCTAAACCTTATTCATTCAATAATTTTAACAAATCGTTTAAAGCCGATATGGACGGTTTATGGATTACAGACCATGTTCTCAATTTTTCCTGTAAGTTGTACGTATTTGTGCCAACATTTTCTATGGGATCTATATCGTTAATTCTTGTATTTTCCGTAGACAGTTCTTCTATAATTGTGAGTTCGCTAAACTTTCTTCTAAAAACCAGTCATTATGAGATGATGAAGTATTAGTTAGATCGAGCGTTGATGGTTGTAAAGCTGGTAATTTTTCGGACAAATCATTGTTATTAATCTTGTACTTAAATTTTCTATAGAATGTAGTGGAATGTCTGTATGGTTTCCTTTCTTTGTCCATGACAGTGTAACTATTACAACTTGATATGATGGCACTTTTTAAATATTTTTTTTAACGCAGAAGTTGAAACGTCCTCTTTCACCTAAATATTACTACAATGTGACATTATTGAACGCGGATTAAAGTGCTTCTAACTTATTGGTTCCATTTTTCAGTCACCTCGACGATAAAGTCGAACTAATTTATACCTAACGGTGCTCATATAGTTCCATAGGTTAGTTTAACTGATTTGTCGAAATGTAGTAATCAAATGGAGTGAAATTTACTTCGTCTAAGTTACAAACGTGACGTGTAAGTCGGCAACTGATAAGTTACATATCCGAGTAATAATGACCTAAAGCATCACCTGCTTTCAACCAACAAGTAAAAATGACCAGATAGTAAGTATAGTAAGTTTTTCTGATCTATTTTTATAACCAAAATATGACAATCAGGGGCTCACCTTATTAGTTGTATAAATTGGTCGAAATTACCAATTTTTTACTTAGATATTGTCGCTGTTAGTAAAAATTTCTATAAAGTTTAAAACATAGGCAATTAGTTCGTAATTTCGACTAAAATAGGTTAATATTTCCGAAGCTAAGAAAAAATAACATTAAATGTTTGCTGGGAGTGATGTATTAAAGTGTAAAAAACTTCTGTTGCTGATTGTACGTCTAAAAAAATTAAAGTAGGGGGATAGAATGCTCAAGCTTGGAGTTCCTATGCTGGCACCAGCCTTCCCAAACTAGAATATGAAAAAATACACTTCTATTAGCTTATTCAAGATGTAATCATTTTATGAGAGTATAATAAATTAAATTAGCTTTAAATATTAAAGACCAAATATTAACCCAAAATTCCAACAGGAGGCAGCTGAAATAGCAGAAATCACCACTGAAAGAGTGACAACCACAGAGAAGATAGTTGAGACGACGACAGAGAAGAAGAGAGTCTGGGAGACGTGCAAGAAGGACTCTTGCGAGCACGTATGCAATGATGAAGACGGCTACTTGCACTGCCAGTGCCATGAGGGGTACAGGCTACAGGCTGACAAGAAGACTTGCAAAGGTACGTAAGAAGTAGAAAGCCACAAATGTGCTGAGGTTTCCCTCTGTCAGTAACACTTCGACCCATCGGGATCTTTTGTGCAACCCTATCCTTTTACTCTTCCTCCTCTGTAAAGAAAGATGCCATAAGTTTGGCAACGTCCTTAGCAAAGAGCCTGAAGTCCTCCGGTTTCGGATAGACCCACCCCAGGAAACCCATTCTTTTCCTAGCCAGAGAACCTTCTTCTTTTCGCAGTCACACAGTAGGTGCTGCTTTGACTCCGTTTCCTCTCCACATGCCCTACATAGTATGTGCATAGTTACATTAAATTCTGTTCATCTGTATCGACTTAAGCTAAAGAATTGAGGGTAGTGTGGGGTTACTTCATTGTAATCGTCATCAGTTTTCGACTCTTTGTCTCAAAAAATGCTTTAACCACTAAAATGACTTTGGGAAGTAGACCTCCCAACTTTGCGCACCTCTAAACTGCTTGTGGTAACTGTGGTTACCAAAATGAGTGTATGTAATTTTTTATTTTTAATCTGTAGATGGTTGCATAGATCTGATATAATCTGTGTGCAAAATACAGAATACCAACCTGACAACATCTAAAAAAAGTTTCAGCAGTCTAGACACAACAGAAATATTTTTTTTCTGCATTTATTGCGAAGTGTTTCAAAAGTTAGTGCGCGAAATTCCGCTAAGTGTTTTTAAAATGCCGTAAGTATTCAAATTGATGTATTTCTACTAGTATTATACCTCAAAATACTCAGTGTTTGTTAATCTATCAGATTGAAACTATATTTAAGTCCTATTTAATATTTATGAACAACAAATCCTACTTTGAATCCAAAGATCATTAGTTTTTTCACGAGTTCGCTATTTTACGAATATATTATTATTATATTATATATTATTATATTCCAACAAATATGCATTCTATTTAAAGATTATTAGTGTCTCGTCTTTTTTATGACTATATTTTGGTACTTCATTGCGTAAATTATTCTTAAATAAATCATAAACCTGACTCATTAATTTGCGGCATATAACGAGATTTATACCGAAATTAAAATATTTTTTTACGCTGCATTTAAATTAGAAACTAATAAGTTTTTTGTATCAAATTAAAGCTTATTTCGTTTACTTTAAATTAAATAACAATAAACGATACGTTATCGATTTAGATTTTTAATTAAAAATAATTATCTACTAAAAAATTTTAATTTTATTAGTTACGTGAATTTTGTGAATTTTTAATTATTTTTTCTACTATGATAACTCACAGTTAAAGAATCGCAAATTAATTCTTCATTTCTTTATCTTTAAAGAAAATTAAAAATAAATACAATAGCACTAGTAGAAAAAAAATGACAAATTTTTAAATTAAATCATGCGATTTTGCGGTCGAAGCCAGGAAATGTCAAAACAAATGGGGCTACCGTTTAAAGATTCGCAAATCATCATAGCGGACTCTGTCAGTAACACTTCGACCCATCGGGATCTTTTGTGCAACCCTATCCTTTTACTCTTCCTCCTCTGTAAAGAAAGATGCCATAAGTTTGGCAACGTCCTTAGCAAAGAGCCTGAAGTCCTCCGGTTTCGGATAGACCCACCCCAGGAAACCCATTCTTTTCCTAGCCAGAGAACCTTCTTCTTTTCGCAGTCACACAGTAGGTGCTGCTTTGACTCCGTTTCCTCTCCACATGCCCTACATAGTATGTGCATAGTTACATTAAATTCTGTTCATCTGTATCGACTTAAGCTAAAGAATTGAGGGTAGTGTGGGGTTACTTCATTGTAATCGTCATCAGTTTTCGACTCTTTGTCTCAAAAAATGCTTTAAAGTGACATGACCGCAAAATTGTAATTGATTTTGTTTAATGTTCTATGTTCAATTTTGTGGTGTTGCAAGAAACAGTATCTATCTATCATTAAATCTATATAGTAGGGTCGTGAATGTGTTCATTGAAAACTTTTTTAAACAAAGTCCTTTATCCTTATCACATACGTGTACTAAGTAATTCCATGATTTTCAAAATTTAAAGCGCGCTGCCTCTCGAAATCAGGATGGCTACGAGTCGGGACGCTTTTAAAAAGAAAGTTCGCGAGCTCTTGTTTGATAGAATCATGGCAGAATCATCTCAATAACGTCATATTAGAATTATGTATTTTTTGTATGTTAATTTATTGTAGTTTATGTATTTACAATACACATATGTTAATGTATACATAATATTTATAATTTTATATATACTTACATTTCAATTATTTATAATATATCTTGATTGCACTTACCATTGTTATCTCAGCACTACCCTATGGTTGACTGGTAGAGAATGCCTCAGGCATTAAGTCCGCTATGTAATTTTTATGTTGCTAAAGTTTAAATAAATAAATAAATAAAGAGCACATTAACATTTTAGCAGTATTTCCGCTAGATCTAATTCTTAGTTGAATTTTAATCATTCTTATATTTCTTCAGACATAAACGAGTGTGCGGAGGCAATAGACGACCTGTGCACCGCTGAAAACACAGTGTGCCACAACACAGCGGGGTCCTTCAAGTGTGTCCCCATTAAGAAGCGGGATGTGGGGATGACCTGCCCGCCCGGCTTCAAGAGGAATGTCCAGAACCAAGTCTGCGATGGTATGATGGTTTCACAACAGAAGGGGTAAAACTAGACTAAGCTATGTCAGACTCAAATCAAAAAGGCTACGAAATTCCTTAAGAATGATTGATCTAAAAACATCGAAATGGATAGAAAACAGCAGATAATGTGGAAAATCTCTTTATATTGTAAAAAAATAAAATGAAAATTTTTATTTATCAAAAATTCATAGTAAGCCTAGTAGCCAAGCCAAGCCAAGTATAACAGGAATGTACAATGACTCCCACACTAGGCTAGGCCTTGCTCGGGGGGGTCAAATCTCTATCTAGATTCAAATTAAAGTCTTTAATTTTTCTTCTTCTTTGAATGGCTGATCTAAATCGAGCTGCAGGCCAAAAGTAGTCAATGGTTCACGATCGAGATCAGTTTGATACCGTTATTTATTAATCATCAGACTCAGATTCAAATAGCACTCATGAAGTTATTCAACACCACCGTTTCCAATGTTCTAGATATCAACGAGTGCCAACTGCCTCGGCCACCTTGCCCCAAGTACCTGTGTGAGAACACGATAGGCGGGTACAAGTGCAGCGGCAAGCCCGGCAAGCCGTTCGAGGAGGATGCTCCGGCCGCGCCTACCCCACCGCCAGCAGGCACAGCTGATGCCCCCAGGAATGATATATGCCCCTCTGGGTTTAGAGCCGGCGCTGACGACGAATGTGTTGGTAAGTTTTACTTACAAATACTGCTTTTAAAATGTTTATATAATTTTTAACGCAAATTTTGTTGCGAACAAATTACAAAAACACAAATGTTGAAAAAATTTCCACGAGCAGGATTTGAACCCGCACCCTTCTGACATACCGGGTCAAGTGCTCTTCCAATTGAGCTATCGTGGTTCTAACCAGCCCGCCGAAATTATTCAACACTATTCACTTTTTACTTTGAAAGCCAAAGACGCCCATTCAAAGTCAACAACTACCGTCATTAACATCTGATCATAATATTTTTACAAATACTAAAGGTCAGTTAAGAGGTAGGCAAGCTATTTATACAATTTTTAACGCAAATTTTGTTACGAACAAATTACAAAAACACTAATGTTGAAAAAATTTCCACGAGCAGGATTTGAACCCGCACCCTTCTGACATACCGGGTCAGGTGCCTTTCACATTATACTATTCTTCTGTACAGACATCGACGAGTGCGAGGAGCGTCTGGACGACTGCCAGCGGCTCTCCCAGCACTGCATCAACACGAACGGCGGGTTCTTCTGCCAGGACCACGTGTCCAAGCGCTGCGCCCCAGGGTTCAAGGTCAACGGGGTCACCGGGAAATGCGAGGGTAGGTAGAACTTCACCCGTTATTAGTTGGAAGGGAACTGATTTTCAGTGTTTTCGTGTTTTAGTCAAGTAAAACTATGGTAAATACCTAGAAGAGCTGGTACTTTGGGTTCCTATAGTATAGGTCCCTATGAAATTGGAGTTTTTTTCTCACTTATTAATAGGTGTATTACTTCTAAAAGTCAATACCGGTTGTTAATATTATTATACACCTTTAATTAGGACTATGTTACTTAGGCTTCAGTATTAACAATGATTAATAATTTTGTGTCTTTATCGCCCAATATTTTTTTTAAATTGACTAACTTTTTTGTTTGCGGAATTGTCCTTTTGTTTCATTGTAGCTTTGAAGGGACTTCATTTTTTTCTTTTTAATGTCTGCTATATTTAGCTAGTGAAACAAACACACTACACTCTACAATTTGTATAGTGTTAAAATAAATAGATGCTTAGAAAATTAAAAAAAACGTTAGTATGAAAAATAAAATTTTATAAAAAATCTTCATACAAATCTCCAATTTCATAGGTTTCCTATTATAATGCTTTAAAAATAAATGCTTGGCACTGTATACAGTGCAGTCAATCTATAGATTGAGTTCGATTGCCAGTTCGGGCAAAGTGTGTTTCGGATTTTTCGATGCATAGTTTGGGTAATTTGAGTTTGTGATCACCATCCCGCATTGGACAAGCATGACTGGTGATTACGACAATACCCATTAACTGTAGCTATAATGGAGGCCTTTTTCCAGCAGTGGCACAGTATATCAGCTTATACTTTACCTACTTTAATATTTAGAGTTCATGATATTATTACCTAAGTACCATCTTAATTATGTACATAAGATGGTAACAATATTTACGTACACAACAAAAAGAAACATTACTTACTTAACTTACAAAAACAAAAACAAAAACTTACAAAAACTTAAAAAAAACAGAGAAAAATAATTAGAAAATAAAAAACTAAAGACCTAAAAATAAAAGATGTCCTCCAACTGTGGGCTCATGGGAACAGTCCCAAGAATCCTGGCAACATTGCCCTTTTGGATTGCCAAACTGATACGCTGGCAGAGGTAGCTGCCAGCCTTCTTGTCACCGGAGGCCTCGATAAGGCGAGCACTCAACTCTTTAACAAGCTGCTTTGCCTCCGGCCCCCATGGACCCAATGTTTCCACCGCAAACAGCTCACCAGAGCAGCCCCCACAACCATTACCTAAGTATATTGCTGTTAGATGCGAGTAACACAGAACCGGTCATTATAGAGATCCTTGTGGGAGGCCTGGTATCTATCGGCTGAGGTGATGATGAAAATGATGATGGCCCTTTTTCATTGCAGATATTGATGAGTGTGAGGAGAGCACAGAGGTGTGCCGCCGTACAGAAGTGTGTGTCAACTTGCCGGGGGCGTACAACTGCAAATCCAAGATCAGCACTCTACCCAAGTAAAGTATGCTTGCGTCACGTAAAAATAGCGCTGACAATCATACTGCGCAGGCGGTGGTTTGAAATTCAAAATTCAAAATTCAAAATCATTTATTCAGTTTAGGCTACAAATAGCTCTTATGAACGTCACTATGCCATCGGTTCGTAAGTCTATCTACTCAGGGCGGGAGATCTTGTACTGAGAAGAACCGGCAAGAAACTCAGCAAGTGTCCAGCTCTTTTCTCCCTTACAGCGTCATAAATATTGGAAAATGCCCTATCATAAAAGGACACTTTCCATCACAAATAAAAGCACAAAATATAAAGGACAGTCACAACATGTAAAAAAACACAAAAAAATAAAAAATTAATAAATTAAATATTTAAGTTTGCAAAAACATCATTTACCAGTTTAATTTTTTACAATGTCATACAGTACTAGTAAAAGTCAAAAGTAGTTTGTTTTGCTATTTTAAGCGGGGCACGACCCTGCAGTGGTAATATAAGAGGCCATCTTAGGTGTGTTACACCTTCTTACAAATAAACTGAGTACCTTGAGAACCTTGAGAACTTGGAAAAGATACTCAGTGGAGAGGCCACTCCAATTTAATTTGGAATCGTATGATGAGAGACAAAACACTGTGTAACTATTCCAAACTTGCACTCAATTCAATTGGAAAAAATAACTGTATACTGTATGTAAAACCTGCTGAAGGAGAGTCAAAGCGCTCGGTCCGTAACCGGAGATCTTGGGTTCAATTCCCAGGTAAGTCAAAGTGCGTTTCGGGTTCCTCGATAGGTTTTCTAAAACCCACTGGCATTGATTACATTGATTTGAGGAAGAGGCCTTTGCTAAGCAGTGGGAGAGTATACTATAGATAGTCTAATTAATTACTAACAACAGCGATATTTTTATGTGATACAAAATTTTTACGTTAAACTCTTATAAAGTTTCTCTGTTCGAAAATTACCGTGCTCTTCACTACAAATGAGAGCAGGGAAATTAGTAGTTCAAAAAATATTGTCTACACCACACTAGCTGCCTCCTGCTCCTCGCTAAGTCTGAAATATGACATAACCTGGTTGAGGGAACCCAAATTTATTTAACGATATACAGGCTACAATGAAATGAAGCAACAGCATGATCAACATGAGTAGCTAAAACTAATGAACAGTCTCATGAAGTCAGATATTACAAAAATCTTTTATTATAGGCTTATCAAAAAGCTTTCCTTAAAACTTGTTTAGTATACTAACTCATTCGAATCAATTAGAGCTGATGACCACAAAGGTGAAACAAATGACATCAGCGTACCCTATTAGTATTCTATCCAACGGCATAGATTATAGTGTTGGCATAAACGTATGGCTTGGTTTGACCATGATCTTTAATTCTCTAATGATTTTAATTTTCCCTACAGACCACTGATCAATTGTTTACTGTTAACAGGTTAGCTAAGAAGATCTGTCAAGAAGGTACGAGATTAAGACCTGGGGGAACCATTTGTGAAGGTAATATTTTAGGATTTGGAAAATACGCGCATTGCTAATGAGTAAAAATTCCTGATTAATCCTCAGGAACAAAGTTAAAACAACATAATGCATCAATGCAAATAAAGCTCTAGGTACTCAAGTAAATCTAGGTGTTCATGACGTAACAACTCTGTACACACTGTGCTGGACATTCAAAAGTGTGGATTTATAAGTTCGTTCAGCTGCCAGGGGATGTCAGTTTTGATTTTGAATAGGGTTAATAATTCTCACACAATGCATATTCGAAGTCACCGGTTAAGTAAAGGTTAATGATGTAAAAACTATATATTTTCGTATTCCTTATAAAATAATCAACCCGATGTTATACCTTTCGTAAAAGCCACAAGAATATACGTCTCAGAATCTTTTGTGCCACCAACGTACACCCCCAACACCATGTAAAAACAATTAAAATTATGATAAAACGTGAAATGTAACTATTATAAAAGATTTGTACTGTGTTTGTTGTGTAACAAGCATTGAGAGTGGGTCACTTTGATGTGGTGAACGCTTTAGTATAGAAGTTTCTAAATTCTATGTTCTAAGTTCTAAATTCTAAGTTCTAAGTTTTTCTAGGAGCTGTAATTTGTAACGCGATGCCTTCCACAGACATTGACGAATGCCGCGAAGGCAGCCACCTGTGTGACCAGTTCCAGAACTGCATCAATACGTATGGTGGCCACGAGTGCCGCTGCAAGAACGGCTTTGAGCACGACTCCTCCTCAGGATCTTGCATTGGTTGGTATTGCACTAAAGTTTCTGGTAGTATTGCCGATATTGTCTCTACTAAAGAAAAGAGGAAACCGCTGGCAAGAACGGCTTTGAGCTCGACTCCTCCTCAAGACCTTGCATCGGTTTGTATTGAACCAAAGTCTATTGTAGCAGAGCCAACGACATTTTCCCGATTCCCGATCCGAATGCCGCTGCAAGAACGGCTTCGAGCTCAACTTTTGGTTTTGCATTGGCTGGTATTGTACCTTCGATCAATGATAGTATCGAATAGTGGAAGGGGGCTACGTTTGAATCAGGTGTAACATTAAGCAGCTCCTGTTCTCTAAAGTGGTCTTCCACATGTACGCATGTATGTGTAGAGACGCCTAGAACGCTAGGGATACTCATTTTAGCAGCTACTTATAGATCTATAGCTGTGATCAAAGTTACACCTCATTAAAAAGTCTCATTCTACGGTACTAGGTTTCCGATAAGCGCTTTAAAATCGGTCCGAGAAATAAGGCCACTGAAAATGTTGACGTATAAAATGAGCAAAAGCGGCCATTTTCGTTCCGGACGGATCCTTATTGAATCCGAAGTAGAGTACCAAATTTTCTTGTAAAAGCCAACGCTAACGATTTTCTGACTGTGATTCCAAAACCGCCAAGGGCGCCTATTGATTTTAATCAGTCAGTTACTTAAAATCATTATTATCATCATCATCTCAGCCAAAAGACGTCCACACAAAAGCTGGACAAAGGCCTCCCCCAAGGACCTCCACAACGACCAGTTTCGTGCTGCTTGCATCCAGCGGCTTCCCGCGACCTTCACCAGATCGTCGGTCCAGGCTTGTTGGAGGCCTGCCCACACTGCGCTTTCCGGAACGTGGTCGCCACTCAAGAACTGTTTCGCCCCAGCGGCGGCTCCGTTACTTAAAATTACTCAATAATTGGCAGACATCGACGAGTGCGGCCTGAAGCTGGACAACTGCGGCGCCGGGCTGTACTGTCTCAACGTGCTGGGCTCCTACACGTGCACGCGCCGCGCGCCCGCGCCCACCACCACGACGCCTAGCATCGATTACTACTACGACTCCGAGTAAGTAGGCATTTGATGTACCCTCCTCCTTTTACGGATACCCCACCGCCTTGAGAAGTTTGGGATTTTGTGGTGACTCTAGCGTCTGCCTTTCTTGACCTAATGCGTGCTGGGGGGCGAGACGGAGTGGCATATCTACCTAATACTCTGGGGGATTCGACACCATATACGCGGCAACGGTTAGTAGGTTGTAGAAAATCGCTTAGTGAAACTGTCAAAGAATATTTAGATGATAAAACAGCCTGGTTATAATAAAAATCACATATTATATTTGAATCAATTTAATAAAATTAATTTATATAATTTTTATACTGATATGATAAAAAAAAATAAAAAGCCTTGATCAGCAGTGTCCTACAGGTAACAAACAGCGTTGCGTTAAATATATCATTAAGTTTTTGTTTAGACTATCTTGAGGGTGTCATGCTCTCTTTATTGTCTCTGCGGTGGTGGCGTGTGCATCGGGTCGTTACGTTCGCTAAAATATGGTTGAGCGAAGCGATGGGTGATTCATATGTCATGCTCGTGAACGGGTGCCGCCTGTGGAGGCTGGTCTGCTCTTGCAGACTTATCTTATTTTTAGTTTTATTAACTATAGTTTGACTTTGTTTTACTTAAACAATTTTTGACTTTTACTAGAGTACTGAAGTGGTACTGTATGACATTGTGGAAATTGAAACTTTTACATAATTATCTGATGTAAATTTGTTAACTTAGATTTTTTATTTTGTTTTTTTTTACATGTTGTAGTTGTCTTCTATATATTTTTTGTGTTTATTTTTAATGGAAAGTGTCCTGCTTGCTATGATGATAGGGCGGGCATTTTCCAATATTTTGACGCTGTAAGGGAGAAAAGAGCTGGACACTTGCTGAGTTTTTTGCCGGTTCTTCTCAGTACAAGATCTTCTGCCCAGAGTAGACTTACGAACCGATGGCATAGTGACATTCACAAGAGCTACTGGTAAACTGAATAAATTATTTTGAATTTTGAATTTTTTGAATTTTGATAGTGTGAAGCACTACCTTCCAAAACCCCATGATTTATCAGTCTTCATCGGCATCGTCAGTGTCAACATCCCCCAGCTGGGCTCAGGCCTTCTAACATTAACAATTGGGGAAATTGGGCCTTATCCGTTTTGACCCACTGCGATTTAAGCAAAAACTCGGTGCGTGTCAGAGAAGGGACTAGGTCTTTTAGTGAGTAGGAATCTGCCCCCGTTGAGCTTTTCGTGTCTGGAAGAGGGAAGAAACAGCTGACTGATATTGTTACTTAATGTTAGCACGTATAAGTAATCTAAGACCTCATAAAACTACTACTACTACTCGTACTAACTTTGTATTGTAGTAACTTACTATGCCGAATCATTATTTTTTCTTTACAGGGAAGATTATTCAACATCCGATGACAGAGCACCTGTATTACCTACAGCTACTGCTAACACTACGACTCCTAAACCACCAACCTACGCAACATATCCTGCACCGCCCAGGTCAACTACGCCCCGCAGAAACAGGCCAGATAGACCGAGATACAATCGCCCAACCGTCCCTCCCACTACCAGCACGGAACCATCAACCACCCCCAAAATTGAAGAGACAACTACAGAAGAAACTACAAGGGAAACAGATATACCTACAAGACCAGCCTCTCGTCTTCCGTACATTCCTCGTCCACCAGAGTTACCTTCGCGCCCAGACGACAGACGAAATGAGGCACCCAGAAGACCAGAATATCGACCCAGTAGACCAACGGAACCGTCACGACGACCTCAGTATACCCCACCTACAACAACCACAGAACCACCAAGAATAAATGAAGTGCCAACGGAAGTATCTGTAACGCCTCCAGATAATCCAGATGTACTAGAAAAGGATAAGGATCCTGATGGTAGCTACGGGTTGAACACGAGTGACATACCGAAGGATAAGTGGACAACTGTCGTAGGTCGGGATAAGCCGGAGGAGTCAGCATTTGATATCAATAATATCCATTGCTTATATGGCTTTGAGCGAGATCCTCAAGGAAATTGTGTTGGTAAGAAGTTTTTTTTATTCGACTAAGTCTGCGTAGACAATTCTAATAAGACAATTCTTTACTTTATGGTAAGCGATCACTGCAGTCTTTAGATGCTGGGTATAAAAGTCACGCGTTGCCGATTCTGAAGCCCTATACTGATTGTTATTATTGAACTAAACATTTTTGTCTCATTCAGACCAAGACGAGTGCGCAGGCGACAGACACATTTGCAGCGGCCTAGAGATGTGCGTGAACATGCAAGGCGGGTATCGCTGCGACTGTGTGCCCGGCTTCCACAGGGACCCTTCGGGCTGGTGTGCCCCCACTGTACATCCCCCTACTAGACCACCCCCTTCTAGACCACCCCCCACCAGAACGACCACAGCTAGAGCCACCACTGTTAGGACCACTACCAGTACTACAACAGAGAGGCCGACTACAGAAACGACTACTGCTGAAGGTGAGTTGATTTTTTATTATTTTTGAAATTACTTTTAATATGCGTTTTTGTAATGAAAATGCAGGCGACTTCACTTACCAAAGAAGAGAGGTGTTGGAACGACAAAGATGCTTTGAGTCTCTGAGAGGTCTGAGGATTTCCAAATAAGCCGCCTGATTTCTCCAGGCTCGGAATAATGTGTTTGAAATATTTATTCCCGGTTTTGCAGTTGCGACACCTCGAAGCCGGTACACTCCACCAGCGAGACCTCGAAGACCGGTGGTACCCCCCACCTCGTGTGAGATGGGATATAGCTTCAACTCTTCGGCAGGAGGATGCGTTGGTAAGTTCTAGTCTAGATAGTTCATTTAATCTAGAGCCGTCTGATTTCTTTCTTCTAAAACAAGAACTAATTTTAACTTATGATTAATTTTTAGGTACTATTAAAGTAAGTCGTAGAAGTACGATAAAAAACGCACGATACACCTTCGACTTCAATTATTTTGTAATATGTCCATGATAGTTCACCTAGTGTGAGTTCTTAAGTAAGAGCTTAATGCATTGGTGAAACAGTTCTATTAAAGGGAGTTCCAGAAATGTTTGTGATTGGAGTTGGGTACATGTTGGTATTCTAACGTGTCAGTGGCCATGGAATCACGATTTCTCGCATGAGCGGTTGGATGTTCAAGTTGTGCCAGCTATGCTTTGTTCATATAACTGTAGTTTTAAAATTCAATCGTTCGAATTTCGAATATTGAACAAGTCTCGCTTTAGGTTTACAGATTCTTGGGACCGCTGTCGATATTTTGAAAATGTGTGTTCCTTAAAGTTTACTCGAATTGGGAAAAGGACGCAGAATATGTATATGTGTATATGTGTTCTTGCAGACATTGACGAGTGTGCCATCAGGAATATCTGTGCGGCCAACGAGGAATGCCGCAACGTCGAAGGCGGATACTACTGCAAGTGCGACGCTAGATGTCGCGCTGCCAATGAGAAGCCAGCTTACGGTAAACATTCAAATTAAAACCCAAAAAAAACATCTGACCCAACCGGCTGTCATCATCATCTCAGTCTATAGATACACGTCCACTGCTGGACATAGGCCTCTTCAAATGCACGCCACTGAGCACGATCCGCGGCTACTCAAACCGGCCGGCTAACAAGAGGCTTGCAACACCAAGAGTACAGTTCTAGAGTTTAGTTCCTGAAGCGTCGGTAATTATGCTTGGCTGCCGGGTAATGTAGTGACGTTACATTTAAAGGGTACTAGATCTAGCAATGTTACACAATGCATGACAGTAGAAATAGGATTTAGAATGTTTATTATCCTGGAATCCAGGGCAGAATTCTGCCACCAGGTCATAAAAAGTTTTGTAAAAGGTTGGGACCTTAAAGTAAGTAGAGTACTTAAATGACACTTACCTACTTTGGCTCCAGTCTGCGCATGTCTAGTTATTCCCACTACCTTTTTTCCTTTCTATTCTACACACATCTACAGTCTGTTAAAAAAGTTACAAAAATCAGACTGACATTAAAAAACCTTTTATTAATGCATAATTTTCTTGACATATCTTAAAGATACTTTAAAGTATCTATAAGTATCTATATGTCAAGAAAATTATGATCACACACGCATGTCTTGTATATTCTCACAATCTTTCTCTTCGTTTCTCCTATTCTACTAGAACCCCGCACGCCGCAGCCCCGCGAGCCCTACCCCCAACCTAGGGAGCCCTACCCCTCGGGCCGTGACCCTGCCCCCGACAGCGACTCCAACATCATCACCGTGGGGGCGCAGTATGGTCAGCGGGGGCCCCGGTACCTGCGCCCTACGTTCTCGAGGCTGCCAAACTCGGGGGCTATCGTATCTTCTTGTCCTTGGGGGTACAAACTGACCCCGGATAAATTGTGCTTTGGTAAGGCCTGGTTTTAAACTACTTTAAAGTTGCAATTTACTCTGAACCACCTGATTTTAGGTTAAAACTCCTGATGCGAAGACAGTTAGTGAAGGGCTGTGCTATATGAGGCAAATTGCACCGATCCTCATACTTTAAGGCGGAAGCACTGTGCCAAGAAGTTTTTAACATGAGCTAGGTAGCTATCACGTACTAATAAAAATATGCCCTTTTTGAAGAACCCTAATGCTGCACTCCTGCAAGCAACTTATTCCACAATCTAAGAATACGGGAAACGAAGCTCCTACAAAACCACACAGTTTTGGGGACCTAAAATCTTTTCATAAAAGAATCGTAAGTAAGTGCTTACGTGCGTAATAAGTGCTCACCGCACTTGGTCTTCATTGAGATGAAGACCAAATGCAATTAGAGGTGGAGTGAGGTAGAGGCGGATCTGATGTTTAGTGATGATACGGCCAAATATAGAAGCGCATTTTAGCCGGAATCCTCAAATACTGACGCTATCTTATCTCTAACTGACGGAACACAATTATGCATTGTTGTTATGGCGACATATTTAAAAAAGTTTGGTAGTAGCTAGCCAGGCGGATTAAATCCGAGTTGATAATCATCAGTTTTAAACAAAAAAAGTCTGATTTCATTTCATCTGTTTGCACCTTGCAGATATCGACGAGTGCGCTAAGAACGTGTCCCAGTGTGGTCCGCAGCAGCGGTGCGAGAACTTCTTCGGCGGGTACTCCTGTCAGTGTCCCGCGGGGCACAAGCTGTACGGCAAGGACGGTTGCGAGGACATAGACGAGTGCCGGCACGGAACTGTGAGTATAGTAGTAGCTGCTTAGCTCAATCTCTGGTTGAATCTTCTAATCAATTTTCCCAACGTTCTAATGGCCAAATCAGGCTACCTTTCATCATCATCATTATCATCCCAGCCAAAAGACGTCCACTGCTGGACAAAGGCCTCCCTCAAGGATATGAGGGGTATTTGCCGTAATCGCCACGCTTGGCAGGCGGGTTGGCGATCGCAGTTGGTTGAGGGTAACCTCAGATGCTGCTGCCCATCCTCTGGAATGGTCCCTTAGCCGGCTTTTACGACACCCATGGGAAGAGATGGGGTGGTGCAATTCTTTATCCCCGGCACCACACAGGGAACCTTTAAGGACGTTTAAAAAAGAAGAATCGATGCCTTGGTCTGTTGCTCCGTAATAATGTGAAAGAAGAACAGATAGAATATTCGACCAGCATACGTTTTCCCTCCTTCCTATGACATATGGTCTTTCAAACGAGGCATAAAGTGGTAACTTGTGAGTAGGGTGAAGATGCAGTCAGCTTCACCCTACCCACAGCATCAGGGAGCCTAGTGTGAGTGTTTTCGATCCGTATTCATTCGATTAGGTACGTTTACGAAAACGAAAATTAGTATGGCATTTTAACAGCGCCTCCTGGCGACAAACGAGAAGAGTTAACATTTTGCCACACAAATTCTCGTTTTCGTTAACGTGATCGAATAGCGAATGAAACTCGAACTTGGCACCCAGTATGCTGCGTCGTTTTCACGCTGCGCCAATTGTCTTCGCGTCTGGACTTCATTTCCAATTAACATCAGGGGGAGAAGGGTCACCTGCCGTGCTAGTTATAAAAACATGTATATGTTTTAATATTAATGACAGGGGGTATAGAGGTACTGTTATCTAAGTCCTGAGAAAGTTATTTATGGAAACGCGTGCGTGTTGATGTGGTTGGTGTTACTGCCATCTTTGAGTTACTTTTACTTTTTATTTTTAAGTGCAAATTGCTGCACTGAAGCTGAATTAAATATTTATAAAATTCAGTGAAGAAATTAAATGCCTACCCGACCCAGCCAGGAATCGAACCTGGGTTTTCCATAATCCGGGCGGCTGCACTGACCATTATGCTACCGGGAAGGCAGACGTAAGCATTGAATTTTTCCACTGCTTTTTAATTTTTGAGTGCTTTTTAGCGGCAGTGTGCCATCTGTCCAACGGTTATTGCAACCAATGGCTATGCAGATTCATCTTTGCAGATGAAATACCACAAATTTGATGACACAACGCTCTAGTAGCGTTGTGTCATCAAATTTTACTTTTTATTCCTTTTATTTCATTCCTTTTATTCCTGGCTGGGTCGTGTAGGCTTTTAATTTTTTCACTGTATTTTATAAATATTTAATCTTTAAGTTACGTTGATCTTTTTAAAACAGTCGAGCTCTTCTACCAGCTCAGTAATCAAAATAATGTTGTTTAAAGTTTAATTGCAGCCTTAGTGATGTCTCTACATTTCTGGTCCCCTCCTAATTCCAGCCGTGCTCTTACAACTCCAACTGCGTGAACACCGTTGGCTCGTACCACTGCGAGTGCGGCGACGGCTTCAGAAACTCCCCCTCCAACGACAAAGTGTGCGTCGACGTTGACGAATGCGCTGAAACCCCCGAGGTCTGCCAGCAGAACTGCGCCAACGCCTGGGGCGGGTACAGGTGCTACTGCAAGCGGGGATACCGCCTTGACAATGACAATAGGTGAGACTTAAAGCCCTTTATACATAGGTAACAACCGAATCTCTTTGCTTAATTTTAGCTGATGGTGATGATAAGGCTGAAGATGGAAGCCCACTACAAACGGAATCTTGACCCACTGAGGGACTGGCTGGTTATTTTATTTCTAACTGTTGGAATTGAATGCTACCTACTTACATTCATTTTTAGAAAAAAATGGTGGTGACTGATGAATGGTGCTACTGATGCTGTGATGGAAAAAATGAGGACTAAAAACAATTCCAGCCACCAAACCGAAATAACTGTCCAGTTTAAAATTTTTATTTTTTGTGATTTGATTTTGCTTCTGCCGACGCTCCAAGTTTTTTCGGCCGACGGCTACGCCACCGTTCGTCGTCAGGTATCCAGAGAGTAGCTATACTCGCCCACCTCTCCGGACACATTCGGCTAACGTGCCCCGCCTAAAATCTCTTCTTTTGATAAACTTGAATAGCTTGTAACAGTACTTGTAGGTACCGGAGAAAAAAATTGACCTTGCCAAGACTCTTGCAGCTTCATTATTTTCAGCCCGTATATACCCTCTGCTGGGCATAAGCCATGTTACGCCATTCCCTTCTGTTTTGAGCTGATCGCATCCAGGTTTTTCCAGCGACCAGCTCTAATTTAGCATTTTAATTTTAAAAAATCCAAATTAATTGGTAGTGTTCTTTAAGGACGTGCTCGGACGTGGACGAGTGCGCGGAGTGGTCGGCGTCGCGACTGCGCGGGCGGCTGTGCGGCGGCGTGTGCGTCAACGAGCCGGGCAGCTACCGGTGCGGCTGTCCCGCCGGCTACCGGCTCGGCGACGACCAGAAGAGCTGCATTGGTAATATTTTTATTGGTAGTGGCTGCCCCGACATGGCAGTGCATCAGGGATGCTAGCAGCAGCTAAAGTTGATAGCCTCTCAGCCCTATCACTAGAAAGCGCATGGCGTCGCTGATGCATCGGGTGCGGGGCAGCACCAATAGCATCCTAAGGACAGTCGCGACGAGACTGGACGTAGACAGTACCATTATGCGGCACGGGACCTGCGTCCACCTCGTCAAATACACCAAAATTAATTATAATAACTTTATGGCTATAAGTACAATACAATAATATGCACTAACATAGGTTTTTTAAATCGAATAATGTTACTAACACTATGGACCCAGGTCAGAAATTTTATCATTTAATGGATTACCGACAAAAGTGACAGTATAATTATATTTTAAAGTTATCATCATCTAAGACAACAAAAAGACGTCCACTGCTGGACAAATGCCTCCCTCAAGGATCTCCACAACGACCGGTTTAGTGCTGCTCGCATCCAGCGGCTTCCCGCGATCTTCACCAGATCGTCGGTCCACCTTGTTGAAGGTCTACCCACACTGCGCTTTCTGGTACGCGGTCGCCACTCAAGGATTGTTCCGCCCCAGCGGCCATCAGTCCTGCGAGCGATGTGCCTTACCCACTGCCAATTGAGCTTAGCAACTCTTCGAGCTGTGTCGGAAACCTTTGTTCTTCTGCGGATCTCCTCATTTCTGATTCGATCACGCAGAGAAACCCCGAGCATAGCCCTCTGCATTGCTCTTTGAATGACCTTGAGCGTTCTGATGAGGCCCATAGTGAGCGACCACGTCTCAGTCCTGTATGTCATCAGTCATCACTGGCAACACACGTCACACACTCGTATCGGACGAGAAGCTTTTTCGTAGCATAACGAACGCTGCCCAGCCTATATGGATTCGACGATTGACTTTTTTGCTGAAGTTGGACCTACCTAGCTGGACCGTTTGTCCCAGGTAAACATAATCGTCCACAACTCCAAGGGCAGAGTCCCCAACCTTCAGAGGTGTGGGCACGACACGTGAGTTCGACATAACTTTTGTCTTCTCCATGTTAACTTTAAGACCCACTTGTTGAGAGACTCTGTTGAGGTTACCGAGCATTGTGCCGAGGTCTTCTAGGGTCTGAGCCCTAACCACTATATCGTCAGCAAATCGAAGATGAGTGATGTATACGCCGTTGACGTTGATGCCAAGTCCTTTCCAGTCCAGAAGCTTGAAAACATCTTCCAGTGCAGCAGTGAACAGTTTCGGAGATAGTACATCTCCCTGTATCACTCCTCGCTGCAGCTGGATCTCTGGCTCGAAACCTATCTGTACAGGACCAGAGTCCTGAAGACGGACTGACATAGTGGCGCTTTCATATAAACACTTGAACACTTAGATGTACCGGTAGTCAATTTGGCACCGCTGGAGATAGACTGTAGCACGGCCCATATTCAATCGAATCGAAGGCTTTCTCATAGTCCACAAACGCTAAGCAAAGAGGCTGGTTATACTCTTCGGTCTTCTGTATAACCTGTCGCAGCGTATGTTTGTGGTCTATGGTGCTAAAGCCTTTTCGGAAACCAGCTTGTTCGATCGGCTGCAAGTCATCAAACCTGCTTGCGAGACGATTCGTTATGACTCTCGAAAACAGGTTGTAGACGTGGCTTAGAAGTGAGATGAGCCTGTAGTTCTTCAGCAGGGTTTTGTCGACCTTTTTGAAGAACAGTACCACCATACCTTCGTACCACTATAGAGCAAGTTACCGGACTTTAGGATTATCGAGTCCTCCCCCTCTCTTCGGACTTCAGATAATCCAACTATGTCCCACCGTATCTTGCTCAATTCGTCCTCCAGTTCGTAAATCTTCTCATCAGTCTGTAATGTGCGCGTGTTAAATTTTGCCAGGGCTAGAGTTCGTTGTTGGCGGTAGCCAGGTCTCTGCCGGAGATTCTTATAGCACCCCCTGCCCCGTCGCTGCCTTGGCCGCTACCGTAGCTATTTGCCATAATCGCCACGCTTGGCAGGCGGGTTGGCGATCGCAGTAGGTTGAAGGTAACCTCAGATAGATGCTGCTGCCCATCCTCTGGAATGGTCCCTTAGTCGCCTTTTACGACACTCACGGGTTGAGATGGGGTGGTGCAATTCTTTATCCCCGACACCACACAGGAGACACCACACGGACACCACACACTGTCTATTTTCATATGAAAACTTATTGTTCAAACACTACTTGCGGCCAGCCCCCTCAGGACGACTTTGTCATTTTCTTAAACTTGACACTTTCCTAACTTGTCTCATTTTTCAAGTGTCAAGTTAAGAAAGAGACAAACTAAGAAAAACCCTAGTTAACAATGAGACCAGTAGGAAAGTGTCAAGTTTAATAAATGACGAAGTCGTCCGGAGGGGAGACGAGTTATAAAAGTGTCAACTTTGCATAAGACACCAACTGAGAAAGAGCCGAGTTAAAAATGAGACAAGTTAGGAAAGTGTCAAGTTTAAAAAAATGACAAAGTCGTCCTGAGGGGGCCAGCCGTCTCCTATCTACAAGGCACAAACGCGTGCCGGATTGCGGCTGGCCGGATAGTGTGTTGTAGGCCTTACAGTTAGGTATAATTACAGTATGATCATCACATCACCAGCTCATTTTATATCTCAACACTGATGTACATACGGCGGCAGATCAACCTACCCAAACCTGTCAAAATTCTCCAATGAATATTGATCATTATAACCATACGATAAAGTTCAAAACTGATTGTAGAAATTTGACAGTTTTGGGTAGGTTGATCTGCCGCCGTGTGTACATTAGTGTTGATGGAAACAACACATGGAGAACGGGCCAACCATCACGCGGCGGGACCAGTGCGGTGCGGTGGTTGTTAACGATTGCTAATACAGCCGGGACCAACGGCTTTAGGTGCCTTTCGAAGCACGGAGGAACTCGAGATGATAAATTTTCGGTCACCCATCCGATGTACGGCCTTTAGCTTCAGCAATCGCAGACTGAGTGTGTTAACCACTGCGCCATCGAGCTTCGCGTAAGAGTTAACCAGTCACCTAAAACTTGAAGCAAGCGACTGTGAATTGGGCATAAGTCAAAAAAGTAGCATCCAAGCAATGGAGAAAGCTAAGAGTCTGCCGTTTTCCTACCATTAAAACGCAGAGCTGAGCTAGGCTTGAAGAACCTCAAGCATTACGCTGTCCATAATTGATCTGGTGGCAGGATTATTAAGCCATCTCGAGAAACTTCTGTTTGAAGACTTTATCTTCTTCACTGACACTGGGTACTTGAGAAAGCTTTCTGATTAACAACTGCTCATTTCTAGACATCGACGAGTGCGAGAACGGCGAGGCGTCGTGCGCCGCGTCCGCCGACCCCAATCAGGTGTGCCAGAACACACGCGGCAGCTACCACTGCCACCGGATCAACTGCCCCGCGGGGTACAAGCTTGAAGCTAAACAGTAAGTGCTAATAAACAAGGAATAAGCTCCGAATAGTTATTCCGTGTTTTGTTCCTGTCATGTAAACGTCATTTCAAATTAGAGTAAAAGAGACAAAACATAACTATTCAAAGCTTATTCTTTGTTAATTTTACTATTTATTTTTAAGCGCTAATTGCTGTACTGAAGCTGAATTAAATATTTATAAAATACAGTGAAAAAATTAAATGCCTACTTGACCCAGCCAGGAATCAAACATGGGTCTTCCGTAATCCGGGCGGCTGCACTGACCATTATCTTGCGGGAAGACTGACGTAATTGCACTTAATTTTTTCACTGCTTTTATTTTTATTTTTGAGAGCTTTTAGCGGAAGAGCGCCATCTATCCAAATAACCGTTGGAGGTTGGCGCAACAATTAGCACTTAAAATAAAAAGTAAAATTTACTATAACGTTGTGTCAATTTGTTGTAGGTATTTCATCTGTAACAATGAACCTGCATATAGCCATTGGTTACAATAACCGTTGGATAGATAGATGGCAATCTCCCGCTAAAAAGCACTAAAAAATAAAAAAGTAGTGAAAAAAATCAGTGCTTACGTCAGCCTTCCCGTTAGCATAATGGTCAGTGCAGTGCAGTGTAATGATTGCGGAAGACCCAGGTTCGATTCCCTTCGTTCCTAGTTGGTACAATTCCTAATTCGTACAATCGGCAAATCTTTCCCAATTTGTACAATATAACTAAGGACCTCCTCTGGGACCTCCGCCTGGATTGACCGGGTCGTTGGGGTGGGGAAAAGCGCCCACGTATGTACAATAAATAAATAAACTTTCCTACACTCACACCAATTATCTAGCCCAAGAGAAGCTTCGTTATGAAACTTGTTAAATGGTTACTAGACAACGGATAAACATACTTAAAATACTTAAGTACATACTTATTATACATAGAAAACCCCCAGATCCGAGACAATTTAGAAAAACAATAATTTCTAAATTGACCCGACCGGGGATCGAACCCGGGACCTCGAAGATGGCGACTCCATGAAAACCGGTGAACAAACCACTCGACCAAGCAGGTCGTCAAACATGTACAATGGCACATGTCTGTACCTGAAATTTAGCGGGTGTGAACCGGGTTTCGTACGTCTTGTTCTACGAGTTCGGGTTTTTGGGCCTATTATAGTGTTCACGTGATGACTGAGTATATTTATGTAATCCGTCCAGCCGCTGCACGCGCATCCAACGCTCATGCCCCGTGACGGACTGGGGCTGCCTGCAGCAGCCCAGCGCCTACAGCTACAACTTCATCACCTTCGTCGCCAGCCTCTACATGCCGACGGGCAGCGTGAGTTACTACTTTAACCATATAACATTACAAACAATAATGTTTTTGCATGGGAAGATGACAAATACTTAGGCCCAAAATGTGATCTTCATGCCAACATAAAGTCTAAAGCAGAGCTTTAACAGAAGAGCCATTTCAGTTAAAACTATAAGCCCATTTTCAGATCTTTAGTTTATACATAGAAAAAAGCGTTCGAAAAACTTTATTTATTTATTTATTTATAAATTTATAATAATAAATATTTAATTTAGCTTCAGTGCAGCAATTAGCACTTGAATATAATAAGTAAAAATTTAAATTTATGCCATTTAAAATCCACTACGGAAAGTTTCATGGCACTTACTGCCAGTGGCATAAATGAGGAGATGCCCAGCATGTTCAGCAGTGGACTGATACGGGCTGATGATGGTGATGGAAAGTTTCAGGCACCACTCGCGTCCCTCGACTCGTATCTTATCGTATACGTCTTCGTTTGAGTTTACACTTTATCAATCTGTAGTTGATGTAATGCAAAGGTTCGGCGCAACGGAATAAGACTGCACTTGATGGTTTAAAGGTCTATATTGATCTGTCTCTTATAACTAATGTTACAATATATATGTATAGGGAGTGTGATGCGTGTGTGTTAATACGGTGTACACACACTACAGTAAGTTTCCGATGCGCAGGTGGACCTGTTCACGATGCACGGCCCGTCATGGCGCGACTCCGTGGTGAGCTTCGAGCTGCGGATGATCGACGTGCAAGCGGCTTCCGGCGTCAAGCCAGCCGACCTCAGCTGCTTCGAGTGAGTTTTCAATTATGAGCATCTCCTCTGGATCGCTAGGGCGCCAGGCCTCCGGAGGAGGCGGCTGGTGGTGGAAGGTCTCCTTATTCGTAGCTTATAGAAAATCTCTGCCTGGTACAATTCGACGCAATGAGATACCAAAAGAGTTTTACTTCATACAACAGCTCGCCCCCTCCAGGGTGGTGAAAGAAGAAACCATAGAAAGAGATAAAGCTATAGGCTAGAAAAGGAAAGAGATACTATAGGCGGGAACTGCAGACTGCTTGGTATCTCATGTAGCTTATGCTATAAATAAGGTAAGTAATTTAATATGCGTTTTATTGGTAGGTAAAAAGCTCCTATTCAACTCGTTTAGGTGCGTAAAATTGTCTCTATGGTTGTATTTTATGAATTTTAGACATCATGTTTCATAGTAACATTTGCTGCTTAAACATACATACATAAATACATACATACATACATACATACATACACTCGAAAAACATAACCCTCCTTTTAAGAACTACACAATCGATATTTATATAGAAATAGTGTTAGTTTTATTTTCAAAACGTCCGGGTTCCAAGTTCGGGTACAAGTTTTTTTTAAATGTATGAATGCAGTTTTTCTTGTAACTAAAATCAATGACATGGTTTCTGAGAATAGATCTTCGTATGTCTTATAGTTTCAGACTTTCCCATATTGACCGATCTAAATGTTACACTCTGTATACATATATAAATCTTCTGTGCGTGTGTACATACACACGCACACTGAACTCCTTCTAAATGGCTGGACCGATTTGAATGAAATTTTTTGTGTGTTCAAGTGGATTCGAGAATGGTTTATATTTACAATTGGATCCGGTAGGTGGCGCGGCTATGGGGGTCCATCATGGGATGGTGTATAGGTGTTCTTAAGCGGACGAATGATTTCTTTGTTTTATTTATTTATATAAAAAGACAATACAAACTCATAGCTATTTATACAGCCAACACGCTTATATGCTAGTCTTGGAAACCTGTTACGTAATTGATTTTTAAAAAGAGAAACGAAAAGGCCCTATATTTGAACATTGATTTATTTAAACAATAAAAAACCGTTAACAAAATCTACTAAGAACTAAAAGCACTACAGAGCACGTCCGTTCCGTCCGAGCGTCTGAAGAAAAGTGGCAAGCGTTCGATGCGATGCTAAACGCCTCCCGCCAAGGCATCTCCTTCACTTGACATTGCACAGTGGGGAAATCTTGTAAGACGGCCGTTCCTGGCAGCTGAACGTCCTCGTCAGCTTGACCTTCGTCATTCCTTGGTGTCTGATCCTCATCGTCTGGGTCCTCATCTAAAATGTACAATTAATTTTAGCGAAGTATTCGAAAACGATATAAATTGATAGCAATGGCTTCTTACTGCAACGTGGCACAAGCGTGCACTCAGGCGATCAAGTCAAAATAAGCAGCCATAGCATTTTGGTAACAACTAATTCAAAACCGCCATCCATGAAAGAGTTCCGGATCTCAATCACCAACGACGACATTGATCAGATATCGAGGTTCATTATCGCTTAACACTGAACACGTTTTATTTAACCATCTGGCAACCACTAGCGGGGCTCCAGAGGCTACAAACAAAACGTCGCGTCGTCGGCCACTTTCGGGGTCAACCAGATTAAATGCCACATTGTCGGGGCTAAGCTTAGTGCCACAATGTCGGGGCACAGATTATTGCCACAATATCCGGGGCACAGATAATTGCCACTATTTCGAGGCATAGATAATTGCCACAATGTCAGGGCATAAAGCAGTTGCCACAATGTCGGGGCATTAAGGAGTTGCCAAAATGTCGAGGCTCACAATCAATCAACCAAAAATGTCGAAGAATTAAATCGATGGTCTTATATATTCCGACATGGTCATGGTCGTCATGAAAGACTCTCAATAAGCTAAGTCTATGTCCCTTTGGAATAAAACAAAGGAGACGTGAATCTTCGCCGGTAGGTGAAAACTTATAATACAACAATTCATTTTTAATAATAAATCGTGTAGCATCTAATTGACCCTTTCGAAGCTTTTGTATTAAACGTTGAGTCTCTAAATCAGCGGTTTGAGCCACTTTCGACCAATTTCGTGGATTCTGAATATGAAAGACGTCAGCGGGCTGTCGGCTCGAAAAGTCGGCATGTTGCATATGGCATCCTTTTCGATATTCCAACGTAAAATCGAAGTCTTGCATATAATCCCATCATCGCGCCACGCGTGGCAACAAATCTTTTTTACGTTCAGTCAATTTTAACGAGTTGCAATCGGTCATTATTTTAAACTTGATGCCGATTAAATAATGCCTAAAATGCTGAAGCGCGCGCACGATCGCGAGGGTTTCCAGCTCATAACTGTGGTAACGAGACTCTGCTCCTTTAGTGGACTTACTAAAATAGCCAACAACACGCTTTCGCCTTTTGTCATGTTCCTCAAGTAAGATTGTACCGTATCCTATTGCACTGACATCTGTATGAAGCTCAGTCGGGAGTATGGGGTCAAAAATTGTTAAAATAGGCTCTTCTGTTAGACATTTAAAAAGATAGAACTATTTAAACAGATAAACAGATTTAAACAGATAGAACGGACCCCTGAGGAGTACCAGCGTTCACTGACATGAGCCGCGAAGCGCATCCATCAGATATAACACGGATTCTGCGCTCATGCAGGAAGCCAGCGACCCAGTTGCAGAACTGAGCAGGCAGACCGTATGCAGGGAGCTTGGAGAGAAGAGCTTTGTGCCAGACCCGATCAAAAGCCTTGGCTATGTCAAGGCTAACAGCCACCGACTCACCACGCTTGTCAATAAATAGCCTCACCCCAAAGATGTGCAACGTACGCTAGAAGATCACCCGTTGACCGTTTTGGCCGAAACCCGTATTGGCGATCGTGAATTATGGAGTGTTCTTCTAGGTAGTGGACAAGTTGTTTATTTAAAATGCGCTCCATTTGCACAAAACTGAAGTTACGGCTATGGGGCGGTAATTCGATGGATCTGACCGATCTCCTTTTTTGGGGACCGGTTGCACATTAACTTCTCTCCAAGATACCGGCACACAACCTGAAGAGAGCGAGAGACGGTAAAGGCGCGTTAACACGGGGGACAACTCCGCTGCACACATTTTTAGGACTATTGGAGAGATGCCATCAGGGCCATTAGCTTTCCGGTCATCGATTGACTGCAACTCCGCACGGATGTCACGCTGCCCGATTTTAAAGTCGAGCATTGTGTGGCCACAGTGAGAAATTGTAGGTGGCTGTGCCTTGCAGTCATCGACTAGCGAGTAGCCGCAAAGAGTTTGGCCAGGAGATCGACTTTCTCCTGCGGCTTGTGAGCTAAAGTTCCGTCAGGACATCTCAATAGTGGCAGCGAGGTAGCAGCGAGGGTTGGCAGAAGTTCGATTGCACGGCTTTGGCCAGACGCCAGTAGCTACGCCTGCCCGTAGGATGCGTCAGTAGTTCTTGGCCGACTCGTGCAACGCGCTGGGCATCCGCTCTAATGTAAGCTCTTTTGCAGGACTTGGTGGCATTATTATAGGCTGCTTTCAGCGAGCGGGTTTCGGGATCCCCAAGAGCTTTACCCCTGATCCAAGCGCGGTATGCCGCCTGCTTGTTATCAGCAGCGTTGGCGCTGTTGAACCATCGGTTGCGCCTGCCTTTGCTGATGAGATAGGAGTGCGGAATATAGTATTCCATCCCTAAAACTATCTCATCAGCAACTGCAGTCGCACTAGCTGTCGGGTCCTTCCCACTGAAGCAGCGCTGCCTCCAAGGAACGGATGCGAAATAGTCCCGCATACCATCCTAATCTGCCGACGAGTAGTGCCAAATCTGGCGTTTTGATACCGCTGAAAGCGGTAGCGGGGCCAGAGGCACTTTACTGGATACCAAGCAGTGATCCGAAGATCCCAAAGGAGCTCGAACCTCCACTCGGTAGCCAGCTGGGCGACTCGTCAATCAAAATGTTGTGTTTCCTTAGTAGGATAGTTATAGGATCTACAAATATATCCGCATCCTGAACTTTTGTAAGAAAGGAGTTAAGGTGGTAGACCGCTCGAGCGCTAGGACTTTTGCAAGCATGTCGCGTGCGCAGATCACCTGGAGTCGCGAACAGTTGGTATTTGGTGTCGTCGGCGCCCTGTTCGTCGCATATAATTTTGCGGCACGTACAATCCCAAGCGCTCTGCTGCTTTTGGACAGTCCATTTTGCTGCGTAAAAGTAAACAGTAAAAAGCAAAAAGTTGTTCCTCCTAAGTCGCAATGTATCGAGGCCTAGCATACCAGCTACAAACAAGGATAAAACCCATTTTTTTTTTGTATAAAAAACGGGCAAATTTTTTAATATTTATGTCGGCGGCGAGGTTTTGTAGGTAGGTACGGTCGAGCAAACTCGTATTCGTCGTTAACACTGTTCATCTTGGATCTTCAAAATATAAACGCAGTCGTATTTCTTACAGTCACTTTGATGTTATTTTAACATCACAATTCAATAACTTAGAAATAGTTGCCCGATGCAAATAGATTTTAGAAACGAAGTGAGTTCAGTGCGTGCGTACTCTCCAACCGCTCCCGTTCAAATGTGTCCAGTCCGTTGTCGCGCCAAGCCAACTGACGTTGACGTTTCACGCACCATAGAGCATAGGCTACGCAGACCTCAGAACAATAACTAAAGCTATAGAAGGATGGCTAAAATAAAAATCGTGCAACTATGTTTAGTTCGTTCTATCTTATGGCTAGAAAAGGAGGTTGGAGTGCGACAAATGGTTGACACTTAGTTTTTATTTTTTGTATTGTTATGTCAAACGGTCATCAGATAATCGGTGATCAAAAAAAATCTTGAGTCCTTTATAAAGTCACTCACTATATTACCTAGCTTTAGTTATTGTTCTGAGATATTACCTCAAATATGACGTCACAAATCTGGTAACACCTTCGAAATAACGAAAGAAAAGGGACAATCAATCTCATTCCAATACATCACTTAGGTTCATTAGTTAAAATAGTACGAACTGATGAATGAGTGTTGTTATTTTAGTCCGGTTTCTATAGCTTTAGTTATTATTCTGAGAGCTACGCAGACCACACTAAGTATAGACTATACTTGTCGTTTCTAAGCGATGCTAGCACCAAGTCTATTATTTAGTAAGTATATTGAATATAATGGAACCGTACTCCAACTTAGTTGTTGTCATGGAAACTGTCAACGTTTTGTTTGTTTTTTGTCATGGAAACTGTCAAAGCGGTACAAAGTTCGCCGGTCAGCTAGTCATGTATAAATATAAAATGTAAATGTAACATTTATAAATTTAAGAATTAATCTTCGTTTTCCGTAATCTGGTTTAGGTTATAGGATTGATATAGTTTATTTTTTTAATTTGTGCTTCGTAAAAATATAAAATTTCATTGTTTTAGGAAGGGGGTTAAAGAAATGGGGGTGTCGTCGCGTCGTTAAATTTTATCGTGTATGTAGGCCCAAAAAAAAGCAGCCAGTATCGGAAACACTCGTTCCCTTCCCAATGTTCCCATCATTCTAATCCTAATAGGTTAAAAGATTTCTCAATCGTCCAGAAGTTCCGTGGGATTGGAAGCAACTGTACAATTTAGGAAATCGCCAAAAATACTTAAGTATTCTTTGTATGCGAAAATGCAAAGTGGATGGTCTCAGCTTCTTATATATCATAAGCCGCAAGACAAACCGATAGCGCGATTCAGATGCAGGAACAGAGCGCGCCATCTAGTAAGCGGCCATGGAAGCTCTCTTAGATGCAGTTGCTACAAATTATAAAAATATTAGTTTAAAAAAGTCATTTGCACTCTTAACGTCTATTGTAGAACTACCTCTAGAAAAATACCACAGTTTGACATGTAAGTACAAAGCACGAACAATTTGCGAAAAAGTATTCGTATCGTCATCGTCAACAATTTGTATGAGAATTGAGCAGCGCTCCTACCGGACGTAAAAGGAATCGAATATGGAAGCACGAATGCTAAGGTATCGCAAGCGTATCGCCATCGTATCGTAGTTTAACGTAACTTGATATTGTTTATATTAAAATTGGGAGCACGAACAATGTTTTGACGTTAGGTATCGTCAATGACGAAGGCTGGCTATCGTGAACTTACGAATGTTTCTTCACGTAGAATTTTTTGGTGTAAGAAGCTGCGTTTTAGTAATAAATTCGTTTAAAAAATTGTTTTTTCGTTGTTACTTACCTCAAAACTTTACATAAAGATTAGTGATATTATATACATATAAGTAAATAAAGATGCAAAGAACACATAGCAATTTTATTATTATAGTGTATTATTATTTTGTTGCAAGTTTAAAACGCTGAAAATTAACAAAGAGAAGCTTAATTATAAAAAGTTATTTGTAAGTACATAGGTAGTTATTTTAATAATATTCATTATTTAAATTTTTAATTGCTTAATAGCAAGATAAGATTAATATCTTATGCATAACGGAATATGCGCGTGTGTGTGTGTGTGTGTGTGTGAGCGCGCATGTGTGTGTGTGTGTGTGAGCGCGCATGTGTGTAAGACGTTACGGCCACTTTTAACTATAACGCCATATTTAACTAAACCATAACATGTGAGGTGTTCATTAGGTGACGTAAAAATGCTAAATTACTTCATTCAAAAAGTTTGTTGAGCAAAATTTGATTTTCTATCTCTAATTACTAGATATGGTTTTTTTTTTCATTAGTGGCGCTAGTGTGCGGCATAAACGCTCTTGTACCTTTTACCCTGCTAGATTTGTGACAATTTTTTTTTCCTTTGGTCTCGTAACGTCAAGTTGCAAAATAACATATGGTTGCAAAAAGTTCAAATCTCATAAGACCCAAGTCTCGAAACCTCCAAGTTGCAAAATATCTACATCTCAAAACGTTCAAGTTGCAAAATATTCAAGTCTCAAAACAACGCAATTGTGAAATCTATATTCTCAAACTTCATTCCATTTTAATTTTATGAAATGGTGACCTCGAGGGCACCCAGAGGGTTTGGATAAATCGCCATTTCTACAAAATAAATCACATACAATCCAACAAAAATAAACAATCGTATCGAAAGTCACAAACACAAAAATAGATATTTTTGCTTACCTTTCCATAAACTCTTCGCATATTACATATTGTGTATGTCTTACGGGTAGAAGGGCGCCACGAAGACTATAACAACTCGAATTGATCCTTATTCCAGTGACCTATATCCCTTGACCACCCCCACATTTCCATACTTCCAGTTCTAGGTCTCGAACATTGGGGGGTGGCGTACCCGTCGACCTGTCCACTAGAACTTCCTCCAGGTTCCAAATACTGAAAGGAGGTGCTAGTGCACGGGATCTCAGGTCCACTCTCCAAAAAACTTTTTCCCACCTGGGCACCACAAGAAGGAAGATCCCTTTCGCCTGATTGAGCTGTGCTAACACTTTCGGTATTAGAAACGGTGGTGGAAAGACCCATCCGAGTGTAAAGATCCACCGTTGAGAGAAAGCGTCGTGGAACAACGCATGGTGATCTGTCAAGTCCATCACGTAGTTGGAAACAACGTGTGCTCTTCTTGACGCAAACAAGTCCACCACTGGCAGGCTCCATTTTGCAAAAAGTAAGTACGTAAAGGGTACCTCAAGCCGTGTTGAAACGAATCACCTTCGGAGGATTTCTAGAGGGGTACGGCATCGCACACTTAAAAGTGCGCGTCCCCGTGCCCTTCCAGAGTCTCCGAAGGGTTCGGATCGGATCGGGGAGCGGAACCACCCGAGGGCGCCTCTAAAGGCACGGACCTCGGCTCGGGTAGACCGGGCCGTGGAGGAGGAGAGGAGCTCCCAGGCACATGACTGTGCCTGGCATAGAGCGCGTGTGAACCGGTTCTTCGTACCCTTGTTCTACGAGTACGGTGTCTTGGGCCTAAAACAGTGTGCATGTTTAGTGTATTCTGTAAATGTGTGCTGTCATTTGGAGGATCGGGCGGGGGGGCGTTCGCAACTGTGATTGGGTCGTCGGGGTCGAGATCCAAAAGAGGGCTCGATCTAGGTCCACCTTCGTTTCTCAAGTAAGCAACCACGGTCCTGTTGTCGCATTGCACCATCGTGGAGTCCCTTAGGAGCAGACAATGACCTTTTAAAACCTTTAGGATTGCTAACATTTCCTTTTGGTTGCAATGTAAAACCTGTTCCTGAGGAGAACAAAGTCCCGACATGCTGTCGTTGTTCAATTGTGCGCCCCAGGCTAGATCCGACGCATCGGTTGTTAAAAAGTGAGAGAGTGCTGGTATGTAAATTGGTGAAGAGCTGTGGCAATTGATAAGCCACCATTTTAGGTTGCTTACTGCACATAGCGGCAACTGATGCTGAACCCTTCTTGATCTGAGTAGATGGTTCAATAATACTTATAAATGGCGGAAGTTTAGCCAGCCTTTACCGGCCTTTATCGGCCAGACTGTAAAACTCGCGAAGTTCAGCATGCCTACTAAGCTCTAAAGATTCAGTGTTGATGTTGTGCCGTCCCTTAACATCTGAGTGAGCCTGCTTATCAGGAGAATTATCTTCTCTTTTGGGAGACGTTTCTGATTCAAGAAAGGGTTCCATTCTATGCCTAGGTAACACAGACTTATTTGTGGAATCAATATTGACATCTTGTAGTTGACTAACCAACCCAGTTGGTCTAGAGTATTTAGGGTTAGATGAACGTTTCACTGAAGATCGTTTAGATCCTGATGTGCCAATAAAAAATCGTCCAAGAATACAATTATTCGAACTCCTCTCTGTCTTAGGTACTGTGCAACCCAGTTGGTGAGAGAAGCGAATACTTTTGGTGCCGCACTTAACCCAAAAGGAAGACATGTCATTTCGAGAAGCTCTTCCTTGTAAATCAGATTCAGGAACCTTCTGGAGCTGGGACTTATTCCCAAATGGAAATATGCTTGGGATAAATCCACTTTGCATAGCCAATCTTGACTTTGGAGAAAATCCGGTATGCGTAAAACATTTAAGAGACTGAACCTCCTCACCGCGAGGGTCGCACTGTGCCGTCGCTTTTAGGTACCAGAAATAGGGTAGACAGAAAACTCGGAGAAAGCTTGTCTGGCACTAGAACCCCTTGAGCCTTCAATTGAGTAATTATTTCGTCCATTTGCTCCGATTCCTTGGTTTGAAAAAATGGTCGTCGGAGGCTGGGATATGCAAGTGGTGGCTTCCGGAAGAAGGGTATGCGGTACCCTTGAATTATTTTTAAAAGGAACTTGGATGCGCCCCTTGACTCCCAGTTTTGGTAAAACTGTGACAGGCGACCGGCAATTTGCCCGGTGTAGTCAATACTTCCGGTGTTTATTTCCTCTATATCTAGATGAGGAAGAGGCACGCTTTCGGTTAACCCCGGCTGCTCAATGTCTCTTCGCTTTGGCCGTGAGTCACGTGCGTGAAAAATTTGCCCGTTAATTGCATTCAAATTGGAATAAGATAGATAGATAGATACATAACGTCTTTATTTGGACACTATAGACACACACAATATACAATCGTAAATATAAAAAAACAACAATTACACTAAACATAACTTCATAAGGTAAGGTATAAGGTCTATTGTAATTACTAACAATCTATGGAGTTATTCTGAAATAAATACTTATTATTATTATTATTATAACACAAGTATTAAAAATACAAAAATGTGTGTGTGCCGCAGCATCTCAAAAGAGTCGTTGCTCAGCGTGGTATTCACTCGCATAGCTAGTGAATCGCTGATTTTCAGCAACAACCAGGAGTGACCACAAGGACGGTGCCCGTAACAATTATCAGTAATGTGCCCATGTTGTAAAAAAATATTAAAAATTTGTAAATAAAGATTTTTTAATGTATAAGCTGTGCAGTGTATATCGACGGCAGAAAGCGATTTTGTCGTATCTCAAAAAAACCGATTTTACACCAGAGCCAAAAAACTATTTCAAAAAATCATAACTCGTAAATTAATAAAGATAGAAAGTTGAAATTTAGAACATATTTCTATTATTATAAACGTTATTTGATACAGTTGATTGAAATGTCGTAAAGTTACTACTTCATGGATTTTTCACTAGTTACAGCAATTTATGTTTCAATATCGAGCAGCGGAAATGCTGTATCTGTAAGGTGTAATGTATGAGTAATTAAAATAGATACAAGTTTAAATGCTGCGGATATGCTGTATTTCAAATATGAACTACACGAAACATGATTATTTTGCTGTATAAGACTTTAACTTATTTAGTTACTGTAATTAAAATGTTTTAAATACAGTCAGAATTACAGATGTTATAAAAATAAAATACTGTATCTTTTACTTAATGCTTTAATTGTAATTTAAAGAATGTAATGCCAAAAAAAGTCTGCTTTTTTCATTAGTTTCATTAATCAGTCTGCTATACTTTCTCTTCTCCATTAGTTTCAATAATCAAACTCCGATACTTCCTCTTCTTTATTAGTTTCGTCAATCAGAACTATACCTCCTCTTCTTCATCAATTTCACCCAGAGTATCTTTGATTTTTTTGTCGTGTTTTAATTGCAAATATTCATGAGAGTAACATTTAGGAATGATTTGTTTGTTAACTAACTTCTTGAGGTCGTTATACTTTTGGATTGAAATAGGGAGTTTAGTTATTATTATTATTATAGGTAATTCAGGCAGGTAGTTGGAACAACTGATAGTTGCCTGTATACAATGTAAACTAAAATTATTTGTTTCTTATTTCATTTTGTTGTGGTATAGGTCTAGTCTATTCTTAAACTGGTTGACACTTTGTGCTGTTATAATTTCTTTGGGCAGTTTATTCCAGGCATCAACCACTCTGTTGCTCAAAAAATGCTTATGTGGGTTGTTGTGGGAAACTATTTTAGTGAGTTTACGACTGTGTCCTCTCAAATGCGGATTTTTTGTGGTGGTCAACATCCTTTCAAATCTCTGTATGTCATAGTGACCAGTAAGGATTTTGAAGGTTTCTATCATATCTCCCCGTTCTCTTCTATCCTTTAGGCTGGTAGTTTTTAGGAACTTTATAACCTTTCCTCATACTGCATTTCCTTATGTTGTCTTGGAATTTTTGTAACCTTTGCAGCACATTCTCAAACAAGTCAATGTCTTTAACAAAATAGGGGTAGTTGTATACAAATTAAGCTTTGGTTTAGTATTGTTCAAACTACACAAGGGCACTGAAGTAGTTTCAGCATCTGAGAGCATAGAATTTTTTATAGACATAAAATCGGGGTTCGTCTTTTTAAATGTTGCAATGCATAACTTTGAAATTATTTTTTTGTTTTTTTAAAAGTCTTGCTTAATGTCAATTATAAACATAATATCGACGGCAGAAAGCGGAAATGTCGTATCTCGAAAATTGGCCTAAATGACTTATGACTATATTGTTGATAAGAAAAAAAAGCCGCGTCGAATGGTCTATGTCTCGTCTTTCTACGATGAAAAAAATTAATGATACGCCATTTATTTTTCTATAGTTTTTCTACTGTTTAGACGACAAATTGCTGTAAATAGTGGAAAAATCGCAACTTTTGAAGTTAAAATAGATACGACAATACATCGAATATAAAAAACAGTTACAACATTATTTTTCTATTACGAACATTGATTTTAAAGAGATACAACATTTCAGCCGCCCCAAAAATTTTACATTGCCAAAGATACAGCAATGTGTTCCGAACCGGTGTGTGACTATTGAACAGTTACTTCACTTCAAACGTTTAATCTAATAGCGAAATTCTTACTTACACCATTAAAATAGAGTATTTTTTTTTGTATAGTGATCAATACGCCACTCTAGCTAGACCCGCCCACTTCTCCCACCCCGACATATTCCCTAAGTACGCCATTTCAATCGCGCGACATTTATGCGCGAGCGCCGATACTGAGAAAGCATGATTGTTAAGAAAAATATTCTTTGAAAAAGTTTATTTACGTGTTTTTTAAGTGTTTAAAAATAAAAATAAACCTTCGGAGTTCTGGTGAGTATAGAATTGAATTGAATTGTCTTGTGACCGTTGATTCTGAAGAAAATTTAATGAATCTAGAATCATTTACTAAAAAAATGATAAAAGAATCCGATATAATTTCATTTCATCCTTTAGATGAGATGATAAGCTACGAAAGTTTGGTACCAAATATTGCTGAAGTTAAAGAACTTTGACTGGCTATCGATCAAAAATTTCCATGCTCTGCTGAAGTTTTCTCTAAAATAAAAATTGTCCTAGCGCCACAGAAGTCCTTCCTTTTATGAAAGACCTGTACCTGTTACTAATAAAAAAAATCCTAGCACTGCTGTAGTATTTCCTGAATTAAAAAAATGCTTACCTGTTATCCATCCCAGCACCACCGAAGTCTTTCCTGGAATAAAAAAATGCTTAACTGCCACCAATTCGAAATCCCCTAGCACTGCTAAAAGTCCTACCAAAAATGAAGATTGTTTAGCTGCCATATGTCTAAAATTTCCTAGCACCGCTGATTATCCCTGCAAAAATGTAATTGCTATGGATAACGAATGTAACAGCTCCGGGGAAAATCCTCCTGAGAATAAAGACTTACTTGCTACAGATCAAACTTTTCCTGCACCGCTGAAGATCCGATTAAAAATAAAGTTTGCTTGACTGCTATAGTCAAGTCTCCTAGCACTGCTAAATTTGCACCTGAAATAAAAAATGCTTTCTTGTTATCGATCAGAAATATAGTGCTACTAATGCGGAAGCACGAAGAAATCTATCAAGGAAATGTAAAAAGAAATTAAATTTTAATATTAAATTTAAACCTTATCTTGATTTTATTGAAGAAGATGATGCTGATACATTATTACTCAATGATGCATTTCCGTCAGAAGATTCAAGCTGTTCGTTCAGTGATAACGAGTCAACCGATGATTAGGCATCAAGCAGGACAAAAAAATTAGGAACAAGAAAAAGCGAGGCAAGAAACTGAAAAAATAAAGACTAGGAAATGAACACAAAACAAACGAATGAGTTAGAAGAACATAATACATAACGGGAATCACAATTAGAAGAAAATACCTTAACACCAAAGAAATCTATCAAAAAAGAAAATAAAATTAAAAGAATTTACTTCCCTTCAGTCAGACTTACACTACTGAAAAAGGAGATGAAGTTGCATCTTAATGTATGAAAACTAACCCCTGCAAAGAAGTTATTTGTAAACGAAACTGTGGCGATGTTCCAGATACAAGACGTCTGTTGACGTAGACAAAATATCAATGTAGGTAGACAAATGTGAAAATGTAAAGACAGTAAGTTAGTAAGTAAAGTAAGTAATTCATGCTTCGGACAAAACAAAAACAAAACTATGTTGAGCATGTTGAGATATGTTTTTAACCATTACTACCAATTTGAAGACAATCCAAATTTAAAGGGCAAAGACTTATTGGGATTTGACGAAGTTTTAAATTGGATAAGGATATAATAATATATAAGTAAATAAAAATATATATCTGCTGACAACAAAATAACCAGACTGTCACTATATCGCCTAATGTACCTACTTTTAATGATATTGTTTTTTATTTATTTTTATTTTTTTTTTCATAATGTATGCAGTTTGATTTGTACAAAGGAAGGTTTAACTGCCTACGATACAGGTCTTCCTCGTGTAGGTAGTTAAGATTAATTATTGTATCTGCTGTTTTGTGAAAATAAAGAAATTATTATTATTATATATATATATATATATATATATATATATAATAAGTGTGCTACCTAGTTCGCTTTTTGTTACCACGCCACCTACAAAAATCGTTTAGGAATACCTAACTCCTGTTCGGCGAGCAGATGAGACTTAAGTTGTTTTTTAAAAGAGAACTTAGAATGCAACCGCCTTATTGGGGGCCGCCTTTAAGCATAGTGGCGCCCCTGCCAGGGGCCCCTATTATTCATATTGGCTCACATAAAATTATAAATCCTATTCTTTGTCTTACTACCGATCTGTGTTCATAATTATGAATAATTATCACTCTTCATAATTTTATTTTTCAAACTTTTTTTATTCATACATTTTTATTATTACCAACGAAGCTCATAACAGTTAATGATCATAATTTTTTTATTAATACTGTTACTACTAAGAACCAGTATAAAGGATAGTGGGCAAAATACACTCAGCTCCGCCAGCCATGTAATAAGCGTAAATCAACAGATGTACCTAAAACGAGCATTTTTTACTATTACACCATGAAAAAATAACCCAGAGGTAATACACAAAAGTGTCTGCATATACATAGGTACCTAAACTGAATAAAATATTTTTATTCACTATGTATCGTTATTTAATATTATAAATGACTATAATCATGAGAGTTTATAGCGAACGACATGAGCCAGAGACACGACAAAGACTAGCCAATCATATTCCTGCGCTCGCAGCTCGCACAAACCGTTTGCAGAACCGGCCCGCGCGGGCGTTTCAGGTAGTCGATTTCTTACTCGATACAGTCCTTCGTGTTACTTCGTGGTGATTGGGCAAATTGTTTTCATGTACCTATCACCGTCCCTATCTACTGACCCTGATAGATAGGGTATGGCAGCTGGAACTACGGGTCCGGCTGTCTTTTCAAGGGTACCACGGGAGTTCCGGATCCTAGGCCCCCTGCCGGTTATGCCTTCGCGGGCGTCTCCGGCAGGCCCCGGACATGGGTTGGACTCGTGGTGGCATGTGGTTAGCTATAGAAGTGGGAATGTTCGTCTGCCTGGTTGGTCTGGCCAGGCTTCCATTTCGTGCATAGCGAGCGGGTCTTAGTAGCGGTCCGGTGGGGGCCTGAAGCGAAAAGATCTGCGGGGTACGTGAGTTACCCTTAGTTGGTGTGGTGCTCGGTGGTTTTCACTGAGTAGTTACTCCAACATCTACGGTATTAGTCTGGAGAACTAGTAGAGGTGCCCGCTAGATGCAAAGGCCTCCGGTTTAATCAGCCGCGTAGGAATTTGGAATTGATCAGGTGCCTGGATGGGTACCGAGAAGTGAGTGTGCTTACAACTCCGCCACCAAAGAGGACATTTGGTAGTTGGCTTTAGAGTTGACGGCCCAAGCAGTGGTACACTGCGAGTTGTGCTCTTAGTGCAACGAGAAGTGAGCGAGCTTACAGCTCCGGTGACCTATCTGGATATTAGGTAGTGGACTATACGTGTCCACGGGGCGACTAGCTTGAGACACTAGTCTTAAAAGTACTGGATGAAGGATGCGTACCGGCGTGTTCTGATCTGGCGTTATGACCTGACGTAGATGGTCCCTTGTGCTTGCGCAAGGTTATTCTGACACCTACTTTGTAACCGCAAGGTTGGTAGGGGGTGTCAGTATAAACTTTAAAGTAGTGTATAGCGGGTTGTGTGTACCTATCACCGATAATGAGTATGCGGTGGAGATAATAGAAAGAATTAACGAAAGACAATACATGCAAAACATTTTAGGTGAATTCGTCTCAAGACGCCACATGAACCGGCAACGAGTTCTCTTTCAAGAAATGAACGCTGATTTGCCCGGCTTAGAAAAGTTTCCGTCGCTTACCAAAAGGGATCTTATCAGTTTTGCCTATCCTCCGAAGGTGATTCGTTTCAACACGGCTTGAGGTACCCTTTACGTACCTCGCCGCCCCTTTTTTTTTTTTTTTTTTTTTTTTTTTTTTTTTTTTTTTTTAACCCAGAGGAACTCATTACGAGTACCCGGGGCCTTGAAGAGGCCCCAAGTTATGTGAGACTCACCCGTCCGTCTTTCCGCAACCCACCGACTGTCATGGAGACGCCATTGTCTCCAGTCGGCTGCCAAGGGAAGGCCCAAGGCTGGGAAGGGCGAGACGGGGGGGGATACTCACTAACCTCTGGGGGACCAAACTCCGATACGGTGAAGACCGCGGGGCCTATCCCGGAGGGAATTGAACCGCGGGGTTCACCCTGGCGCCCGTGTGATCACCCGTGTCGGCCCATTCGCACTATAGTGCGTTTAGGGCCGGCACGCGCGGTCACACGGGCGGTACGCGTTCGCGACGTCTAGTACCACACCACACCCCCGAAAGGGCGTGTTGTGGTTCAACCTCAGAGGAGGTTACCTCAAGAGAGGTCACTTAGCCCGCGAGGACAGTGCGACCCTTACACATAATATATACAAACGACATTTACAAATACACTATTTACAACACATACACATATATTTGCGTCTTTCGCGCATTGGGATCCAGATTACGGCGGGAGGAGATCTGCGTCTCTCCGCCTCCTTCTGCGTCTCCTCCTCCTGGCAGGAGTGGCGTCAACCGCATTCTCGCGCGCCCTCTCCGCCTGCTCCTTCAGGCCCATGCATACGCTACAGAAGCGCGACACCGCCCCCCAGTTGTCCTCGCTCTCCAGCATTGTAGTTACAACGTCTGGAAGAGCGAGACTCCCCCTTCCTCCAAGCTCCATCTCCATAGTGCGTCGCTGCGAGGAAAAGGCGCTACACACCTGGAGAGTGTGCTGCGCCGTGTCCTCAGCAGCTCCGCACTGATGGCAGATGGTGCTCTCTTCCTTTCCGATTCGACACAGATACTTACCGAAGCAACCGTGATCGGTCAGTATCTGTGTCAAATGGTAAGTCATATGCCCAAAGGGCCTGTCAAGCCATCTCGATATGACTGGTCTAATGGCTTCGACGGTGCGGACACCGGCCTCTGGAGTCTCCAGCTGGTGTTCCCAGTGCCACACCGCCATCTCACGTCCGGTTCGCCTCGCACCCTGGACCTCTTCCAAGGCGGGGCGTTCGCCATTGGCGATTCTCTCCACGCGGAACTCAAAGACCTCGGTCAAGACCTTGGCCTCGAGCTCCCACGGGATCATGCCTGCTAAAGCCGTCGCCGCTGTGTACGACACCGTCCGGTACCCTCGTATTGCTCTCACCGCTGCCACCCTCTGTGGCCTGCGTAGGAACGCAATGTTTTTGCGGGAGAGCGAGTCGGACCAGACCGGTGCGCCGTATAGTGCCATGCTGCGCAGCACTCCGGCGTACAGCCTACGGCAGCTATCTCCTGGGCCTCCGATATTAGGGAGAACGCGCGAGAGTGCCATCGCCGCCTTCACCACCCGAGGCGCCATCTCGGAAAAGTGTGGCTCGAACGTCCAGCGGCTGTCGAGGATGAGTCCCAGATATTTCATCCGGGACTTGATCTCAACACGCACGCCGTCCACCGTGACGCTCCAACTGCCAGGCGGTTTCTTCCTTGGGCCGTGGAAAACTATCGCCTCCGTCTTCGGAAGAGCTACATCCATCCCCAATTGACGGATTCTCGATACGGTCAAAGTGGCCATGACCGACGCGAGTCGAACCGTATGCTGGTAGTCACCGCCACACGCAGTGACTAGGGTGTCATCCGCATAGCAGATGACCCCCGTCCTGGGGAGAGTAATTCCCCTCAGGACCCAGTTGTATCCGATGTTCCACAGGAGGGGTCCAAGGACCGACCCCTGCGGAACACCGCACATCATACGGCGAGCACTAATGCGCTCCGCGCCCTTCTGCAGAAATAGGATCTTCCTATCTTGCAGGTAGTCCCTCAGGACCCTTCTTATGTACCAGGGCACCCTGTGATAGAGGAGGGCCTGGTTAATACAGTTGAAGGGGAGGGTGTTAAAAGCGTTCGCTATATCAAGCGAGACCGCCAACACCCTCTCCCCTCTTGCAACTGCTGCATCGGTAGTACAGCGAAGGGCAAGTATCGCGTCCACCGTAGACCTGCCCCGACGGAACCCGTACTGAGATGGCTCAATGTTGGGTCCGTCGGCATCCAGGTGCTCGACGATGCGGGCAGCGAGCACACGCTCAAAGAGCTTGCCAGCCTCGTCCAGCAGGACGATCGGCCTATAGGCCGATGGCATGTCAGGCGGACGATCGTCCTTCTTTAGAAGGCATAACCGCCCCTCCTTCCAGACTTTAGGGAACTTCCCCTGGCGGAGGCAGCAATCCAGAAGGCCGGTCAGCCTTCCTCCCATATGGTCGAGGGCGATGTCCAACACCTTACTGTGGACTCCGTCCGGCCCGGGCGCCTTTCTTTTTAGGCGGAGGCGGTCGACAGCATACTTCATCTCTTCATTAGAGATGCGGGGAATGGCTTCTTCATCATGGAGCTCGTCCGGCTCTGGTAGATCGAATGGCGCTACGTCGAATTCACGAGCCGGGAACAGGCCGTCGACCACTCTCGCCAGAAGTTCTGGCTCGAATGACTCCGTGGGGGGAGCAGAATTGCGGTATCTATTCCGCACAGTGCGATATGGCCTACCCCATGGGTCTCTATCTAAATCGGCCAGGAATTCGTTCCAGGCTGACGTCTTGGCCTTGAGAATTTCGACTTGTAGCCTCTTTCTAGCCGCTTTGAACAGGGCGTAGAAGCGTGTCTCCTCGTCATCCGAGTGCCGTCTCCTCCGGCAGTGCTGGAGGTCTCGCCGTGCCAGAATACTGGCGGTACGCAGGTCGCCGCCCCTAAAACAAGCCCGGTGAAGCTAAAAATGCCCCTCGGCAATCAGTCTCTCTCCAAAAAAAAAAAAAAAAAAAAATCAACTGAAATTGGCAAAAAGTTACTATAGTGAGCATGTTCGGGGCTACGGGCACTTCAATATATCTCTTTACCGAGACCCTTCCGGCTATTTTAATTTCTTCAAATAAATGCGGTGTAGCTATATTAAAGTATTGGGAACGTAATTGCCGAAACTGATTTTTCAGCCTACCGTTGATTGTTTCCACAATCCAACGACACACCGATACCTTTCTTGATTCATTCGCCTGTAATGTAGATAATTGCAGTTCTATGTCATTTTTCGAAGCCAAAAACATAATATCAACTAAATCATGGCGAAATTTGAAGCTTATCTGAAGAGGTTATCCCGCTGGGGTCACGGACATAGTAAGAGTAGGTAGTGATGATTAATTTCGGCGGGTTGGAGAGCCTCGTTAGCTGAGTTGGTAGTGCACTTGACCCGGCATGTCATGGGGTGCGGGTTCGAATCCCGAAAGATGAAATTTTATCAAAACTTGTTTTTCATAATTTTAACAATAACATTTTATCTTCCAGCATGCGGCCAATGGATAACGTCTGCGTGATATCACTGCTATGCTCCCTCGGCGGTCCTCAAGTGGCCGAGCTGGAACTCACCATGTCGCTGTACCAGCGCGGGCAGTTCGCAGGCAACGCGGTGGCGAGGCTCATCATTATAGTGTCCCAATACGACTTCTGAAGCGAACGAACAGATAGGGCGCATGTGGTAGTGGCGCATGTGGTAGTGGCGCCAGTGTTCAACACAGCAACCCAGTGGTCAACACCAGTTTAGGTCGCCAAAGATAACGTTGAAATTCATTGAAAGGACATCGCTAAGCAACTGCCCTCAACATATATGAACTTCTCACTAGCTTGAATAATTCAAATATTGATTAAATAATAGTAACGTGTTTATTATTTTCCTAGAACTTTCGTGAACAAATCAATAATTTAAAAGAGGTTTTGTTTGACAAGGAAACCATAAATATGATTAAGACGTTCCGTTTTACGAAAAAAATATGAAAAATATTGTTGATTAGTTTTTCCAAGCAAAATATATTTTTGTACCTAGTTTTTAAAGTCTGTAAACAAACACCTAGCTAAAGTTTATAGAAAATTGCCTAATTGACGCTAGTTAACCTATTTACGAAGTAGGTGTTTCTGTGACTTTATTTTCAGAATTGCAAAGATTTGAAAAGTTCATGAATCGTTTTACATATGAAATAACAATATTTAGCTATCCAACATTACGTACTACTAGATACGATGTTTATACATTTCTGGGCAGTCGTCCATACTGTATTTAGCCATGTCCTACCGCTTAGCAGGTTTGTATTCAATTGTTGTTAAAGTCAAAATCAATTGCTGAATACTAGTTCTAATAAATAAAGGAAAAATGTCGGTCACTGGAGTGCCAGCCACTACTCTACGCGATGCAATTGGGAAAGTTTAAACTTTCTATAATTGATGAATTGTTAAGGTTAAAGCTACCAAACAAGAACCAACGTAATTTTTTAATTCCCCAATAACTTTAAAAACTATCGAGAACTGTAAGCCTATGTTACCAATAGAGTAAAACGGACAAAACAACGAAAAAACTCTTTTTGACTCTTATTCCATTGTATTAAGAGTTACATGTCAGCTACTACTAGATCCCTACGGTTTGAGGAACGATTAGTTTCTCACCACCTAGTTACGCTGTAAAAGCCACAAGCGGCCAACAGCTATTTTTATTTTTAAAAAGCGTTCAGTGATTTTGATGTCAGTCGTCTTAATAATGGTTTTTGTATTACATTGCAACTGGGATCTAGTGTTTTATCATAGCATCACTAATAAGTGAATCTCGAATTAATTATAAGTCTCATTACCTAATTGTGATTTAATAAAACATTTTGTAAATAAAACAAATAAATTAAATTGGAATATATCTTTTTTTATTTTATATAAGCACAAGCGTCATTCGCCAATGTCTGTCGTGGCGTTAAAACAATTTAATACATTTACCTATACATAATGGTGCATAACCTACTACATTAGTAACTGATTAGATCTCCAGATCACAACATAATTATTAATAGTTTAAAAATTAATATCTAAACAACAGACTCAAAACAACGTTACATGTATTTTATCACTACCACTCTGGTCCCTGATACAAACTTTTCTAACAAATCTATAGAAATGGCAAAATCTAATAATAAAAAAACATTTGAAACGATATCTTTTGACAATGATTATTCGGTATAAACTTCAATGGAAGATGCACTGAAATGTGTTGATACAATATATATTGTTTTCAAATCTTTTCTTTCAAAACAAGATACTGTTAGAATTAACTTGTGTTGTCTTTTTTTTTTTTAGTTAATGGCTTTGTGCGATTAGCACATTTAGCCAGTGTCAAAGTAATCTTTCTTACAAGTAATACATAAATAGACAATTATAATGATGATGAATGATAATAGAAATGAGAAGTGAGAAATGATATACCCCCCAATCCCTCGAGTAGCTCAGTAAAGATGTGGGGCTCTACTAAGTCCTCATGCGGCGGACTTCTGCGGGCTTCTTGAGAGAATTTGAAAAGTGTCGTTGCACTGTTTTCACACACTCACAAACACTTAACGGTTAATAATCCACCATTATTTCACATTAATATTCGATATAACACAAATTTTAGAAAATAAAACAAAACCGCAGACATGACTTTTTACTTTCCCGCCAAGAAGTCCTGATGTTGTCTTTATATAGCTTTGTCACCGAATTTTTTTAAATGGCGAAATGTACCTATTAATTTGTTTCAAGACGTTAAGTTTAAACTGTATTTAATATAATCATAACAATATACAGCTACATTTACTTTGCAATCAACACATTTCAGTTGCATAGGATAAAAAATAATAATACTATAAAAGCATAGGCACTTAATAACCATCACTATTTAAATACTTTTCTAAAAATACTATGGATAAATAAATTAACATGTTTAAAAGAAGATGTTTTTATAAAAATGCAATTTAATTATTCAAATAAATTTGAAAATTTCATTGTTTATTATAGTTAATTATAATAGCACTGGTTGCACTGACTAGACCATTTTTCAGACCGCACAGTGAGAGCAACTTTTGTCTAATAAGTAAAAAGATACACAGTATATAGTACACGCAGCAGGCTACCACAACTGTAGAATATCCTCAAAAAAATTTGAACTTTAAGTCTTAGGCATATGGTTTAAATTTATTAAAGAAATTTGACATTTTTGGATAGGTTGATGTGCAGGTGTCTTACCTTTTTATACTCATCATCATCATCATCATCATCATCATCATCAGCTCATTTTGTCCCCACTGTTGGGGCACGAGCCTTCCCTAAGGATTGATAGGGAAAACGAGCCATACACCACCGCGCGGGCTCAGTGCGGATTGGTGGTTGTTGACTGCTAATGCAGCCGGGACCAACGGCTTTACGTGCCTTCCGAAGCACGGATCGAGATGATAAATTTTTGGTCACCCATCTGATGACCGGCCTTTGCGAAAGTGGCTTAACTCGCAGACCACTGCGCCATCGACCTCCTCCTCCTTTTTATACTAAACAACGATATTTCCGAAAACAGGTTGGACTTGAAGCAATAAAAACAGATTTATTTACTTTTAGTATAAAAGTAAGCTTTATATAATTATACGCAAATCGTCAACCAATCAATAGCAACTACACGTTGTCTCCCAACAGTTTTTTTTTATTATATCAGAAAAATAGTCAAGGAAAAATCTCCACGAGCGGGATTTGAACCATTTACTCACTTACTCCAGGGACGGGATAGGAGGCGCAGGCGCAGGGCTCAAAGTGAGTCTTGGCCTCCTGGCGTCCTATAGGGAGAACTCGCCCTGTCATTTGAACCTTTTGTTCCGAAGTAACTTTGGTAAAAAACCTGTTGCCACATAGCAACATATAAATGATAGCTACGCTGGACCCCTACTCTCAGAATCATACAAAGCGAGCTACCCGTGGAGTGGGACTTCATTCCGAAAACGGATTTAAGCTACCTAAAGTAAACCTACCTAAGTAAAGTAAAGTAATCTTCAATGTGGGTGTGTTACAGTTTATAAGAAACTAGCTGTGCTCGCGACTTCGTCCGCGTGGAATAGTAACTTTCGGCAGCATTTTTAATTTTTTAGGCTCTTGTTCCCGTTTTTGCAACATTATTCACTGATGCTTCGCTCCTATTGGTCGCAGCGTGATGTTATATAGCCTAAAGCCTTCCTCGATAAATGGACTATCCAACACAAAAAGAATTTTTCAATTCGAACCAGTAGTTCCTGAGATTAGCGCGTTCAAACAAACAAACTCTTCAGCTTTATAATATTAAATATAGATTAATAAATCCATTAATTGCATTTTTATAAAACTGCAGTGAAACGACAAATATAAAAAAGGAAGATAATAAAATCAATAAAATCTCACTCCTAGCAGCTGCCTTCAACGCGTACGAATATATTACTTGAGCATAACATTGAAGCGACATCTGTGACTGAATTATTGAAAACTATTAAGTTTACATATCCAACAAGACGTTCCCATAAGTCCAAACTTCGCACATGCAAAAGTAAGTATATCTGGTTAGCCTAGAGCTCATATTAGAGTAGACGAAAGGAACATACGCAACTTGAGTGGTACTACCTCAGTAAACCTATTCCCAACTAAACCAAATGGTCAACTTAACTGGAAAAGACACCAAAATTAAAAACGTAACGGGCCAAATAATTTAGCTCAAAAAATGTTGCAACAAAGAAGCTCCAATAAATTTTTCATGTAAATAAAATATGTCACTTCAAAGTTATGCCTGCATTGAATACAAATTTGACACTGCACTTGTAAATAGTTTTCATATATCCTATATTATTCAAGAGCAAATCAATGAAACTAGCCGTATCATACAGTTTAGAGCTTTCTCCAAAATCCAATAGAGTTGAAGTTGACTTTAAACGTTGATAGAAGTTTCATTTATTAGCTCTTAAGAGTTTAAATACGTGATAGCTCTTGTACGCTCAGTATGAAAATGATTGAATCAAGTGGTTAAATATATCTAGTAGCATTAAGAGAAACTAAATCTTAACACGTGGGTGTAGAGTCCATTTTTGCTGGAATCCAAAAGTTTGACAGTTTGTTTCTTTACTGCTACTAAATATTTTTCACAACTTTTCGACGTTTCGATAATTTTGATACTGATCGTACTACTACACAGTAACTCTACTTACAATAGGTCGATTGTATAGGATTTTAAAACTATGTCTACAGACGTCTAGGCGCCGGCTCAGTTACTGACTAACGACGCACACAGACATAACTTCACTAACACTTATCGAATACAGTTACGCAGATTAAAAAACATACAAAAAAACGTGTTAATATTTTGCATGAACGATATTTTTTTACATTCATTATAATTTTTAGGCGCCTATTCTATGTAGTGGTATATTTAACTACTGCATAATCGTATTCCAATTTATACCCATATACACTAGTACAGTTTGTGAAAACAACAACAACATTAAGATAAAAATGGCATAGACAACAGTCTTTCACAACATCCATAGCTGATCTAGAGTCAATGTACAATAAATAGTAGGTGCTTCGCCTGTATGACGGGTTAATACAAATCTGATATGATACGGTAAATTCGTACAATTCATGGAACTTATGAAAGGCTCATTGAAAATTAGAGTCGGGGAATAAATAAATGCGAATGATAATGTTAAAATAAAAGTGTAGATTATGTGAATTTTACATTTAACGAAACGGAAGACAAAATAGTTTTAGTGGCACGCCACTGTACGGTGAGCAACGAAGGTAGTTGATATAACTTTAGTAAGTACTATAATTTTACTAGTATTAGTACAACATAGATACTACTAGTAGATTATTTAGTTGCTCTAACAGCTAAGTGTTCACCTACTTTCGATGCTGATTGTACCTACAATAAATTTGGAATGTTCGGGAATTACAATAATTTAAAAATAATGTTGTGACGAAAGATTTATAACCCTAATGTGGAGGATAAAGGTAGAGAAAGTGAACCAAAAATATAGTAAAAAATAAATAAGTGCATTAAATGGCAGACAACAAAGATAGCCTGGTCATTGCAATTACGTTAAGTCGTAAGCAAGGTGAAGTGCGCTTCCATCATCAATATAAATGAGGGTCAAGCGTTTGACGGTAGAAAACACAATAATGTAAAATAAAAATAAATTCTAAAAATAATAATAAAATACTATTTACTTATACCCGACTTAAAATCATTCAATTATTGAGTTCGACGTTTATAGCTAGCTTACGACATTCAAGGTGTAAGACATTTTTGAGACAATTATGCGATATTATGTTAAAAGTTAAACTAGATTAACAGACTATATCACAAAACATTTCATATACATATGAAAAAAACAATTTTGTTCTTTTAGAAGAAAATATAATTGTCAGATTAGCCTTTTTAAGATTAAAAGTAAATAAAAGTAACACATATTTCGAAACCAAGCGATCAAACATTTCATGAATTAAACATCTTTCAAACAATAAATTGAATAAAAGTATTTTGATATTTCGTCGAGAATTTTTAAATACATCAGTAGTTATTAAATGAATAATAAATCATAAAACAACAAATGTTCAACATAATAATAAATCGATATCCTTAATTAACAAGAAGCTCAATAAAAGCTTAAAGGAAAATGGCATTTTCATAAATCACTTAGTAATTTATTAAAACTACAAAAATATTTCTCCTTACAACACTAGGGCGATCAATTGATTGTTTAATTATAACAGCATTTTATTTAAGAGTTTCATGTGGTATATTTATTACTATGTAATATACTGTAACTCACGAGTAAAGTAACACACATTAGCTATTATAATATATATATATATATATTTATGATTGCACATGATTATATACTATGTTTAAGTTAAAATTATGTCTAAATATTACAACAAGATTTATTAGTCAATCAATCGATCTATTTATATAGTAGACTGGCAGACTACATTCATTCGCACCATGGACAAAAAGTCGGTTGACCTAATATGCAGTAGCATTTAAAAAAAACATAATAGTTTTGACATAGTTTTGTATATTCTGTCACTCTAAGACAGTAGATAGATTTGTAGTTCAGAGATAAAATTGTATTTCACTATAGGCCTTAATTTTAATAATAATAATTTAAACAAAGTATCCAGTTATGCTGGAAGAGATGCTGGAGAGTCTATTCTCGTTCTCGAGATAAGCTCATCTTTGTATATGTAATGTGTAACGATAACTAAAGGTCAACACAACAACTAAGCGAATGCGAATAGTCCACCAACCGTTCAAATACTATAAACAAAACAAACATCTATCCATCGAGATTATATAAAATTTAGGCATGTCTTTTGAAACGGGGTTCACGACACCGACTATACACGACTACAAATCGACAAATCCGTTCAAACAACGCAATGTGATATGATTTCCGTAGAAAAATTCAGTCGTACGAGTTTAAAAAAGAAACTTGGTTCGGACGCTGTGAACGGACGCGTCGACATCGCTACGCACATTTATACAATAAAACCTCTATACGTACCTAACGTTGTGACACGTGCGAATGTTTCACAGAGATCATTTCTTTTTGACGGTGCCGTTGCCGGTACAGCTACTCGACCTAGTTTGGATGCCATCTTTCTTCAGCATGCTGACTCCGAAGGCGGGGCACTTCTTGCGTAAAGCTTTGATCTTATACAACTTGTTGCCCTGCGAGTTGTTAGTTTCCTCAAAGTTGTCGGGCGTGACGTCAGCTGTGATGACCGAATTGGAGATGCAATCCATCGGTTCGGGGCTGCAGGACTTATCCCTTTTCCGTCGGAACCTGAAAGGGGTTTCTAAGGAATCCGCGGATATGTTTGTGACGTTCGTGTCGCTGGAGGAGAGATCTTGGGTGTCTTCCAAATTGTTCTTTGTGACGTTGGGTTTAGGTAGTTTTTTGCGTGAATTCGAGTTGGAACGGACTATGAGCTTTTTACGTACTGTGGTGTTGGATGAAGGTTTGGTTGTTGTGACCGTTTTGAGGTTAGGTTCGGAGGGGAGCCTTTTTCCGTTGAGGTGACAGTTTTCCGTGAGGGCTGAGAGAGTTGAGGTGACGCTGGTGAGTGAGTTGGTGACGGCCGTGTCTGTGGTGAGTTTGGCGGCGGTTTTGCGCACGAACGTCTTGAGGGGGCTACTGCCGTGGGTATAGGCGGTGGGGCGAGCCAGGTTGGCGCGTTGACCGTGAAAGCTGCTTTTACCTTTAGGAAAAAAAACTTATTAGAAACATACAACTAAAATATTTTTTTATCAAGGTGAACTCTGTATAGTCGGCCATTAAATTGCTTTACCACTTTAAAAGTGAATGTAGTTAGCATATTATAGAACGACAAGGTCTATTTTAGCTTACAATACTAAGTGACAGATACGTTGTCATCATTCACAATTAGTTTAAGCTAAATTTAATTGTAATTGAAGTTCTTTTCACCTGTAGTAAAGCAATTTCATGGTCGACTATACAAAGCCAGCCAGATATTTGGTATTTTATCGAATTGGTGAGTTTAAACGACTGTAATATTATCTCATTGGCAATCAAACCCGGGACCTTTGAATGCGAGATCGGTTGTCTAACTAATAGACTGAAGAGGCGTTTAAGTGCTAACATGTTATTTATTTCAAAAGAGTCTTGTAAGCTTACAGAGTATGCCAAAGCTTATAGCAGTCACCACAATGCATTAAAATGGGTACATAAACCCATTATAAGGCTTTGTCCATGTATAGGTCGCCATATTTAAAACTTTAAAACCTTTATAACATAAGGTCGAAAACAATGAAAAAATGTTTCGTGCTGTAGCCGCTAATACCTAAAAACTCTGTTTCATTATTGGACGTCATATTTTAAACTTTATAACCCTTGTGATATAGTCGAAAACCAATAAAAAAAATACGCAAAACGTACTAGATGTCTATTTGTTTTTCTGTCTCACTCACCCGTAAAAGGTTTGATGCTCGCCAGCTTACCGGCTTGCGAGTTGGCACTTCTAGTTGGCGGGAAGGTAGACGTCTTCGACGCGTACGTCTTCATTGTGGAGTTAATCACCCTCGGCTGAGGTTTCAGGTTCGTGTTGACCGCGTTCCGTATATTATTTGTGGGCAGCATATACCCCACTCTGGGGGTGAACGTTTTGGGCAGCATCGGAGTGGGCGTGGTCTTGTATTTGCCGATGACGGATGTGACGGATGTGACAGATGTGACGGATGTGACATTGTTCTCGTAGTCTCTGTCGTTCGCGTTGAGAGCGTTCGCGTTGTCCAGCTGTAAGGAAATGTATACCACAGATTACTAAAAAGTACTAATCCTGAATATTGTTGTTGTATTATAGTTATAGATATAGATAGACTTTAATGTAATGGGAGTTTGTGTAAAATCTCTGTAGCGGTTCCACTTCGTTCCTACATATTAACGGCGAAGTATCTAGACCAGGCCTCCGTCACTCGCTCGAGCCGCGCGTTTTATCTACAGCCGGCTGGCGCACGTTCGAACCTGCAAGTATCAGAGGGGCGCCGCTACGCCGCCGCTTGCCTCCTTAAGTGCACGGCAGTTGCGTTATGTTATAACCAGAGGTCGGAATTAGGTAGTTATTTATGTACTTGCATCGAAATGTTGAAATTAATATGGATCTTCCCGGGATTTATAATTGCATTTCCGCTATTGTTTTCTTTTGCTCTCACAAGCTATGTTGTGCGAACTACTGTAGTAGAGTGCGCCACGTCACACCATAACTCACAAAGACAATATACTGTTTGTTATAAATCAACATGTGTTCTATACAGGTTGTAGATTTGCATTCCCGCCATAAATTTACAGCTGATCGTAATTGGTACACTTAATGACTAAAAAATACATTTAACACGGAGAAAGTAATAAGGAACCGATTGATTAATAAAATGATCTCAGTGTAAATTAGAATAGCGACCGTCGACTGACGAGAATAGGGGTGCAGACCGTAGTAGGTACATAAGAGCGCAGCGGGCGGACATTAAGTCGATGAACTTACGTAAACTTGTAGGTACTATTATGTATTCTGTGGTAAAGTGGCTTACTCTTACGCATAAGTATACTTTGTTGCAATAAACTATTATTAGGTATTTACTGATCATGTTTAAGATACTCGCAGGTACTGCTCAAAGTGGAAACCTTCACGTTCTATGCACAAATGAGCACGGCGCCTTAAGTTTCTAGGTAACTTTTGCAGCACACTACGATTTGACCTTACACTCTCAAAAGCCATTAAAATATTTTGTTTTAACTGCACAACACTCGTGATTTCGTCTTTATAAACCATTCTTTTTATGTCTCCCCACAAATAAAAGTCACAAGGAGTCAAGTCTGGCGACCTCGGAGGCCAGGGCACTGGCCCACCTCGACCAATCCACTCGGTTCCGAACACTTCGTCCAAATAATCGCGCACTTGGCGTCCATAATGCGGAGGCGCCCCGTCCTGGTGGTAAAAGAGATTCCGGTGAAGAGCTAGTGGCACGTCGTCAAGCATTACGTCAACTACGTGCTGCAAAAGTTGCAAATACGAGTTGCTGTTGAGATAACCCTCGATGAAATAGGGCCCGAGTAAATGTCCACCAACAATGCCAGCCCACACATTGATGCTAAACCTATGCTGGAACGAATCTTTTTTGGTCTTATGCGGGTTCTGTTCGCGGTGAGCCCACCAATGTTCATTGTGGACGTTGTAAACACCGATGCGCGTAAACATACACTCGTCCGTCCATAGAATGCTGGCTTCTCGGTGTTCTAGTACCCAGTGACAAAAAGTGACCCGGGCGGCATGATCTTGCTCGTTCAATTCTTGAACTCTTCTGAAGTGGAACGGGTGCTGTTGCTCCGACTTAAGAAGCCGCCAGACTGTTGTGTGGTGGACATTGAAGTGGCGGCCAGCATCACGAGTACTGGCACGTGGTTCCCTCTCGAAGTATTCGAGTATTTGCTCTTGCAAATCGACTGAGAGGCCCACACTGCCGCGACCCTGCGCATGTCGAGGAACGTTGAACTGGCCATGATCCCTCAGTCGTTGCGTGGCAGCAAGCATTACCTCGCGCGATGGAGTTGGTCTGTTTGGAAACATTTCCACAAACATGACCACGGCTCGACGTAGACTGTTCCCACTAATTGCGTATAATCGCACCATCTCCACAAGTTCTACGTTAGAATAATTTTCCGTCATTTTACTTTTTTTACACACACAAACAACACACCTAAGAACACGTTTCGCTCCAAATTCGCTAGGGCTAAGAAATGTGTCACTCGTTCGGGGTTGTGCGGCACACTGGCTTTGATGCGTGCGGCGTGCGCCCGCCGCCCGCCGGCCGCCGGCGCTCGCCGCGCCGACAAAGCTGCGGGCGCGCCGCGAAGCTCGAGCTTGTTGCTACCTACTCGTGGTCGGGTGAGCGGGCGTACGCGAACGAGCGTTTATTTTTTAGTGCTACGCAGACGTGCGATTCGTATTTACAGATTTTGAAAATATGATTATTATTTTTTCATATTCTTTTTATAATTTATTTGTAATAAGTATAAGCAATACGACTGCTGCTATGAATATGGCGTGAATGCAAATCAACAAGTTGTATAGGGTAAACCTGTAAACATGTGATCGGATACTTAGAACTAGAAATTCATACTTTTCTTTGTTCTATGAACAAAGAAAAGTATTTCGTTTCTACACATCACACTAAATTAATGTGGCACATCGCGCGTGTGCGCATTGGACTTTGGATTAGACGCGCGTGCAGTGGTTTAAATTGTGTAAAAGTAAATACCTTTTTTATTTCATAAATCACGGGTTTTTTAATCTCGGGATTTGAGGCATATCCACTTTATTCTTTCGCTGTATGAAATCAGTGTAAGTACATAAATAACTCTACCTAATTCCGACCTCTGCTTAAAACGCAACGCAACTGCCGTGCACTCGAGTATGCTAAATAAAAATGTCGAAATCACGGGATTCTTAGATAATTTTGATAATTGAATCGCCGGGAAGTACAATTTACGAAATGTTAAAACTTATTGATTTTCCTCCACTTTGCTCTTGTTTTCCATTTGAATACCTACTTATTAAAATTATTTATAAGATACAGATTATTCTCAACCATAAAGTTTAATAATAGAGAATTCCGAGAAGGGAAAAAAGCTATTCATCATTGTGTAAAACTGAAACATATTTTAAATAATAAAAAATATAATAAGTTTATAAACATTAAAAACAAAATCATCATTTGATTATAAAACGAATATTTGTTTTATTATTTCTTATCTTTTATTTATTTCATTATCTTTAGACAACCCTAGCGTGTTCGCTCGATGACGCAGCTATACGAAGACCGCGCGGTGGGCAAAGTGTCTTCAACTCTCGATACGCGTAGATAAGGTATATTTCTGCTTGCAGCTTACGCCAGCTATTATTATTACAATTATGTAGGCTATTATAGCGTAGGTATTTTGGCTTATGTATGGCAGTAATGCATCTGTTACTACTTTAATCTGTGCCTAGACATAGGCCACTGAGCTCAATAGATACCGCATTAAATGAGATTTATGATAACATGCAATCGGCAAAACATCGGGGGAGATAGGGGGAGGGCCAATGTGCTATATGAGGCTAGATGTCGCTTTAAAACGATTTTATTACTATTTTAATATTGGAAAAATACCTCTCGCCTATGGCGGTTAAATCCGGCAATAGCACAGTCAGCCGGCGCCGGCGTCAGGGCACGAGAGAGAAATCGGCGGACAATGCGCGCGGTATCAAGTACCACCGCTTTTTGTATTTTCGCTGGAAGCGAACCGCCGCCGAATCCCAGCCTTTTTAGATGTTTTATGTTATGTTTTTATTATATTATTATTATTCCCTTTATTTATTTTTTTACAAATTAATTTACATTTTTAAATATTTTCTAGAAACAAAACAAACATTTAAAAATATAAAAAATAGGGGTCCGCCGGCATCGGGACCAGGGTCCAAACTACCGGTGATTAGGGCTCCAGAGACAGGAACCTCCTCACAATGCGTGCCGTATCGAGGAGAACTGCCTTCTGAATCAGGCCCTTGATCCAGCCGCCTAACGAGAGCCTCATGAGATGTTGATCGAGGCTCTTGGCCATCAGGCCGTTAGCCGTAACAACAATCGGCACGATTATTATTATTATTATTATTATTAAACGATCCGGTTTTAAAGCGACATCGGCGACGAACTCGAACGACTGTGATTAGGGTGGCAGCTTATTTATGAAGATATTGTAAAACCAACCTTATCGGTATTCGTTTTAGCGGCGAGGATAGGTTGCAGCGTCACAGGTATCATCCAGCTTGTAGGGTAGGTCATAAAATCGAACCTATTTATTTTAAGCTTATGTCCTCTATCACGTCATGGTAAAACCAACCTTATTAGTGTTCTTGTTAGCGGCGAGGATGGCCTGCAGCGAGACGGGCCGCTCGTCGGGCTTGGGCTCGGGCAGGTCGCAGTAGATGCCGCGCGTGAACACCGGGAAGCTGGTGATGTTGTGCCGGCGGCGGTACGCCTCACCCTCAGCGTGCATTCGCGGTTGAATGCTACAGGAGATGTGAAATTTAAATATATTTTTCTCAAATATGCTTGGAAATTAGGTCATTATTTTGACAACTTTCTTCAGGTAAATTGATGTACATGCCAATACCAGCGAGCAGCGGCCTGTAATGTAAGTATAACAATTCGGAACAAAACGGTTATAAAAGAACGTTCTTTTTCTATACCTTACCAAATTTTATTTTACTTGGCACAATGTCTTGTAATTTAAAAAATAAAAGAACTTCGATTCATCGGATATCCAGTGGTGTACTTATAATTAGAAACACTTCATATGAATTATGAAAGTTTGAAGTCCACATACAATATTCGTGAGAAATATAAAGATCAATATTTAATAATCATGCTACATTAAAGCCACTCAATTAGAATACTCATAAAATACATAAAAAAACAAAACTATTTAAACTTCAATCATAAAAAGAGTTTAAGGCGTACATAGCTTATTTTCTGTTACTGGCCGCTTGGACGCCTAATTAGAAACACTTTAGAAAAGCATGCACGGCACATTCCATTTTTGAAATTGAAAAATAAACTTCTTTCTTAGCAATTTCTATCGTTTTGGCGGCAATTGAACATCAAATTGGAATTTCGTTTACGATTTTTTTGTTCAAAATGGGCAAAAATAAAAACTGTGACGCGTCAACTAGGCAAATAATTGTTAATTTGCACATCGACCAAAAATGGACGTACAGGAGAATAGCTGGTCATTTAAAATGTTCCGTAAAGAAAGTTTTTAATGCTATTGACCATTATAAAAGACACGGAACTATTGAAAATGTTCTTAAAAAGGCTCGACCGAGGAAAACTTCGACCAGAGAAGATATGCTTATCGTACGTATTGCTAAACAAGACCCATTTAAAGGCTCCAACCAGATTAAAAATGAAGTTTTTTCGCCTGATGACCCTAGAAAAGACTGGTACGCCGTAGATTAGTGGAAGCAAAAAACTTTGGGAGGGTTTCTCGAAAGGTACCGCTTCTTACCAAGCAACATCGAGAGAAGCGATTATTATTCGCTAAAAAGTATGTCAATTGGACGGTGCAAGGTTGGATTTTCAATATATTCTTAGTTAAGTATGTTACTACAAAATGTTGCTCAATGTTGCTTCGTGAACAGAAAACGCTGTGCTTTTTTTATTATATCTAATGAATGTTAAAAGTGCAATCTTGAGTAGTTTCTAAAGGCTAAACAGGTATGTCTAAATACTAAATCTAGTATGTCCACACATAACCAGGTGTGGACGCATCAGACTCACTTCTCCAGGAACCACTGCTGGTGTCCGATGACGGATCCTGGCCGGCATACGCGCAGCCAGGCGATGGCCTCGCGCGCCGTGAACCCGTGGTGCTTCATCATGTAGCACGCGATTAATGTGCCCGTTCGGCCCAAGCCGGCTGAAATATTCATTGACTTTATAGTACCAGGGTACACTTTTATGTAGAAATTTAAATAGCCAGTAGCATTTTTGTATTCCAACAGTGAGAGATAAGGTAACCAGTCCCTCAGTGCTAAAAGATTGCGAGTGAAGTACGCCTTCACCGGGGCCATATCATCATCATCATCATCATCTCAGCCAAAAGACGTCCACTGCTGGACAAAGGCCTCCCCCAAGGATATGAGGGGTATTTGCCGTAATCGCCACGCTTGGCAGGCGGGTTGGCGATCGCAGTAAGTTGAGGGTAACCTCAGAGAGATGCCATATAATCACCTGCTATTAAGTGTGAAGGCCTCCCTGTTGAAATGTAAAATGCTTTCATTACCATCATACTGCTGGGGCACCAGCCTTCCCTATTGATGGAAACACCACAAGGGAGTTCGGGCCTTAACCACCACGTGGTTGTTAACGACTGCTAATGCAGGTGCAGGACCAACGGCTTTACGTGCCTCTCAAAGCACGGAGGAGATACATTTGACACAATATACTTAAGTTTCTGCTAGTGTTAAATACTTGATGCTATTAATTACATTAAAACCTACACACACACCTTTGCAGTGCACAGCGACAGCTCCCTTTGCCGCTTCAGATGTTCGAATAAACCTGTTCACGATGAGATCGGAGGGCACTGATCCATCCACGAAGAAGAGTTCCCTGTGCTCGAAGCCGTGAGATGTGAACTGCCTGCGAAATGCAACAATGAAAATTCTTTACCACCTTAGAAGTGAATTTGTTTGCATATAATAAAACCACTGGCCTTTGTCCAGCAGTGGACGTCTTTTGGCTGAGATGATGATGATGATAATAAAACAACAAGTTCTATTTTTGTTTAAAAGACCAAGTAATACATTGTCATCATTGACAATGAGCCTTAGCGAAATTTTATTGTAATGGAAGTCAAAAGTGATAAAGCAATTTCATGGTCGACTATACATCTATCAAGTATAAGTACATTTATTCATTTTGTGTTTCAAAAAGGCTTTAGACAAAGTGACTCATTTATTTCTAGTAAAAGAATGGTTTGTTTTGATGACTATGACAGCTTTTACATTGGAGGCTAGTGGATTTATTGTAGGACGTTTAGTTAAAGCGCAATGTACTGGTAATACTTAAGATCATAGTAGTAAATACAGCCACACACAAGTGATAGGATGCCACAAGACTCCTATTTAGGTCTTCTTTTTATAATATGTAACTAACAAACCTCGCATCGTAAAACTTCTCGTTGAAGCGCATTATTAACACATGGTAACATGGATGCTGTAACAAATACGTTGACACAATGAGTGACGGTTTGCCCCAAGGCTTGCTTGGTCTCCTGTTTTACATTACATATCGTTTTCTCGTTGAGACGCACTATTATAGTAATATTGAAGGATGCAGTTGTAATACGGTGCCACAACTGAGTGACGAGATGCCACAGGGCTTGCAACTAGGTATCCTCTTTTACAATACATAAGTCACCAACCTCGCATCGTAAGACTTCTTGTTGAGACGCACGATGGTGGTGACGTGGTGCGTTCGGAAGTAGTCATGGTAGTGCTCGGGGCTGTGCAGCGGGTAGCCGCGATCCAGCCGCGACCGGTGGTGAGGCCCGGAGAAGGCGAGCATCTTGCCAGGGACTATCCAGTTTAGATCGCCGTTTTCCACTTTCTAAAAGGAAGAATAAACATTCATGATAGATTTTAATTCGCTACAGAGAAAAATTTCGCTACAGATGAGAATAGATTAATATTGAGAAGGCCTATGCCTATATGGGCTGAAAATAATGATGAGGATGATGAAAGAAATTTGATAATATACTTTTTTATGAAATAAAGAGATACGGATAAATTCCAACCACAAAATTCTAAATAAAGCACAATGAACTTGTACTACTGCAACTGGATAACGAAAAGCATACATGAGTATGTAACATCTATGACTCAGGCGTAAATGCTTATTCAGCACACAAACATTTGCCTTTTGCAGGCATCAAAATTACTACCGTGGGTTGCACAGTCAGGATCGTTAACCGCTATACCAAACCAGCCATCAAAATGGATCGCAAGATAAATCAACATCATCCTATAAGTCCACCCACTCCTATCAGGACTTTCCACATGAACTCAATAGTACATGGGAAGATCAGGCCATAATCCACAATGATAACCAATGCTGAGCGGTGGGTTTTGAAGACTGCTATTTATCGAGCATGGAGAAGCTCGAGATCAACTTTCGGTAGTAGATACTATAAAATTAGAAGCTCGTATAGCGATACCGAAATATATAAAAGCTTTTTACGTCATCAAATGACTAATAAAACGAACTAGGAATTCCCCTATGAATACCTTTCCAGACATTAAAGGTTTGTAAAGCAGTTCTACTTACCTCATAAAACAAATACTGATCCGCATCGAAGTGCTCGAAGTCGAAGAAGCGTGCATCGTGCGCGACCTTCATGCCATGTAGCACGTCCAGCAAGGATATATCAAAGAGAGGTGGCCCTCCCGAAGCATCTCGGAAGTTCAGTAGCGACCACTCCGAGCCGTCCGTTAGCTGCTTGTAGGCCGCCGCTGGACTGGTGTCTAGGTATATAATCTGTAAAGAACCAAATACATATCTATGTATATATTATTACGTGAAGAAAAAATTTCGTGCCAATTTTTAAGCACTTTGCAAGCACGGAGGCGTGTGAGATTTAGTATAGTTAAAGTTTATTATGGAGAAGGAGTTCCGAAAGGTACAATTTTTGTATAATGTTTTACAATCACACTAATTATTATAAAGGCGAAAGTTTGTGTGTATGTATGTTCGTATATTTGTTGCTTCTTCACGCTGCGACGGATGGATGGATGGATTTGGATGAAATTCGGCATGCAGATAGTTTATAACCTGGATTAACACATAGGATAGTTTTTATCCCGATATTTTCGCGGGAATCCTATAAATATCCTAAAAACGACAATATTGTTTTTTAAAGTTTACGCGAACACTACACATTGAAATGAAACAACTTTTACGGATCTACACATTACACATTACTTATTTAATGTTTATTAAACGCGAGTAGATCCGTAAAATTTGTTTCATTTCAATAAAAACGACAATTTGATTTTCCAATAAAAAATTATTTGTTTGTTTTGTTGTCATGGAAACCAAAGAGAATTTAATGACTTGATGGAAACTGTCAAAGCGGTACGAAGTCCGCCGGGTCCACTAGTTATTTATAAGAAGATGATAGTGATTTTCGACTACTGGGCGACCCTTGTTAAATTAATACTATCATCAGTATGGGAACATTACAGTGCTGAACTTAGACCTTGCTACTTGAGCAATAGCTGAGATCGGGTCACTACCAACCACCACGATAGCCCAATGCTGATTCCAATCAGCGCCTTGGAATACTTGACCAAATCGCCAATCAGGGCCTTTGAATACTTGACCGAATCGCTGATAGGCACCCTCCAATACTTGACCGACTCGCTGATAGGCACCTTAGAATTACTTGACCGAAACACTAACAGGCACCCTAGAATACTTGTCCGAAATGCCAATGTATTTACATTAACGACATTACATTAAAATAAGTTCCTTTAGAGCGGCTATGAATAGAGTTCATTTCGCAGTCAAACTAGTCAACGCTGAATCTTCCTTCAGTATCAATTTCCAGTTTACTCACTAATTTACCTGACCTCCTTCTATTGACTGTTACGCGACAGTGGAGGCCCAAAACAAAGTGGGTGGCAACTAAAACGCGATCCAATTAGCCAACTCCACAAAACTGCAAACTCCTAGCGAATTACAGTGTATCGGGTTACATACAACACTGTTACGAATTGGGGCATATGAATATTGCAGCTGTCGGAGCACACAAGCTTTTAATTAAAAGCCGAGATATATACCTACAAACAAAGGAGCAACGATTCAGTAAGGTACTGGTGTCACCAGAGAATTTGCATAGTATTAGGTTGGCACATTACCATATTTGATACACAAAATCTTTAGTACCCGCACGTCAAGCGAATAATTTTGACCTTGCAGCCGCTCTTATCCTGTACGTATTAGAGGCAGTGTTTGCGTTGCTACTAGTGCACTTGATGTGCTGTCAATTGTACAACTTTATTATTGCCTACGAATAGGGATTAAGTATTATGATGGACTGGAATGAGAGTAAACAAATGAAATAAAACAGTACGGCGGCACTGTTCAAATTCTCCCAAAAAATTCGCGTGAGATGTCAATAAAGTCTTATATCTTTACTGGTTCTCGAGGGGTTTGGGGGAAATTTCACTTAACATTATTATAGACATTCATCACACATTATCATTTACTAATAAACAAGAAAACCTTGTACAATATTTTAATTAACACGGATTAAAACAGACGCTACACAAGACATATACAATGAAATCTTTATTAAAACTGAGATCAACTTTCTGGACCAAAGTTGCGTACATGTTTGCTGGCTAAGCTCCAATTTTTTCCAAAAACTTAAGAAAGATGTTACGGTAAAATAAACCCAATACTTAAGAAGAAGAAACACTACTTAAGACTGCTATTTAACTAAGTTTTTTATCTATATATTAATACGTGAAGCAAAAACTTTGTACCCCTTTTTTTACGAAAATTGCGCGGACGGAGGAGTAATGAAATTTCGCACACTTATAGCTTATATAGAGAAGGTTATCCAAATGTTAATATTTTTTTTTAAATTATACATAAAAATACATTAAATCAATAAAACAAACATTACACACACTACCATGTATTTGACACACACGCATAGGTAGTATTTGACACACACGTATCTACACTCTTTTTAAAAATTTCAAAAATGGAGGAGGCTGAAAGTCAACGCCAATCCAAACTCACATTCTATCTTTTTTAATTTTTCATTGCTTAGGATACAATCCGTGCAGCCTTAATAAAATTATGGTCGAATTTCGACCACTGGGCGACCACTAGTACTGATAAATATGTGTTATAGTGTATGTTTTTATTAAAATTGTGAAGTATCAAATAAACGTTTATATCTTTCTTTTTTTGGTAGAAGGGCGTCTAATACGAGTTTCATTTACCATTACCTAACGAAAACGAGATTTAGTATAACATAGTTATCAGGGTGCCAAGTGCGACTCTCATTCGCCATTCGATCACGATTACGAAAACGAAAATTAGTATGGCATTGAAGCAGCGCCTCCTGGCGACATACGAAAGGAGTTAACGTTTTGCCATACAAATTCTCGTTTTCGTCAAGGGTGCGCCGACCAAAATATGCCAAAAATGCAGTTACGGTTAAGTAAATATAATTGAAAATACTATCGTATTTATTTATTTATTTTTAGTATCATTTTTATTTATAACTTAACATTTTTTAACGAAATAAACTTTATTCTTATTCTTATTGTTATTCTTATAGGGTACGTGTTTACAATTTGTCAGAACCATAAATTCATAACACGCTATAGTTTTTTCTACAATATCATTTAAAGTTGGGCAAAAATCATGAAAACGAGTGGCAGCGTTTAGTAGATTTCTTATAGTTTATCTAAATTATTGTACCTCTGATTTTGTCTAAACAATCATCAATGGATAAACTACAAATTGCTAGACTACATTTTCGATTCATCAAGTGGTTATTTAAATAATTATTTTTTATTAAGCACCTTAAATTCCCCATACAAAATTAGTATGGCCGCGCGGCATCAAATAAATATGGACGACGACATTTCAAATGTAAAACATATGACACTTGTCACTTACGGAGGGCGCACCCTTAATGTGATCGAAGGGCGAATGAAACTCCCACTTGGCACCCAGATTGCGTTTCTTCACAACGCTTCCTTACAAAGGAGGTGAGCTGCAGCTACCATACAAAATCTAGTTGTAATTACCGAGATCGTCCGCGCCCGATCCTCCAAATGCCACTAACCATTATAGAATACACTGTTTAATGTATTATATTCTTTGTATTCTATATGCACATTCGCTTAGGCCCAAGACACCGTACTCGTAGAACAAGAATACGACGACCGGGTTCACACGCGCTCTATACCAGGTACAAACATGTACCTGAGCGGATCTCCCAGCCCCACGACCCGGTCCACCCGAGCCGAGGTCCGAGGCCTTTAGAGGCGCCCTCTGGTTGTTCCGCTCCTGATCCAATCCCAACCCTTCGGAGAACTTAGTAGGGAACAGGGACACGCACTAGTGCGTGATGCCGTACGTTCCATCTGGTGATGATAATGTCTTCCACGACGTATCCGCCTCTGACGGTGCTTCGTTTCAAAAAGCTTGAGGAACCTTTTAAGTAACCGCCTCTGTGGTCTAGTGGCTAAGACCATCGGTTTAGACCCAGAGGTGCCGGGTTCGATTCCCAGCAGTACATGTTTGTGTACTCGGTTTGGTTGGTGGTAGGGCAGCTAGAGATATGATAGCCAGTGCCTCATTAGTTGAGGTTCACGGGTGAAGTGCGCATCCATCATTGGCCTTATCGTCACTTTACATCAGGTGAGATCAAGGCACTGTGCTTACCCGTAAAATATTTAAATAAAATAAGATTGTCGCCGCCAGGTTGCCGTGGTCGAACGGTGAAATGAAACTTTCAACCACCGGCTAACAAGTAGCGATTAGCGATTTACAAGATCGAGGGTCAATGGAGGAAGAGATCGCGACTTCAATTCCGTGTTCTTCTAAGTGTACAGTTTCAGTATTATAGCCGGTAACTCCCACACGTCGTTTGAAGCCCAGCTCAATTACAATACAATCCAAGGTCGACGTCGATTAGCAGATCGACATCTGTTCGATGGGCGATGCTATTGTTTTTATTACGTCGTAAATTCCGCTACCTTATAATCTTTTGGTTAACTAGGAAGTAGTTAAATTAAGCCTCGATGAAGTAAACCTTTGTTCAGGACTTGGTGGACTTGGTGGAGTAAAAAATATATTTACTATTGAGTTCGCATAAAGACAGTTTCTTATCCTTTTGAAAATACACACCATAAAACTTTCCTACACTCACACCAATTATCTAGCCCAAGAGAAGCTTCGTTATAAAACTCGTTAAAATGGTTACTAGACAACGGATAAACATACTTAAAAAACTTAAATACACACTTATTATACATAGAAAACACCCAGACCCGAGACAATTTAGAAAAACAATAATTTCTAAATTGACCCGACCGGGGAGCGAACCAGGGACCTCAGAGATGGCGACAGCGACACCATGTAAACCGGTGTACAAACCACTCGACCAAGGAGGTCGTCGACCATTAGTGTTCAGAAATGTTAGGTAGAGCTTTTCCTTGCTTTTGACGACTGCTAGTTGTAGTGAGAGGAGACCAAGCGCTTCCCCGTTGTGTGTAAAAAAAATTCAACCACAAAAATTACCTATTCTCAAGAGTTTGTGAATGTCTCCAATCAGGCCTAGATAAAGGTGTTAACACGTAAATATTTAGCTTAACATGCATGCCTTTCGATGAAAAGGGGAAAACCAGGAAAAATTATCGGTCACCCCTCTAAGAACTAACTCTACTCGTAAACGCAACTTAACATTTGCAATTATTACAAAGAACATACGACCGCGTAGCCACCAATCTCTTTCGGTTAAACTTTTCTAAGCTACTCTACATGAAACAAAGGAGTTCTTAATTCATCAACAACGAAACGACCTAATTATATTATTCACGACGAAGTTCGCTCTCATAGCAGCATCACAATATTGGACTCATTCTCTGAGCCTTCACAGTCCACTGAATCCGCGCCACATCGCATCGGACTCACCGGCCGAGACGACATTGCACTACACAAAACACAATGCAAGCTATGGCAGGTGATAAAATGACTAAAAGACGGCCCGTGCCTTCGAGAATCGTAACCTATAAGTGCGGAGTGCATGGGGAGTGCATTCACGCATATGCATAATGTAATATGAGTAGGGGGAATACGACTATAAATTTAAGTCACACCATTATCACTTCAATCTAAGCAGAACTGTACTAGTTATAACTCAAGAGTACAGTTTTTGCTTAGCTATAGCTAATAGGATCATACAGAAATAAGTAATGCAACTTAATAGACTACAGTACTTATGATATATTTATCACGCACTAAGTATTGCTTTTATGTATCACACAAGCAATTTGTTCTATGTGGGATTTTTAAGACCGAATGTCGGACCATGATCACTCATGACCGGTTCATCGTATGTCGAGAGAAAACAACCACTTATCAATTATACTTCTCTTATTCAGTTATATCAATATTTAGATCGCTGCTAATTGGAACGTTATTTCAGAAGTCTCTGAATTATTACCTTTTTGGGGATACAGCCAATGAGCCAATAAAAGAACACACGCTGAGCCCATGAACTCAACGTTCATCATTAGACCAGAAAAACATAGGAAATGACGTGACAGCATACCTGATAGCTTCCGATAAGGTACGCCGCGTTGAGTCTAAGCGTCTCATTGTTGTTGGTGTAGTAGACAATCTTCTTCCTCGGGTTCTTCGCCAACTCCTCGTTAAGTTTGTTGCAGAACTGGTACAAGTGGCACAGGTGGTAAGGTCCAAAGTCGAAATAGAAGTTCTCGTAAACGATCTCATCTTCGATGTGGAAGTATTTGCTGTTTCTGGTAGGTTTCGGTTTGTATCCGGTCTTGAGAGTGGCGAAGTATAGTCTGTCTGGGGAGAAATCACTGTATTACTATAGATTCTTTTAAACGTTAACGTTTTGTCTGTGTTCACGGACGATCTCAAACAATAAGGGTCATGTGTGTTTTAAGTAACGGTTTGCTCTAATGGTGCCGATTCAAGTATTTTGATAATCCAGTCGACTTTACAAATTTATATAATAGGGCACTAGCACATAGACAGATTAACAGACGATGGACAAAGCGCTCCCTCTGACATAACAGGGGTCAGGTCACTTCACATCAGGTGCACTTCCAATCATTCTATCGTGGTCCTATCCAACCCATGCAAAACTAATACTAACTAGCCAAAGAGTCTCGATGGCGCAGTGGTTAACACGCCCGGTCTGCGATTGCTGAGGTTAAGCAACTTTCGCAAAGGCCGGTCATCGGATGGGTGATCAAAAGTTTATCATCTCGGGCTCCTCCGTGCTTCGGAAGGCACGTAAAGCCGTTGGTCCCGGCTGCATTAGTAGTCGTTAACAACCACCAATCCGCAATGGGCCCGCGTGGTGATTTATGGCCCGTTCTCCCTATCCATCCATAGGGAAGGCTCGTGCCCCAGCAGTGGAGACTTTATGAGCTGATGATGATGAATGGAGTCTTATTTAATGTCAACGACTACTGTACTGTACGTTTGCGTTGGAATATTGGCGGTAGTCAGTGACAATGGACTTCTTACTGTAGTATTTGCCATGAACAAACATCTACCCCTCATCTTAGATTAATTTACACGACCCTAATAGTTCAAGTGACCCGGTTATCAAGGGAGACATAAGTTAACAAAACTTAACGTCTGCTATAAAAGTAGTGGATTGACTTGGCGAATTTTACCATAACCTCGCTCAATAGATTAATGGTGACGTGATTAACGATAAGCGCTTAAGCGTTACGGCATTTTTATTAGTACATTAAACACGGCAGTTTAATATTTGAACCAGATTTGTGACACAGCTTAAGACGACACTTCAGCTTTATGTATAGGTCAGGTAGGGGCGATAAGATTTTTTTGTAGAATTGAAACTTGCTGGGTGCTTTATTCGTGTTTCGCAATTCGAATTCTATTTATCTCTCTATTGACCTCTATTTTTGTCTTTTACCAGTACTGTATGACGTAGTGGATATTGCAATTGGTACCTGATGTAATATGCTAACTTAGATGTTTTTTTTTCTTTTTTACATGCTGTGTTAAGGGTTGCCAACCATTTTTCAGGAAATTAAAGTAAATCTATCACTAACTACTATAAAAAAAGGATTTGAAGAAAAATAAAGTATTTTCCAAATTTATTTATTTAAATGTTTAAAAACATATTTCTTTGTACTCTTGGCACTACTTCTCTAATATATTTTTATTGTCCTATAGCGCGAAGAGAAATTAGCGTTGCGTATCGTTTCACTTCACCTGAGTCTGAGTATCATTCAGTAGTTCAGAAACTAAGTCAATAGGAATTTTCCGTTCAAACGCACGCATTAGTCGGAAATAAAGTATTTTCCATACTTTTTTTTTATTAAAAAGAACAAAGTATGGAGATGGAAAATAACGTAGGATACGTTATTTTAATGTATGTTTGGCAACCTTAGCTGTGTTATATTTTGTGTTCATTTGTAATTGAAAGTGTCCTATTACACGGCATTTCCCAATATTATGACGATGTAAAGGAGAAATTAAATGACCTTGCTGAGTCTGTTGTCGGTACTTCTCAGTACAAGAGGTCTCTCCCGCCCTGTGTAGACTTACGAACCGATGGCATAGTGACATTCATAAGAGCTAATTTGTAGCCTAAACTGAATGAATGATTTTGAATTTTGAATTATTAACATCGATCACGTTACCGATAGAAAACGGGAGTTAAAATTTTGCCATACAAAAATTCTCGTTTTCGTAGTGATTGAATGGCGTATGGAACTCGCACTATGCACCCTTTACCCTTTTTAACCTGAATAAAGTACCTAAGTACAACTTCATATATCTGGAAAACGGGGCAATCCGGGACAATGCTATATGTATGTGGCGCTATACATAAACACCCATAGATTAACCCTACAAAATATCAAGCTGAGATCTACCAAGACTTGGGACTTATAGAACATGTTAGATATCCCCCATATCGTATCATCCCATATTTTTTTTATATATTCAATGTTTCTCGTACAATATTATGTTTACAAAAAAAATGCAATATTAAGACCTGATCGCTTTAATTAGGGCTATCGATTGGCATAATGAAAATAATGATATTAACAAAAAAGTCCTACGTCCGCAAATCCGAAATCCGTCCCACTGTGCGGTACCGGTGGTGACTAATTGAATATTGGATTGTTCCTGAACGTATCTTAACCCTCTACTTGGCAGTTTTTTTTAAATACGTATATACTTTTTGCATAAAATGTGTTCATTTTTCACTACTCGGATTTTTTGTAAGTTATTAAGAGTCTCAAATAACCCACAAAGCCAAGAATAGGGTTAATAAATAAATTAATGCATATAAAAATTTTATTGTATACTTTTGTACCTCAATGAGCACCTACCTATAATGAAATATGTAAAGTCAGCTACGGAAATCGCTAACTACCTTTGAAGTATCATGTCATAATAACTATACCAGAAGTTAACAAGCGCCTGATAAATTATTAAGTTTGTTTGACAAAGTGCTAAAGTAGTCAGCGACTTTTGTACAGAATGTAGATACTACAATGTAGTATAAAATATGTTGTCAAAAAACATACACAACCTTTTTTGTATTTATCAGCCTCAGGAGACGGAGACTACAGGACTTATAAGCCATTCCTTCCCCTCTCAACGGAAGAAGGTAGGGAACAGTCAGACACGACTTAACTCACAAAGTAAAGTGTCATCACTATCTCTGAACCTAAACAGTACAGATAATCGGCCACTCAACTAACTCTATAGTATCAATATTGATACAAATCGTACGGTTAGTGCTTATCGGGGAACGTAAAGTGTGTTGTCGGCAACCCGGCACGCACGACAACATTACGACGGTAAACTCCCGTTTTTAAATAGAAAATTTATTTGAAATTGTACTCATGAATAGAAATCAGCCAGGGTCGCACCGCTCGCATGACTGCTAACAATTTAGCATGCACATGTCTAGACCTTTTTACTTCTACTAAGTATTGTGTGGGGAAACTATGTTTCGCTATCACTGCAGTAGGGTAGGTCTAGGGACTTAATTGAGTATTATAATCAATTTCAGCTGAAACTTTAACGTTTAAGCTAAGTGGTACATCGGTCTAGGTTTTTCAAATCTTCATTGTAGGTACTACAGCGAAGCATATCTTATGGTAAGCGACGATAAAACAGGAGCTGGAAGAGACTTCTCCCGAAATTCTCGAGCACTGAGAAGCTGGATATCTCTCACCGAACATAACAATGTATTTATTACAATTGTTGTCAAACTTAAACTAACAGATGAATGCTAATGTATTTTTAAGCGCTTTTTGAGGCGCTGGCTATCTTATGTCTAGCTGTCAGAACACAACAATGTTACTAAGAAACTGTTTGATGTTATCGCGACATATTTAGACAAGGTGGTGTTAGCTATATAGCCAGGTGAACAAACAAGCCCTACCGCCAACCAAACTATGTACCCCTAGCTGGGAATCGAACCCGGGACCTCTTGGTCTGACACCGGCGGGAGGTGGTCTTAACCACTAGACCACAGAGGCGGTTAAAAAACTGCTGCCCTTAGAAATCCACCATCAGCAACTGAAGTTTGACATCTGAGACCAAAATATCCGACAGGTAATCAACAACAAAAAACCAGATAATGGTAGATTTCCCAATTATTCTAATGATAATTTAAAAAAAAAAACTTATAATAAGATTAGGTCACCAGACCAAAAATATCCATAGAGGCACTCATTAAAGTAGTTTATGGTATAATACCTACAATATGTTAAGAAAAGGTTAAATTTTAAATAAGCTGATCCATCAAACGCCGGGGTAAATTCAGGTAACATCCGTACGAAAGCCGTGCACTTTAAATGGCGCACTCAAGCACAGACATGCACGTTTGCGTCAAGTGGTTATAATTGACTGTATGCCGTACTTTTACGTGCACCTTGGTTGTGGTCTAAGCTAGAAGACGTTGGGAACTTTAGTAACCAACATTTTATTACCCCAGGGTAATAAAATGTTGGTTTCTAAAGTTCTAAAGGTCAGGGTAATGCATGACGCTTACCCGAGGGTTTGACAAAACCCAGGGAGGATATCCGATAAAGATTTGAGGGTTTCAAACAAGCTTTAAATAAAGTTAAATATTTGGTAACGTTTTTACCCCTCTTATTAGGAGGCCTGACGGTTATGTGGGAGTCGCCCGTCCGCCTTTCCACATCCCACTGACAAGAAGAGAAGCTCCAAGTCAGCTGCCAGGAAGAAATCCCGGCTGGGAGGGCGAGACGGAGGGGAATACCCACTAACCCCTGGTGGCCCAAACTCCTATAACCACTGAAGCGCACCCATTCAAACAGTTTTGAATGAATGCGCGAAAGCAGTCACGCGCCTACACGCGGGCAACTTCGCGTACGGCACAAAAATAACGTCAAATAGGGTATGACGTTATTTTTGTGCCGTGCGTACTTTGTTAGGGGTAAAACATGCCACAAAAGGTTTTTTGTGGCACGTTTTTACCCCTAACAAAGTGAATGTTATGCATGGTAATATCACACGTCACCAGGATGGCATTTATACCGGTAAACAAACTAGTATTTATGCGTGCATTGGTTAAAGCACATAAGGTAACGAAAAAAGTAAGCATACCAGTACCAGATAACAATATCCGCATTACCACTACCAGAAAAAAAACTTCAGTATCTGATGCGAACGCCTCGGAGAGTTGATTAAGGGACGGGGCCACGCTTAATTAGGTGATAAACGCGTAATTCCATCCCTACTAGAAACCTTTGAGGATGTTCGATATCGATCAGTACCTATGGCGTGGACGCAAGAAACTCGAGGTTTTTTTCATCTCAAAATTACCTTGTGACGAGTAAAAAAGTTATCGTTAACTCTAAAGAAAACTCTCGTTAAACTATCTCTTAAACTATGGTGATAAAAATCAGCCAAGTGCGAGTCGTATTCGCGCACGAAGGGTTCCGTACCATTATCTACAAAAACAACAAAAAAATCATGTCTTTTGTAGTATGAGACTATGATCGCAAAATAAACAAAACACAAACACACACACACACCCTGACACACCCTCACACTCACGTTCGCATTCATTGTATAAATGTTACTATTTTATTTTTGTCTTCTTGTGCCTTTAGGCAGGGATGAGACCAGGGGCTCGACCGCCTAACCGATCGCTTTGACTTCGTGTGTGGTTTATGACGTCATCTTGTCGTTTCGTGCCGCCTATGAAAGCAATATCGAAAGCTATAGCCTTTAGCTTTTGATATTGCTTTCATAGGCGATGCGAGGTGGCAAGATGACGTCATAAACTATACGCGTAGTCAAAGCGATCGGTTAGACGGTCGGGGGGCTGGTGTCCTACGCACAGGGTTTACCTAGTTAGGGCACCAGTCTCCAATATTATTTGACGCTAAAATATAAATAGTTGTAAGATTACTATGTAATAGGAGAAAATAATTTTTTTTTTTTTTTATTATTATGGGAGCCCCACTTAAATATTTATTTTATTCTGTTTTAGTATTTGTTGATAAAGCGGCAACAGAAATACATCATCTGAGAACATTTTAACGGTCTAACTATCACGGTTCACGAGATACAGCCTGGTGACAGACGGACAGACAGACAGACGGACGGACAGCGAAGTCTTAGTAATAGGGTCCCGTTTTGCCCTTTGGGTACTGAACCCTAAAAAGAGCTGACAAATATAGGTTGTAGATCAAAATACATTTGCCATTCAGTCTCGTGGGTGCGATCTCGAGTCTCGCTCGACATAGTTCATAATCCTACGAAGCGCACTGGCTACCAAGTTGGACGTTAGCTGTTCCGCCCGCCCTTGGACCGCGCCTCGTTTGCATACACTTACATAAGCAAGGTCACGCTGACACTAGAGCCGCGCCTTTATCGCATGTATACAGTTGTATTTGGAAATTAAGGCTATTTCAGTGTTGAGGGAACCTCATCAAGTATTCGCGGCAGTGAATCGATTTGATTGCGATTATACAGTTCAGGCAATTTGTGTGCAGAAAAATTGCAAACATTTAATTCGAGCATTTTTATGTTAAATGTGATCGAGTAGAATTATGAATTTTGCTTCTACAAGCAAGCGCCATGGGTCCTATAGTTAAGAAACTATTAAATCGCTAGTTTCAGGCAGTCTTGTTTCTGCTATACCATGTATGTATTAATTAAGCCAAATGTTCAGTATAGGCCATAGGCTATCTGAGACTTATCGGAAAGTTGTTAACCCAACTATTAACCAATAGGGTCTTCTGGTGACTGGGCTGGCTGACCATGTTATGCAAAAAAAAGTTTAATTTCATAATTTATGAAAAATAACAATTTTCAATACTTAAGTGAAGTTTGGTTTTAGTGACATACCTACGAGTATTAGGATGATTTTAATGGGGGCTTTATGTAACGATATTTAGGTATTTAAAAGGGTTAAAAGTATATATTGGCTGACCAGCCAACTCCAGGAAATTAACAAGAAAATACTTTTCAGATATTTAGACGGAAATCTTAATAATTGAAGTATACGAAATAAATAATGTTGTAAACTAATGTGAAAAATGGCGAGCGATACGCATTATTGGAGATGCTGAGGTTACAGCCTCTCTTGAGGACCTCCAGCTGCGTAGAGACATTGCTTCTCTCAGTGTCTTCTACCGGAATCACTACGGAGAGTGTTCTGAAGAGCTTTTTGATCTAATCCCGCCCTCTACTACGACTACACGTGCTGGTCTTAGGAACCACCATCATACTGTACAGACAATCAGTACTCGTACCAAAAAATTTGGCAAGTCGTTCCTCTGTAACACTATTCGGCTTTGAAATTCTTTGCCGGCGCATGTGTTTCCCAATTCCTATAATCCCGGGTCTTTTAAGCGGGGCGTGAAACGGAATTTATGCAGGCCGTCATGAATGGATGCGTTTGTCACCGTGCTTGTTCCACGGGGCGGAGCGCTCTCATTATTTTGGACTGCATCGGCTGCTTACCATCAGGCAGAATGTAGTCACTATGATGTGCCAATATAAAAAATAAAATAAAATGTCGCTTCAAACGCGGTTTACTACACGTTATAAAACTACCATTAACATAAACGTAGACACGAGACAAGTATTATTTTATGCACTGCCAAAATTATATTTGGAGACTATAATTATATTATTTTAAAAACGTCGATAGAGTAACTCAAACTAAAAAACTTAAACTGAACTTTTAGAAGAAGTAATAAAGATACTTTTACGAAAATAATATACAATTTATCTAAGAAAAGAACCAAACCAAGAACCAACCAAGAAGTCAGGAAAGTTATAACTTATGAAAGCAAGAATTGATGAAGGACTAATACAAGATGAGGTCTATGAACGATGAAGCGATTTTGCCCATAAGATGCATGTTTACTATTACATAAAGACAATATTGATTGTCTAACTATCTGTACGTAAAGATATTTAGACCACAACAAATACCTAGGCCAGCCATACTCAAAGTGTGCTCCGCGGAGCCCTGGGGCACTGCAAAGCCTTTGTGGGGGCTCAATCAATGATTTTTGGTGCAGAGTCCGTGATGAATATCCACTTCTTGCCACAATGGCCTTGAAAGTCTTCTTCCGTTCCCACCAACATGTGTGAACAGTATTCTCGACCTATGCATCTACCATTAACAAAATACCGCAATAGACTGGATGCCGAACCTTAAATAAGACTTCAACTCTATCGATCAAACCTAATATCAACCGATTGATGAAAAATTAGAAACAGTTTCATATCCCATTAGATTTTTTTTCTTTTATTATAGTATACATACACTTACATTGTAACATTACCTATTGCATTCTTTAAATGCACATAACTTTTTCTTTTACATTGGGGTTCCGTCAAAAAATTCCCTTTTCAAAAGCGTTCTGCCACCAAAAAAGTTTGAGAAACGCTGACCTAGGCTATTATTTTTATGTTAGCTATTGTGCCATATAACAGAAAATGCACGCTGTAACTAATTGGTTTTCTAACCATACGTTAATCAGCAATTAACGCATAATTAATCTTAATTCGTCATGGTGATGTTTACCTGAATATGGTAACACGCTATCGTGTGTTCCTAGGTTCGAGTATTAGTTACGGAACCTTATTTAAAATTTTGGGTTCTTGAAATTTTTTAATTGTAAATGTATTAAATTCAATATTGTATGATTTGGTTAAGACATAATTTTTTTTGTAAATGTCGTTACTTCTATTAAAGCTGTGGAGTTTCTTACGCCTATTCTTCTCCACAGCAAAAAATAAACGTCCAGAATGGGTAGTAGGTAAAAAAATGTATAGACGATTCAAAAGCACTTTTCATAAGTTTATTTGAATAAAAATGTTTGAACTTTGGAACAAAAGACGCTTGACGACGACGACTTTGACTTTGAAACAAAAGACGCTTGACGACGACAAAGCCTTACAAGTGTCTACCGACGAAACAGTATGACGCAATTCTAACATAAATCATGTCTTTACGACTGGCTGTAAAATCATGTACACAAAACTGGACTTGCCCGATGGAGGTCTATTACGAAAATCCTTTTAACGACCGTTATTGTTCTACCGACAACATATGAAAGTCTGTTCCGAGTCTTCCGAGGAATCCTTCGCAATTTATTAGGCCTCGTTTAGGGAGCGGACACGGGGCGTTGCGCGGTGCGATGTGCGGTGCTTTGCGCATCATTAGTTGTAAGTCGCATTAGTCTTTCTTTTATGGTTGACACCAAATAACGAGGTTGTGTGGTGCTGTGCAATTACGACAAGTGAAGGCGCGTGACAACAATTTTGCATGAACGGTTTCATAAAACAGACCCTTTTACTACACAATAGTGTTTATTTTGTCTCTGTCTAACAATATAAGCTAAAGTGTGAAACCATCTGTTCTAAGCATTGTCTAATTTTAGCCATCATCGTTTTGTAGTAAATCAGTTTATGTTTCGCGGTTCAATGAGGCGCGTTTCGCGACGCACAACGCGCCGCGCAACGCATCGCGTTTCGGATACCTTGGCACAGGCTTTGGTACTAGCTTTATATGGTGATGGACGACAACGTTCGATATAAAGAGTTTCGTAGTAAACCCTTGGCTTAAGAATTATTTTAGGATTCACTGCTCATCTATATTATAAAATTCTCGTGTCTCATGTTATGCCATACTCCTCCGAAACGGCTAGATCGATTTTGTATGAAATTTTATATACAGTGTCTCATTGAAATGGGTCAGTATGGGAAAGTCTGAAACTATAAGACATACAAAGATCTGTTCTTAGGAACCATGTCATCGATTTTAATAAGAAGAAAAACTGCATGCATGCATTTAAAAAAAACCTGTACTCAGCTCGGGAGTCGAACCCGGTTGTTTTGAAAAAAATAAACTTACACTATTTCTATTTAGATATCGATTGTGTAGGTTTTAAGCAGTAAATGGCTCTATGAAACATGATGTCTAAAATTAATAAAATGCATTGTTTTCACATACTTTAATTTATTTTAGTAGGTGTTCGAAGTGACCTATTTTTTATCGTAATCATTTTTTTATACCCCTAAGTGATAAAAGGGTGGTCAACCCCAAAAATTTTTTTTTACTTGAATTTTTCATTACAAAATGTTCCACGATTTTTTTGTTTCGTTGTCATAGAAACTCAAAGTGGTACGAAGTTCACCGGGTCAGCTAGTTTATTTATAAAATTACAATATAAACTTACGGCTATATACATTAACCAACAAGCTTGCATGTTAGGCTATAATTGCATGGACCATAAACGTGTAAAGGCTAAAGATATCGACTGCTTTTGTTTCGATGCACAGGGTGACGTCATGCGTAATAAATAATCGGTAAAGTAACCAATAAATTTTACTGACATCTTTTGTTTTACTCTAAACAGCGGCACCGTCTCTTGTTTTACAGAAATATAGTATAAAAGACATAATAAAATGCGACCAATTGCCAGTAGGTCTTTGAGCCTAAGACTGCTTGCATGGTTCATTGATTTTCCGACAACATTTTGCTAAACCATTTTTACCGCACCTTGAGCTAACGTATACTTAAAACTCAAGGCTGTGTTTGGTGAATTGTTTTGATGGAGTCGCGTGATCTAAAAGGTAGTTTAAGCGTTTTGATGAATTACGGTATGTTCTTGTATGTCTTGACGAACGACAGAGTCTCACGTGTTGAATGTAGAAAGACCAGCTACTGAGTATATTTTTTGCTAGACTGGAGTGTGGAGTCTAATAATTATCTAGTAGAAATTCTGCATGACCGGAAAAATTCTTCAAAGTTTTATATAATAATTCATTAAGTAAATAGCCTATATACTGTCCCACTGCTGGGCAAAGGTCTCTATCATTGAAATAAAGTCATCACTATATACAATTTATGTGTATTGGCTTAATCACCACGTTTGCCAAATGCGGGTTGGTGATCACAAACCCGAGGTGCCCTATGCATCGAGAAATTCGAAACACACTTTTGCCCGACCTGGGAATTGAACCCGGGACCTTCGGGTATCGGGCCAAGCGCTGCACCACTCTGCCACCGAGGTGTTATCTTTGTAATTCATTACACTCTTTCTGAACGGCTGGACCGATTTTGATGAATTTTTTTGTGTGTGTTCAAGTGGATTCGAGAATGGTTTAGATTTACAATTGGACCCGGTAGGTAGCGCAGCAATAGGGGTACATCATGGGATACTTGGGCCACTAGTAGGTACTATGTATAAATTTCAAATTGCTATTTATGTTTCGTAGTATGTACTCATGTGATTTAATACAACATCTATTGTAATTTTCTCTTTAACGAAAAATTGTCGTCATCCGTATGACGTACGAGTATAAGAAGGCCTTAATTGAATAAAGCATTTCCATTTTGTAAAAGTACTAAGGATTCTTCGGTTTCTGAAATCCCTTTCAAGAGGTCAGCGATAAATTACTTCAACGTTAAGGCACGCCGAGGGCTGCTAAAATATGGCTGCCCCTAACATCTGTAAAACCCTTAATAAATTGGAAAAACGAGGAGATAGAAAATCATATAAGTACAGAAAACAAATATAGCAGTAAACCACAATCCTGTAACAATACTGCAATATCAAACAAAAGATACATTCAATACATTTTGCGTAAAACCGAACGCACACGATTGAAATGATCAACGGTATGCAAATCAAAAATTAATTATGAGACGATCAACACCTCAGTCTCTCTGTGACTGTAGTCACTATAGGTTCAAAACGTTAGTTTAAAATAAACATCATCGTCATCATCCGGCTCGAAGGACCATTTTAGTATAGGTCTTATAGCGAAAAATATATGTTTTATGTAAAATAAATTAAACACGCGTAAATTAGCATGAAGTGTTTCATTTCAATGTGTAGTGTTTGCAAGAAACAAAAATAAAAATTAAATTATATTTTTATCGGTCTTTATGATGTCTAAATATAAAAATGCCCATCTTAGCTAACTATTACGAGTATTACGATTTTAACTACATGAAATCCATATCTATAAGTTTAGTATGAAGACATCAGAGCAAAGCAAAGGTGTGAAGGCCACACTCCGCGACGCATAAAGTCAATGATATAATACTAGGCATCTGTCGTATTGGCCGCAGGCGTAGGCGTCTACGCATATGAAGGCACTTATTGTTATACTAACTGTAATGATGTACATCTTCTTTAAAATACATAGAACTTCAATTTAGTACTTTACCTGTAAACAGGGTGTTATATAAAAAATGAGAAAAACTTATTACATTAAAATACAATAAGTATTAATGATTTAATACTTTAAAATCACACTAATATTATAAATGCGAAAGTTTGTGTGTATGTACCTATGTGTGTATATTTGTTGCTTTTTCATGCTGCAACGGATGGGTGGATTTGGATGAAATTCGGCATACAGATAGTTTATAACCTGGATTAAAATATAGGATACTTTTTATCCCGATATTCCCACGGGAACGGAAACCACGCGGGTGAAACCGCGAGCGGCCGCTAGTAGTTTATATGTCACAGAGTGCGTTACTTTAGTTTACTAAGTTACTTTCCCGTAATTTGTTCGCAATAAATAAATAGCAATATTGATAAACATAATTATGCCTTATTATTACCTATTGATAACTGATCCTTGATATTTGTAAAATGTTAAGATCGGATGTTGATGACGTAGTTGTTGACATTGAATAAGGCTCTTTGGGCTTATAAAGTGAGAGTACATTCGTGTGAACACATTTGAGCGAGTCGGACAAAGTCACGATATTATCAATTAAGCATTGATAATACACTTGACACGGAATGTCAGAGAACCCCCTCAGTCAGTACCACAAGGAAAATATAATATTATTAAGGCGACGCATCGCTAAACTTTTAGGTGTATATAATAGGTGTTTTACTTCTAGAAGTCAATACCGGTTGTTAATATAATACACCTTTAATTAGGACTATGTTACTTAGGTTGTTGTTGTATGTAATAACAATGATTATGCATTTTGTGTCCAATTTTTTTTTATTGATTTCTTTTTTTTGTTCGCGGAATTGATCTTTTGTTTCATTGTAGCTTAGAAGGGTTTTGTTTTTTTTTATTTTTAATGTCTACTATATTTAGCTAGTGAAACAAACACACTACTCTACAATTGTTATAGTGTTAAGAGCGTTTACGCCGCACACTAGCGCCGCCAATGAAAAAAAAACATATTTAGTAATTAGAGAAAGAAAATCAAATTATATTATAGAAAATTATATTATATAATATAGCGTTATAGTTAAAAGTGGCTGTAACGTCTTATTTAACTAAACCATAACATGTCAGGTGTTCATTAGGTGACGTAAAAATGCTAAATTACTTCATTCAAATAGTTTGTTGAGCATAATTTGATTTTCTATCTCTAATTACTAAATATGTTTGTTTTTTCATTAGTGGCGCTAGTGTGCGGCGTAAACGCTCTTAACATAAATAGATGCTAAAAAAATTAAAAAAAACGTTAGTATGAAAAATATAATTTTATAAAAAATCTTCATACAAAACGTCAATTTCATAGGTAAGGACCTAATAGAATGGCTCTTTTTTTTAAAGATCCATTCTATTCATTCATTCATTCAGTAGTTGAGTACCGCATAGCTTAGGTTCGTGATCATAGCTAATTAGGAATACGACTGATTAATCTAACAAATAAATATAAACTTCGAATGTTTGCGTGATGTTATGCAAAATAATTTTGGTAACTAAATACCTTCTACGAGTTACGAGTTCCGCATTAGATCTATTTGTGTGTTGTTTTGTTGATGGGAAGTGTATTTTTATGATAGGGATGGAATTTTCCAATATTCTGACGCATCTAAAGAAGTGGGGCAAAAAAACAGAATCTTCGTGAGTTTCTTTTCTAGTCCTAGATGTTATCGGTACAACAAAAAAAAATTGAAGCGTCTCGGTAGCCGAACGAATAGATGCTCGGGTTGAATGCGAGAGTTCGTGATTCTTTTTTTTTTTTTTTGGAGAGAGACTGCTGATTGCCGCGGGGCATTTTCAGCTTCACCGGGCTTGTTTTAGGGGCGGCGAGGTACGTAAAGGGTACCTCAAGCCGTGTTGAAACGAATCACCTTCGGAGGATTTCTAGAGGGGTACGGCATCGCACACTTAAAAGTGCGCGTCCCCGTGCCCTCCCAGTCTCCGAAGGGTTCGGATCGGATCGGGGAGCGGAACCACCCGAGGGCGCCTCTTAAGGCACGGACCTCGGCTCGGGTAGACCGGGCCGTGGAGGAGGAGAGGAGCGCCCAGGCACATGACTGTGCCTGGCGTAGAGCGCGTGTGAACCGGTTCTTCGTACCCTTGTTCTACGAGTACGGTGTCTTCGGCCTAAATTAGTGTGCATGTTTAGTGTATTCTGTAAATGTGTGCTGTCATTTGGAGGATCGGGCGGGGGGGCGTTCGCAACTGTTATTGGGTCGTCGGGGTCGTAGTTCGTGATTCAATCCCAATAGCACCTTAAACCATACTGAACCCATACAAAAAAAAAACTATTATTAAGCTTATCAGATTTTCTAGATAGGTTAACAGGACTATAATATATAGATATAGATTATTATTAATGCGCTTTATATAAAAATCAATTGCTGTTCGTTTGTCTCGCTAAAACTCGAGAATGGCTGGACTGATTTGGCTAATTTTGATTTTGAAATATTTGTGGAAGTTCAGGGAAGGTAACATAAAATAATAAGTACCTAACGGAAAATACTAAAAACGACAATTCAATTCTCCAATACAAAATGATTTGTTTGTTTTGTTGTCATGGAAACTGTCAAAGCGGTACGAAGTGGTCAGCTAGTCTTTAATAAAAATAATTATAAAATTTTAACAAAAAAAAATTTTGGAACCCTTTATTGGGAGGTGGAGTAAAATAAATTTGGTGTAGCACGCCATCCACGCATTTTTCCACCTTCCACTCTTTTTATTTACGAAGCTATAAAACGGTAATCATTGTAAGCAACAGGTTATGATTTAATCAACCAGTTAAAGATAATGGTTTAATAAAAGATGCTACTTAGTTACCGATGCGAAATAGTGATATTTAGGACTTTTTTATGGTAACCATTAAGTTTACTGTTTATTTAAATACCCTACAAGTTAAAATTAAGTCAAATCAAATGAGTCTGAAAGTCTTAAATTGTACACAGCATATTCAAAGATTACAGTTACAGACATCACTTGTAGTTGTTTTAATGCAATAAACACTAAAACAGACTTAAAGTTTTTTTAAACTTTAATAAACAACTTTTTGGGATCTACTCGCGTTTATTTTATCATTATTTTTAATTAATGTTTATTTTGTAGTACTTGCACTATAAAGTTATTGTAGTAATTTCAATGTGTTCGCGTATGCTTTCATCGTCATCATCATCATCATCAGCTCATAAAGTCCCCACCGCTGGGGCACGAGCCTTCCCTATGGATGGATAGGGAGAACGGGCCATAAACCACCGCGTATGCTTTAGAAAACAATATTTAATTAAATCGTTAACATCATCTATCATCATCATCATCATCTGAGCCAAAAGACGTCAACTGCTGGACATAGCAAGGATCGTCACAGCTACCCGCTATCGTAAACATAGTTATCTTAAATTAGTATTTGTAATAGACCTTGTTATACATGTAAAAATTACGAATAATGGATTCTGCCGGGCATCGTAATTAAAAGTGGAGATAATAGGGTAGAGTGGGTAGATATCCCAAAATGGTCCTTCATCCGGGCAAAAGCCCGGCTAATTGCATAGCCGCCATTTTAGGCTTACTTTGTAATATGACCTGTTTCGTTAGTAAGGAGACTGCAGAATGTTCATAGAAACGCGCCCAAGCTACGCACATATAGACCCTTCTCACGTACACGGAATCACGGGCCATTACAAATCGAGTAAAGCTGTTGGGGTCTATGTGTTTTTTTTCTGTGTAAAATCTTTCCTCTCGCTTTCTTTCAATTTGTGGGAGTGATTTCGTTAAATGGGGCGGAAATGTGTAACAGGAAGTCGGGGTAGCGCGCAAGCGCGCGCCATTTGATTTGACGAATGAGCGCGCGGTATTACATTAATCTTAGTGTCAATTAGATAAAATACAATTTTCATTAAAAATAATTATTCTTTGTTACAAAAAATCATTTCAAATAATCATCATCATCATCAGCTCATTTTTATATCCCCACTGCTGGGGCACGAGCCTTCCCTTTGGATGGATAGGGAGAACGGGCCATAAACCACCACGCGGGCCCAGTGCGGTTTGGTGGTTGTTAACGACTGCTAATGCAGCTGGGACCAACGGCTTTACGTGCCTTCCGAAGCACGGAGGAGCTCGAGATGATTAATTTTTGGTCACACATCCAATGACCGGCCTTTGCGAAAGTTGCTTAACCTCAGCACTCGTAGACCGGGTGCGTTAATCGCTACGCCATCGAGCTCCTCGATTCCAAAAATTTCAAATAATATCTGACCCTAATTTTTTCAGAATATAATGTTAAGGCGACGCATTGGAAATTTACGTGGCGGGGATCTTGATTTTTCCCAACAATTACAAAACATATGAAAGTGATATTTGATGACATGATTTTTCATATATAATTGACTTCATTTTGCTAGTTGCAGAAACACGATTTGTCAACTTTTATAACAGAGAAAAAAATATCAAAGTAACCTCTTTTAAAACATAGATTTGCATTTTACAGGCTAACCAGACCGATTAAAGTATCGAAATTTTCTTAGTAGATTAGTCTTAACACACACTTCAATATTGTAGATCATTTTTTTTAATAATTTGTAGTTTTAATTTGAAGGAAAAAAAAACAGTTTTTCTTATGGTAAACGCTCCGTATGAGATTTATTGTTTAGCGGTGCGTCGCCTTAAAATTGCTTATTACTAAGGTGAGATGTCAAATGTCACAACATCATATGCGACTACTGGAAGGCTCACTAGTTTTTTTTTGAGAGAGCGTTTGCTGGTTGCCTCAAACGGCATTTACAGCTTCACCGGGCTTGTGGTCTATGTGTGCGTTGCACAAGCGCGGCATGTATTCACCTCATTCATTCATTCATTTCATTCATTTTCTCTTTCATTCATTCATTTAGCTCACCTTTTGCAGTCTACTTCTTTGTGGTAGCACCCAACTTTACAACGATATAATATTAGGTCCTTACCTATGAAATTGACGTTTAGTATGAAGATTTTTTATAAAATTATATATTTCATACTAACGTTTTTTTTTAATTTTCTTACCATCTATTTAAGTTAACACTATAAAAATTGTAGAGTAGTGTGTTTGTTTCACTAGCTAAATATAGCTGACATTAAAAAGAAAAAGAAACAAGACCCTTCAAAGCTACAATGAAACAAAAGGTCAATTCCGCGAACAAAATAAGGAGTAAATTTTAAAAAAAAATTGGGCGATAAAGACAAAATTAATAATCATTGTTATTACTGAAGCCTAAGTAAGTAACATAGTCCTAATTAAAGGTGTATAATAATATTAGCAACCGGTATTAACTTTTAGAAGTAATACACCTCTTAATAAGTGAGAAAAAAACGTCAATTTCTTAGGTAAGAACCCAATATTTGTCGAAATCGGCAGTTTAATTTCTACATTTGACCGAACAGTAATTGCAATCAATGCATTCGTTTGCTTTGCTTTGATGCCGACACCGATCGATTAAGACTAATCGATAAAATTTTAAGTAATTTAAAAATCGAGTATTTTAACGTGATCTAATTTTTTTATTTAATTATACTGTGAGATAAGATCACATTCGATAGGTATTAGATTAGGAACTAGGTAGGGCGCCGCGCCGGTTCGAATTCAGCTCGTGGAAATTCACCTACTAGGGGTTTGTTATTCATAAAAATTGCGACAATCAACTTGATCAATTTATTTATAAGATAGGTATAAGACGCACGCTATACCTAAATTAAGTTAAATTAATTAACAGAAAAATATAAAGTTTAGATTTAAACGAAATAAAAAACCGGCCAAGTGCGAGTCGGACTCGCGCACGAAAGGTTCCGTACCATTATCTATAACAATATTTCAAGTTTAGCTACCTGTTATCATTGTTAAGAAGACCGAGAAAAAAATTGGAAAAAAAATCACGTTTGTTGTATGGGAGCCCCCCTTAAATATTTATTTTATTTTAATTTAATTATTTATTTTTAAAGTGAATAACATACTTAACTCAATATTCTGTGAATATTTCAAGCGTCTACCTATTGCCGTTATCAATATCAAGCAAAAACGAGCACAAAAAATCAAGTTTGTTGTATGGGAGCTCCTTAAATACTTATTTTCCTCTGTTTTTTAGTATTTGTTGTTATAGCGTAGCGGCAACAGAAATACATCATTATGTGATAATTTCAACTGTATAACTATCACGGTTCATGAGATACAGCCTAGTGACAGACAGACAGACAAACAGATAGATAGACAGACAGACAGACAGACAGACAGACAGACAGACAGACAGACGGACGGACGGACGGACGGACGGACGGACGGACGGACGGACGGACGGACGGACGGGGAGTCTTAGTAATAGGGTCCCGTTTTAACCTTTGGGTACGGAACCCTAAAAAGCGACGTCTTATTTCACTAAAGTTACAATATTTGCTTCGAAAGCGAATCCCTAATCCAATGGTAGTTTTTTCTTGTTTTTTCGCCACAATATAGAGCTTGTTGTTAGCTGTTTAAGACCTTTACAAAGTAATCGGAAGGAGGTTTGTATAAATATATAAATAGGCTGTTTGCAAGCTTTACTGACTAAAGACAGGTTTGGTATTGATTTTTTGGTCAGTCCCTTATGTCCCAAAAGTGCCATCGCAAACCACAACACGCATCTATTCACATGGTAAAAATAAAGAGCGTGTTAATATACAATGTCTCGCGTACTCAGTTAAAATGTATATAGACGGCCAGCCTGATGGGTAGCAGTGTCACCGAGCTTATTGCAGCAAATGAATGTTTACTACACGGATAGTATTGCCACAAAAAAAGGAGAACCACATCAGAAGATAAGCTTCAAAAAACGCGCTTGAACAAAACGCACACATAGGCCCTCTTACGGAACGGACACAGAAATTCACAACAGCTGCGCTCGGACTAGGGTCGCCAACCCTACTATATATAGTATCATATATAAAATTCTCGTGTCACAGTTTTCGTTGCCATACTCCTCCGAAACGTCTTGACCGATTTTGATGAAATTTTTTGTGCTTATCCGGTATCTATGAGAATCGGCCAACATCTATTTTTCATCTCCCTAAATGTTAGGGGTAGTCCACCCCTAAATTTTTTTTTTATTTTTTAGACAAAATTTTTAATTTCTATTTTTTTATGATACAACATACAAAAATACATACAATCCTCAATTTTCACCCTTCTACGATCAACCCTTATCTGTGGTACGAAGTCCGCCGGGTCAGCTAGTAGTATCATACTATTTTAGATGTCTCACTACTATTATTTTAAAAATATATTATAGTAGGCGAAACTACTATATTTTATCATGCAAAGTCGCTAAATCAGTCTCTAAAGTCTCTATTATCTAAAACGGAACACACAAAATATTCATTTAAGAAATAAAATAAATATTTTTTAATATACCTACTATATCTTTTTAATTAATTCCCTATCGACTATATTTTTATGGGTACTGAATCCAAGAATAATTTGGTCTAAAAAAAGTTAGCAACCCTAGCTCGGACTGTTTCGAGATTCGTGTCAGTTACGAGGGTGGGTCTATTTTATAAACAGTTAAGTCACCCCCTAGAACAAGCATTAAGGTCGATTCACACATATCAGTTAAATTACAGTTCCGTCAACGTGTTCGGTCCAGTTCAGTATCAGTGCTAGTGCTGCGTCAGTGATTCAATTCACACATGTCAGTAATGAAATGAAATGAAATGAAATATATTTAATTTGCGCTTGAGAAAGGTACATTTTTGGTCTTATTCTAGTTTTCTTCTCTTTCTCAGCTGACAATGTAGCATGCAAATAACTTTAAATAACAATGACTAAATATTCTAATTAATTACATACATATAAAAATACAAAATTAACACTCCAAATTGTCAAAAACCAATTAAATTACATTATAATAAAAATACAACAAGTACTCAGTTCACGGAGCTTCAGTGAAAACGTGTCCGTCGTGCCGGTGGTGGTACTGTGTCAGAACTGTGACTTCACTGATATGTGTGAATCGACCTTTAATGTTTCATGTATTCACCTTAATATTAGGTAAATAATAAAAAACTTTAAATAAATTGTTACTAATCATACACAGCTGTACATTCCCTTTAGACGTGATTATGGCAACAGAAGCCGGTATAACGGATATTATAGCTAATTTTTATAATATTCCCGGTTATAATCATCATCATCATCATCATCAACTCATTTTATGTCCCCACTGCTGAGAGGCACGAGCCTTCCCTATGGATGGATAGGAAGAACAGGCCATAAACCACCACGCGGACTTAGTGCGGATTGGTGGTTGTTAACGACTGCTACAGCCGGGACCAACGGCTGAACGTGCCTTCCGAAGCACGGAGAATCTCGAGATGATACATTTTTGGTCACCCATCCGATGACCGGCCTTTGCGAAAGTTGCTTAACCTCAGCACTCGCAGACCGGGCGCGTTAACCACTGCGCCATCGAACTCCTCAACCCGGTTACAATATGTACACACAACTATGAACAAATAAGAAAGGTGGTGGTATTATTATTTATGTGATGCAATACTCGAGCGCGAAATGTGACCTAATCTTCTGTGACTCCCCTTATTTTGTAGTATTACCAACGGTTTGCTGACACTGAAGCTTCAGTTTTTATGGCTTTATATATATGCCCTGTAATTTCACTGATGTGTATGTATTGTACCTATTGTATTGTATTGTATATGTATTGTATCTAATATTGTTATTCTTATTTCAGATATTTTTGTTTGCACTTTTGTTGCTTCCTTTTAAACATGATGCTACCATTCCTAACAACCTAAGGTAGGTTGGCTGGAAAGATCTCTTTCAGAGCTAAGTCCACCTATGCTCACTTGTTTTGTGAACTGTTCTCTGTATGTGTGTTTTTTGTGCAATAAAGAATATATATACACATATACAAAACAATGCTGCTTGGCGGCAGGCGACAGAAAATAAGTATTATTATTTATTATTGAGGTGGACGCTAAACACTTGAACATCCCACACATAACATCAATTTTTAAGTTTTAATTTCTTATTAATATATAATGCTACATTGAAATCGAGGAGTTGACAACCTGGAAATAGCGATCAAAGAAAGACTTATATTTTTCTGTTTTCTTAATTAATGATCCTTAAGTGTTCTTTGATGATAGGGCATTTTCCAATAATTTGACTGTAAGCGAGACAAGAAATGTCCTTGCTGATTTTCTTGCTGGTTCTCAGTAAAAGGTCTCCTGCCCAAAGTAGACTTACGAACCGATGGCATAGTGACATTCATAAGAGCATTTGTAGCCTTTTGTGTACATGACAGCTTAATATAATAAATAAATGAACTGAATAAATGATTTCTAATTTTGATTTTTTTTAATTTTATCCTAATTTTTCGGATGAGATTGGATGCAGATGACGTAGTTATTAACATTAAATAAGGCTCATTTAAGCTTACAAGGTCAGGAAATAAACAATAAATTTACAATTCTCAGATTCCTAAAGAGTTTGCATATACTATTTTTGAAACTTGTCTATGTATGTTTAAAATTTCTTCCAATGCACATGTTGTATCCTCAATATAATTTTGATTTAATGCCGGGTTGATTGTAGGAAATCTCTTGTAGTGATAAGTCTATGCTAGTCTTGCCGTGTATTGCTTTAATGTATAATAATAGCTTACCTTTTATAATCTCCGTAGAAGATATAATGACATCGTTATCATCCATTCTCGCTTTGTAACACAGAAATGTTGATTTCTTTATTTTGACTGATTTTTTCTCTACCTGAAGTAAATCTGCAGCAGTTGCAAATTCAATGTTGCATTGCGGAAACTATTATTTGCGGCACACTTTTTCTGTTGATGTACCTGAAAAAAATACTTTATTAATTTAAGTAAGTAATACCAACATATAAAACTATTGCATCCCAATCAATATAAAAAAAATTCATCTATTATTATTAATGAAGAAGAAAATAATATTATGCACATACAACATTTGATTCGCTAAGTTATATTTATAATAAAATGTACAGCATGTTGTTTAAGCAATAACCCATTAACTGTAGCAAAGACTGATTTCAATGATGGAGGCTTTTGCCCAGCAGTGGGTCAGTATAGGCTATTGAGTTTACCACTATGCTGTGCTCAATCGGATTTAGATTCGGGCTTCTCGAGGGCCAGTCAACGCACCGCGCGATTTTGGTACTAGCTAGCCAGTTGGATCTTAAAAGCCAGAGACTCTAGGTCGCCTCTTTCGGACCCATGCAGAATAGATTCAAAATTCCGGGAAAGAGAGCTCCGGAACGTTCGCGACGCAAATGGCTGGACGACATCAAAAAGTGGTCTGGACTTAGTTATCACCAGTTAAAACAAGCTATATGGGATCGCAGAATTTTATATTTTTATACTGATCTACAAACTTCAGTATGAATATGGAACTAAATGATAATGATGATTGGTAAGAAAAATCTGGCAGATCTGGAACGAATATAAATATTTTGAGATATCTGTCAAGTAGTGAAAATATTCAGTCTATAGAAGTCAATGAGAGTCTATTGTTTTGTTTGCTTACTATTGCTTTGATATTATAAATTTACATGAAGTTCTACATATTGCCTTAGTTTGTTTTTGTATTTATAATGTTTGAATGAATCAATTATAATTAATAAATGTGTGAATTACAATTAAAAATGGTAAAATGAAGCAAAGGATGTTTTGTATAAATAATGGATCCCAATTCCTAAAAGTACGAAGATAATGCAAGGGTAAGGACTAAAAGATTTTTACAATAATTATCAGGTTTGAAAAGTTTTATATTATAATCAAATTAACAAGCGTATTGACCTTTAAAAGAGTTTCATTTAAAATTTTATAGAGTAAACTAAGAATGCTGATAGATTTATTTCATTTTAAAACATTTTTTATTTTATATTTTAGCACACATTTTATTTTCAAAGAGTTAGGAACCTATTTAGATGTGTAGTACTTAGCCAACATACCCCAGACAGGTAGACACAGAGACAACCTTCCTAAAAAGTACACCTGATCGAAAGCAGCCAGATTCTTTTCTAAGCAGCAGAATTGTCAATGTACAAATTTTTAGAAAACACTAAAGCCGAGCAAAATCTAATTTAATATATTTGTAACATATGCCTTAGGAATAATATTTAAACTTAAAATATTATTGCGATATTCTTACCAGATTGTTGCTAAAGATGGGAAGTGTTGACTGTAAACCTTGAAAGATCGCGGAAACAAAATTTTGTTTACGATAACACCATAACAGCACCCACTTTTTCGATTTGAATCAGCACTGTTTTAGCACAAAAAAAATTTTACTTGTAATAATACAGACAGGTGGTTAGGCTCATAATCTTGTGTGTTACTGTTTTGTCTAGTTTCGTTCTCATTGTAGTGTTTTGTGAACGACGACGCAGATTTAGAGCGACGCGTAGGAGTCCTTTATTATCAGCGTGGGTCGATCACTATAATCAACGTTAAGGTCAGGACAGACCGCGCAGAAACTGCCAGACTTATGTTATACAAGAAATATTTTCTGCATCATATATTGGCACTTTATAGCACGTAAGCGGTCAACGCGAACTAAGCTACGGTACTCGAGTAAGAATTTCAGCTTTCAGCCACTATGAACTTAGCATGTAAACAAGCACCGGGCCTAAGAAATAATCATAATCACACCACTGTTTGTAATGGATATGGCCGTAAATTGTTAAAAAGATTGAAAACGTTATATTTTTTCTAACTCCATTAACGTTTCGATTCGTATTATTTACCGGGTTAGTGGGAAATTGGAAGACAAGACAAAAAACTCGTTTCCTTTCAAGTTTCACTTTACATCACAGACAACTGTCATGTCAAATTAAAAAAACAGTTCTACCAACTGCATCATATTTTAGTGGCTATGATTAAAGAGTATTATGAAAGACCGGAATAAATAAATCATTACAAATACTTATTGGCGGAAAAGTGAAGTGTAGTTTTGTTTCGTAAGAAAAATTAATGTTTTTCGTCTGACATTCATTAGTAATAATAAAGGGTGATCTTTATTCCTCTTATCCCTTGAAACTGGCAACACTAAACATGCCATGCAAAAAAATTGTGAGAGATTGTCTATGGCTACTTTCATAGTTTTCGTAGTTTAATACTAGATGACGCCGTTTAATTAACAAGTTAAAATATAGATGGCACTGTTAGTTAGTACTAGCAAATAAATGTGTTGGATACTTAGAGCATTTGGATAAAATAAATAGCTGTCTGGGAGATAAAGTTCCTTACGATTTTCTATGTAAAATTAATATGAATTGACCTGTTATATTATCTCCATGTAATTCCTATTTCTCTAGGTAAGTTACCTACCTAACTAAATACTATTTTAAGATGTTAAAATATAGGTACCTACCTAACAAAAAGTCCTTCCTTAAGTCCTTTTTTGTACAAAAACAACTTTAATTTAATTTAGTGTTAATTTTGTTGGTTGTCCTATTAAATAAAATAAATAAATAAACATTAGGACTTGCTTATGTCAGAAAGGATAAAGACGGAAAAAGCATTATCCGAAAATTATCGTCTTCATTGCCCGAACTCAAAACTGTGATATAAATATAGGTAGCAGGTAAGGTAAGATAAGATAATTATTTATAAGAAGAAGATTATTTAATCAATAGTTTATCAAATCTAGTTAGGTATCAAAAATTAAAAACAAACAATATGGCATCACATTTATATTAAATATACACTTAGATGTAAGTCGATAATTTCATATAGGTAGGTACTTAATATAGTTTTATATAAACATTAGCCTAAGTTACGAATATAGACAAGAATGGTACAATAGCGCATCGCTAAAGATTGAGAGAGAGTTCCTTGTTTACTTCTTTACATCTTTCTTCGGCGGCCTTTACAGCACCGATGACAGCAGCACGGAAACCTGTAATTATTACAAAGTTGTGCAACCAAACTCTTTGCCATACTCCAATCAGGGTGCCCAGTGTGAGTATTATTTGACATTCGATCAAAAACTAGATTTTGTATGGCAAAATTTTAGTTCTCCTCTTTTGTCACTAGAGGGCGCTGCTAATTTTAAAATGTGGCAAATAAAACTCGTACTATGTAAATTCACGCCTGAACATCAGAAATATCAGAATACCACAAGTTAAATTTCCTAAATATACTTTGAACTCTATGTATATTGCATAGTGAACATACAATATTGAAGAAATTATAGGTACAGTCTTAGATGAATGATTGGTCTCGCCTCGGTCTCGCTGCGCTCGGCGCAGGAATCGAACCTGGGCCTTCCGCAATCCGGGCGGCTGCACTGACCGCTATGCTACCGGGAAGGCTAACGTAAGCGCTGAATTTTGTCACTGCTTTATAATGCTTTTTTTGAGTGCTAATAGCGGCACAACGCGCCATCTATCCAAAGGTAATTGCAACCGATGGCTATGCAGATTCATGTTATACTTACCGGTAGCATAGCGGTCAGTGCTGCCGCCCGGATTACGGAAGACCCAGGTTCGATTCCTGGCTTGGTCGGGTAGGTGTTTGAATTTTTCACTGTATTTTATAAATTTTATAAATATTTAATTTAGCTTCAGTGCAGCAATTAGCACTTGAAAATAAAAAGTAAAAATTTACTATAGCGTTGTGTTATCAAAAATAAGTTACTAGTGAATTTGAATAAAAGAAAAAAAAGCACTCTTAATCATGGCGTGAGAATTAGTCACCACCCCTCCCGGTTCAAAATGGCCCCCCCAGACCACTAACTGATAGATCGACCTGATTGGCTATTGCCACTAATATCATCATCATCATTATCATCGTCATCATCACAGCCAGAAGACGTCCACTGCTGGAAAAAGGCCTCCTCCAAGGATCTTCACAGCGACCGGTTTGGCCATTACAGGGACTTTATATTTTACTCACCTTTCTCTTCCAGGTGATACGTCCCTGCGGCTGTGGAGCCAGCTGGGCTGGTGACGTTGTCCTTCATGGCAGCCGGATGTCCGCCATTTTTCAACATGGCGGCGCTTCCGAGCGTGGTCTGCGTCGCCAGCCGCAGAGCCAGGTCGCGTGGTAGACCGCAGCGCACCCCGCCGTCGGCCAGAGATTCGATCAGCATGTATACCTGGTAAGAAACACATTTTTAACTCAAGTTACTGGGGGCCATTTCAGTACTCCTCGGGACCTTGGACCAAGCAAAGGCTATAGAAATGATGACCTAAGTTGAGACCTATCTATAAGAATAATTGCATTTTTTAGAAATTATTTACCGTTTTCCCGCCTGTGTTCTTAACAGCGTAACCAGGTATATGGGCGGCAAGAGATTGTTCGGTGGTTCCTAGAGCCGACTGACCAATTATACCGGAAGTTTTCTAGGACTTGGGCGAGGGGTCCAAATACTTTGCGAAACTTGACGGATCCTCACGCCGTAGTGATCGATCATACCATGGAAGTTTTCTAGGGGTGATCACGCAAAGGGTCGTTTTACTTTACTAGATAGATACTCCGGGGTGTTTGGATAACGAGAACAGAGAACCAGAGGGACACCACTTAGGGCTCGCTGTTCTATCGGCAAGCAGCGGTAAGATGAAAGCCGCGACCTAATTTGTGGCCACTCGTTGACCGTCGTAACGCGCTACAAGGAAAAGCACATACCTACGCGACTGCCCCATTTCAAAACCTAGTAAGGAACATTTTTTGTAAAAATAGGTTTTTGCATTATTCTTCCAAATATAGTAAGTCCCTACACAATATTATATTACTACAATATTATTTTTTATTTTTTATTTTTATTGTACCGTTAGAAGTAGGGATTTAGGATATACAGCCTATATATATATATATTTTTAATCTTCTATATTTGTTTTTATATTTTTTTATTTTTGTGTGTAGCGGTTGTGTTGCTATCGCAGCATCACTGAAACCGGTTCCGACGGAAGATCAGCGCTAACCTCAAGGCATCTTGCTGAGTCGGAACCGTTTTGGGACTCCTATGTGTTTTTTTTTTAAATTTCCACTTTTATCTTTATGTTTAAACTGTTCTGTCCTAAATAAATTTATTTTCATTTATTTTATTTATTGTTCATTTATTTTCATTCATTCATTTCATTTCATTTCATTTCATTTCAATACAAAAACAACAGCATTGAAATCTAAGATACAAACAGAGATATTGAAGCATCAATACCTAGTAAGTGCACCATTCACCATCTCATAACCATTTTTAAACCTAGCAAAGCACTTTAACCATTTCAATCAAAACCTAGTAAATCTCTGAGACTTGCTAGGTTTTCATGTGGTTTGTGCTCCTTACTAATGCTGACCTATTTTTCGTTTAAACGCTCTCCTGTAAAATTTGCTTTTAGGTCCTTCCTAGGTTTTGAAATGGGGCAGCCGTACGGGTCTTCGATCTCTGCCAAGAAAAGCATCTACAGATATTAGATCTAAGTTGGTTTTTTAAGTTATTTTTAAGATAAGTAAGTTTTTAGGACCTGTGTCTGCGTGGCTGTAAACATCTTTTTAATAACAAATGCCCTTCCTCACATAAGCAGGTCCGCTGCCGCTTAAAGCAGTGACAGCATCCATCTGATATTCAGGGACCTCGTCGCAAGTCCCCACAGCCTTGAAGAGTTGCGTCGCCAGTTTGACATCCTCGTCAGTCGTTATGGAGCCTCGGCAGAGGGCGGCGGCGCCTTCCTTCACCAGCGCTGGGGTGTTGGGCATCACTCGGATCACTCGAGCTGTCGAAGGCAGCATCTGAAACATGTTATTTAAATATTGTATTTCTTTAACAGTGAGTCGTTGTTCGTGTGGGAAGATGTGACCCTAGCATTTCTTCTGTACCCCAGCTGTAAAAGGCTTATAGACGTAAAGACGTGTAAAGGCTACGATTTAAATGGTTAAAAAAGCATAATAGGTAGATCATGTCATGTTACATAAAAAACAGGATGTAGATACGTCATTATGATTCACCATCCCTCTCACTGCGGGGAACTGCAAAAGCATCCAATCAAAGTCATCGCTACAATGATGTGTGATCGGTCACATACCCTATCAGAAAAACCAGAAACACGACGCTCGTTATGAACCGTGGTGGTTTATGGCCCGTTATGGTATCCCTATCCATCTATATTGAAAGCTCGTGCTCCAGCAGTGGGGGTGGGGACATAAAATGGTCTGATGATGTAATGAATAACCAGTCAGCAATTTGTAGTCACCTGTTCGATGCTGCTGGTGGAAACGCCCATGGCAACGGATATGAAGAGCTTGTTGTTGGAGGCTCGCAGGTCCTTCACCTCGCGTAGAGCCTTGCCGACCACGTCTGGCTTCACCGACACTATGATCACCTCGGACCGTTCCACCACGGACTTGTTCTCGAAGAGCGCAGTCGCCCCTAAGCCCTGGACAAATAAATATTTAAATAAAATTAACAGTTTTTTTTTTTATATTTTATACTAGTGGCCGCTCGCGGTTTCACCCGCGTGGTTCCCGGTTTCATCCGCGTGGTGCCCGTTCCCGTGGGAATATCTGGATAAAAACAGTTTTTTTTCTATATTTTATATTTTGCAAAATATATTTTTCCGGTTATGCTACAATAATAATGAACTGAGAAGGTATGAAACGCATGTAACTAAGAGGTTGATGGATGAAGGGGGGAGGGAGACCAAAGAAATGATGGATGGATTGTGTGACCGATGATATGTCGATGTCGATGATATATGATGATGATACGTCCCCTGTACAGTACAGGTGACGGCTGATAGAGGGGAGTGGAAGAAACGGGACGTTTTGCGCCGACCCAAAGTAACATGGGGCCAGGGTAGGAACAAGAAGATTGTCCGTTTGCGACAACTATCAATATTTAATGTATTTATAAATACTCATTTATAATAGATTTTATTACAAGGAAATATTTCACGTTGCAATCAACATTGCTGAAATAGAATTCTGGGATGGTAGAGCTTGTTTTTTCTTTACAGCTTTTTCTCTTTGCTGTTATTTTTTTATGTTAGTCTGGTTTTTCGAGTAGGTATATAATTGTTTTTTATATAGTTGTTTTAGCAGTCGGGTTTTTTGTGTTATTTTAATAATTTTTACTAAAATTCTTGTTATAAAAATATTTTATGACGTGGTAGCTGGGTTTCCTCTATCTGGCAGAATTTTGTTGTTCCGAATTTTATTTGGCATAAAACACATGGCATAAGTCGGCTTGAATCAATTGTGCTAAAAACGCGTTCTAGCACAATTGCACTCGTAGTCGCGCGCCGATCACCGTCAAGTCAACATGCCTAAGTGCTCCGTGAAAAAGTGCAAAAATAATACTTCAAATAGCTTAAAAAGGATGGGGTTTCGTATTTTTGCTAAGTATTCATTCAAGGTTTCACAATGTAATGAATTTGTGGCTAAATTTACCTTCTACCTAAGTAAAAACATTATTTTTCTAAAATAGTTTGAATAAATCGCTTACGCGGTTGTCCCTTTCCCTCGCGTGACGCTATTCACGTGTTAAAAGGGACGAAAGATTCATAAAAGTAGAACATGCCTGTTTAGTTTTTTTAAAGTTAGTTTTGTAGTCCACATTTTTTGGCGGTATGTTGGTATGTTTCTATGGAATTAAAATTAATAAATGTTTTTCAACTACTATAATAAATACTCAGATCAAAGCGAAAATAATAATTATATATGACCGATAAGTACTGTACTTCTACTGATATTTGTCAAACATTATTTTTTACACGCTTTGTATTAACTTGCAATGCATATGTACGTACATACTTACTTACATACATATGTATGTAAGTATGTACGTAAGTATGTTTGTATGTATGAATGTATTTTGTTCAGGTCAAATCTTGCAAATGAATTTTAAAGCAGTTATCCTCCTCAACCGATTGAGCTTTTTTGCAAACATATAAAGTCCGTTGAAAATGTAATATGTTGGTACCATCTAGCTGGTCTGATGATGGAGACAGAAGGTGGCCATAGGTAATAACGTAGGCTGCAGTAGGCGGAGAGATTATTGTGAAAACAACGATCGTTGGCCAAGTTCGGTGACCGCATTAGGTGAACGAAATAATGTAATTGCCATTTTGGCCATGTTGGCGGTTTGTGTTAAGCGTGATTTTTACCTAATTTGCAATGAATCTGAAAAGATCATCAGGCACTATATTAAAATAAGTGGCGGAAGTACACTGTTAAGGCGGTATAATAGTAAATTTTTTAACGATGCAAATACTGCGATGTCTAATGCACATGAAGCTATTGAAAAATACAGATGCTCATACAAGTGATCAATATCACCATATTTATAAACTGACAAAATCAGCAGTTCAGAAATTTGTGGATGTGCATCTGCATTATATTTGTAAAAAAGAAAACATTTAAAAAAATATTTCGAAACGACAAGGTAACAATGTTTCAGGGTACATAAACATATATGTTTTAATAATAAGTTATTTGTTTTATTTTTACTATAATTTTTTTTAAAAAATAGTGCAACTAGCATTACACCAATTTTACAAATTGTACAATACGTACATGAAAATAATTTTGTTAAACACGACTCCACTTTCGCGATGATTGCATTTTGTAATGTCACAACCGCATAACGCGTGCAATACAAATAAAACTTTATCTGTGGGGAATAAAGTTGTATTTAATTTTTATAAATATGGTCTTAGCACATTATACGTTTTTAAATTGTCTACTATACACGTATACTTACAACTAAGCGAGTCGGGACACTTTTTCGACGTGAATTTGTAGGTGACGGTGTATCTAGGTATTCTAAATCGATGAATTATAATTATAATTTATAAATTAGTTATTATTTGGTCGAATGTTTATATGTCCGAATTCCCAATGGCATACTTTTAAGATGGAGATTGTCACTAGGCATAATTACATTTAGCAAAATTTCATTACGCATAATTTCGTTTAGCATAACACTTATTTAGTGCGACGATTACTCGGTATAATTTCACTTGTATACCTACTACGATGATGGCAGATTTTCGTTGTCAAATGGTCACTTCACATACTTAGGTACCTGCCCTACTCCTGTAGGTCACGTGATAGGTTAGAAGAGGCTATTTTTTTTTAGACAATAATAATCTAGCTCCGTACAAAAATATTTTTTTGATAGCTCTTGTTGGGGGTCAAACAATAATTTTGCCAAAAGAAGATTCTGAATATTTACTTTCTGCGATATCATGGTTCTGCCTCTTAATATTATGGATATCAAAGTGCATAAACATGATTCTGAATGTAAACTTTCTGCGATATGATAGTTCTGCCTCTTAATTATTATGGATATTAAATATATGCCAAAAGATGATTCAGACTTATAAAATTATGGGTTTTGAATGTATGATTAATGAGTGTGGGCCAAATGATTTTCTGCAAAATGAAGTTTATGCTTTCCGCTAGTAAGCATAATAAAATTATGACAAAAAATTCTGCGATAAAAGGTAGACCCGTGGTAGCTACTTAGGACTTAAAACAAGCTCTACCTGCATCAATCTAACCGATTACAATATTTTGAACCACTGGGAATGGAACCCGGGACTGTCTTTTCTTCTTAGTCGTTACACTCTTGGCTGAGTGGTCGTGCAGATGACGCCTTCTGCACCAGGTCTTTTTGGAGTGATTACCTCAAGGTCACGGGAGCCACTTCCAGCCGGATACGGGTGTCCGACCGGGCGTATGGTTATACCGCCATTGTTCGTTCGCCAGAGCCTCGTTCGTTATCAAGCAGGGAGAACCACGGCGTGCAGCGGTTGACAAGTAGGGTCGGGTATAGATATTATTTCCGTAAAATAGTCGTGTCGATTGCAAATGAGTTAATTTTGTATATCATTGCCTGTTTTAAAATATAATAAAATGTATACCTACAACATATTTACTATTTTTGCGACACTAACATTGAACTTGATAGGTCATGATAACGTATCTTTGTTACCATTAATAACTTAATGTAACTAATAAACTTTATAACTAAAAAGATAAGTTATCGTCTCCTCCTCGTATAGGTATACCTCATCAAGTGATGAGAAGTTCTGAGTTCCTGACACGTAGGTACAAAGTTCAGGTTCTTGCATCACTCATTTCTGATTCATAATTGTCCCGTTCGGATTCGAACCCCTTGGAGAACCTAGTAGGTAGGGAACTGGAACACGCTCGGGTAATGCCATTCCCTCTCGAAACCCTACTTTGACGGTGTTCCGACCACACGGCTTGAGGAACACTTCCGCCCTGAATAAAGTTTGATGACGCTGAAAAGATAGCCTGAGGCCTGATGGCCGTTTTTTGGAGTTTCATCATCATCTCAGCCAAAAAACGTCCACTGCTGGACAAAGGCCTCCCCCAAGGATATGAGGGGTATTTGCCGTAATCGCCACGTTTGGCAGGCGGGTTGGCGATCGCAGTAGGTTGAGGGTAACCTCAGAGAGATGCTGCTGCCCATCCTCTGGAATAGTCCCTTAGTCGGCTTTTACGACACCCACGGGAAGAGATGGGGTGGTGCAATTCTTTATCCCCGGCACTACACAGGGAAGGAGTTTTTTGGAGTTTGCTGATGCAAAAATATTCATAATTGCATTGTTATTTGATTTACGCTTACCTTAAAAGCCTCCGCACTTATTAAATCAGCTGGGTGACAACTGGCTGTTATCTCATCTGGTTTGGCGAGTCCTGAAAAAGACAGTTCATTCCATGATAAGGGAGAAAGGATCTTTATTTTAAGAGAGATTGCTGATTGCCTCAAACGGCATTTTCAGCGTCACCGGGCTTTTTTGGGGGCGGCGAGGTACGTAAAGGTTACCTCAAGCTGTGTGAAACGAATCACCTTTGGAGGTTTTCTAGAGGGAACGGCATCAGACACTTAAAAGTGCGTGTCCCCGAGCCCTACTAGATTATTTGTGCTGGGAGAGCATTCCATTGTTTGATGCTGCGGAGGTAGTGAATAGAAATGCAGTTGGTTCATTACACCTCAGAATTTACAGGACCTCTAAAATGCAACTCTTGTCGCAGGATAAAGAGTTTGATATGATATTTTGACAACCAACAAAACAAACTATAGGTAACTATATCGATAGGGTCTATATACACGAACTGTTGAAGCAGTCGCCTAGTCGTAGTAAATCTGCCATTTCACCGAGCTGCTGACCGCCCGGAGCAGTCGCAACGCAACTTCTTGAGCGGTTCCATGTATGTTTGTCAATAGAAGAGTTGTAATTCACTATAAAGTTGCTTCAAGCTGCTCATGTATGGCCGCCCTAATATCAAGCAGTAGAATTTGATGGTCATATTGGCACATTAGGGTCACAGCTATGGTACACAGGAGCAAATTAGCACAGTGGGCACAGTGGGGCAGCAAAGTGACACAGGAATTGCACAGTGGAACAATAGACCGAGTTTTCTTGCCATTGCCAAGAATCATTAATTGTCTTGTCTTTTTATTATTGTTTCCATTTCTAATTAAGCTAATTCAATTACGTTTTTAGGTCCAAATTTTTAGTTTCAAGAAGTAGATATTTTTATTTATTTACCTGCTGATATAAATCCGTTGGCTAAGGCGAACGCCAGCCTGCCACCTCCAATGAAACCGATCTTCATCGCTTCTTTTGTTACTGAAAGAGAATTATTGAACGTTTTTTATTAAAGGAACCTGGACATATTGGTGGGAAAGCTAGCAATTTGGTAACAAACTTTTTTTAAATACCTATATTATTTCTATTTTAAAAAAAATGTTTGTTGAATATTCATGTAAAATTATACATTTTGATTAAACACAGAATTACCTAGGTACCTGCCGACCTATAATACTGTAAGTTAATAATATAATATAAATATTTTATTTTATTACAAACAGCAATAAAGTTTTTTAAGAAAAAACTTTATGTTGAGTTTGAGGAGACACTCAGCGGGGTATAAAATTAATTTTAAACACAAAAACGTATTATTAGTTATTTGGTTTGAACTACATGCAACCCAATGAAGAAAAGTATCGTTAGTGACCCGTCCACTTGTCATTTCAATCCTAGAAAACAACTGATTTAAAAGATAAGATTTTTTTCATTTTAATGCTTTATGCTTACGATTTAAGGTTCACAGTAAGCTGAAGTTGTTGATGCTATCCAGTTTTTTCAGATTTTGTTATTCGGAATTTAAATGTATACATACATTTAAAAGTAGTTTCGAGATGCATTTTCGTTCCGGGTCCTAAACTAAGTAGTACGTAATTGATCGAAGTTTCAAAGCAAGAAAAAGTAATTTGAGATATTATAAGATTTGTCAAATGTCTAACAAAATGTAACTATGTAGCTACATGTGCAATAATTAATAAATAAATATATAATTAATTAGTGACACCTCTCTAAGATCTGACTACCAAATCTAAATACATAACATAATACAAAGACGACGATCTCTATAATGTATAAGTAACGTACATAGTACCTACCTACATTTATGTACATAATTAGTACATAAATATATTACCACAGATTAAATAATAGATACTACGGTGCGATGATGCGGTCTTTCGTAACAAAATGAATTAGTACTCTATTCTCATTTCAAATGGAACTAATTTGCATAACAAAATATTAAATCACTAAGAAAATACATGGACCATTAGTTGAATGGTTGAAGTAACTCACATTTTCACAAAACTGATTTATCTTGACGTGCGTCTCCCTTCAATCTCTAGATGTGACTGCGAAAAAATCTACCAGGGGTTATGTGTTATCTCTATTATCAGTTAAGTTTGTATTACGCAACGTGGTATCTATGTATTGTTAATAGGTAACAATCTGCATTATATTAGATAGAGTCCATTAGCGGCATCGATGGCAGAAATATTCCGCTCTTTGTAACACTTTGCACACAATGGGTGATAGCAGTCAAGTGTAGAATCTAATATACCTAATAATCCTTCCCTAAAAACAAATACGCTTATCATTATCAAACCGACTGATTATATTGCTTGGTGGCTATATGGCCTGGTGGGAAGTCGATACGCATTAGGGAATCTATACCGGGGGAACAAATCCCTGTGACGCCGTCCAGAATATATATACAACCTTATTTTTAGTTTATACGAAAACCGAAACACGGGTCAAATATTTTCATATAAAGAATCAGTACAAAAAAAATTAAAATAATATCTTGAAAACTCACGGAGTTACAAGCTTTTCGTGCTGTCCCGTTGTGTGTTTTTAGTAGGGTATACTATATTTGAGATTATGTAAATATTATTTGGCCAAAATGTAACATGGTAAAAAAAATATTGCAATCGATTCTATTACTGATTCTGAACAAGCAGTTTTCAGGTTTCGTAAAAACTAAAAGTAACATTGTATATATTTTTTTTATATTAGAAGGAAGCAAACGAGCAGGCAGGTCACCTGATGGGAAGCAATCACCGCCGCCCATGGACACCCGCAAAACCAAAGAAATCACAGATGCGTTGCCGGCCTTTAAGGAAGGAATAGGCTATATGTAATGAAACCTACTAAAGTGAACAAACAGTTTGTTGCGTGATGCTAATATTTACTTCCATCTGATCACTGCAGTGCTATTCTCTAAGCAAAGCAGCGTCGACCTCGACATTGAACTCGCTCATAACTTGCAAACAAATGTAGACTTTATTACTATTTCAAAAAGTAGGTTGAAATTCGTTTGCAAGTTATGAGCGAGTTCAACGTCGAATTCGATGCTGTTTTGCTTAGAGAATAGCGCTGCTGTTTGTTTCCCCGATCCGATGCGAACCCTTCGAAGAATCTATCTAGTAGGGAACGGAGACTCTCACTAGCGCGTGCGTAATGCTATTCCCGCTTGAAAGCATCAGGGTGCCTAGTGCGACTTTGGTTTACTAATACGAAAGGAGTTAACATTTTGCCATACAAATTCTCGCTTTCGTTAACGTGATCGAACGGCGAATGAAACTCGCACTAGGCACCCTGACGGTGTTCCGTTTCACACGGTTATAATACTTAATTTCTCGCCGCCCCCTAAATTCCGGCGACGACGCTCTAAAAGCCACCTGTGAGCTGAGTCAATTAGCAAACTCTCTCCAAAATTGATTTTTTTTTAAACAAATTCAAAGTCAAAGTCAAATAGTTTTTGTTCAACTATACTTTAGAAAAAAACAGGACACTAAAAATAGTTATTTGTTATACAAGAGTGCAAAGTTGCTTTTTAACCGCGTGCTCAATTTTGATGACCGAGCAAGCGAAGGATTCTAAAATTAGAATTAGATCCTGAATTAAAAAAAATTAGAATCCTGAGCGTCAGCGAGGGAATCAAAAGAGCACGATGTGAAAAATCTTTGCACTCGAGTGCAACACGTAACTTTTCATCCCACCTCAGTGAGGAAATGACTAAATGCAAAAAAAAACATTTACAATCACAAGATACTTTTATTTCAGTTTAGGTATTAACTACTACATTATGATAGGTAAGTATTTCTGTCATACTTAATAGTTGTACCGATTCATCGGATTCCCTTGATTTTTTTGGTTGCTGAGCAGATCAGGCTCTTTTTAAAAATGCCACTAATTTGGTATAGGTGTTGATATGTATGTCTTTTTTCATCTTCATTGTTGCTTTTAGCATTAAATACGTACTCCATAAAGTGCTTGATTTCTTGGTCTCGGATAATTCAATAAATTATTATGCCAGCAAATCGTTTTCGGAGAAAGTTTTGGCTCCTTTAGCTGTCGCCACGTGTTAAACATATCGTACTGTTTCAAATACTTCTCCTTGAGGGAGAAAGCTCATTTGCGCATTATTAACAGTTTCAGTCAATTCTGTTGGCGTCAAATAAACTTCCTCGTCACTATAATTACTCATTTTAAGTTTTACACCTTTTTCAAGTTTCATGTTTTTAACCTAAGGTTTTAACAATATGACGTGAAAAGAAAATGGCGCGCGCAAAGCAAATTTAAAAAAAGTAAACCAAGAAGATTTCGAGTCTGAGTTTTTAACAAATTAAAAAAGTTTGTATGATAAATTCGGCACCATGGAGGTAGAAGTAAGTTTAATGATGTTTTGAATACACAAACTTCTGCACACGATGTTCTAAATTCAATATTACTTTATCCTCTAGCGGATAAAAACGGCTTTTGCACTCAGATATCGAAGAGCAAAAATACTCTTTCCGAGATGGGGGGATGAAAAAATAAAAACAGCTCTAAAAAGCAAGAAATAATACATATTGAAATAATATTATTGATTACCTAGATACGCATATCAATTTTAAAGAAGGTCTATGAAGTCGGGTGGTTGGTGGTCGGCTGGGGGACAATTTTGTTTCATTTAAACTTTTATAGTTGTTCCATTATCTCCACTTTTTTATTGTAAAGCCCCCCCGACTTCAATTGACCTTCTTTAAAACTGATATGCATACCTATCTAGATAATTAATAATATGATTTGAATATGTATTATTTCTTGCTTTTTAGAGCTGTATTTATTTTTTTTAGTTTCCTGTTTTTTTGAAGTCGGTTTTCTTTTTGTTAAAAATATTTTATTTTACGATTTTTAGTGATGGGTAGACCTAACAAGGATGCTTCTCGGATGAGGAAACGACGGCCTAGTAGGTAGTGGTATTCCTATGTAAGATTTCAATCTTAAATAAGTATTATTTTTGTATTACGTACTGAACATTTTGACATATTGAACAGTATGAAGTAAGCCCAACAAAAGTCGGTTAAAAATGTTTTATTTATTTTTCAGGCAACTTTTAGAGGTCCGTTTGGAATGTTATAAGTAACAAAGACGATTTAACCTATGTTTATACTTATTACTTGTGTTATGTTAGTCAATTTTAGTTTTGTGCGCGTGATTTGGCACATTTGTGTTTGACTAGCGGACAGTCCCCGCTGTCGGCAATAGCCTGCAGCCTGCAGGACGTTGTTGCTGCTGCGAACTCGTAACAAAAGTGAGCCTGCTTTTTTGCGTACTATGGTCGGGAAACTGTCAACCCTGTACACAAACATGCTCTATGCTGTTGCCCTGAAGGCATTGTTGTATTGCACAAGCAGGGCGTAGTTGTATTGCATACGATTTTTGGGATTAATCTGCTCGTAGTAGTAGTAGAGTAAAGGATGCTAATTTGGAATACCACTTTTTAAAAAAACCGTATTAATCATGAGTTAAGGGATAAACTCCTCGGTGGTCGAGTGGCAGAGCGCTCGGCCCGATACCCGAAGGTCCCGGGTTCAATTCATCATCATGATCAATTGTAGCGATGACTTGATATCAATGATGGAGGCCTTTGCCCAGCAGTGGGACAATTATAGGCTGTTTACTACTAAGGGATAAAAGAGTAAAAAATGTATTAAATGTCAGAAAACAACCTTGGCTTATTATAATAAAGGATAAATTTTGGTTTAATCATGAAATCACGATTGGCGCAGTTTAACCAAAGTGAATGTAATTTGAAATAGGGTATTACAAATTACAATTTCTAGCTTAAAATATTTTTATTTTGTGTTTAGAATAATTTGTAAATTAAGCGCTGATGTCCACAACTTATACACCAAACTGTAGATTTGTACAAGTATAAACATATAAATATAAGTTACACTCAAGATGCAAGCCGATTTATTATTTAATTTTTCTCGACAGCACTTTCACACCGATGCAGTTTGTCACGTCACTACTGTCAATATGGCCGACCGTAGCATAAAAAAAGGGGTTGTCACAGACTGGCAGTCTTAAAATGATTGAAATCATTTTAGTCGTATTTGAAATAAGGTGAAACTAACTATGTAACATGCTGTTCTTTAGGACAACACCATAAAGAAAAACAATTTACTTCTCAGCTTCTTGGCAAAAGTTATTTTGACATTTTAAAAAAGTGTTCCTTCAGCAATCATTACCGACCGTACGAAGTTACGTGATGCTCATTGAAGGGAATTTATCGAAGATCTCGTTTGCAACGTCATAGAAATAACCTTGAGGACAACGCAGCTATCAGTGTTTATAGAACGAAGCAATATATGCTAACTGCAGCTCCCACCAACACTGTTGATAAAATTACAAAACTAAATGTTGCAATTTTTAAACCCTGTTGGTATTGGGTCCTTACCTATGAAATTAACGTTTTTTTCTCATTTATTAATAGGTGTATTACTTTTAAAACTCTTCTACTACTACTAATTGGGAGGAGCACCTGACCTGGTATGTCAGAAGGGTGCAGGTTCAAATCCTGCTCGTGGATTATTTTTTTTTCATGTTATGTTAACGTAATTTATGGCAAATAAAACTCGCACTACATACAATCAACTCCAACAAAGCAATGGAATGTGTAACTGTGCTGAAATATCGTAAACTCGCAGATTAACAAAAACGTTACCTACTACAATAATGAAAGTATTTAAATGTGTTTGTTTCACTACATTTCCACCTTAGAAAAGGTATACAAATAAAAGTTTAGACAAAATGGCACATGTTAGGTAAGTATATCAATTACAAAACACAAAAAAAACATTGGCCTTCCCAATGGAAATATATTATATTCGAATAGAATATTATCATTGCCTTACTCGTATATGTATAACGAGCCAGCGCAAATGCACAACCCAACCGTGCAGTGAGCTTTGCATCCACAATACATTAGCACTTGCATGTATTTATTACCACAACCGGTGGACCTTGATCTCACTTGACTTCTAATGGTTAGATCAATGCAAATGCAACGCTGTGTAACTATCGTGCGTAGTTATAACTATAGCAACACAAGTTCATGAGCGCGAAAATGATATATATGGTACCTACTTAATTAATTTTTATACAATATTTTATATAAAAACATATTTAAAATAACAAAATATTATAAAAAACTTAACCTAGGTTCCCACCGGCAGCGGGGATAGACCCAAACTATCGGTGGTTAGGGCTGCAGATTTAGGAACCTCCTGAGGGGTGCGAGTCAGATGACCTCCACGTGGTGCATCCTGGGCAACGAGTGGTCCCAACATTCTCCGTTCGGAGAAAGTTGGGCCCAATCGGTTAACGTCTGGCAAGGCGGGAGCCCCTTCTGGGCCCTGCAACTCCTATGTGCAATATGTGCCGTGTCAAGGAGTACTGCCTTTTGCATCTGACCCTTGACCTAACCTTTCAGCGAGAGCCTCTCTAGGTGTTGATCGAGGCTCTTCGCTAAAAGACCGTTTGCCGAATCGACTATCGGTACAATAATGGTTGAATCCACATCCCACATGGCAGTAACCTCGTGAGCCAAGTCAAAGTACTTACTGAGCTTGTCCTTCTCGGCTTTCACGAGGTTCTCATCATGAGGTATGGTGATATCAACCAGTATTGCCCGGCGCTGGGATCGGTCGACCACCACGATATCAGGCTTATTGGCGACAATAGTCCTGTCCGTAATGAATGATATAGCGATCCCAGTAGAGCGTTGCATGACCATTTTCGAATATTGGCGCAGGTGCGTATTTATAGAGGTACGACACCTCCGATTCAACAAGGCCATATCCAAGAGCAAGTTGCTGGTGAATTATTCTGGCTACTTGGTTGTGTCTGTGCAAATACTATCCGCTAGCAAGATGAGAACAACCAGAAATAATATGTCGGAGTGATTCTCCTGGACGGCGCCCGGATGCTCGACAGAATGTCGACCGTACCGTCCCTCATCATAATATATTTCCGGTAGTTATTCGTCTTGATAACTTCATCTTCAATGGCACAGAAAAAACCTTTAGTTTCCCCAAAGAGGTCACCGAAACGTAGCCAGTTCACCGAGGCAGTCAAATCTACATCAGGCCCAGTTAGAACCCGATAGTAGCGTCCGTGTAGCACCTTGTTCTCCCATATGTCCTATTGCGATCGAGAGTGCTTAGCACCACTGGTTTGCGTTAGTTTTCTGTTGCCAAGGAGAGCGGCGTAAAGTGTCTATCAACTGCCACGACATCCAAATGCATCCCGCACTCACTGTTAAGTAAACAATCCCTGAGACTGCACACCTCACGGTTATGTAGGTCCTTGGCATTTAAAAATCCGCAACTATTATTATTATTATTATTATCAATCATTATTACTTTCCCACTGCAGGGCAAAGGCCTCCCCTCCAACACAACGGTGCTACGATAGTTAGCTTTAATTCAAACATTGCAAGAATTTCACATTATTGCGATTGATCTACTTATGTTTTTTTAAGATAAACTTTCTTTGTTGTTGTGTTATTATTATTAATATTTAAGTGCATTAATTGTTGTGTGTCCTAATAAATAAATAAAATAAACTTTAGGTTCTTAACCCGTCCTGCGCTATAGGTATATATGTTCTATGACCTAACGCACTACCGGTAGTGCATATGGCGCGCGACGAGAATGCATTTTATTACAAACAAACTTTAGTGATGCTTTTGTAAGGCACTGGGTGGCTGGTGCGAGTTTCGTTTACGTTTTCAATCGTTAACGACATTGGATCGCCAATGAAACTCACACTAGCTATAGGCACGAGAATTTATTATTCATTGATTATTATTATTAAAATAATTTAATGAACGGTGAAGTTAATAGGTAATAAATAAAAATAACCACTTAATGGCCTAATAAAATATTGTATACAAGCAAAAAAAACAAAAATTATCATTACACAGTAGGTATTTAATTTTGTTATCACAGTATTAGTAAATATAAACCTATCTTGACATTATTTAGTAGCAAGGAATATTTGTACAGAGATAAGTATGTTTAAAGTTGAATCTGTTTTTAGTTAGTGTACTTTTAAAGAGACGACACAGACGTAGCTTTGTGTATTATGTTTATGTAATTGTATACCTGCTCTTTTTATTGCGTCGAATTTGCTATTAAAAATTTGCAACGGTCAAATATCTATTAACTAGTTACTAGACGTTAAAGTACATGAGCTTTTTATTCTAAGTAATCAAAGTGGCGTAAACATGCTAAAGACTCAGTTCTCTAAATTAAAATTTGTTACATCAGGTCCACACTCAATGGCTGTCAAAATCTACAATCATTTACCTAATCACATACAAGAAATAAAAGAAATGACACAGTTCATAACAAACTTGAAGAAATATCTTATTAATAAAAGTTACTATAATATAAATGAGTTCTTTAATAATAAATTTTAACAATAATTTTAAAGGGCAATATTTTACTGTAATTTAATTTTACAAATATTTTATTTAATTGAATATGAGATAAATCATTTTAAATTTAAGTAATATTTTTATTTTATCATGCATGACATATAGACAATAATTTTTATTTTTATTTTCAATTTTTATTTTATTTTTTATTTTTATTGTTATCATTTTGTTATTATTAATTTCTTTATTTTTTATTTTGTAATGAATAGTATCTAATAATAATTCGTAAGTCAATATAATTATATAATGGTATAGATATAAAAACCCTTAATAATGTAACAGCCTCTTAATATTTGCCATGTCCTTACAGGGCGTTACATGTATTACAATTTTTAATTTTTAATTTAATTAATGTTAAAATGTATAATACAGTATTTAATAAGCTAGCTATACTCCCTCTGTTTGCCATGCCCTTACGGGGCGCTACATTGTTTATTCTAACACCTTTTGTACCTATTTTTTTAATTACTTTGTACACCAATGTGGCATGCAATAAATAATTTGAATTTGAATTTGAATTTGAATTAAAATGTTAAGTTAATTTAGTCGTCTAATAAGCTTAAATCAAGGTGCCGGAGGCGCCTTTACGTATTCCAAAATTAGTTAGGTATTTGGTCTAAGGAATGTGGCCTTAGATATTTACTATCATCATTCAATAGGTGTGGTTTTACCCATAAACTTAATACCTAAATTACCGTAAGGTTGTTGGTACAACCAACGTACTGACTAACATTATATACATATAATACTCACATTTTAACATCCTCAATGTTATTTTTGTATAAATTAATCCAAATATGACACAATCAAATGTTTTTTTTAACTTATCAGTTCACTGTCCACGTAATCCATATACAATATTATCACATTTATTTTGTAATTTGTTACAAAGAGCACTGTCCGAAACAATTTTATGATAGTATTAAAGATAAATGAAGTTGCGTGTTCATCAAATGGTCTCTATGCATTACTGAGGCGTTGTGTTAACTCGTCCTACCTATATTAGTAAGTACTGATAGGGAAAAGGTCATTATTACTGCGATAAAAACATTTTACAAACGGGACAGTAGTAATTAGGTATAAATATTGTTTGGTTAACAACAGTTTATTTTAGCGAGTATTAGGTGCATTAGGTAATTTAGTTCGTTAGCTTTAACCGCCTTTGTGGTTGGTTCGTATCTGTGTCTCAGACCAGCATTAGCAGCGCTATGCTCTAAGCAAAACAGCGTCAAACTCGACGTCAAAAATGAATGTAGACATTATTACTATTAAAAAGTAGGTTGAAATTCGTTTGCAAGTTATGAGCGAGTACAACGTCAATTTCGACGCTGTTTTGCTTAGAGCAGGCATGGGCAAACTACGGGCCGCGGGCCATCTCTGGCCCGCGAATGATCGAAGTCCGGCCCGCGACTATCAAACAAAAATTCAAGTGCGTGTGCTTCAAAAAATGCATAAGTAGTACTTATCAATATTTTTATTTCACAAAAAAAAAGTTATTGAAAAAATACAGCAAAACATTCAATAGTCTCGCCCGCCATAAATTTTGTTTGTAAATATTGTCACGCGAATGAAAAAGTTTGCCCATCCCTGGCTTAGAGAATAGCGCTGCTGGAAGGAAGACCGGGTCACTGCTTACTAAACTGTGCCCGGGTAGATGTTATTGTACTCGGTTTGGTTGTTTGTTAGTCCGTCTGTCCGTCTATTACGAACTAAGTGTCTAATGCGAGTTTCATTCGCCATTTGATCACGTTAACTAAAACGAGAATTTGTATGGCAAAATTTAAGGCTGAAAAAATGCACCAACTTTCGTCGTATAGTCTAAGACTATAATATGACTTGCGAATCTGAAATGTTGATATAGGTAAATTCATGTCTTTATCTTGAATTTGCTTGCTCAAATACACGATTGTATAATTTTGACTCGGTTATAATTATTTTCGAAAACACCACTACAAAATCACTATTGTTGAAATTACAACAATATATATGCTTGGAAACCACTCAAAAATATTGATAACATCAATATTCGTAATTTAGTTTCTGCATATTTTGCTAACTAAAACCAATATTTTTAATAAAATATTTTTTAGGTTAACTGTTAATTAGCGGTCTATATTGTCGCAGGCGCTACGTATTATCGACCTTATGCCAGCGTAAGTAAGGATTAGCCTTTTTGAATGTTCACAAATCGAGGTGTCATCTTAACTCTTCTCGTATGTCGCCAGGAGGCGCTGCTTCAATGCCATAATAATTATCGTTTTCGTAAACGTAATCGAATGAATACGAATAGTAAACAAAACTAACACTAGGCACCCTGAACACCTCGGAGAATATACCTACTAAAGCTCTGGTTTCCTAGGATGGCGGTGCCATCATATACTTAGCGGCCGTAATATTACGGACGCAAAAAGAAGGCCGTCTTAACGGTGACATGTGGAAAGTGCCACGGCCGTCACACCGTCAGTTTCACACACCGTCATCTTTTTTTAACAACCGTCAAACAAAACGTATCCAGGAGAGAAAATTAACGACCTTGATTTAGCTTTAATAATTTACTTGGAGGATGAACTACCATCAGAAGAGGAAAATAGTCGTATGGCGGAAGATGATTTATTCAAATCTCGTGGACAGCACATCTCAAATGCACATTGCATTTGGATTAATTATGGATTAATCAACACCCTTGCCAAATGCGGGTAGGTGATCACAAACCTGGTACATGCCTCAAAAAATTCGAAATAAACTTTGCCCAACCTAGGAATTGAACCTGTACTTTATTAACAACAAAAAAGCTAATCGCCTAAGTGAACCTTATTGAACTACAATAATAATAGCTTCACTTCATATGATAACGATCGATGTTATTATGTTCTAATCTGGTCATCACGTCTAGCAAAGCTATAAGTATGACTTGTAATCTGGAGTAATTATTAACGCAAATATGATAAAAAATTATTTGATAGATGTTTATATAATTTTTAACGCAAATTTTGTTGCGAACAAATTACAAAAACACAAATGTTGAAAAAATTTCCACGAGCAGGGTTTGAACCTGCACCCTTCTGACATACCGGGTCAGGTGCTCTTCCAATTGAGCTATCGTGGTTCTAACCAGCCCGCCGAAATTATTCAACACTATTTACTTTTTACTTTGAAAGCCAAAGGCGCCCATTCAATGTTAACAACTACCGTCATTAACATCCGATCATAATATTTTTACAAATACTAAAGATCAGTTAAGAAGTAGGCAAGCTATTTATAAATGTTTATATAATTTTTAACGCAAATTTTGTTGCGAACAAATTACAAAAACACAAATGTTGAAAAAATTTCCACGAGCAGGGTTTGAACCTGCACCCTTCTGACATACCGGGTCAGGTGCTCTTCCAATTGAGCTATCGTGGTTCTAACCAGCCCGCCGAAATTATTCAACACTATTTACTTTTTACTTTGAAAGCCAAAGGCGCCCATTCAATGTTAACAACTACCGTCATTAACATCCGATCATAATATTTTTACAAATACTCAGAGCAGGTTCAAACCCTGCTCGTGGAAATTTTTTCAACATTTGTGTTTTTGTAATTTGTTCGCAACAAAATTTGCGTTAAAAATTATATAAACATTTATAAATAGCTTGCCTACTTCTTAACTGATCTTTAGTATTTGTAAAAATATTATGATCGGATGTTAATGACGGTAGTTGTTAACATTGAATGGGCGCCTTTGGCTTTCAAAGTAAAAAGTAAATAGTGTTGAATAATTTCGGCGGGCTGGTTAGAACCACGATAGCTCAATTGGAAGAGCACCTGACCCGGTATGTCAGAAGGGTGCAGGTTCAAACCCTGCTCGTGGAAATTTTTTCAACATTTGTGTTTTTGTAATTTGTTCGCAACAAAATTTGCGTTAAAAATTATATAAACATTTATAAATAGCTTGCCTACTTCTTAACTGATCTTTAGTATTTGTAAAAATATTATGATCGGATGTTAATGACGGTAGTTGTTAACATTGAATGGGCGCCTTTGGCTTTCAAAGTAAAAAGTAAATAGTGTTGAATAATTTCGGCGGGCTGGTTAGAACCACGATAGCTCAATTGGAAGAGCACCTGACCCGGTATGTCAGAAGGGTGCAGGTTCAAACCCTGCTCGTGGAAATTTTTTCAACATTTGTGTTTTTGTAATTTGTTCGCAACAAAATTTGCGTTAAAAATTATATAAACATTTATAAATAGCTTGCCTACTTCTTAACTGATCTTTAGTATTTGTAAAAATATTATGATCGGATGTTAATGACGGTAGTTGTTAACATTGAATGGGCGCCTTTGGCTTTCAAAGTAAAAAGTAAATAGTGTTGAATAATTTCGGCGGGCTGGTTAGAACCACGATAGCTCAATTGGAAGAGCACCTGACCCGGTATGTCAGAAGGGTGCAGGTTCAAACCCTGCTCGTGGAAATTTTTTCAACATTTGTGTTTTTGTAATTTGTTCGCAACAAAATTTGCGTTAAAAATTATATAAACATTTATAAATAGCTTGCCTACTTCTTAACTGATCTTTAGTATTTGTAAAAATATTATGATCGGATGTTAATGACGGTAGTTGTTAACATTGAATGGGCGCCTTTGGCTTTCAAAGTAAAAAGTAAATAGTGTTGAATAATTTCGGCGGGCTGGTTAGAACCACGATAGCTCAATTGGAAGAGCACCTGACCCGGTATGTCAGAAGGGTGCAGGTTCAAACCCTGCTCGTGGAAATTTTTTCAACATTTGTGTTTTTGTAATTTGTTCGCAACAAAATTTGCGTTAAAAATTATATAAACATTTATAAATAGCTTGCCTACTTCTTAACTGATCTTTAGTATTTGTAAAAATATTATGATCGGATGTTAATGACGGTAGTTGTTAACATTGAATGGGCGCCTTTGGCTTTCAAAGTAAAAAGTAAATAGTGTTGAATAATTTCGGCGGGCTGGTTAGAACCACGATAGCTCAATTGGAAGAGCACCTGACCCGGTATGTCAGAAGGGTGCAGGTTCAAACCCTGCTCGTGGAAATTTTTTCAACATTTGTGTTTTTGTAATTTGTTCGCAACAAAATTTGCGTTAAAAATTATATAAACATTTATAAATAGCTTGCCTACTTCTTAACTGATCTTTAGTATTTGTAAAAATATTATGATCGGATGTTAATGACGGTAGTTGTTAACATTGAATGGGCGCCTTTGGCTTTCAAAGTAAAAAGTAAATAGTGTTGAATAATTTCGGCGGGCTGGTTAGAACCACGATAGCTCAATTGGAAGAGCACCTGACCCGGTATGTCAGAAGGGTGCAGGTTCAAACCCTGCTCGTGGAAATTTTTTCAACATTTGTGTTTTTGTAATTTGTTCGCAACAAAATTTGCGTTAAAAATTATATAAACATTTATAAATAGCTTGCCTACTTCTTAACTGATCTTTAGTATTTGTAAAAATATTATGATCGGATGTTAATGACGGTAGTTGTTAACATTGAATGGGCGCCTTTGGCTTTCAAAGTAAAAAGTAAATAGTGTTGAATAATTTCGGCGGGCTGGTTAGAACCACGATAGCTCAATTGGAAGAGCACCTGACCCGGTATGTCAGAAGGGTGCAGGTTCAAACCCTGCTCGTGGAAATTTTTTCAACATTTGTGTTTTTGTAATTTGTTCGCAACAAAATTTGCGTTAAAAATTATATAAACATTTATAAATAGCTTGCCTACTTCTTAACTGATCTTTAGTATTTGTAAAAATATTATGATCGGATGTTAATGACGGTAGTTGTTAACATTGAATGGGCGCCTTTGGCTTTCAAAGTAAAAAGTAAATAGTGTTGAATAATTTCGGCGGGCTGGTTAGAACCACGATAGCTCAATTGGAAGAGCACCTGACCCGGTATGTCAGAAGGGTGCAGGTTCAAACCCTGCTCGTGGAAATTTTTTCAACATTTGTGTTTTTGTAATTTGTTCGCAACAAAATTTGCGTTAAAAATTATATAAACATTTATAAATAGCTTGCCTACTTCTTAACTGATCTTTAGTATTTGTAAAAATATTATGATCGGATGTTAATGACGGTAGTTGTTAACATTGAATGGGCGCCTTTGGCTTTCAAAGTAAAAAGTAAATAGTGTTGAATAATTTCGGCGGGCTGGTTAGAACCACGATAGCTCAATTGGAAGAGCACCTGACCCGGTATGTCAGAAGGGTGCAGGTTCAAACCCTGCTCGTGGAAATTTTTTCAACATTTGTGTTTTTGTAATTTGTTCGCAACAAAATTTGCGTTAAAAATTATATAAACATTTATAAATAGCTTGCCTACTTCTTAACTGATCTTTAGTATTTGTAAAAATATTATGATCGGATGTTAATGACGGTAGTTGTTAACATTGAATGGGCGCCTTTGGCTTTCAAAGTAAAAAGTAAATAGTGTTGAATAATTTCGGCGGGCTGGTTAGAACCACGATAGCTCAATTGGAAGAGCACCTGACCCGGTATGTCAGAAGGGTGCAGGTTCAAACCCTGCTCGTGGAAATTTTTTCAACATTTGTGTTTTTGTAATTTGTTCGCAACAAAATTTGCGTTAAAAATTATATAAACATTTATAAATAGCTTGCCTACTTCTTAACTGATCTTTAGTATTTGTAAAAATATTATGATCGGATGTTAATGACGGTAGTTGTTAACATTGAATGGGCGCCTTTGGCTTTCAAAGTAAAAAGTAAATAGTGTTGAATAATTTCGGCGGGCTGGTTAGAACCACGATAGCTCAATTGGAAGAGCACCTGACCCGGTATGTCAGAAGGGTGCAGGTTCAAACCCTGCTCGTGGAAATTTTTTCAACATTTGTGTTTTTGTAATTTGTTCGCAACAAAATTTGCGTTAAAAATTATATAAACATTTATAAATAGCTTGCCTACTTCTTAACTGATCTTTAGTATTTGTAAAAATATTATGATCGGATGTTAATGACGGTAGTTGTTAACATTGAATGGGCGCCTTTGGCTTTCAAAGTAAAAAGTAAATAGTGTTGAATAATTTCGGCGGGCTGGTTAGAACCACGATAGCTCAATTGGAAGAGCACCTGACCCGGTATGTCAGAAGGGTGCAGGTTCAAACCCTGCTCGTGGAAATTTTTTCAACATTTGTGTTTTTGTAATTTGTTCGCAACAAAATTTGCGTTAAAAATTATATAAACATTTATAAATAGCTTGCCTACTTCTTAACTGATCTTTAGTATTTGTAAAAATATTATGATCGGATGTTAATGACGGTAGTTGTTAACATTGAATGGGCGCCTTTGGCTTTCAAAGTAAAAAGTAAATAGTGTTGAATAATTTCGGCGGGCTGGTTAGAACCACGATAGCTCAATTGGAAGAGCACCTGACCCGGTATGTCAGAAGGGTGCAGGTTCAAACCCTGCTCGTGGAAATTTTTTCAACATTTGTGTTTTTGTAATTTGTTCGCAACAAAATTTGCGTTAAAAATTATATAAACATTTATAAATAGCTTGCCTACTTCTTAACTGATCTTTAGTATTTGTAAAAATATTATGATCGGATGTTAATGACGGTAGTTGTTAACATTGAATGGGCGCCTTTGGCTTTCAAAGTAAAAAGTAAATAGTGTTGAATAATTTCGGCGGGCTGGTTAGAACCACGATAGCTCAATTGGAAGAGCACCTGACCCGGTATGTCAGAAGGGTGCAGGTTCAAACCCTGCTCGTGGAAATTTTTTCAACATTTGTGTTTTTGTAATTTGTTCGCAACAAAATTTGCGTTAAAAATTATATAAACATTTATAAATAGCTTGCCTACTTCTTAACTGATCTTTAGTATTTGTAAAAATATTATGATCGGATGTTAATGACGGTAGTTGTTAACATTGAATGGGCGCCTTTGGCTTTCAAAGTAAAAAGTAAATAGTGTTGAATAATTTCGGCGGGCTGGTTAGAACCACGATAGCTCAATTGGAAGAGCACCTGACCCGGTATGTCAGAAGGGTGCAGGTTCAAACCCTGCTCGTGGAAATTTTTTCAACATTTGTGTTTTTATTATTTGATAGCTTGTTTTGCTTACAAGGTATTTATACTGGTATACATTTTAGGGGTTGATCAAATCTAACAACCTTACGTATCCGCTATCTTGTGTGTTATGTACCTCCAGGGTGCGTAGCGCGAGTTTTATTTGATATTTGATCACGTAAGAAAAATCGCACCGGGCACCCAGAGTCATACATAATTAAAAGAACTCCATTCACTCCAGTAATCTAAAAGGCTAAATTACCCTACGAAGTCCTTTTTGGAAAAGGTGGGAAAAACCACAAACCAAAAAGTAGATTAAGTACACCAAGAAAAGACGACACTTTATTACCCAACATGAACAAATAAAACATGCAACGCCATCTATTGGCGTACAACGCAACTTACTTTCAAATCCACGCAACGGGAAAAGCACTTGCTTCCATAGAGGTGCTAACACAGAGTATAACGTAAGGTTTATTAATTTTTGTAAACTATTTATTATTCAGTTGTTCTAAAATTATTTTTAACAAACAAATTATTCATATCTAAATGATCCCTATAAATTGTTATAATTGAAAGAATATAACTATGAAAGAAAGCTACAAAGGCAAATCATTAAAAACTCTTGCCATAATTATTTTTTTACTGTCTATGTATCTGCTGTCAGAATGAAATGACAAATGGCGGCAATTTAAATGCAAAAATATGGTTTTGTAAGAAGCTTTGTAAGTATTATACTTTTCACTACATATTTATTTTATGGAAATAATTAGAAATAATATCATCAAAGGTAAATTAGGTTGTTTCAATTGCTATCCTGCTAATATATTCAATTCCATTTGTAATTTAATATCTTGTCTTGTTCCCTTGGCTACAAAAATTGTTTGCTTGTGTACCTACCTAATGATCTTGTTATTTTGTCGCTTATTTTTTTTAAATATACCATTGCATAGCTCAAACATTACATAATATTTAATCAAATTACAGTTGATTTTTTATTAGGTCTAGTTGTATTTTTGTCATCATGCTTCCTTATTCAATTTGCTGGCTCGCTCGCTCTTTCTCTCACTACGGTAGAGAGAAAGAACCCCTCGTTTTTTCATTTCATTCGCGCTTGAGGCGTCGACCGTTGCGTCGTGTTATGCGTTCGCGTTAGTGACGGATCGTTGCTTGTCTATGGGAGTGCACATACGAATCGAATTTGTGGAAAAATAATTCATGTCCAGTGAAACCGGAGCAATTACTACCTTTCTCGCATGACAGTGAATAAAATAATCGTTTGAATATGGCGTTGGAGGGTGTGAAAAGTGAAAAGAGTGAGGAAAACAACGGGAATGTACAGGAGAGCAAGGCGAACGGGATCGACAACAAAAGTAAACAGGTACCGATAGAGCTGCGTTATATTATCGTTTTTCAGTGTTTCTTTCTCTTATTTACTCTTTTTTACTGCACTATAACAGTAAGAAGACCTTTAAATACTTCCCGTAATATCCCAACAATTTTTTAAGTGTTTGTTTTTGGAAGTAATCGTTGGTTTTCCGTTTACCGCATAGCGGTGAAGAAGAGAGCTGATTCCGCGCAGCTGTAGTGATCTGGGATACTTCGAATAGGTAGAATCTAAACAGGGATATGACCTATTTCAGGCGTATGTGGCGGTTTATGGCTTACTGCAGATTTTTGTGTCGTACATAATTCGTCTTTCCAAAGTACTTAAACGGAGATACGAACGTAATTTATTGGAAAGGTTTGAAATTGATAATTCTCTGAGCTTTTCGTTGCACAAAATTAAGTGGTTTTGTGGTTTACAATAAAGTATTTATCTTTATTAGTTTCATCACAATTTACAGGTGATTGTAATCTTATAGGTATAGCTGTCTTATTATTTATATTTAATAGACATTTCCTTATCTCATAAATCATAATAAACCTTGACTGATGCAAAGATTCTTAGGTCATAAGATGTTAGAAAATAATTTCATGAATGAAAGATGAAAAATAGAAATTTGGTTTCTCTAATTTAAGACCTAGGTATTGTTATTTCAAACTGTATAATTATATACACACTACTACTTAAGTATGAATAACAAATGATTCCTTAATAAAATTTTATCATAATATGGTCATAGAAAAAACAAATTTTAATAAATTATTTTTGATATTATTAAATGGACAACAACTGACCAACAATCCTATTATGACACTTGGAGTCAGCATTATTCTCAGGCAGTTGTTAATAAGGCCATTTTAATTGACCTAGTCTAGTGACCCAATTAAATTCACTGACTCTACCTAAGAGTCTCTATATTATGCATTTATATTAAGATGCCTATTTGCTACACCGTCAGAACAATATAGTATCTAATGATTTAATGAAACGTCAATTGATTATTATTAGTTGTGCCCTACGAGATAATATTAGCAAATTGATTTTTTTATAAACATTACTATAATACTACGGCACTATTATTTCTTTCCAATTGGTAATGCTAGTTAAAGGTCTTGTAATCACCTTTTTATAGGTAAAAAGGTGATAACAAGACCTTTTAACTAGCATTTCTTGCTTGTACCTACCTATATTGAATACTGTTTTGTTACTTGGCACTAATTACAGCATGCTGCATGCAATTTAATAATTACATATTGTGCAGTAACAATTATTTATTATCTACAAAAAGCTTACTGCAGATCTGACAACATTCATAGGTGTTGCCAATGTTTGTCATATTTCAGGATGGTTTCTGTATCTACATAAAATTGGTTTGTACTATTATTTTAACATTACTATGTGTTAATGTACAAAATCATAAAGTATTCTACACTGTAACAGGTTATAAATTTATGTATATAGGTATGTCACTTTACCTGCCGTATTGTCGCGTTTGTTATGGCTAAAGCGTGCTATTGTATTCAGAGATTTTTCACGTCATCTGCAGTGCTATAAAATTGCAGTACTGCAGTACCAATAATTGGCCAGCAATCCATACACTGCAAATATTCGCCGACTCCGATCAATTTCGCGATAGCAAAAGAATATTAAGCAAAAACATATTAGGCGGTCTGTCTACATTCCAAGCTAGTTTTTTTCAATATCCTTTCTTTTCCTAATTAATAAAAATGGACACAATGGACATATTTATTGTTATATTTTAAGACCGAATGTACTAAGCAAGGAGGCGAGGTTTATTATTGGACACGACGAAATTAGTGATCTCATAAGCCATATAATCATAAAACCACCAAGTCTCCCAAGCCAGACGATCCCACAGAAAAGAGTCTTGATTTTTTGTACTAGGTAACTACTCTTTTAATTGATAATTGGTCATAAGAACGATTTGCTCCACTAACTGCTAAGTGTCTCAATCACAGTCTCCAATAGTACCTAATCGAATTATACCATGCTGCTTGCTGAAACTTGTCAATTAAGCTTATAAGATACGACCAAGATGTCTTACACCCTCGACCTTTTAAATCAAAACAAGCTTCATGGTGCCTAGGTATTTACCATATTCAAGGTCAAGAGCAGATCGTCTAAGCGCAATCGCTTCTCTTGTAGGTAGTTGATATAAAAACACAATAAATTGACATAATTCAACGGCGGCCAAGGTCGATACATGATGACGCTATGTATGGCACAGTAAGTGAATGAGGCGTGGCTTGCCGTACCTTGCGGTTTCATCACAGAAAAACACATAATAATTGTGACCACAACTGCTTCTGTGGTCTGTCCTCCTTCTAGGCCTCTGTAGTTAACCGTAGAATAGCTATAAACCATCTGTTTAGCCAGGAGGTCCAAAAATCAATTCTCGATGGCCAGCTACCAGTTTCTAATTTGATTCCGGATGAAGTGTGCTGCCATATTCGGCATTATTATAATTTATCACTTACTCTCAGATGAGATGAAGGCAAGGCCTTCCCTGTTTTAGAAAAAAAAATAAAGACAAACCACATAATGAGCAACCTTGTTTTGTTATCTCTACTGTTCGAAAAGGATATATCTATATACCTACTACTTACCTACCTACCTACCGAGGCCTTAGGGGTACTCAATAATTGAAAAAAACAATTGATTATATTATGTCACCAGAGCGAAAAACAAAGGAATAAATCCCGAGCGATCAAAAAAATAAGCTTGAAACTTTTCCTTGACCTTGAGGTATCCTGCAAAACATGACGTCAGCGGGGAGAGGCATAGCCCCCTTCACGTAGCTAACAAACGTGCAAAACCAGTAAACAAAGGCCTGTGAGTTATGACTGAGACTCGAGAAAACGACTCATTTCATTTAGGAGGGGAAGACCAATTCTTGGTGAGCGAGGGTGGCTTAAACATCTTATAAACCTAGGTAAAAGTATACAAAAACACTTTCCTCTCTTATCGGAAACTGTTGTTATTTTAGGAATGGTTCCAACTAGAGCATTAATACCGTATCTTACATGACGATCAGAGTCGACTTAATAATTAATTAATGTAATACAAACTACCGACAAAAGAGGGTGAAATTAAATGTATCGGAAACGTTTTTCCTGACACCTAATACCTTTAATTCTCGTTTCCACGAAAGGAATCCACATAAATGAGGTTAACGTCTCCATGAAAATTTTTAGATTTCAATAAAATTCGCTAGAGTTACGTTACGTACCTAGTCCAGTTACTACTCTGGTCTGTAACACCATGTAAGTACCATGATGGGCACCAATTGCCTATCATCCCAGTACCAGTCTTGTTGCAGCACAGAAGAAATAAAAGTGTTGCTAGAGAATTAATGAATCACAATCAGCATTACAGCAACACAGCATTGCAGTGTGCAGTACTTATACTGTGTATGATTGACAATGGACATCTCTGTATGTTGTCGTAGCTAAATGACACAGGAGCAAACATTTGAGACTTCCATTCTTGTACATAGCATATAGAATACCTAACTACTATTACTACTACTGCTATGTAAGAATAAACGATTGTACTGATGATCAGAGGTCGGAATTAGGTACAGTTATTTATGTACATTACACTGATTTCATACAGCGAAAGAATAAAGTGGATATGCCTCAAACCCCAAGATTAATTTTAACCTTTTTACCGCCAACAACTTCTATAGAAGTTCTTCTTTGTACCTACTTTATTTAAATACATTTATACGTTGGCGTACAGCGGGACATCGCGTGCAGGATAGTTGGGCGGTGAAAAGGTTAAAGAGCAGAAAAATTCCGTGATTTATTAAATAAAAAAGTGATTTACTTTTACACAATTTAAACCACTGCACGCGCGACGTTGCCAAATTTACATCAACGACATCGGATGCCCGAAGTTGTAAAATTCCAATGAGCACACACATGATGATGATGTTGCCACATTTGTAATTCGCACAACATAGCTTGTGAGAACAAAAAAAAACAATAGCGGAAATGCAATTAGAAATCCCGGGAAGATCCATGTTAATTAATATCAACATTTCGATGCAAGTACATAAATAACTTTACCTAACTCCGACCTCTGCTGATGATTTAATCATCCGACCGCTCTCATCGGTCGGTCCCTATGCTTGTCGACTCAAACAAATAAAAAAGTGACGTAGACTATGCAGCCAGGAAAAGTAACTATTACCATGCAGTGAACGTCCCGACTCTATTTTAAGTTCTAGTACAAGGTATTTACTAGTGCGACGACATGGTTATTACCATGTAGCCAAATACATCAAGTAGCTAGCTTAGCTCATAAAGTAAAATTTTAAAGCAAGAAAAAATCCGCCTAATAAATGAAAAGTTAAAAGAAAAGTAGGTACCTCTTTTGATTTATTTTATGCAAATCAAAACAATTAGTCTCCGTCAAACATCGGGGTTGCATGTTGGAGCGAGGAGTTTACAACGCATATTTTCTAATAGTTAATTGGAGAGCTGTTACGCATATCAATTGATCTATTGAATTCATAACGAGAATGCTACAAGTATGATGAATATCATCGTAAGCTATTGTAAACTAATTTGATAGTATTGTACACTTGTAAATTGTTAGCGTACTACAAGACGTTATGTTTTGAAGTACGATAGAAACATTTCATTGACTGGTCCTTCGCAACTACATAAATATTATTAAAAGCTATTTATACTTAAGTGTATCGGAACTATACCAGTGTGCGCCTGCACATCCGACTACCATAAACTGTCAAATCCCTCAATAGACTTTGACCTTTCCCCGACTTCCTGTTTCACTTTTATACACAGACTTCCGTCCCATTTCACGAAATCACTCCCACAAATTGCTATAGAAAGCGAAAGATGATTTTGATTACACATCAAAAAATATTATGAAGTCGGAATAATGGATTGACGTGATTTTTTTGCAAAGAAATAGTTGCAGGGCCCAATACTGCCATAATCTACTTCCCAATGAAATACAACGTTCTAGGTTCCCAAAAGCATGCGAGTTTTGTAAGAAAAAGAAATTCAAATTATATGTCTTAAACAACTAGTATTCTAAGATTGAAGAAAAAAACTAACATTCTTACATTACCAAAAAATACGAGCTTAATAATATACCTAGTTACTTGTTTGTTTGTCCGTGATTGACAAAACTTTCTCATGTTAACACAGCGGGAGATTTAATACAACAGCTCTATTATACAAGTCAATAATTCAAGAGTTCAAGATGCCTATTCAACGTAGTTTTTTCTTGTGGTCTTATTATGTGTTTAGTTATTGTTTTTATGTTTGCCGGTCCGTGTTTCATGCGGACTCTTGTGGTGAAAGTTGTTCTGACATTTCGCTATTGTTGGTTCAGTAGAGATTTATTTATAGCACTTAATGAAAGTAAAACGGTGCGGTTAAATGACATTTTCTAAATGTCAAGATGATGGAGACTAATTTTAGCTTGTTTATTAGAGCATGTGTGTGTGGACCCTACAGTTTTAAACTGAACACGTGAAGAGTTTTACGATACTTTTTATTCCATAACAGGAAAATGCTTGACCGGCATTTCACTATTAAGATAGAAGTCCAAGAAATACTCAAATCTCTTCACCCGAAATACTCAAATACTGAGGAACGAACGGCTATCTTATTTGTAACGAAACACAAAACTGTTGCGGCAACAGACTCGATAAGATGTCGGAAGCTATAGCTGGGAGTCTTAGACCAATAATAACACCAATGAAACTGAGGACAATGTGTACCCTGGCTTGGAATCGATGACAAAGCCGTTTAAAACATGAAGCCATTGCAAAATTTAATACGGCGATTCCCCGTATCGATGTTAGTGTTCATGTACGAAAATAAAATCGATCGGCTTGCAATGAGGGCAGCCATCGCACAACAGGTGGATGTTATTCTCAGTCTCCATACACCCTTTAAGCAATGTTTAATAATAGGCTTCTAAATGACATACTAGTAGAAGGATCGTTCGTCAAATGTCACCTGAATCCGTTTCTCTACTTTGTGCCTGAATCTCTAGACTTTAATGTATAGACATTAAAGTTTCAACAATAGATTGGAATTGAGACTTTTATTAATATTATAAAGCTGAAGAGTTTGTTTGTTTGAACGTGCTAATCTCAGGAACTACTGGTTCGAATTGAAAAATTATTTTTGTGTTGGATAGTCCATTTATCGAGAAAGGCTTTAGGTTATATAACATCACGCTGCGACCAATAGGAGCGAAGCATTAGTGAAAAAGGTTGCAAAAAAGGGAACAAGAGCCTAAAAAATTAAAAATGCCTGAGCCTAAAAAATTAAAAATGATGAAGTCGCGAGCACAGCTAGTTAACTATAAGGTTGCTTGCTACGTTAATACTTTTTAAGATTAAAGCGTACAGACGCCTGCACTTCAGTCTATCCAAAACTGCCAATTTTCTTCAATAAATGTTCAACCATATCCCATAAACATAAAGTTCAATGTCTATTAAGGAAATTTGAGAGTTTGAGGTAGTGTTATGTGTAGGTAGGCGTGTGTACGCTTCGTAATCTTCGCAGGATCTGTGGTCTTAGAGAGACTGAAACCCAAATGTTCTTCTCTTAATTAAAAACCTAATCTTCAAAAGTCTGGTTTAATATTGATGCTGTTTTTATCAATAAACAACAGCGACAGATTCAATTTTTAGTACACGTTAGGGCCTGTGACCAACTACGAAAATTAAGAGTAGTAGATCATTAGATCCTTTTAATGAAGAGTAAAGATTAAAGAACAATATAAAGTAGTGTCATTATTAGAGGTTATCAACTTTTTCATAATGTAATAGGTAGTGAAAGCTTAAGAAGAAAAACGCAGACATATTTTACTATTATTAAGCACAAATTATGGAGTCTGCAGAAGCTGAGCTTCATTACAAACGCGATCGCAACGCACACATCAATGATCTTCCACTTACGCACACATAGATAACCCCATGGACACGAAGTCTCGCAACAGTTGCGCTCGAACTGTTTCCCGAGAGTCTTTTTTCGTGAGAGGATATGTAGAAAGCTTACCTACCTTTTGCAGTAAGTGTCTTAAGGCGACACTTTGAAAAATACATCAACTTTCATCGATGGTTGTAGAGTATGACAAGATCAACGAATCTAAAATTTTGATTAGATAGCTTCATGCCTTTGTCTTTACAGCCTTTGCTCAAAAACACCATTGTGCAATTTTTATTCGATCGTAATTCTTTACGAAAACATCTCTAAAAAATCATTAATGCTAAAATTACAATGTAATTAGTTAATCTATATGTTTTGAAATCACTCAAATATACTGGTAACATCAATATTCGTAATTTAGTTGCTGCATATTTTGATAGCTAAAACCAGTAATTTTATAAAGAATATTTTTTTAGATTCTGGCAGCGCTACGTATAACAGAATCTAAAAAAATATTTTATGAGTGATTTCAAAACATATATAGGTAGATTAAGAGGGTGCCGCTCGGACGCAAAACTACAAGTTTAGGCATAGCTAGCGATCGACGCGGGGATGAATTTGATTACTTGATTGATGATGAATTGAACATGAACACGCACGCACACTAATAACTGTACAGAGTAGGCTGGTGATTTAATTGGAGCAATTTTTAATTTCGTAAAATCATAGGCGTTTGGGTTAAAAAAAATAAAAGTCTTAATATTTTCATATTCATATTTTGTTTTTTAAATAGACAACAGTGGCCTGCGGAATATCAATACAAACATTTTGATGTCGGATTATTGTGTCTTGTCATACTCCTACAACTTTCGATGAAAGTTGATGTATTTTTCAAAGTGTCTCCTTAGGCTTACACTTTACAGAAATTATTTTTATCGCTAGGGCTGTAAAACAATTATTTAATACAAATATAGGTAGGTTTCTTAAAAGAAAAAGTTGAAAGCGTTTGTTTTTTGTATGATTTTCCATGGTTCTTTATTAGCGTCAATGCGACCATTTGTGTAGAGCCATGGATAATTTAGTTTGTTTTACGAGCGGTTTGTTTACACTTTTGTGCGGGAAATGTTTCCTTGTCTACTGACCTACAATCGATCGGTGCGTTCTTTGTCCGTTCTCTATGGTAACTTGGTTGAAGTACGAGTATTAGGAACGGCGAGCTATTCGCGTCTTGTGTGAAAGAAAGAACTTTCATCTGCCATAAAGTTGGATAGAGCTAAAAATTTGTTTGTATGTAACAGGTAGTAGGGGGTGATCCCTGAAAGTTTTACTAGTTCCAAAAATATTTCCATTTATGGAAAACCACACTATCCTAGAGTAAAGAGGCTACATTTTAATGTCATATCTTTAGATACAATGAATGTCTTTAAAATTGTTCGTTGATAAATCTTCAAAAGAGATAGGTAATACAGTATTGATCGCCAATTTTTGTTTCTCATAATTAATTGTCATGTAGGTAAGCAAATTTGCGAAATATGACCCAACAGCACTTTTTTAAAATGTATCGATCTTGATAATACATCTATATCATTATTATTATTATCACCATCATCATCGCCATGATCTGCCCGTGTCAATCCACTGCTGGACGTAGACCCCTCCCAATGTATGCCTGATCTTCGGCTCTTAGCCACTTAGCATATATATCGCCGCTTCATCTAGCTGGTGAACACGCTAGCACTACTTTTAAAAACCTTGACAAATATAAATTTCGGCAATACCTATACGGCCAGTGAAGGCTAGCTGGATTACCCATTTTAGAAAAGGCTATGGCGTATAGAGCTTCAGCACGTCTACCACTAAAAATAATCTTAAACACCGAAAGAGTTATATTCATATCAACATTACTTTGTTCTAAAAACAAAATATGATAGGTACAATAAAAGTACAATGCTATTGAGAAACAAATGATTGCGTCTTAAATTTTCAGTTCCTTTTTAACGAAAAATGTTATGCATAAAAGCGGCAGCCATTTTTCTTTCTCAACCACATTTACCATCCACTTGTTCCATCGGAAGGTGGCGGTGCGTGACGTCATCAGACGGGCGGCCAAGTGGAAACAAAACAATGCTACATAGCGTTGCCGGCCCCATGGCTTCGGACGTTGGTCTTTATGGGTGTAGTTTATAAAACGGCAATTTACGCTTTGATATTGGTTATCCGAGTAGTTTTCGTAACGTACAATGCGTTTAAACTAGGTATCTTTAAGGATTTATAGTTGCCCGCGGGTAATTAATGCACATAACGAGCTTAACGTTGTGAAACAGCATAATGACGTAAGCTTTTTGGGCCAAACCATAATATTCTATTAAGTTACATCGAGGTCCTTCACTGAACAGTTACGTGTTTCATCTTTTTATCAATGCGTTTAAATAACACTTTAATTGAATGAGATGAGAAGATAATATGGGACTGACGCATGTGATTAAAGAGTGATAAATACATGTTGATGAATGGAGAGGACGAACAAAGAAAAGACTTGTATTGTGTAATGTGTTTTAAAGAACGTCATTTGCCTCGAAATGTACCAGAGTAGATTGGAGTTAAGGTTGGAAGATTATTAATCAGATATCTTGGTAAATAGAAGCTTGTGGGCGCAGCAAACGCAGCTTAAAGCGTTCTGGTTGCGATAGTAAAAGTTAAGGGTCTTTGGAAAGCCGGGCAGCCATTGGTTTATCGTGGTTTATTATAATGCCTCAATCTCCCCAAGTCAGGGAAGTCCTGAACTTAGCAAGAAGTCTATAAAAACCAATGATGATGATAAAGCAACTGAAAAGCACGCAGACAAGCCAAGACCACGACCGATATTCTCTAATGCAGTTGTGCACTGACTGTGGTATAAAGTGTCTATTAAATAATAGTCAGTTAGTAACGTCATCACAGCACGTATGAGATGATTTACATTTGTTATTTTTCACCACCGTTAAATCAGATTAATTAATCTGAATTCTTGTTATCACGCATTCGTGTATATCTCCTCATAAATATTACATGCGTTCGTTTCTGTTAGTTGTTAGTGTGGTATGGTAGAAATGAGTTCACCGGCTTTTATAATATCGCGTGAATGTAATCTCTTCTCCATTACCTTTGGCAAGGAAACATCTTTTAGCTCCATTGTCGTATAGAGTTATATTATCTAGTACGATTAGTAAGGATGGCATCACTAACTAAAAGTGAGCTAAAAGCATTATTTTGTTTGTTTTGTAATTTTGATTTTATTAATAAGCATGGATTTATATTTTAATTTGTATCTTAATTTGTACACCGTTTATGGTTTGGCATGTTGAATCTAAAATAAATTATAATATCTTTTTATGCACGTGTGCAAGCAAATAAAGTATCTTTATCTTTATCTTTGCAAAGAATACCAGTTCTAGTTTTAATTCATGAAAATCATGATATGTATGTGGTTAACCTACGAAGAGAATAAATTCATCGTGATACCATTTCAATGGAGGAAAACCAAAAATGTTTGCTGAATTTTTAGTAACAATAACAAAACAAACGTCATCATAACTTTTACCACAAAGCATTTTTTTTTACATTTTGTTCTGAAGAAAATAACAAAAGTCGCTTTGTGAATGGGTCGTTTAAAAACGGGTCAAAAGTATAAGAAGTAGTAGGAATATAAATGCGAGGAACATGTCCACTACATCTCCGAGATCTGGGTTGTGAACCCTAGCAGCATAATGCAAGTAGAGCAGCCCTCAGAGACTGCATTGAGACGGCTACTATGGTCTCCGGTCACGTAATGCCTTCCGGCGATTGCTAATACAACTCGTCATTTCAGATACAGAAAATTATGAATTGCTGGTTGGTATCACCTTTCAAGTAACGCTCATTATTGAGAAATGTTAACAAAGTAGTTACTCGTCAAAATTGAAGAGAGATTGTGGTAAGCATATACATAAGTTTGTGACTAGGATGAACGATAATAATGATCTATAGATATCATATTGTTGTTCCTGTGACGACCTCCTTGGCTTAGCGTCGAGTGGCTAGCATACCGGTTTTCATAGTGTCGCCATCTCTGAGGTCCCGGGTTCGAACCCCGGTCGGATCAATTTAGAAATAAAATACCTGTTTTTCTAAATTGTTTCGGGTCTGGGTGTTTCCTATGTATAATAAGTATGTATTAAGTATATTAAGTATGTTTATCCGTTGTCTAGTTAACCATTTCTCGAGTTTCTTATGGAAGCTTTTCTTGGGGACATTTATTATTTATTATTATTATTTTATCATTTCAGACAAACTGGTAAAATGATTTTGATAAAATAGCTAACGTATTATTACTCTCTTTATCGGTTTGTTGGTATAGTCGACAATGAAACTGCTTTACCACCTTAGAAGTGAATTTTGTTTGCATATAATAAAACAACAAGTTCTATTTTTGTTTAAAAGACCAAGTGACAGATACGTTGTCATTATTGACAATGAGCCTTTCCAAAATTTTATTGTAACGGAAGTTTTTGTCAAAAGTGATAAAGCAATTCCATGGTCGACTATACATTATAAAGAAACTAATGTAAATTAACTACCTTTAAAAGACAATAGTGAAGAGTGAATGCTCCTTATAACTTATACCCATCTGTAGGTTGTATAAAGATAAGGAATGTAGTAAGTATATTCAAGTCATATTAGCGTCCCACCACGCGGTTATATGCGGTTTGCCAAGTTTTAACCGCAAAAAATGGGCTCGTTGACGCTGAGGAAGAGCTTGTTGGCGCAGCGACTTGCGCATTCCTGTAGATCAGTGGTTCTTAACCTTTTAGCCGTGAGGGACCATTTCACCAAATATCTGTCTTGCCAGGGACCACCCAGTTGTTTTACATCACGTACGTCAAGGTCTTCAAGTCGCTTGTTTATTTATCACGATTACGATGGCTTCGCGGACCACTTGGAATGCCTCCAGGGACCACCAGTGGTCCGCAGACCACCGGTTAAGAACCACTGCTGTAGAACAAGCCAAGGAACTTTCACCATGGTTGGTCAATTGAATGGATATCTGTCCTAAATATCCCACCCAATCTTAGAGATTTCTTTGTTATATGTAAAGTTTCAGACATTTTTAACACGTACCAATCCGCAATGTGCCCGATCTCGCCATCTGATATCGAGTACAGCAGTGGTATGTTTATATGTCGATGATGAGCTTTTTAACGATACATTTTACGATATATTTTGGCACATTCCTGCTCCCCTAGTCTTCGCATCTGGACTCTGCATCTGCCTATGACGACACCTCGGTTTGTGAACATTCAAAAAGGCTGATCCTTACAAATTAACATAATCTAAAAAATATTTTTACTAAATTATTGGTTTTAGTTCTCAAAATATGTAGCTACTTAATTACTAATATTGATGTTATCAATATCAATGTAGGTGCTCACATAATGCAGGTGGCCTGCTGACGCGACTCATTTGTATCGCAATTTTATTTAATGAAGTGTGTTAATTTAAAGTACCTACCTAACCTATGTTTACTTTTATTGTTTTTGCATTTTGTTGATGTTATGTGCAGATGTTGAGCTCAACTTATTTGGAGCATACCGGACAAATCTCCGTGATTTATGGTTTGCTTTATAATTTAATTTCATTGTTATATTATTAAATAAATTAAAAAAAAAAAAAAAGGTACACTATTTGAGTGGTTTCCAAGCATATAATTTTGTTGTAATTTCAACAATAGTGATTTTTTGTGGTGTTTCCGAAAACAATTATGATCGAGTCCAAATTATACAATCGTGTATTTGAGCTAGCAAATTATATGATGATAAAGATATGAATTTACCTATATCGATATTTCAGATTCGTTAGTCATATTATAGTCTTAAACTATTCGACGAAAGTTTGTGCATTTTTTCAGTGTGTGCCTTAACATCATGTAGAGCGGAGTCATAATTGGCCAACTCTTCAATATCAAAAAAAAATTAGGTAAGTTTATTAGACGACCTCCTTGGTCGAGTAGTTTGTACACCGGTTTTCATGGTGTCGCTATCTCTGAGGTCCCGGGTTCGATCCCCGGTCGGGTCAATTTAGAAATTATTGTTTTTCTAAATTGTCTCGGGTCTGGGTGTTTTCTATGTATAATAAGTATGCATTTAAGTATTTTAAGTATGTTTATCCGTTTTCTAGTAACCATATAATGAGTTTCATAGCGAAGCTTCTCTTGGGCTAGATAATTGGTGTAAGTGTAGAAAAAAATTATTTATTTATTATATTTTGAAACTGCAATTCTGTAGTGTTATTGTCACGGACACATCCACGTGTCATGGAGGGACAATTATGTCGTTTTATGTAATTTAATCATCCTAATTGCGGACTGAATTATCCGACACGCCCTTTGCGTGCGCAAAATTAGATTTGTGACCACTATACTGTATACATAGCACGTAGGACTTTTGTTTCTAATTCTACTATCACGGATATAGTACCAGTTAGTATTAGTTATGTAATTAAAGTTTGTTTGGTATGTTACACTTACGTGCTGATAATATTTTATGGTATTAGGTCCTTAGTCCTTACCCTTGAAATTGACGTTTTGTATAAAGATTTTTTATAAAAAATATTTTTCATAGTGTACATACATACATTTACATACATTTTTTTAATTTTCTTAGCACCTATTTAAATTGTAGAGTAGTGTGTTTGTCAATACATAGTCCTAATTAAAGGTGTATTAATATTAACAACCGGTATTGATTTTTAGAACTTTTAGACCTTTGAATAAGTAAGAAAAAAACGTCAATTTCATAGGTAAGGACCTAATATTTATTGGACTTATTACGACAGATTTTGAGTTAATTTTCTTATAAGTATATACCTACCTATAAAGAATTATTTCATTAACTTGCTAGTGTTTGTGTTAATTTCAGAAAACAATACAAAAGGTAAGCCTGAAAAACTAATTGAATCGTCGATTTAAATCTATCGCCATAAAAGTACTGTCAACATTTATAAATTAAATACCTAGCAGGTGATGGTTCCTCAGTAGTTGAGGACTCTCTGTAAAGTGCGCTTCCATCTACCCCCTTTTATCGACTTTTACCGTCAGTTAAGACAAACAAGCGAACAAAATTCTAATCTTAATTTTTTTGCTCCTATTTTGTTCCTTATACAGAGACGCTGTGTGTGAATGACCTTATTTTGCCGAATAAGGACCGCCTATATATACTATTTTTGTTGAACCCCCCTCTTTCCGAGATTAATGGCGCGTACATAAAGAGCCTTTAGTTTCTCGTGAAGCGAACAAGGTCATAGTTTATCGCCGGCCGACCACCAAATTTTTGCGAAGGAACACATTCTTGAGAACAGTAAAATAGAATTGAATATGCAACTTATATTTATTAAATTGAGAACGAAGCATAATGCCTTTTGGCAGGCATTCGATTATTGTATAATAAATAATAATAATAATAATAAACTTTCCTACACTCACACCAATTATCTAGCCCAAGAGAAGCTTCGTTAAGAAACTCGTTAGATGGTTACTAGACAACGGATAAACATACTTAAAATACTTAAATACATACTTATTATACATAGAAAACACCCAGACCCAAGACAATTCAGAAAAACAATTATTTTCAAATTGACCCGACCGGGGATCGAACCCGGGATCTCAGAGATGGCGACACCATGAAAACCGGTGTACAAACCACTCGACCAAGGAGGTCGTCAATTATGATAATATTATTTGTCACTTGGGTAATCGGTTTCGTGAACGTAAGTGCGTATTTTTAAGACAATTTAAAAATGTTTGGACGATTCAAAAGCACTTTTGAAAAGTTTATTTGAATAAACAAATACAAAATTAGGGCGTCCAGTATCGGTAGTAATTTTGAGTCTCGGTACTGAGACGAGACTTCATAGCTAGTCTCGGGAGTATCGAAATTTCAAGACTTCACGACAATCCTTTTCCGGATGTTCTAAAGCCTGAAGCAATGGTCAGATATATTCGAAATCCGATACATGTTGAATAGTTTTTCTGAAAATAACAACACTAGTTGCAAAAAGCCAAAATAAACCATCACCTTTGTAAAGAATAACAAAACCAACTTGATGAAAAACAGCGCGTGATTGTCATGAAGAAATAAAAATTTTAATGTTTGAAAGTAATCACTAAATTACTAGCCAGATAAAAAATTATTAAATTATAATTAACCCACAAGTCCTATTATAAAATTCGAAACAAGCATTCGAGCGGTTTGTTCATCATTTATTAGCGAAAATGACGCTTTTACAAAGTTGAACTTTTACAAAGTTAATACATAAAAAGATCAAAGCAAACTTATAAACAGCTGAATGGATGTGTCCTAGCATGCATAGCATACTTACTACGACACAACTTCGTATGATTTAAAAAAGTTCAGAATACTACTGTTAGGTAGAATACGGATGTGAATAATAACCAAAAAATACGATTGCAAACGAAATTTAATATAGGTATCTTTTTCCTTAAAACTGTGTCAGATGCAACAAAAAATAGTCAATGTAAGTAATTTACCCATGTACACTTAAATTTTACAAATATAACGCTAAAAAATACTTATTGTAATAGCGTCAAATGTTCGCGCAAGTTAAGATGAAATTCGTTTTAACATATTCAATTCATTTTATATTCGAGAATAAAAGATAAAAATTACCTTACGCACCTTTCTTAACTGAACCCGTACGTAGCAAAATTAGTGGCAAAAGGAATTTAAACACAGAAATTACATTTAATTTAAACATTATGCCACAATCAATCTTGTTTTTGTAATCATTCATAATAATGTACCTATTGAAGTTATTGAATAAAATAAGAAAATTTTTGTTATTATACTTATTATTTGCCATAGCTAATTTGGTATATTGACTTATTTTTTTACCAAAGTTGTGGTTTTTGTTCAGTGACTGAAAGTTCAAGTATGGAGACTAAAAATGTTTCGGGACTGCCGGGAAACCTAGAGTCGAGTCTTACGTCTTTTCTGTGTGTCCAGCGCTTTATGCTTGAGATAATAAACTCGGATCCGAGAATTATTCAAGAATAATGTAAAAAGTGTTTCCTTTCCTTATTAAACACAAACTTGTTTGAAGCATTACGAAAATGAAAAAAAACAGTGCTTTTTATACTCCAAAATTTTAGAGATATGTACTATACCTACGAAGTTTCTATTCTAAAATGTTTCTGCTTAAACACACAGCACAGTCTAAAGCTAACATAACAAAATAGTGTTCACAATCAATTAGTGGATTAGTTGCATTCAGTTCGTGACTATGAATATGTTAAACAACTTAAAAGTTGCTCGACAAGCGTAATGCCGTCGATGAATACCCAACAGTGTGCACAATCACGTTACCCACAGCACTTCTCATAAAAATGCTTATTTGAACCGAATGCAGCGTCAAATAAAATCGGCGGCTCATTCTCAATCTGCATAACAACGCCGCGGGATACGTTTCTATTTAAAAACCAGAGTGAGCCAACAATGGCGTCGAATAAAACTTGGTAACTTATTCGAAACAAATAGCTGGCACTGGCCGGAAATTAACGAAAACCAGCTAAGTGGGAGGACAGAGATCGACCCCATCGCGCGCAGCACAGTCCACAAGAATGGAATTATATCATCCTGTTCGCGATGTCTGGTCGGTTGCATAAATTTTTCATTTGTTTTATGTCCCCCATTTCGATATGGTTGGCTGGTTCCCATACATAGTTTTTTGTTTACTTACCGCACACAATTTTATGCATTCTTTTTTGTATATATTTCATTCCATTGAAGGCCACAAATTTAATGCCATGCTCAATGCTCAACCACGTCTTATTCACGTTATCGTGAAATGTCGTTGTTGAAGAGGAAAAATTCTAAATCGACGTAATACTGGATAAACGTCTAGGTTGTTGATGCTTGTCTCAATTCCTCAAAAGCTCTGGCTAAAACTCGACCTATATTTCGGTTATAGATTTTTTGTCTGCCTGTGAATTTATAGATTCATCTGACGCCTGGCGCAATCTTTCTCTACCAAAGTTCTTATAATGTTCACACTGAGTTAATGATACGCAGTGGAGAATGACCTACATTTTGGCCTTGAGAATGTAAAATGTTAAAAAGTGTTATTATAAATTACACTCATTAGCGTAATACACAAAGTAAATATCAGTATCATCAACCTTTAAACCCACTGCTGGGATCACAGAATAAAATAACACATGGGAAGTTCGGGCCTTAATCAATGCCTTTCGATAACAAGCGGACCCAAGCCTAATCTGCCTTCTGATTATTTATATTTGGTTACTCATTTAAAGACCAGATATTGCAAAAGTTGCTTGCGATCACAACTCAAGGGAACGGGGACGCTTAGGTGATGCCATTCCCTCTATTAGAAACCTTCTAACGGTGTTCTGATCACACGGCTTAAGGCTCCTTTAAGTTGTTCGCCCTTTAAGGAGCTCGATGGCGCAGCGGTTAACGTGCCCGGTCCGCGAGTGCCGAGGTTAAGCAACTTTCGCAAAGGCCGGTCATCGGATGGGTGACCAAAAATTTATCATCTCTAACTCCTCCGTGCATCGGAAGGCACGTAAAGCCGTTGGTCCCGGCTGCATTAGCAGTCGTTAACAACCACCGCACCGCACTGGGCCCGCGTGGTGGTTTATGGCCCGTTCTCCCTATACTCGTGCTCGTGCCGCAGCAGTGGGGACATAAAATGAGCTGATGATGATGAAGTTGTTCGCCGCCCCCCTAAAAAGTCTAGTGACTTTGTAAAGGCCGTGTAAGGCCAACAACAAATTCAAAAAAAGATTTCAACTAAAACGCGCTAATAGCTGCTGCGTCAACGAGCTCCACAAAATTGGCGATTAACGTTTTTGGACGACGTTAGAGGTTGTCCTCTCATGGTCATCTTAGTCACTAGCTGCAAACATGATCAGTCCATGTAATAGTCATGAACTCATGAGATTATAAATAAGTGCCCAAATACTATTTCATAGCTAAATTTACTGCGAAACCCACGCGGTAATAATTTAGTAATGTAAAATCATTGATGTGCCGGATGACACATTTGTACATCAGTGTTTACATTAAAAATAGAACGCGGGTATTTTGTATTCTTAAGATACTGGCTTTTATCTAATTGTAAACTTCATAAAAACAAATGCTAATACTGACCTTTTTAGTTTTAGATAAGGCACGATCAAGCGAAGTAGGTATCCTTAGTAAGGTAACCTCTTTTTATTTTTTATATTCGACTTAATGTAAGCAAACAGGCTTGCACACTACTGTAGCTGTGGCTTCAACGTTTGCTACACACTGGATCTAAGTTGCGCGTTGTCAATCCTAACGTCTAAGACGATCCTGGACGCCTCTACATCCAGTATAATATATCTACTGGATATCAGACTGGAACACAGCACACAGCATTGCAGAGCTGATGCATGGCGGTGGTATTAAGTATGAGGGTGGTGATCCAGATGAGTTCGTCAGTAACCCTATTATTAATTTCGCATTAAAATGTGACAATTTCGAGATCTTTAAAAAAAAAACTGCGTCTTTTAATTGGTTTCTTGATCAATGTATCTAAAAGACGACTTGTATTGCATTCAGAGTAAACATGAGAAGTGTAACTCTAATGGCTTAGCTGGTGATAGATAACATGATGTAGTTAGCATTTTGTCTCGCTCGTGCGCTGTAACGACAGTCGCAAATTTGAATAAATTAAGACAAGTCGGCAAGGCCGTTCAGTTTGTTTTATTTTAGGCCCACTTGCTTGCAATTGTATCCCAATCTACCAATTCAGATGACACGTTCGCCTGGGGAGTACTGTCTGCCACTGCAGCCGGAATGACCTTAGACAAACTGGTAGTTTCGCGAGCTGTTTATGTATTCCGAACGAGTGATGTAATTTTTTTTAACATAACCGGTTGCGTTCGCAGTCACCGTAACGCTAATCGTAATGGGATTACGCTATGTTCACGTGAACGTGTAAAGGTGGTTATATTCTTTTGAATTAATATTATACTTACTAAGATTATAAAAAAAAAACAAATTTATGTAGATGGAATTAAACTTCATTACACTAATCTCAACAAGGTTGGTCGGTATTATAAATATTCAATATTCCAATTTATGCAAAACTAAACTTGACATCCTCCGTTCTTACCTCGTGCAAACTTAGTCGATATCTTCAACATTTCCTTCAAACTGATTTTTAATTTGATATTATTGTTTAAAAACTTCAATAGCTAGTATTTATTATACATCATCATCATCAGCCTACACACGTCCACTGCTGTATATAGGCCTCTGCAAGTGCACGCCACTGACACTGTAGGTAATAATAATAACTAGTGGGTCGCCTGCAAAATTATTATATATTAAATTAATTTCGTTAGCGCAACTAAAAGGTGCGCTTCGAGGAACAGTTTAGTTGCGCTTCGATAGGTGCGCTTGAAAATGGTTGCGCTTCGAGGAATACCTCAAAACTTTCGCGTTTATTCAACTGATTTTTTAGGAATTTCGAAACCGACATATGTTTCTTTATTTTTCTGCACATCTACGGCTGGAGCTCTTCAAAATGAGACCATTACCGATTTTTTATGTGCAGCTATATATCGTCCCATAATCACTGGGACAAAAATCGGGTTACTCTATTAATATATAAAATATTACTGTACCACTGAGCACGGTCCGCGGCTACTCTCATCCAGCTCTTGCCAATATTTATTATACGAATATTATAAATCATATGTAGTCATAATCATATTATTATATAACTGAGTGTGAGTATAGGCACATGATTAAAAACTTTTTAATGAGTATCAAATTAAAATTTCATAAATTCTTCTACTTACACGTAACTGCCATAAATGTGGAGCGAATAGTTATTTCCCATACGCCGATCAGCAGAGCACAACAGCTGTGGATGTTGCATTCAGCCAGCATTTGAGTGCACATTGTGCCGTACAAAAGAATCGAATATTGAATTTATGTTGTCACAGTCTAATGCTCCATATTATTAGCCGATCTGATCCATCGGGTCAACGTTTAAAAGTAGGGCGAGGATCCGAAACGTGAGAATACCCATTTATCATTGGCGGATTATTTATTGCATTCCCTTCCGGGAATTAATGCCTCTGGTAAATGTAGTCATTGCTATAATCGTATGTTGTGGCACAAAGTTATCAGTGCAACCGATCTGAATGTTATCATGGCAGTTGCGTGACTGTATTCTGTGTGAATGGCGATATTGGCTACGTATCAGTAATTTACAAGTTGCTGGAGTGACAGGACAACTTCATCATGTTCGATAAATTAAAGTGCATCTCATTAATTTGACGCACTAAAGTTTTGTTTATTGGTTGACATTTTTGAAGCACGTATTAGTTGTTATGAATAACTGACTTTGAAACTGTAGACACCATTAAAAGTTATAATGAAAAATGATTTTATTTAAGAAAGCCCCTTCTCAGAATAAAATATTCTTGATTCTACCGCCACCCGCCGCCGCGCCGGTTTGGAATGTAGTCTTCTATCGACTAGAGCCCGGCAAGAAACTATTAATATTTATATTACAATCGTGTTATCTCTGACTCCTCTTTTTTACTAGTGTGATCATAATTATAGCTTCTTAGGTCTTGTGGTTATACCACCGGTACCTACATATTGTATCTGCTTTTGTTGGTAGTTGTTAATTTAAGGTAAGGTCCCACAATTAGTTCTACAAGACAATCCACCATTTTATTTAAGTATGATTCCATAACAAACAATGTTAAAAGTATTCCTGAAGCTTTAGTTCTTTATGTCACTTCCTCTATGCTTTCTTATTTCTCTGTATCTGCGTTGCAATACTGTTATGCGGCAGAAGTTAGAATTACATGGTCGTCTTTCAGTCATATTATGGACCGAATCATACCACGACCGAATCATACAAGAATTCCCGATAGGTTCACCTATTGACTTAACTGGAGTGAATAAAAAAATACCCTCAAGACTTATACACAACTTTTAAAGTAAATATAAGTAGTTAGTTTTGGTTACGTGAACAGAAAAAACAAGTTTTGGCAAAGTTTAAACGAGTCGCCCGATTCCTTATAAGGAAAATATGTTTACTTGATCTGTAGTCATGGCACGGCATTCACAAAAGGCATCTCTGAATCAGCAGAAAAACCATCTTGTCCTTGTAGCTTTTACGAAAGTTTCCTTGGATCTGCGACATTCCTGCACGCCTTTACTATATGTTAATACGCTTTCTTCCAAGCAGTTGCCTCGTGTATTTTTTTTATGTTTTCCCTACATATATCAGATATGCTCGCACTTTCCTGTCGTTAGATCAACAAACATTACCTGCACTTTCTAGTTCCACCAGTGTCTCTGTATCATCCACATTACAAGTTGTGACAGGCATGTGATGTAGTGAATGCGGTGGACAGTTTTTATCTCGTTTAGTTCTCAGCTTGGGAATGTCTGAACTGGTATTTGTTACTACTTCAGTTCAAAGAAGATTCATACCTTCACTCAAACAACTGTTTCCTATACAATTAAATCCTGTCGCTCTTGTTTATGCTGTTCACTGAAGCTTACGCGAAATCCGCACATTGAAATGGAATACTTTGTACGGATCTACTCGTTTTTAATTTTACGACGGTGAAATGTTTTGGTGAAATACGTCTCTCCTGATAATAAGTGACGATAAGGCTGAAGATGAAAGTGTATTTCAACCTGAATCCTAAACTGGGTAGAGGGACTATTGTTATCTTATCTCTAACTGTCGGAACAATAATGCTACAGACACTGTTATTATGGCGACAGATTTAGATAAGATTGTGGTAGCTAATAACAGTACTAGCACTTCTAGCTAGAAAAGCGGACTTAAGAACAGACAGAATTAATAAGTGCTTTTATATATAACCTTACGAGCTGACATGAACCGGAATCATACTCAACAAAACAATCATTGTCTCCCGCAACGTGGCTGTTTATTAATATCTCTTCAAACGCAGTCAATGACGTCACCGTCTGTCATCTCTCTCTTTGCACCAGCTCTGTTAATTGCCGCAGCGGCGCCGGACGCGGCTATGGGAAGATCCCGATCATTGTTCAGTTCTGTGCCACATTTTGTAGTGCGCAAGCGTGATGTCATCTGTGTCTTCGATACTGTGTCCGTCCGTACTCTGTACATATATAATAGGTTTAGCTCAGGTTAAAAGATTTCCCTTAAAGAATTGCAAGAAGTTTATTATTTCAACTTATTTCCCTAGAGGAACCTGAAAAGTATGTAGCAAATTTCTGATTAGCCGAAATAAAAATAAAACCTTAATGAAATAAAGACTAGTGATTCAATATTTACTTCCATCCATTCATCTGTTTAACGGCAACTGAATGTATTATGTTATGATGCATATGTGTAAAGGAAAAGCCGCTTTTAACCTAGTTTAGTCATCGCTTGACCTTCGTAGAGATGTCTCTGCCGCCATTGCCACTTCAGTCGATGGCCGTTGATGTGGTTAGAATAAAGAATGAAAATCTCTTAGAGGTTGTGTTCGATCTTCTTATTCATTTAAAAACAGCTCAGATTTACGATCTTTGAATATTGTCTTGTTATTAATCGGAATTCCTTTAATAAATATTCACTTCATACTGAACCAAGTTTTATTTGGTTTTATTATTCCCTCTGACATTTTTTGGTTTTGTTTGAACATGTGCTGTAAATGAACGTCACTCTTCACTAACTTTATTTGTGTGCGTTTTGTTGTATTTCTCAACACTCGACAGGACCCCACATCTTGTAACAGACGAGGTACTTACATCTTATCATAACTTTAGAAGGAGAGATTACAATTTTCCGATTTTTTAATTGTTAACAATAATAAAGTTCAAATTGTTTAAGCCGAATTAGTCTTCGATTTCATTCTCTAGAATTAAGATAAAGTTAGCTTTCATTCCATTGGATTTTTACAATTTTAAATATATTCTTTTGTCTATTTTTTAATCTATGACATGTTATAGTTCTCACTCTGAATGTCTTACAAAAATCAGCAGAGGTCCCTACTTTCGATCGTACGTGAGCGCTCATGAGCGTCTGTTTCCAAAATCCAATCCCTTGTCTTTTAAAGTAGGTAATAGTAAATGTGTGTTCTGCGCAAGCTCACCTCAGGTTATAGCTTATCTGGTCTTGTCGGTCCACAATTTAGAAAATAGATTTCGACAACAGTTGTCACTGTCACTGTACCCTCCAATTCTGATATGTCAAAAAGAATCTGCTCCTATTTAAAAAATAACCTTTTTGTTGTTATAATGTAGTCTAAGTGCATCTCATTTCTATTATCATTCATCATCATTATGTACTGGAAGGAATTGTACATTTATGTATCACTTGTAAGAAAAAATACTTTAACACTGGCTAAATGTGCTAATCGCACGAAGTCATCAACTAAAGGGAAAAAAAATCTAAGTGCAGGACGTTGTTATACATATATGGCTCATACATATGCCGCGTTATACTGTTTAACCTATAACTACTAATACTAATTTGTATTATTGAATCAAATAACCATTGCAGTTAACCTTTTGTTTCGAGTTCAATTACACTATTACATGTATGTATGTTAATGGCAATTGCCACTTAAGAATTTGTTTTGCAGGGTTCAGTGATAATATTATGAGGATATGGATAATAATGATTCTAAAGTTAACCCCAAAAAAATGCTAGTGATTTGCCGCTTTTAGATTTCAATCTCCAAAAAGGTCACGCGACACACGGCAAAATTGATTTTTATGTTTTTAGCCTTTTTCTTTGTGTGACCTAAACTTATTTGTTTTGGGACTTAAAGACGATAACGTGCTAAAAAATCTTAACCGATTAAAAAGCGAAAAATCTTTATGTTTTTTGTTTTTTAAATATTCAATTTTGATTACAAATGTAGTCTATGGCGGTGGCCGGAGACCTTGTACTGTAGAGAAGCAACAAAAAAAAATCAGCAAGGACAATTATGAAAAACATATTCCCTATGTATCGTTTATAGATTTCAAAAAATGGCAGCTCATTGGCGCCACAATGCAATGCAAGTCATCCTAAAAAAATTGAGAGAATGTCTCTTAAACAATATTTCTCATTGAAAAGAAAAGAAAAACTGAAGCGAGATATACAAAGAAAACCGCACAGATAATTCTATCGGATATGAAACCGCAGCCACAAACACGCGCATGCGGCGACCGAGAAAAAAGATTTTTGATTGTAATCCATTTTGTCAATGTATGTGACCTGTATCCTGTATGTATTTAACAAGTGACAAAGCACTTTCTGTGTGACAGTGACTATAAGAAAATAAGTACAATCCGTGCCACTGCCAAGCCATCACTTTTTGACTAGCACAAAATGTCTTTTTGATTGCTATCTAAGTAACAATTTTAAAATATGCATAATTATGCTCACTATTAAATACCATTTATTAATGAGTCGACACGAACACGGACACTCCCATTGATGAATCTTAAATTTCAAAGACAATAGAGTTGTTGAATGGTTAGTCAATAAACTTTTTTAGCACCTGTCAAAGCAATATTCTTTTTTATTGTATTGTATTATGTAAATATGATGAGAAAGCCTAAAAAAATTTACATTAAGCGAAATGGACATTTTGCGAAATGGACATTCTGCGAAAGAGACATTTTGCAAAAAAATGGACATTCTGAGACAGGGACGTTTTGCGAAAGAGACATTTTTTTTTTTTAGTTAGGCAATTGACTTCCTACCTGATGCGAAGACACCTGGTGCAGCGTGGAAACAAACGTAGCATTTAGCGACCAGTGGACATTCTGCGCCTGAGCCTTCATTAGTAGTATTAGTACTAGTATGGGAATAGCGAACTTTGACGACACTATTTTGTTCCATCAATGTAACTTTTAGGTTAAAAATTGCTGTTTAGGTCAAGTCAAAATGTAAGTAGTTAAAAGTTTTCAAGAACTGTCACGTCTTGTCAAGTGTTCTCAAATGATGAGTGACTTCTAATATAATTGTTATTGAGACAATTTTACTAGAATTAGATTTATGTAGTGCGTGTTATTGGAGATAAGATAATTGCTAAAACACAAATGTTGAAAAAAATTCCACGAGCAGGATTCGAACCCGCACTCTTCTGAAATACCTCTCAAATCTGAAAAAATTTTTTCAACATTTGTGTTTTAGTAATTTGTTCGCAACAAAAATTGCGTTAAAAATTATATAAACATTTTATAAGATAATTGGATAAATGTCATTAAGTTCTAAGTTAATGTTTCGAATAAAATTAAATGGTGGTATCGGCAACATTGTTATTGAAGTGCTAAGAAAAAATATTTTCTTATTATCTACCTGACTACTAACTACTAATACAGGAAGGCACAACCCACATTATAAGATTTTTTTTTTACAATATGAATTAAGAACAGTGCTTCATTAGTCTACCTAAATCCACAACTAATTTAATCAGACTCGAGCAATTATGTAGCAAGTAATACCTAGCACCCCTTTTGATAACGGGAGACGGGCAAATCTTATTAAGCTTGCCTGGCTGAGTTTCCCTTTAGGGTAGTAAGACCCATCAGGAATTTACAATTCCATTACCTTGGAAAAAAGTTGAATATGTCATTTTCAGACACCAGTTAAGTAAGTCTTTCATTTCATGAGTTAATCTGTTGTACGTTCGTCTGTATTAGGTATTTTTACCCTCAGAAGGAGGGTTATGTTTTTTTGTGCACAGAAATTCAAACTAGTAAGTTAAATCCCTTCAGTGTAACAATGATTATCATTAGCATTTATAATCGTCCCAATGCTGGGCTCAGGCCTTCTTATCTTCTAATCATATTTATTATCATACTCTTCATCCTTAGGTATCGCTTGTAGTGATAAGGTCGCCCTTTGCACGACTCCTTAAGCTGTTTATTTTACGTTTATCTTTTTATTTTATTATTTTTAATTTATGCATTCACAATACTAATGTAGTTACAAGATAAATTAAATCGAGTGGGAATCGAACCCTTAGATTACCGGTCCAATGCTCTTACCGCTAAGCTACTGGGAGCCCGCGTGATTCAGACTGTAAAATTTAATCTTGTGCGTCTTTGTGTACAATCATACTAATATTATTAATGCGAAAGTTTGTGTGTATGTATTTGTTGCGTCTTCATGCTGCAACGGATGGATGGATTTGGATGAAATTCGGCATACAGATAGTTTATAACCCGAATACTTTTTATCCCGATATTCCCACGGGAACGGGAACCACGCGGGTGAAACTGCGAGCGGCCGCTAGTAAATTATAATATTCCTTCCCACACGAACTATTGAGAGATGAGAACATGACCCACAGGCTGGACAGCACTTTTAAGACTTTTAGGACTCTTTTTCCTAAAAGAGGTTTTTCCGACGCCGCCGCCCGTAGCGCCTATCTAGCGTGCGAGTCCACAGCGAGGATCTTCTATAGACGTAGAGTCCATCTACCTCTCATGCCTGCTGACGGACCTTCGTCCCCTTCTCTTAGGGTTGCCTACTTTACTGTTAAAAACAGTATAACTACTGTTTTTAATTACATTATACTTTTTACTGTTGGATAAAAATTAAGTAAGTAGGTATATTATTATATACTTAAAAAGTGGTCGCCAAGTGCCCTGGCCTCCATCCATTCTTATAGAGTTCGAAGTCAGGACCTAAGCTTCGAGCACCCAAGGGTTCCTGCAAGGGCAAACGACCGCCATCTTATGTTAACCGGGACTAACGGCTCAACATGCCTTTCAAGGCATAGTTAAGTCTAAGGACACCATGACAAAATTGTATGTAGGTAAGTAATGGGAGGACAACTTGACCACTGTTTGCCGGAGTAGTATGAGGTGGCTGATGATAGAGAAGAGTGGAGCCGCAAAGGGGGAGGCCTTTCCCAGCAGTGAGAAACATACCTAGGCTAATATATAAAAAAAATGGGAAATATTTTTCGGCTTATATGATTAAGGAAAAATTTAAGTTTAAACTGTCTTCTATCTTTAAGTGCATTAAATCTTAAAAGTGAATAGGTTTAACCAGAGTAGATTATCCTGCTACGCTTATCATTAACAATCACTTGAAGATATCTATTTGTGTATTGTCACTATTATCAGCATATAAAATATGTGTCATCTTCAGTCAATCTGAGATAAGATGCTATCAAAGCGAAATATCACTCGCGTGCTGACTGATTGAATAATCACGAAATCTCAGGATATTCAAAGCCTAACTAACTTATTTTTTGCTAGATTCAGATTGTGATAAAATTAGGAACGTAATACAAATCCTATTAGGGACCTACCTTTTTTTCTAATATACTTAAATAATATTTATTAAACAGGTATAATGGTAGATCAGCGTGATCTCCAAATCTAGGAGATTAGTATTATTTATCCAGGCAGTTACCTACGCAATGGTTTGAGATTTTCTTTTTTTTTTTTTCTTCTCTTTATTAAGGACAACAAACAATTACACTGTTTTCTTACTACATAAAAGCTTAATATAACTTAATTACTGACAGTGCAACCAGCTGCGTTATCCACAAATTACTGACAAAAACCAAGTACACAGTTAATGCAAAACAGAGTAAAGCCATAGTTATGATTTTGAATTTCTACATAAAGAAAAAGAAAGAAAATCTAGAACAATTTAGAATTTATATTCTGTTTAATTTTAAATTTAATTTGATTTGAGGTCAGAAAAATGTGTGTTAAGTTGTAATAAATAAATTGTGATATTGTCTTATAAAATTTTTAGGTAGTTACAGTTTTATTAAAATATCACAGACATTTCTTCGGAATGACGCAGGTGAGCAGGCAAAAATGTCAAGTTCGATAAAATGATTATTATATAGTTTCATTATTCTGCGAAGAGAAGCACGCTCACCTGTGTTAGTTTTACAAAATCTTGGTGCATATAAATAACGTTTACGAGAGTGGCGAATGGAACACAAACGATGAGGTATATGTATGCATATTTGATTCATAAGTTGATTGCAATCGAACTTACTGTGTGAAATATTATACAGTAGCATAATATCTGAGAGCATTCTTCTCATTTCAAGTTTAAGCAACGAATACTTATCTAAAAGAACCTCGTAAGAGGACTTAGAATGAAAACATCGGTAATTAACGGAACGTAAGAATTTTTTTTGTACTTGTTCTATTTGTTTGTTGTATTTAGAGTAAAAAGGATTCCAAATGGCAGTAGCATATTCTAATTGAGATCTAATCAAAGATTTGTAAAGTAAAAGATATGAAGAATGATGCTTAAATGAAACGCAGGACCGCATCAAAAAACCATAAATCTGAAAGGCTTTGCTAACAATGTGTTCGATGTGAAAATCAAAATGAAGCTTTGAATCTATATAAACACCCAAATCTTTTATTAGGAGGACTTTCTCTAGAGGGGTATTACATAATGTATAAGTAAAGTTAATAATATTGATTTTCTTCGTGAAACTAATAGATTTGCATTTTGTGACACTAAGGTGTAATTTATTATTATTACAGTATTCCGTCAGACGGTCTAAGTCTTCTTGAAGTTTAAGACAATCATCTAAATTCGTTATTTCACGATAAACTTTAAGATCATCGGCGTATAACAAAAACCTACTATTTTTAAAACAACTGCTAATGTCATTAATAAATAAAACGAAAAGCAAAGGTCCTAAAATGGAGCCTTGAGCTACACCGGAAGATACTTTAATAATAATATCAGATGCAAAACCATTGATGACAACACGTTGTGATCTGTTTTTTATGTAGGAAGAGAACCATCTCAGTAAATTGCCGCGAATTCCATTGAATGCCAATTTCTGTAGAAGAATATCGTGATCCACCTTATCGAAAGCCTTACAAAAATCGGTGTAGACAGAGTCAACCTGCACTCTCCTATCCATGGATTCAAATAAAAAATTTGTATATAAGACTAGATTACTAATAGTTGAACGCTTTTTAACAAAACCATGTTGTTCTTCTATTATTATTTTATGTAAATGTGGATAAATATAATTATGTATTAATCGTTCGAGAACTTTCGATAAGGTGGACAGCAACGATATGGGCCGGTAATTTTCAACGTCGCTCCTACTACCGCCTTTGAAGACCGGCGTTATATTAGCCAATTTCCATATCTCAGGAACTGTACCCTCTTTTAGGTTTTTATTAAATAGGATAGTAAGAGGAACTGCGATTGAATTTGAGGTAGATTTTAAGAAGAAAGGTGGTATGCCATCAGGTCCAGGCCCTTTAGTGATATTTAAGCCTTTAAGTTCTTTGATGATGTCATCTTCCGAGATACTAAAATCCGATAATACATAATCACAGTAGTCACTAATTAGTGATGACTCAGGGTTAGTCCCAGGCCCGGCCTCCTCATAAACAGATCCAAAAAAGCGAGAGAACAGATTACATATTTTTTCAGGCTTATCACAATTCTCGTTACTGTACTTCATTTCTGACGGTATACCAGGCTTTTTCTTTATTGATTTTATGGAAGACCAAAATATTTTTACATCACTCTTTATTCCTTCTTCCACTCTTTTTATGTAACTATCAAAGCATTCTTTGCAAAGTAATTTAAGACGTTTGTGAAATAAGGAAAACTCTTCATAATGTAATTTGGATTTATATTTTTTCCAATTTTTCCAAGCCTTTTGCTTGTTCTTAAAAATGTGGATTAGAGGACGGGAGAACCAAATCGGATAATCATTCGGTTTAATTGGTCTTAATGGAATATGGTCTTTAATGATTTCATAAACTTTTTCGTAAAATAAACTAATAGATCTCTCAATGCCTAAACCGTCAAAAAGAGTGTGCCAATTTATACTTTCAATTTTATCATTTATGGCCAAATAATTACCTTCTAAATAACAGTATTTAGGCGTAGAGGACACAGTCATAGATTTAAAAGGTTGGTTGCAAGAAATGTTTACGTAAAAAGGAGGGTGCAAGCAGTCAATGGGCACAACTGGATTATGCGGCGGTTCGCAAATGCAGACGTCGTCATTAGATATGAAAAGATCAAGTATGCGATTCATACTATTTTTATTATTATTAAATTGATAACTTAGTGATGAAGTTAGAAAATTTTTAAGGCAATTACTAACTACGTCACAACTGTTATTAAAAAGTGAGCCAGAAGTTTGATCAGAGGGTTCACGCCACTCTATATGAGGTAGGTTAAAGTCCCCAGCAATATAAAATTTATCAAGGTTATTATTACTTATTTCATACTGAAGAGCATTAAATAAAATAGAGTATATCTCCGCACTTTGACTGGGTGGAATATAAACACCGCAGATCATGCTATAAGTATCTCGTGTTCTCAGTTTTAATAGCACGTAATTGACACAAGCAGGCAGACCGGAGTCATCGCGATCGTGGTCTAAGTCAGAGGCTAGTGCACAGCGCACGACGTGCAGGCCGCGGCGAACCGCCACAAGCAGTCCGCCACCGTCCTGCTTGCCGGTCGCGACAAGGTCACGATCACACCTATACAACACGTAACGGGAATCCATAATTTCATTATCATTAATTTTCGACATTAACCATGTTTCAGACAGTATAATTACATCGTAACATTCTGCCAATACGTTCATAAATAAAGTATTGAGTTTAGTCCGTAGTCCTCTGCAGTTTTGGTAATAAATCGTAAGTTTATCAAACTCTTTTAAGGAATAATATCTCACAATTATTACTATAAAATAAAGTATAAATAGTAAAGTAAAGTAAATTAAATAGTCTATAACTGTCCCACAGCTGGGCAAAGGCCTCCATCATTGAGATAAATAAACTATACGAAATGAAAATTATATTTTGTAGAAACAATTTGTCTATTGTTAATATTGTTAATATGAGAAGAATAGTTCGAAAACAAACCAAATAAACATACACACACTTTCCCACATCAAAGTAAAATTTGTTACAAGACACAACCAATGCATTATAATAACCAAAAAAACATAAAAATCGTGTAATAAATTAAAATCAACCAATAATTGCCTATTGAAGGTAAGTTTTAAACAAATAACTAGTCGAACAAATATGCGTAAACACATAGAGTAATGTTGAATAGAGAGGCTGCACTCATCACAACCAAATATATAAAAATCACTGCCACACTTTAATTGTGTTAGAAGAAGCTTTATATTATACACATTTTTATTACGACTTACACTAACATCAAACTTTAGATTTGATTTTCGAAAGGTCTTTTTCCGAACGTATAGCGATGACAGGCGCAGATTCATTAGCTCGAACGAGGACCGTTCCATGTTTGACCCAGGCGAACTGAAAACCAAACTTTTTTGTTGCTTCGCGTACTTCCCGGAACAGAATTTTGTTTTTCAAAGTGAGATGTTCATTAACGTAAATTATTTGAGGGGGTCCCGAGATGCCAATCTGAGCAGAGTTCACACCCTTATTTTGACGAACGGCCGAAATAAAGTTGTCACGTATTAACCGACTCGAAAATTTTATAATTACGTTTTTAGGTCGTGCGGAGTTAGGAGCAGCATGGGGTACCCGATGAATTGATAATATTTCTTGTTTATTCAAGGGCATCTTCACTAGGACAGCGATATTCTCCAAAATAGTAGACAGATTTTCGCCACGTTTCTCTGGCAGGTTACTAATTTCTATGTTAGTCATACGTGCCTGTTGTTCCATATTGCCAGTTTTGGCCTCTAATTCAACCAGTTTCGACGAATCCATAAAATCAGTCAGTGATTTATTTTCCAGCACCTTAACTCGTTTCTCAACGTCCTCGGTCTTTGACTTCAAGTTCTCAAAGTTGTCGTTCATAAATTGAATAGAAGACTTGACGTCACTGACCTCATCCAACAACTTAGCAAACCTTTCATCCTGCCTTGTGAACCAACTTTCGATCATATAAAGCATACTAGATTGAAAGGTTTTGAAGTCGCTACGAAGATCTTGTAGGTCGGTGTTTGTCATACCTTTTCGAAACGTGACGTAGGGAGGCGATTCCTTATCAATAAGTGAACCATCGATACTCATTTCGCCACGAGAAGTCGGGTGGATATTTTCTTCACCTTTATTAAAGGTACTATTGTGAGATTCCATATCTAGTAGTAGCAGTCTCTGTGTTGCTCGTTACTCTGTGTAAAACGCACGGCGCACAAGCACTTCGATCCGAACCGGGCAGCGATGCACGCTGAGCGAGCGAGACGGATGACTTATTGTATCGATGCGCGCGCGTAATAAGACGCAACCGTGTTGATCGGGCGTACGAGACGGAATTTCGGGTAAAATGTGATTTCATTTTCGACGTTAGAAAAACAGGCAAAGCGATACCTTGTGGAGTAAAAACAATAAAAAAAGACACAGACTGCCAATTACACTTTTCTTAAAGTATACCTATCTTTTTTTAACTGGAAGCATCTGCCATCAGATAAACATGATAAATTGATATTGCAGTCCCTAGTTGTGGACTTTCCGCTGCCTTTGGCCTTTCTCTTCCATTATCTGAAGATCGACCGATATGATACTAAACGATAATGCATTTAAAAATGTAGGATTACGTACTTTTCATACTTTTAACTTTAGTCGCAGATGACAAAGTCAAGGTTGCAAATACGTTTTGACTTCACCTCATTTGTCAAGGAAAAGTCAAATTATATAATGGCGATGATGACATCAGCAAATCTTTCTCGTATATTTTGGTTATCGATTTAACGTAGGTATAACGTGTACTACCTCAAGTCATCTATCTTCATCTTCACTGTACCTACATGCTAGCCATTTTGATTCTATCAGAGTTCCCCGGAGTAATATTAAAATCAATATCAACCGTTTCACATTCTGAGCACACAGAGTAGATACTCGAAGAATTACGGCCTAGCCCTAGTAGGTAGGGTTGCCAACTTTTTTTTTAGACCAAATATAGTATTTTTGGATTCGGTACCTATAAAAATATATGATAGGGAATTAATTAAAAAAATATTTTTTTAATTTCTCAAATGAATATTTTGTGTGTTCCGTTTTAGATAATAGAGACTGATTTTAGCGACTTTGCTGATAAAATATAGTAGTTTCGCCTACTATAAAATATTTTTAAAGTAATACTCGTAGTAGTTAGACACCTAAAATAGTAGGATACTATATTATATAGTAGGGTTGGCAACCCTACTAGTAGGTATTATATACTATGTGCCTTACAAATAACCAAAGAATAAGGTCCGAATAGTTATTCCGTGTTTTGTTCCTGTCATTTAAACGTCGCGGGAAGCCGCTGGATGCGAGCAGCACAAAACCGGTCGTTGTGGAGATCCTTGGGGGAGGCCTTTGTCCAGCAGTGGACGTCTTTTGGCTGAGATGATGATGATGATGATTTAAACGTCCGTCATTTCAAATTACAGTAAAAGAGACAAAACACGGAATAACTATTTGTACCTTATTCTTTGTTTATTTGTAAGGCCCTATGTGTTCTTGAAGGAAAAAAAGGATCGCCTACACTGAAAAAAAAAACCAAAGTAGTTGAGCTAAAAACATAATAAAATGCACAACCAAAATTTTATGAAATTTACAAAACGATCTTTTTTTCAGTAAATAATTCCTAATCAAAATTTTGGTTACACTTTTAACAAAATTTACTTTTCAGTGTATTTGCTGGTTTGGTTTCTTATGTAGGCTAGGAAATTAGTTGTTTACAGTTTTTTATAAATAAATAAATAAATGAGTATTAGATTCCTTTAAACTGATAATCTTACCCTTAATATGAATCTGAACAACTCAATAGACCTTATAAATAAGTAGGTAATTGTCTCATAAATCACACTTACTCAGTCACGTTGTTTGTTGTAAAATTTTCACACAGAACCTCACATAACTCGATTGCAAAACCATTAGCTAGTTAACTACTTATGTTTACCACCTACAGTATGTTGAAGATTGAGGTAGGTAGAAAGTACCTACCACGTACCTATATGTACATATAGACGTAAAATAGTAAAGCATAATAGTTTTTGGTTTCAATCTGTTTTTCTTTGACTGTACTTTAAATGCACGTGTGAGTTGACGACAAAAAAATAGGTTAAATCGGGAGGTGCCAACTCGCTCGCACTCGCCACTTTCACACATGCGAGTTGACGAATAAGTCGCATCAAGATCGCCAACGCGCAAGTTATGTTGGTAGTTACAAATAAATTAACAAATTCTTAACGCCCAGTCTATTCTGTCATCATCATCATCAGCTCATTTTATGTCCCCACTGCTGGGGCACGAGCCTTCCTATAGGGAGAACGGGCCATAAACCACCACGCAACCTAATGCTGATTGGTGGTTGTTATCGACTGCTAATGCAGCCTGGACCAACGGTTTTACGTGCCTTCCGAAGCACGGAGGAGCTCGAGATGAAAAATCTTGGTCACCCATCCGATGAACGGCCTTTGCGAGAGTTGCTTAACCTCAGCATTCGCAGACCGGGCGCGTTAACCACTGCGCCATCGAGCTCCACTCTTCTCTCTTCTGTAGCCCAGCTCAATAGATTCAAAAAACAATAAAACACAGCTTGTTGTTTTTACCTACATCGAAATAGTTTTATTAATTGTTTCAAAGATGAGATTAACCAGAACAGCCCAATAATACGGTAATGGAAAATAAATAAACAAAGAATTGTGAGTGTAAACCGCCAAAATGGGTAAGACAAGCAAGGTCAAGCGAATATCCGGTGGACGTGGTTTATTACTCTTGAAATGTGGTACAAATTTTAATATCACTATTTATTCTCCCCATTGAGATTCCTGCTGCATCGAATCTTTCGCACTTTTTGGCAGCCGTAATAGCATTTGGAAAAGCTTTGCCGAGTAGGAGTATTTCCACTATTTAATCACGTGAACGAAAGCTAGAATTTGTAGTACCTAAGGCAAGATGGCTTTTCTCTAGTTTAATTAACCTATTCTCGTTTTCGTTATCGTGATCAGATGTCAAATATAAATTTGCACAGGCACTCTGAATCTCTGATCTTGCGCATGTGCTCTATAACCATTGTTTGAAGACTATTCAAAAGTGTTTATCTATTCAGTTAACTGGAATAACCACCTGCAAACCCCTCGATGTTTGTCAAAAATTATCATGGAACTCGAGTGTCGACTCGAGGAGCTTGATGGCGCAGTGGTCAACGCGCCCGGTCTGCGAGTGCTGAGGTTTATCGGATGAGTGACCAAAAAAATCTTGAGCTCCTCCGTGCTTCCAAAGGCACGTACAGCCGTTGGTCCCGGCTGCATTAGCAGTCGTTAACAACCACCAATCCGCACTGGACCCGCGTGGTGGTTTATGGCCCGTTCTATCTATCCATCCATAGGGAAGGCTCGTGCCCCAGCAGTGGGGACATAAAAATGAGCTGATGATGATGATGATTATGGAAGGGACTATACATACTTCAAAACAGCCTCCGGAGTCTCGACGTAAGTATAACAAAATGTTGAATTCTGTTTCCCGGTACAAAATTAACTGCAATTAATACTTACGCTACTTACGCTGTGATTCTGATAAGTATGAAATGAGCGGACAAGCACTTTCGCTGTCAGAACACTTTGGCCTTCGATCCGATAGCTAACCACAATGACGGGAGGCTTTGTTAAAAATTGGTTGCCTCAAACTTAATTAAGAAATTATTGCTTGAAATGTGCACATTTGTATTTAAAGTTAATGTAGTTTTATTAAGCAGTTCGATTGCGCTTCGCAAAGGCCAGTTATCGGATGGGTGGCCAAAAATGTATCATCTCCAGCTCCTCCGTGCTTCGGAAGACTCGTTAAGCCGTTGTTGGTCCCGGCTTCATTAGCAGTTGTTAACAACCACTAATCCCCAGTAAGCCCGCGTGGCGGTTTATAGACCGTTCTTTCTGTCCATCCATAGAAAAGGCTCAGTGGGGACATAAAAATGAGCCGATAATAATGATGATTGGTAGCGCCAGTTGGCGACTTTTAAATTTGTCGGGCAAAATTAGTTACAAGCATTTGTCGCCATCGTAATATAATATTTTCATATTTGATAAAAGTAGTTTGATTGGCTTTTTACTAGCTTCCTTTACCCATCTCCCTCCAATACATACCTTTCTCGCACAAGAGCGAAACCGCAATATAGAACGCAGCACGCCAACGAGCTCGCTGCTTAACCGCACTAATGAGTGTAACTACAGAGTTTGAAAAGGTGGCCGCTCGCGCTTAGAGGAGACAGAAGGAGATCTTAATTTTTGGTCGTTTGATAGCTTTTACCGCGATACGAGTGTCTAAAACTGTGAGATATCACGCGCTGGTCGTCCAGGTCCGTGTTCCAGCCAAGTTTATCCACCGGCCACCAACCTGGTGCTGGTTCAGACTGCTCGCCCGCCTGCCGGACACGTGGTACCTACTGCCGCTTGATGATCAAGGTATTCCCATCCTTTTGGTCCATCGACCTGTTTATCCATTGCCCTTGTCGCCATCCCTCCCAGTTCGAAACCTCGCCTGGTATAAAGCTAATAAAAAAATACATGATGATCAATGATCAATGATCAATGATGATGATAGTTTTATTGTCTCCCAGTTTAAATGATTTGAAATGCAAAGGGTTTGAAGCGTCATCGTCAGGATAAAATATTATGTCGAATAAAAGCAAGTACCTACCTAGATCAGTATAAGTAAATCATATTTAACATAAGTAGTCAACTCCAAACTAATGTTGTCAATACAAGAGATCGTTTATTGGCTTTTTCCTTCTTTCACGTTATAAAAATGGAGCAGAAAATCGTGAGTTTTTGCACGGAGATAATTGGAGGGCTCAAGGATTTCGTAGCCTGTTTATCCCGGTCAAATACAATATTCCTGAACACGCGAGTTACAAAACGAATTTTACACCTGCAAAACCGAGGGAGAAATGCAAGTTAGCTTTTAGTAAAGTAAACAGGCTATAACTACCTCACTGCATCCTTCTCCATCATTGAAATCAAGTCATCGCTATAATTGATGGGTAATGGCTTAATCACCACGCTTGCCAAATGCGGGTTGGTGATCACAAACCCGGGCTATGCGTCGAAAAAATCCGAAACACCCTTTGCCCAACCTGGGAATTGAACCCGGGACCTTAGGGTATCGGGCCGACCGCTATGCCATGTCACTCAGCCACCGAGGCGTTAGCTTTTAGTGCGAAAATGTTTTTGTTTGTTTGTCCTTTCTTTGCATCAACATGCAAGGCGATCGACATGATGGTTTTGCACAGAGATTGTTGAAAACCTGAAGTTGAAAAGTGCTTTGGGTACTTTTTATTCCTGAAAATAATGCATTACATGCATACATTTTTTGATAAAAACATTCAAGAAGTCCTTTAACATGATAGTCGTGGCTTGCTGATGCCAAAGTCCAAATTCCCCGAGCGGCGGGGGCCTCGCTGTATTCACCGAATCTTCTTAACGGCTTCTTAATCTTTTTAACGGCTTTGTTGCTGTGTTCCATCGCTCTACCAAATACTCGAACGTTAAGGTGAGATAGTGAGCGTGAAGTGCATTTCCAATATCAACTTTATCGTCACTAATTGTCAGGTGAAATGAAAGTCAAGATATTTCTCGCTGTGAAATAAAAAAGAACTGATACTTAGGTGAGTATTTACTATATTAAAGAACAAAGATTGATTGTTTTAACACGAACGTACTCATAAAGTAACACATTACCAGTGTTAACTATTTAAAACTGCCGTATGGCAGTAATGACTCCTCGGAGATACGTCACGTCAAATCCGAAATGGGAAAGCTCGAGCCTAAGATTACACGCTCTTGCAAATGGCGTAACACTTCAGTAGAAAGCTGCTAACGACAGCATTGTTATTGATTGGCTCGTTAATCAAGATCAACCTTTTTGATTGCGGATTTTTGAACTTTGACGTTGTACTAACAGGGATCAGGGTTTATTGCCAGTTTTATTTGACTTCAGATCACGTTAACGAAAACGAGACTGTCTGAAAGTAGTATTAGCCTATAAACCGTCCCATTGGTGGGAAAAGATTTACTGCTCTTGTCAAATGCAGGTTGGTGATCACAAAATCGTATTATGCATCGAATAATACGAAACACATTTTGCCGGCCCTTGGATGGGAATTAAACCTAGGCCTTCGGATATAATTTTTTTTCGTTTAGTTGATGTCTTCGTGCGATTAACACTTTTAGCCAGTGTCAAAGTAATTTTTCTTACAAGTAATACATAAATAAACAATATTTCCTTCCTGTATGATGATGATGAATGGTAATAGAAATAAGAAAATGATAAACCCCCAACCCCTAGAGTACCTGCAGTATCTCAGTAAAAATGTGGGGCTTTACTAAGTCCTCCGGCGTACTTTTTTAAAAGAATTTGAAAGTGACGTTGCACTGTTTTGTTTCAATTGCCAACACTCATGCACACTCACGAACACTTAAGAGCGTTTACGCCGCACACTAGCGCCACTAATGAAAAAAAAACATATCTAGTAATTAGAAATAGAAAATCAAATTATGCTCAACAAACTATTTGAATGAAGTAATTTAGCATTTTTACGTCACCTAATGAACACCTGAAATGTTATGGTTTAGTTAAATAAGACGTTACGGCCACTTTTAACTATAACGCCTTATTTAACTAAACCATAACATGTCAGGTGTTCATTAGGTGAGGTAAAAATGCTAAATTACTTCATTCAAATAGTTTGTTGAGCATAATTTGATTTTCTATCTCTAATTACTAGATATGTTTTTTTTTTCATTAGTGGTGCTAGTGTGCGGCGTAAACGCTCTTAACGGTTAATAATCCACCATTATTTCACATTTATACTCGACTTAACACAAATTTTAGAAAATAAAACAAAACAGCAGACATGACTTCACTTTCCTGCCCAGAAACCTGGATGTAAATTGGAATTGGATGGATTCTGGTTGCGATCTTGCAAACCTTGAAGTCCAGCAACTTTTGCAATGGTAAATCGCTAGACGGGTGACCGACTTAGAATATCTGGAGTTCCGTGTTCGGAAAGCACGACTAGCTGATCTCTGAGTTGTTGTCAAAATATTTTATTAGCTTAAAGCCACCAACCGCGGTCTTAGGTTTTGTAGTGACATATGTATGACCTATGTTCCTCGTTACCTAACGAGGAACATAGTGGGAGAGGTTGGGCTGAAAATTTTAGGCAAAAAACAACGAAATAAGAGGAGGAGATGGTGGAACACTCAGTGCGACAAAGACATGCAAGAGAAACAGAAGTACAAAGTCTTAGTTGAACAACACAGTAAATGGGAAGAAAAATACACAGAGACCCAGAGAAAGTTCAGGAATACAGTAAGAAGCGCTAAGAGAGAACACCTCGAAAACCACCTAAGACAAGTGGAGAGCCTAATAAAAACTAACATGAGCCGAAGGTTTTACATGGAACTGAGATCAGTAAAGAAGGCATACCAACCAACAGTTCAACTGCTCGAAGATGCTAATGGCGACCTAATATCGGACCCAGATCACCTGAAGAATGAATGGCGACGCTACTTCCGAGACCTACTGAACTGTCCACCTATCGTTAATGAAATAGAAGTTAGAGAATATCACGATGAAGAAGTAGTAGCACCTGCGTTTGAGGAGGTGAGAAACGCAGTGCTACGACTTAAAAACAACAAGTGCCCTGGAATCGACGGCATACCGGGGGAATTGTGGAAATATGGCGGAGGACCCACGCAATCGAAACTCTACGAGTTGATAGTCAGAATCTGGGAGGAGGAAAGGCAACCACTTGAATGGAACGTAGGTGTAATATGCCCGATACACAAGAAGGGATCCCGAAAGAAGTGCTCCAACTATAGAGGTATTGCGCTATTACCGACAGCCTATAAAGTTCTTTCATACATTCTCTTGGGCCGCTTGGAACCGTTGGCTGAAAAAATCCTCGGCGACTACCAGTGTGGCTTTCGCAGAAACCGCAGCACTGTTGACCAAATTTTCCTCTTAAAACTACTTATGGAGAAGAAGTGGGAGTATGCTCAAAGCATACATTCATTGTTTGTGGATTTTACGAAGGCCTACGATAGTGTGGATAGAGAATCTCTCTATAACATCCTACGAGTTTTCCATATACCGGATAAACTAATCCGAATGATCAGAGCTGCTACAAACATCAGTAAAATGAGAGTTAGAGTGGGCGGTAGCTTGACGGACGAGTTTGAGGTCGTCACAGGTCTTAAACAAGGAGACGCATTATCACCTGTGCTCTTCAACTTAGTGCTCGAATACGTCGTCCGAAAAGTACTTGAACTCGATGGTGGAGTTGAGTTGATGGGCACTCACAAGGTGATAGGATACGCCGACGATCTGGCGCTACTAGGGCGACAAGCCGGTGCTGGAGAATGAAGAATGAAGCAGGGAAGATCGGCCTCAGGATTAATCGGGATAAAACGGAATATCTACACATGAAACGGTACCGAAATATAAGGGAAAGGAGAAAAGACCTAGAAACCAGCAATGCGAAGTACAAAGGTGTCAATAAATTTCGGTACCTAGGGTGTACGGTTACAGATACCAACCAGCGAGAAGACGAGATAGATATCCGTATCCAAAATGCTCTACGATGCACAGCGGCTCTCCATAAGGTGATTACGTCCAGGCTAATTAGCAGAAAAACCAAGATCCGCGTTTACAAAACTGTCATTAGACCGGTCTTGATGTACGGTTGCGAGACCTGGACACTAACACTTAAGGAGGAGGAGAAGCTGCTGGTGGCTGAGAGAAAAATGTTCCGGAAAATCCTGGGGCAGACCAAACGCGAGGACGGGTCCTGGAGACTGAGGAAGAATGCCGAGATAGAGGAGCTCGTGGCCGAGCCGAACATAATGGGCGAGACTAAGTCGGCTAGACTGCGCTGGCTCGGCCACGTTGAGAGAATGGAATCGGATCGGGCTGCGAAGAGAGCATACCTGGGCCGACCAAACGGGAAGCGCCCGGTGGGACGCCCCAGGTATCGCTGGATAGACCAGGTTGAGAAGGATCTTAGCCACCTCCAACGGCCGGACTGGCGAGAAGTGGCTGAGGACAGAGCAGAGTGGCGAAATCTCGTGTCGGAGGCCAAGATCCACTTCGGGTCCCTGAGCCAGCGCAGTAAGTAAGTAAGTATGTATGACCTCATATCCCTATGTCCTGCATTGTGATCTCTGGTTCATGTAGGAAAGCTTTATTAGTAGGCTGATGATGATTTGCTGTCGAAAATGTTTTCTTCACATGCATTATGGATTTACAGACGGGCACACTCCATAAAAGGATACCACTGGCTATGTTGCGGTGCCGGTTCTTACACAACTTGAAGTGGCCTTTTTTGGCCAACTTTATTTATGATTCTAAGCTCACCTATTTTAAAGTCAACGTCGTTCGTGTTGAAAAGATTCATTGAGATCTTAAGTACGATAGATACTTCTTAACTCGATTTAAAGTCGATGCAACTTCAGCGCCTAAGCCAAATTATTCTTTTCAAATACGTTATATGGTCATCAATTTCATTGAAGGCTTTTAAGAATCCACTAATGGATTCAAAATCAGACAGTTTGCCAGCTTTAATCATCATCATCGTATTAAACAAATAAATTATTTAAGCTGAATGAGGTCCACTGCTAGACGAAGGCCTCTCCCAAGGATCATCACAACGACCGGTTTTATGCTGCGAGCATCCAGCGACTTCCCGCGACCTTTACTAGACCGTAAAGTACATCCCTTGACTAATACTGTGTCAAGATAAAAATAAAGATAGATAGATATATATACACATAATCTTAAAGCTAGTATGGGCAAAGGCAGTCTTATCGCTACAAGTGATCTCTTCCAGACAACCTTTGGTTTATAAACCCAAGAAGGAGATAGAGGAAGTGTGCAAATGAGGTGCAAATACTATTATACAATACAATTGAATCATAGACCAAGTCAAGTTGACATTATCTATCTAGCTTGAAATAAATTCTAAAAGGAATTTGAATGGTGTGGAGATTTTACTACCACAACAGATTGTAACGCTGTAAAATATAAAATGTATTTTACAAGAAGCTTCCCGGATGTCTGCAAATGTAGGTCGAATCCAGGAAAGTGTTACGTTCGTTCGGGCACCATACAAAAGCTGTGACATAGAAGGTGCGGTATGAAATACAGTTACTGTGTGAGACATGTGTGTGTGACATAGCGGTATGGTTGATAGACACTTCCTATTCGTGATGTTGTATTCAATTATCATTTAGCCCGTATGTTATATGATCGGCGTATTATGATGCCAGTCACAGGAGACAACAACTGTTTAGACAGACGCCTTGTTGTTTGATGAGTTTACTATTGTTTGTTTATCTTCGAACGACATGTTGCCATATAAAAGTTCGTTGTTACAGCGGCACCTGGGCTGGGGGGCGATTGCATTTCACCTGTCTGATCTTGAAATTAAAAGTGTCATGCAAAAAATTATTAGTAATTTTTTACCATACCGTTGTAGAACCTTCGGTGTCCAAAATTACATACCAACCAGACTTTGAATAAGAGGGAGAAGAAACAAAGGAAGATTTGAAAACACGATTCGATCTTTATGGCTGCAGGTTTATGACATGTAGGTAACTACCTGATTACATAGCGCACAGTCATTTCAATTTCGTATTTGTTTAATGTAGTTATAATTTTTTATTTTTCAATATTACTAAGACTCCGCTGTCCGTCCGTCCGTCCGTCCGTCCGTCCGTCCGTCTGACTGTCACCAGGCTGTATCTTATGAACACGTTAGACAGTTGAAATTTTCACAGATGATGTATTTTTTCCAATTTTTTTCTCGGCATTAATAACGATGACAACTTAAAATATTTTTATAGATAATGGTACGGAACCCTTCGTGCACGAGTCCGACTCGCACTTGGCCGGTTATTTGTTTTTATCCTTAATACTTTTTTAGGGACTGGGTACCTAGTTGACACCTTGATGAGAAACTACTTCTATACCTTCATTTACAAGCATTAAGTAGCTTTTAATTATCATCTCATTCGTTTAAAAACAGAAAAAAACATGTTTATATATCTAAAGCAGTTAGGTAGTGGCTGGAGCCTCCCTTTCGACTAACAAGTCTGTATTTAAGGTACCGCCCCTCCATATATTGACATAATTAATGCTAACAATAACAACCTTCGACCAATAAACTAAACTAAACTAAACAGAATTATAGAGTTTTGTGTAAGATACCGAAAAGCAAGCCTCTTCAGAATCTAACACAGTATGTCTAAAGAAAAAACAGCTTATATTGTGTAATTCATCGACTGACCCACACCCATTTTTATAAAGGCCGCCTGGTGTATGTCATCCGTTATTATAAACACTACAAACACCATTACCAGTTCTCTAAGTCCGCATACATGGAAATACGGTCGCGTGAGTCACTACTCCACTGCAATTTAAAAATGACATAAATAGGTCACGGTCACTCGCAATATCATTAATTTATTAACTGGCATACTTCATTTACACTTTTTTTGTGTGAAAACATTAGCCGAAATGTTCGTACTTATTACCGCGAGTGTTAGAAAAACTCAACGCAAAGAAGGTTATGTATCTCTGGACTAAATAGCATACTCTTTGTTTTTATATCTTTCCTATTACTTTTGTTTGTTTTACTTATTTTATATAGTGTTATTAATGGGGAGGAGGTCGATGGCGCAGTGGTTAACGCGCACAAAAATGTATCATCTCGAGCTGTTGGCCTTGGCTGCATTAGCAGTCGTTAACAACCACCATTTCGCACTGGGCCCGCGTGGTGGTTTATGGCCCATTCTCCCTATCCATCCATAGGGAAGGCTCGTGCCCCAGCAGCGGGGAGTTAAATGAGCTGGTGACGATATTTTTAATGTTTTTTTATTACTTTCGGAAAGTGTCATCCCCAACACAAATGGTACCTACTTTCTGGGGTTGTCTCAATTAACATTAACATGTATTTCCTGATATAAGGTCTCGACACATGAATTTACTGATATTGAGAAACAAACAGTTTCATGCATTTTAAATGTTCACGTACTTCCCTAGGACCTACAGCTTGCGTACTTTATGAAATCTTTGTTAATTTATATACTTTAGACAAAACTGCAGAAGCGAAGGTGATGGTTGCCTGAGTTATCGCAGTACCATCCTGTCAAAGGTAAGCTTATCGCAGTCTGTCAATGTAGATTCTATCGGACTTCAGACTTACACTGTTTTAAATTCTCTACTTTTTTATTAGCTACGGGTAAGCCCTTGGCCTTCACCTGATGTTATGACGATAAGGCCGAAAATGGAAGCGCTCTTCACCCGGGATCCTCAACTACTGAGACGCTGGCTATCTTACCTCTAGCTGCCGGAACACAATAATACTACTAACTTTGATGTTATGGCGACATTTAAATAAGATGGTGGTTTCTAGCAAGGCGGACAAACAGCCCTACCATCAACCATACCGAGTGATCTATTCCAATTTCCAAAGCAATACCACGAAACTAATACCAACAATGGTATTAGTTTACTGTCATATTAATTTTGAATTCCAAACCGAATGTATACCACTTTTTCAAACTAATAAATATATTAAATTTACTATTCCAAACGAATACCAAAACATGAAATGAAGTACAGTCAAGAGGAAATAAACACCCCCAGCTGGAAATCAAACTCCTTACCTCTGGGTCTAAAACCGATGGTCTTAACTATACTAGACCACAGAGGTTTCGTTAATGTTATCGATGGTGAACATAACTGGCACTTGGCACTTTATGGCACTTTGGACTGTGTTAACACAGCATGACTATTATACCGGTAATTTTGGACTGGTAAACACGATTATTTCATTGGTACCATACATAATACGATCGACTTAATAGGATTATTCATACACATTGCGTGTTTCACTCCTACGCGTATATTGTAATAGTTTAATTTGATGCTCACTTCCGTCTGACGTAAGTTTGAACGTGTATGAGACCCTACATACATACTCGTATTTAAAGACAATCTTTGTTTTTAACGTAAAAGAAAAAAATCTTTCCAGGGTTTCATTAAACGTAGTTATTATATAAAACAAACAAAAATACTAAATACAATACAAATATTTATCTGTGTAGGCCATCAAGGAACCTGTCTGTCTAGCTAAGCTTCTTTAATTAAATTTTTTGAACCTTTTTCTGCCGCCAAGCAGTAGTATCCTAGATACTTTTTTTTATTATCTTTCAGTCAGGCTTAGTGCCTTAGGGCAAATGGAAGGTGGAAACGCACTTCACCCAGAATCTTGAAGTATTGACGCACTGACTATCTTATCTCTAGCTGCCTGCAACGATTTTAAAAACATTGATGTTATGGCGACATATTTAGATATGGTTCGATGTGATTCCTTGACTGTTGACTGTCGATGTCGATGTCGAATTGTATTGTTGACTTAGTGATTGTAGTATTGTCAAATATTATATTTCTAGGTTTGATTTTTGTTAAAGTATATGAATGTATGTAAGCATAGTATGAACGATTAAGATTATATTTATATTTATTTATGTATTACTTATCATAATTAATTTTCAAATGAGCTAAGTAGGTTTCTATATGTGGAAACATTGTAATTGTGTACTCTGTTATGTTTTTTTATGTCTATCTGTGTTTTTCGTTACTGTATTGTTTTCCAAATAAAATAAAATAAAATAAATAAATAAGATGGTGGTAGTTCTGCCCAGTCCCATTTAAGATCTTTAAAACTGATAATAGTGCGAAATGTGACTGTGTTCAAAGGCGACTTTTGTAGGGAGACCCCTGTGACCACGGAACCGTGTACATAAACATTAGAAATCAATATCCACCTCACCATTTCAAAGTGTTACGAAGTGCGCGGGCAACGTGCCCGGACTGTTCTGATTTTTTTTCTGAGAGATTGCTGATTGCTTCAGACTGCCTTTCAGCTTCATCGGGCTTTTTTGGGGGCGGCGAGAACCTTAAAAGGTTCCTCAAGCCGTGTAAAACGAAGCACTATCAGAGGTTTTCTAGACGGAACGGCATCACTTGTAAGTACGTGTCCACGGGGACACGTACTTACAAGTGATGCCGTTAGGGCTAGGGCACGGGCCCTACTAGATTCTCCGAGGGGTTCGGATCGGATCGGGGAGCGGAACAACCCGAGGGCGCCGTGGTGGTGGAGAGAAGCGCCCAGGTACATGTCTGTATCTGGTATAGAGCGCGTGTGAACCGGCTCGTCGTCGTTCGTACCCTTGTTCTACGAGTACGGTGTCTTGGGCCTAAACTAGTGTGCATGTTTAGTGTATTCTGTAAATGTGTAGTGGCATTTAAAGGGTCGGGCGGGGGAATGTTCCGAGCTGTTCAGAGTTTCGTGTCCGTAGAGGGTCTATATGTGCAGTATCTATGTATTAAGCTTACCTATCCTACGTCTCCTTATTTAATGACGTGCTGTCGGCTGCCAGCGACCGCTATATTAATACGTTGTCACTTCCACGCGACTAGCGTCCTCAAATTAATCGAACCGTTAAAAATTCAAACCCTTCTGGTGTTGTCAGTGAGTTGGTCCGAATGGGCTCAATTATGTTCGCCCGTCGCCGACCGAAACGACCCTTGCTTCCACAGATTGCGTGTTTTGAAAAGCAGTGTGACAGAGGGGCAGATCGTTAAAACTAAAAAAAATAGGCAAGATTTTTATTTATAGTTAGTAGTAGTTATAGTTTTTTTTATAAGTTTAATTTGAAGTAGTTTAATTTACTTGTGATTTTCTTTGTTTGTAAATAATAAAATTTATTCTGATTAATTTAGTATCGTTATTGTGTACACTATAATAATAATATGTGAAAGCTATTTTCTTTAACCATGTGTTTTACTCGAGCTTTATAGAACTTCAAGGCCTATCTTGTAAGCTATATGAAAGGTAATCTTAGAGTGAAAAGATCGAAGTATAAGGACTTTCTCTTACGTCTTTAGTATAGTTATGTCTTAAAAGTATTACAATAAAGTAATCAAGTAATATCCAACAAAAACTGAGACTAAAAGCACAAGCCAAATGTAATTAACCACTTTATACGTTCACTGGCGTTTGTTTTACATAATTTATCCTAACGCTTCGAACCCTGCAAAGGGTTCAAATAAACAACCAAGCTGCTCGTACCTACGTAACATAATCATAAAATATGCAGTGTTCGCGTTTTAAAAAACATCATAGGTATAACTTGTGTACTGATATCTCATGCCTTTAAGATATATTTTAGGTAGAGATGCCTGCGCATCAGACTATTCAAAACTGACAAATTTCTTTATTAAATTTTCAACCATAATGCCAATAATTAAAGTTCAAAGTCAAAAGTTCAAAAGTAAGAAAAATGGACAGTTTGTGGTAGTTTAGAAATAAACTGTGAGCCGTTAATAGGTACGGTAAGTTAAAATTAGAAAAAATTCAGCTCGAAGGACCAATTTTAAAATCGTTATCCGGCCCGAAGGACCAACTTTAATGTAGTCATCCGATAATTAACTACAATCACTACAATTCTATAGTCCGTTAGTGACATTTTATGGCTAAGATATTGCGGTTATAAAAAACGCGGTCTGTTAATTAAGAGCTTTTCAGTTTGCGCTGCAGTATATTTACGCTATGTGCCGTCTCTAAAGGATTGTATTAGTGCACTCAAGAAGTCATAAAAAAGAGTTACGACCTGTTTGGAAAGTTAGAATAAACATAAAGGCTTTGTGAACATCTCAATGTCAACTCATAGCTGCGCACGAAACTCATAAACTCTCATAACTATTGGGTATCATATGTCTTGGCGAGGATCACGTCGAAGCTTTACCTTTCTCTACGCTCATACGAGCTGATCATGAGTAAGAGGTTTTTATTTCCTATTCAGTTCGAGCCAATCTTTGTATGTAACAGTATTTTGGACTACACTTCGAACCGAAGCAAAATTACACTGCATTCCTTATTGCTTATTGCGTTTGTATGTTCTTTCGTTTTTTGAGACAATGTCTGCTTATAATATTATCCTTAAAAATTCCACACACTTGTTCATAATATCGAGAGAGCTCGACTCGATGGCGGAGTGGTTAACGCGCCCGGTCTGCGATTGCTAAGGTTAAGCAACTTTCACAAAGGCCGGTCATCGGATGGGTGACCAAAAAATTTATCATCTCGAGCTTCTCCGTGCTTCGGAAGGCATGTAAAGCCGTTGGACCCGGCTGCATTAGCAGTCGTTAACAACCACCAATCCGCAGGGCCCGCGTGGTGGTTTATGGCCCGTTCTTCCTACCCATCCATAGGGAAGGCTCGTGCCCCAGCAGTGGGGACGTTGATGAGCTAGTGATAGTTTATAATATCGTAGTGACAGACACAAGGCCAAACAAATAATATAGAATTCCATTGAAATTTTATTTAATGACATCTACGAAAGAGGTGGTCTGTTTAACCTTTTCACCGCCCAACTATCCTGCACGCGATGTCCCGCTGTACGCCAACGTATAAATGTATTTTAATAAAGTAGGTACAAAGAAGAACTTCTATAGAAGTGCTAGCGTGGGCGGCACGAAAATCTCGAACTTCTATAGAAGTTGTTGGCGGTAAAAAGGTTAATAAACGTTAGAGCGGTTTCGCACTACGTCCGATCCGAATCCGATCCGCACTCGTGGAAATACGGTCCGGAGTAGTCGTAGAACCATTCCTATGGTAGTTAACGCGCTAGATCCGACTTCCGTCACCCGATTTCTTTTCACATCCGATTTTCACGGGTTCGGATCGGAGTATCGGACGTAGTGCGAAACCACTCTTATAGTCACAGTAATTAAAAAGGAAGAGTTAAATGTTTTTAAAATACAGTGAAAAATTAAATGCCTACCCGAGCCCGACCCGGCCAGGAATCGAACCTGGGTCTTCCGCAATCCGGGCGGCTGCACTGACCATTATGCTACCGGGAAGGCTGACGTAAGCACTGAATTTTTACACTGCTTTTGAATTTTTTGAAGTGCAATGCGATTGAATGCAATTAGCACTTAAAAATAAAAATTTAAATTTAAAGGAAGAGTGTCGAATCACTGGTTCCGGTCGAACACTGATGGTGCCACTACCCTAGTGTATACGTATAGGGGTATATATAATCATCGTCATCGTTATGAGCCTATAAGTGACCCAAAACTGGGCATAGACATTCCCACATTAAATTTGTATTTTATGCCGTTTTACCATTTACACTCATCTAAATTGATGACCATCACCATCATCATCATCATCATCTCAGCCAAAAGACGTCCAATGCTGGACAAAGGCCTCCCTCAAGGATATGAGGGGTATTTGCCGTAATCGCCACGCTTGGCAGGCGGGTTGGCGATCGCAGTAGGTTGAGGGTAACCTCAGAGAGATGCTGCTGCCCATCTTCTGGAATGGTCCCTTAGTCGGCTTTTACGACACCCACGGGAAGAGATGGGGTGGTGCAATTCTTTATCCCCGGCACCACACAGGGTAATTGATGACCAACATAAACTTCTGTCTGTCCGATACAAAACTACAAGACTTTATTTATTTAGACGTACCGTGATTACCTACTATCGCTATCGATCGAATCGAAACCATAGGAATACGTATTGCAACTCCACCGCTAACGAAGTAGGTACGTTCCTAAATAAGTAATGTCTATGGAGAGACGCAATCATGTTCTGCCACAGAGCAAATAGCAATTGCACGAAAGCAAACACGGTACAGTCAACAGCAAAGGTAACTGATGATTGGTCAAGTTTCAAAATATGAAATCCGTATGAAAATCAAAACTTTTTAAACGCATATCGAAAAACCTTCGAGTGTCTACTAGTACCTGCAGACTTTGACTGTAGTTATATAGAAAATACCGACTTACACTATCGAAACTTAATTTTGAAATCTAGTAAACATCATCTACTTTTGCTGTTGACTGTACTATAATTCTCTGGCCCGACAGTTTAAAGCCAGTTCTCATTTTATTTATGCAGATGATCATGACAGGTATTAAGTAAACAGCTATCTTGCTGAGTTGCGCGTGGGCTGGCCAGACGTGTTGGCAGGAGTTACATGGTATAAGTTTGCCCAAAGGAGTACTGAGTACACCGAGAATGGGTTGTACATTGCTTACAGAGTATACAGCGCTTAGAACAATACGGCTATAAATATATCGATGTACAGTAAATACACCGATATTTTGGTTACGATTCTCGTGGTAGGTTTGCAGGATGACAAGACAACGGATATGGAGGTGAGTCAGCATCTCTGTTTTTGAGATTAATTTTATATAACCTCTGAAAATGGACATCTTTAATTGGGTATCTACTCATAACTTTTTCAACAGCAGTAGATACGTTACAATACTGATATATATTTATGTTAGATAAATCATAAACGGTTTATAGTAAATGTAGGTACCTTAAAATTACGAAGACTATCTTAAATACCGATACCAATATCGAGTTAAAAACAAGATTTACAGCCAAGTTCATGCTAACAGAACTGGCGAGCCGCACCGTGTGTAATATTACACGAACCATTTAAAGCCACTTTTGACACCCTCATAACTCAAAAACTATTTCACATAAACATGTCAAATTTGGCTCATATATTGAGACTTATGTGCTCCAAATTCCATAAACACACCTCAAACGGTTATTTAAATATTAACGTCCAAAAATCGTCATTTTTATCATATACCTAGATAGATCAAAACTCTAAATCTGGAACCCAGTTCCAGATGACCTAGAAAGTTCGAATTTGGCATTCAGTTATGTAGTTCGGCGAATACAAAGGAACAAATCAGAAACTAGTAAATGTTTATCAATTTATTGTATTTTATATTAGGAACACTTACTTATAGATGCCTGTAATATAAGAATCAGCAACAGCAACGAGTGGAATACCACCATTAAATTTTTTTTAATTTATACATATCAGTTTGAGCACTTAAAACGACTTAGAACTAAGAGTATAGACACAGATTATTTAATAGTTACCACTTATAGACGACTTCGTATTTATTCCGTTATTATTAACTGGGATTTAGTATTAATGCCTACTAACAATTTCTGTACAAAAAGTAATGATATCCCATCAAAAATATAAATGTGAAATGAGAATGAGAGCCAAGTTCAATATTATATATGCCTTGGTTGTTGACTTCAACGACAAAAGAAGTGAGATCTAAATGGGTGCCAAGTTCAAAGCCTAAGGTCTGACTTGTTTAGTTTTCATATTCGAATCATATTATAGCCTTCGCAAGTTCTAAAGCTGCAAGTTCTTATTTTATTCTTCCGGAAAAGCTGGCTGGTAGAAACTAGCCATCGAACATAGGGCTCTTCCATGACTGTTTTAGTAGGTATTTAATAATAATTCGTATATGAGAACTAGCCAAATCAGACCTTAGGCTTTGAACTTGGCACCCATTTAGATATTACTTCTTTTGTCGTTGAAGTCAACAACCAAGGCATATAATCAAATATAATAATATTGAACTTGGCTCTCATTTCACATTTATGTTTTTGATGGGTTAATTAAACTAACGTAAATGACTTCTTTTATCATAAACGAAACACTGACTCCCTTAACCAACGACAACTAAAGTTGAGTCGTACGATGATACGATACATTAACAATAAAGGCTTGGCGTAGGTGGCTCGGGAGAAATGCGACCAGAAACTGGTTTTCGGGACGACATCATAGTGTATGTACAAGTGCGGTATAGAAATATACGTCGGATTCGTCTCGCGAGAGGCTAGTTAGGTACGGAACGATGCTTGCGTGATGCCTGTTGTTGGCAAACCTCTAGGATTTGTTTGATCACTACAGATGGAGGAACTCTAATGTCCTCGTAACCTCAAGATCTTGCTTACAATAAATTACTTCCTAAATAAGTTCGAGTAGTATTAAGTCATTGAAATGAAGCTACTTTTACGGATATACTCGCGTTTATTTTACACATTAATTTGATTTAATGTTTACCCTGACGTTTCAATCACGGACCCTGCAAAGGTTTGTAAAGTAGGGTGTAAAATTAACGAGAGTAGATCCGTTAGATTAGTTTCATTTTAAGTCAATTATATTTAAGGGTTTGTTTTAAGTCTTGTTTATTGGATGGAGATTGTTTTCTTTTGCCTCGAATACAATCAAACCCAAAACGTTTGTTTTGTAAGCTTTTATGGTACAGTACCTATTTGTTGTTTTATTTTTGATAAACTTTCAAAACATCGCATACTTAAATTCAATTTCTACTGTCACCAGCTCAGATTCGTCCGCGTTTCAAGTCTTAATGTCTAGTCTCTTTAAAGATTAACTGTACTTTGAAGTACTTTGCTGTACAGTAACCACCCGAAACGGACTCGCCTGGTACTTAAATCCAAACGGAACAGACTGTTTGAAGATGTTTTTGATATACAAATCTTCTGTGAATAAGGGTAACATGTTTGTTGAGTAACATACATACATCCATTTAAAGTATATGCCAGTCTACCAGACTTAGATAAACTCGTTTAATAGATAAACTATGTTAAACAAATACAAATCTTTATTACTAACCCATTGTACGAAAGTATAAAGATTTAGTTGTAGCTAATATTCGAAATAATGCATGAACACAATAAATAATAACAGTGACGTCTTGGACGGCTTAACGCTAAGTCACTGTGTCTGCTTTTGCTATATTAAAAATACTTTTACGCGCTAAATCGGTTTATAACTATATCAGTTCTGTTCGTTTTGTGTTTGTGAGTATGTGCAAGTGTGGGCAACTGTTTTCATCCGTGTTTCACTAAGAAAATATCGATTATAATCAGCTGTTAAATTGTTTTTCTGTTCTGTGGCGGGTGTCCGGAAAAATCTTTTTATACTCAGCCCACTTATCGATCCGACTGCGCCATCTGCCCGTAGTGGCATTGCGATAACAAGGACATCTACCGGAGAACAACTGCGTCGACTTAGTTGTGCTGCTTTTGAAGGCGTGCTATTAGAAAGACTCAGGGGTGCTTTTGGTGTTGCTTTTTAAGCGTGCTTTTGAGCAGTTCTCGAGTGCCATTCTTACTATACGTTGGAGAAATGGTTAATTGTGGCGCCTGCGGTAAATTCCTTCCGGCGGTAGGGGGCGCTACCTGTTCATTGTGTCCTCTTAAGTACCACAAAGCTTGCCTAAATATTACGGAAAAGGCTAATATTAGTAAGGACTGGGCTTGCCCGAACTGTAAGAAGAACAGTCGTAGGGGTGACAATAGTCAAACGCCGGTTAAGGGCATCTGCGGTTCGCCGCCGCCGCCGTCCAGTTCCACTGTGTCACCTCAGACCGATGTAAATAGTGATGCGATTAACATCAGGGAGGAACGCCGGTATCGGGAGCTTGCTGATTTCATGACAGAGATGCGCCAATTTCGGATCGAGATGAACGAGTTGCGTGAGTCACTGTCCGCTAGAATGGACAATCTCGAGAGAAGGTTGGATGCATTGGAGCAGCGCAAGCCTGATGCTGTGATGGGAGGTACCATTGAGCTCGAGAACACTATACAGGAGTTAAAGCAGGAATTGAACGATCGCGACCAGGAGGCTCTCTTGTCTGATCTGGAGATTGGGCAGCTTCCGGAGGAGAAAGGGGTGAGCGTCGTTCAGGCTGTGACCGTGCTGGCCGCGCGGCTGGGAGTCACGCTTGAGGACAGAGACGTGGTGTTCGCTGAGCGTGTGGGGATGCCGCCGGCCGAGTCTGGAGGGCGCCCTCGCCGCGTGGTGGTGCGTCTGGCGCGGCGCCGCCTCCGTGACGAGTTGCTCAGCGCCGCGCGCGTGCGCCGCACTCTCACCTCCGCGGCGGGCAGCCGCGTATTCGTCAACGAGCGACTGACTCGCCTGAACCGCCAGCTTTTCCATCGGGTCCGCGAAGAGTGTCGCAGGCTCCAGTGGCGGTACACGTGGACTAAACGGGGTCGCGTTTATGCTCGCCAGGCCGAGGGTTCTTCGGTGTACCAGCTTCGATCGTTGGCGGACGTTGATCGAGTGTTCGGCACCCTAAAAAGTTGACTTGTCGCCTGGATTTTTAATCTTTCCTTAGTATGTGATTATGCGACTTACCTCTTGTTTTTATTTAGTTTTTATTACACATTTTTGGTTAATAATATTATCGTTGTTGGGTTCAGGGTATTCACAATTGTTGCTGTAAACCTAATGAAACCTTGCAATCATACAATTATAATTTTATTATTATATTTTAATACAAGTTACAGTACATTAAAAATAATAATATACAAAAAAAACATTAATATCTTAATTTTAAATTCAAAACTGATCAGGACTAAATATATAAAATTATACTTTACTACATCTAAGGAGGTACAAAAATGTGTGTTGGTAGTCTATTTGCATATCTCTACTCTAATAATTGTAAGGTTTATTATTGATAAAAATGGCACAACATTTGCATACTCGGTAGGATATGGTTTTTGTAAACGTATTTTAAACCTATATAAATTATTAAATGTGTTTCTAAATGTATAGCAAATATCTGAAAATTGGTTTGTTTAACGCTGGTTCATTGGGTTCAAAACATGATGAGTTTATATCCATGATGGATAGATTGTCTGTAGACATAATGGCCATTAATGAGACCTGGCTTAGGAACGGTGAGGAAGGTCGCGCCCCCTCTGTGCCCGGTTACCGTCTGCGGCACCGCCCCCGACCTGCTGCTGTTCGCGGTGGTCGGGGAGGTGGGGTTGGTTTTTACATCAAAAAGGGAATTTATGTGCGTACCTGCCCTTTTCCTGATTCCCCTCCCGTGGAGCAGATGTGGCTAAGCCTTAAGTTAAACTCTTTTCAAGTTGCGATTGGGACTGCCTATAGACCACCATGGATGGACATGCACATCTTTATTGATGCTCTGTCCCAGTCTGTCTGTGCGCTTGCTCAGCATAGTTATTTTGTCCTGTTGGGAGATTTTAATGTTGACATTGCAAACGAAAATGATAGTAAAACCAAACTTTTACTAAGTTTTTTGGAATCTTTAAACTTTCACCAGAAAGTTAACTCGTCAACTCACTTTACCAGCCACAGTCAAACTTTAATCGACTTGATTTGTACTGATGCTCCGGTTAAAAATGTGAATGTTTTGCATATTCCTGACTTGGGTAACCATGCAGCTGTCTCAGTGGAGCTATGTATTAAGAAAGTAAAGCCCAAACCCTATTACATCACATATAGACCTTACAAAGATATAGTTGCTGAGCAGTTCGAAAGGGAGTTGGGTCAGATTGACTGGAGCTGTGTAGAGAAGCTGCCTGACCTTGATTCAATGGTTGCTACTTTCAATTCTTTGGTTTTACAATTATTTGAATTGCATGCACCTCTCAAAACAGTTTTAATTAAAGAGCAATCACACCCCTGGATTACTGACACTGTTAAGCAGATGATGCGCACTAGGGATGAAGCTCATGCTAGATGGAAGAAGTCGAAATGTGAATCACATAAAATATTTTATAAAGAAATGAAATCAGTTGTCTCTAAGGCCTTATATCAGGAGAAAAAGTGTTACTTCGAACAGCACATCAATAAGAACATTAACAATCCTAAGATGCTATGGAAAAATTTAAAGAAAAATATAATGATAAAAAATAACAAAGATATACCTATTCCTTGCCTTGACCCTGATGCTATAAATAACCATTTCCTGAATGTGCCTGGTACATTAACTACTAGTATCTCTGACTTAACTTTCTTTGAGCATCACAGGCATAGCACCTCAGCTTTTACACTTTCTACAGTCTTGGAGACTTCTGTGGCTGACATTATTCGGAGCCTCCACTCTGATGCAGTTGGGGTTGACGGTATCTCTTTGCAGATGATACTTCTGACTCTGCCACAGTCTCTTGGTGCCATAACGGCTGTTGTCAATAAATCTTTGACTTGTTCTCATTTCCCGGATGTGTGGAAGACAGCTCTCATTAAACCTATCCCTAAGGTTGCGAGTCCTTGCAGTGTCAGTGATCTTCGACCAATTAGCATTCTACCTTGTCTGTCCAAGATTGTTGAGAAGGTGGTAAGCAAACAAATGGTCAAGTATTTGGAGTCAAACTCTTTGCTTCCCCAGGCTCAGTCAGGCTTCAGGAAGAAACGCAGCACATCCACAGCACTTCTTGAGGTAGTTGATGATGTCCTATCTGCACAGGATAGGGGCATGGGTACGCTCCTTGTACTTCTTGATTACTCCCGTGCCTTTGACTGTTTGGATGTCCCACTGCTTCTTTCTAAGCTAGCATATTATGGTTTTGATGGTGCCGCTGTTCGCTGGTTCCATAACTATTTGCTGAACCGCTCGCAGATTGTGGAGGTGCGGGGGGACGATGGTGCAGTCTCTTACTCTCAGTGCAGGGCCTTATCCAGAGGTGTCCCGCAGGGATCAATATTGGGTCCAATTCTCTTCATTTTGTTCACTGCCGATATATCTAATAGTATAAAACATTGTCAGTACCACTTATACGCTGATGACGTTCAGATTTATCTCAATTTTTATCCCAGTGATACAACCAACTCAGTGAAGAAAATTAACGATGATTTACTCAGTCTATCTGAATGGTCATACCATAATGGCTTAGTATTGAATCCAAATAAGACCAAGTATATGATTCTTGGGTCAGGTAAACAGGTTTCCAGTATCTTGGAGTGTCATCCTCAAATTTCGATTGCTAGCCAGCCTGTTGAGATGGTTACAGAAGCGAGAAATCTGGGAGTGATCTTCGAGTCCAATTTGCGCTTTGAAAAGTACACCTTAGAAGCTGTTCGGAACTGCTTTTATCGTCTTAAGGTTTTATACAAACTCCGCCCTTTCCTCGGAGAAAATCTGAGAGTTAGATTGTGCGAATCATTAGTTCTTTCAAAATTGAATTATGCTGATACTGTCTTTGGCCCTTGTCTTCTCGCAAGAACTGAGCATCAGTTGCAGCGGATACAGAATGCGTGTGCACGTTTCTGTTTCTCAATCCCACCTAGAGCACACGTTACTCCATTTTTAAATAGCAGGAATCTCTTGAAAATGCGCTCTCGTAGAATGCTGCATTTTGCCACTCTGCTCTTTGACATTGTTCATACTAAATTACCTGAATATCTATACTGTAAAATTCATTGGGCAAAGGATAGTAATTCGTATCGCACCAGAGCAGCTTCATATATGATCCAGACGCCAAAACACAGGACGGCTGCATTTCGGGGCTCCTTCAAGTACTCAGCCTCTAAGTGCTGGAATAACTTGCCGCCTCCTATTCGCACACTGAAAACACGTTACACATTTAATAAAGCATTGAAGGCGTATTTATTAAAATCACAGATGTCATGACCTCGCTACTGATATTCTGGTACTTACAGGTATAGTTGTACATGCTTTGCATGGAGGCGGCTTTGTTTGTTTGTTTGTTTGTTTTTGTTGCTGTTTTTTTTTGTTCATCATGAATTGCTCGCTACTTGCTGAAATGACATGTCGCCTCCCATTTGAACACAGTAAAACATGTTCAGTATTGTGAATCATTTCTATCTAACTTTGGTTTGTTTAAAGTCACTTAAATATTTACTATCAACATTTTTATTTCATCTTGTTTTTACTGCTGCTGTCACTGTCAGTCAGTTTTGCGCCTCGGCCATAGATTATAGAATACTGGCCTCGGCGTTTAGTTATTGATGTTTGTTTGTGTCGTAGTTTATTCGTTTTGTTATTAATATTATTCGTGTTAGTTTACGTTAGCGTTTTAAAAGTAAGTTACTGTTTGTAGAAGTTTTCTATGATTTGTTTTTCTTATTTGTTTTTTCCCTGTTTCGTGCCATGATGTCACTACTGTGTACAGCAGAATACCAGTGCAGCAGGCCCCGCTTGCTGCGTATACTGAGCTGTGCACAGTGTTGGCATCACATAACAGGGCACAATGTTAATTGATATTATTTTTTATTATTTTTGTTACATGTATGTTTAATTGTGTGTTTTGTTATGTGATTCCAATAAATGTCTTTTATTCTTATTCTTTTTATTCTTAAATAATATAAAATTCATGTTTGTCTTTCTTTGTCATTCATTGACACAGACAGATACTTTTGCCCATTAGGAGATCTCAACAATTATTGTATTATTGTTACTATTAATCGATTTTATGAAAAAAAAACAACTTTTTATAATTTTTATGATGAACTATTGAAGGAAATCCAAATTACAAAATCTTTGAACTTGAAACTTTAAGTGACCTACACCGAAAAATTCAACGCAGATTTTCAAAAGTGCATCACTTCGATTAGACAACAAACTTGCCTTAAACAAAGCGGAATAAGATAATAGAATATTTCACGTTCCATTAGAGATGTGCGGTGTAACCAACTACATACTTAACCGCACAATCATCGTCAGAAAGCGATAAAACGTAGTTCCTTTGAAAAAAAAAGCTCTTGACATATCTCGTATTTCGTCATTGTGCCAGACTATCCCGACCCGGGCGTGGGTCGCAAGTCATTAACGAAACCGGGAATGCACCCCGCTGCGCTTAATGCTTTTATATGCCACAAACCCGTTTCGATTCTGACTTTCAAAATCACTAACTTTAATTCGAAACAAGGACAATAGGGACAGATCTGTGAAAATTGATAACGAAAGAGTCAGGATTATTGTGGTTTAAATGGAGTGGAGATAGTTTATAATAACATCCTGTGTTGTTAGAGAACAACTCCCCAAGCGTAATAGGTTAATTTAGATTCAGTGACCTTACTAACTTGTTTACTGAAACACAGACTATAGAGGTACCAAATGTGGAAAACAAAGTATCAAAACAACATCCATCTCGTTTGTTTCTTCGGTTACGCTTGGCTTTCATATCAAATGATGATGGGAGACGATAATGCTGAAGGTGGAAGAGGGTAACGCTTGGCTTTCATATCACATGATGGTGGGAGACGATAATGCTGAAGGTGGAAGAGGGTAACGCTTGGCTTTCATATCACATGATGGTGGGAGACAATAATGCTGAAGGTGGAAGAGTATATCAATTAACAATGGAATCCTCAATTACTGAAGGAGGACCTGGCTATCTATTATATTATGGTATATGGTAGCTAGCCAAACGGACTTTAACCTTTTTACCGCCAACAACTTCTATAGAAGTTCGAGATTTTCGTGCCGTCCACGCCAGCACTTCTATAGAAGTTCTTCTTTGTACCTACTTTATTAAAATACATTTATACGTTGGCGTACAGCGGGACATCGCGTGCAGGATAGTTGGGCGGTGAAAAGGTTAAAGAGCCCACCACTAACCAAACCGAAGACTACGTATCTAAGAACGATGTTCTAACCACTACAAGTAAGCGGAAGTGTCGGTAGCCTATCGGATAGATGCGCTCGAAACGTTAAAAGTTCTATGTAAAGATGTAATCAAATGTTTGTCCTTTTAAACAGAGAACACCAAACAGTAATCAAATGTTTGTCCTTTTAAACAGAGAACACCAAACATCCAGCAATGTGCTGCAAAAATTCCTTCTTTTGTTTCCTTAATCATATTTTCCGTTTTCACATCTTGGAAAATATTTTTCCATTTTAAAATGCGCAACGCTTTGTTCGACTGTGAAGTACACAAGTAGGGCAGCACCTAATCTTTTAGTGCAAATGGCGCTGGTAGTTAAAACATTTAATTGTTTTCTGTTTGAAAATAAATTCCCCCAGTTCTCTGTATCGTAAAACAGCAGTACCTTGTTATCTATTTTCACATAATATGGTATAGTGTTGTACTCGATGCAGGAACTCGGTACCGCAGCAGTTGGCTTTTCAGATAGCGACTGGCGATCTTGCAAGTAAAGCAGTTGTCGCAATGTCGGATCAACGGATGGGTGACCAAAATCTCGTGCTCTTCCGTGCTTTGGAAGGCACGTTAAATCTGCTGTAGAACATGGAGCATCCGTATTTGAAGGTGTTTTGTCTTTTTGTCTTTCTTTACTCTTCCAGAGTTAGTATTATCGTTTAAACTTATGAAACCTCCTCTAATAGATGGTTACTAGAACAAGAACCCATTTAAACCATAGTCTGGAACTGCAACAACCGCAAGACTGCGGCAAAACTTCAAATAGGTCTTGCATGAAGTTAGGCGTGCCAAGTTCTTACAGTATATTCGTAAGTATCTCGTTTAAATGTAGTACTAGCTTTTGTTCGCGACTTTACTCACGTGGGCAAATTATGTTTGTTCTGTTTTTTCACACGTGTAGGAATCATATCGTTTTCACGATAACGTTTCGGCGTAGAAATGTAAGTGCAAATTACAAAATAATGGAAAAAAATCTTTGCTTCTACTCGTAGTTCTCGCTAATTGTTAATATTTCAGCCGCCAGGAAGTAGTGTTCCACATTGCTATGTTCCAGTTTCAGGGTATCTTATAAAATCCAGTAAAGTTATAGGGCATGCAGGTATTACAAGTATCTATACATATAATAAGAACGTAGGGATAAAAAAATCTGTAATTGCAAGATATAAAAAAAAATTTACACAGGTTGCCTTAAAATCACTTACGGAACACGATAGAATAGTTTAAAAAAAATTGTTTGTTTGTTTGTTTGTTTGTTTGTTTGTTTGTTTGAAGTCGATAAACTCGAGAACTACTGAACGGATTTTGATCCGGTTTTTACCAAAATGCTAAGAAAAATCCGGAGAATAATATAGGCTACATAAATACTCGAAAAATACAGGGTGTCTCATTTAAATCTGTCAGTATGAGAAAGTCTGAAACTATAAGACATACGAAGATCTGTCCTTAGGAACCATGTCATCGATTTTAATAAGAAGAAAAACTGCATTCACACATTTAAAAAAAACCTGTACTCAGCTCGGAAATCGAACCCGGTTGTTTTGAAAAAAATAAACTTATACTATTTCTATTTAGATATCGATTGTGTAGGTCTTAAACAGTAAATGGCTCTTTGAAACATGATGTCTAAAATTAATAAAATGCATTGTTTTCACGTACTTTAATTTATTTTAGTAGGTGTTCGAAGTGACCACCGTTACATTCAACAAGTTCAGGCATGTAAAATTGTCTCTATGGTTGTTTGTACCTCTTTGCTGGTTTTGTAATTGTGTGATCGTTACCTAAACGTGTTGAATATTGTATTAAAAAAAACGGTGGTCACTTCAAACTCCTTCTAAAATAAATAAAAGTATGTGAAAACAATGCATTTTATTCATTTTAGACATCATGTTTCAAAGAGCAATTTACTGCTTAAGACCTACACAATCGATATCTAAATAGAAATAGTGTAAGTTTATTTTTTCAAAACAACCGGGTTCGATTTCCGAGCTGAGTACAGGTTTTTTTTAAATGTATGAATGCAGTTTTTCTTCTTATTAAAATCGATGACATGGTTCCTAAGAACAGATCTTCGTATGTCTTATAGTTTCAGATTTTCTCATACTGACCGATTTAAATGAGACACCCTGTATAATAAGAACGTAAAGATAAAAAATCTGTAATTGCAAGATATAACAAAAATACTTTAAAATCACTTACGGAACACGACAGAATAGTTTAAAAAGAAATCAAATCAAATCAAATCAAAATTTATTTATTTCTCATCACAAGGTATAGGTATAAAAAATACGTAGGATAAAGAAATAAAAATAAAAATGACACATACAAAGTAAATAGAACCCATAAGTATCCCTTGTGAGAGACTGGTGCTTGCGATAGGTTTGAAAAAAAACCCGTAAGCCACAGGTCACCAGGCCCTATTCCACGGACTTCGAGTTAACTATAACTATATGAGCTAACTTATTAATACTATAACAAATAAACAAATACATGAAATAAATGATGTTGCAAGCCCCTGAGTGAGAGATATTGTATATTGTGTAAAAGAGTGAGTGTGTAAGAGTGAATGAATGAATGCATGTGTTCGTGTGTTAATACTTAGTGTAGTGCACATATTATTATAATGCAATAAAACCTTAGAGAGAGAAGGGGTATGATTATAGCAGCAGTTACACCTTTGGTTTAATTAAGTCTTCGGTTTCCTCATAAGTTAATGTCATGAGCCAGTTTGCGATTGTGCGTTTACAGTTAAGTTTATGAAGGGGATAGACAGTTAATAGATTATTTATTTTATTATATAAGAAGGAGCCGAAGAAGCAAAAGAAATGATGAGAGTGGCTTGTGTGGAATAGTGGTGTAGGACAGACATTAGCCTTCCTTCGCTTGTCATCCATTAGTTTTGTTTGTTTGTTTGAACACGATAAACTCGAGAACTACTGAACGGATTTTGATCCGGTTTTACCGAAATGCTAAGAAAATTCCGGAGAATAACATAGGCTACATAAATACTCGAAAATTGTTAAATTTTGATTTGGTCTAAACCGAGATTTAATCCTTGGTTGCTTGGCAACTGTTGTTTATTATGTAACATAGGGGATTTTTTTTTAATGAGTTTTACGGCTCTGGCATTTGAGGCTCTGGCTCTCTATTGCTATCGTGTTTTACGGCTCTGGGTTCTTTGCCCTTTTGAGCCTGTCATTGATAGTTGTTGTCATGAGAATACCGATTTTGATGCGGTTATCACCAAAATGCTTAGAAAATTTCGGAGAATAACATACAAATCGAAAAATGTTAAACAAATTTTGATATACGTATTTACGCGACCAACTGTTAGATACGTTCGTTTAGTTATTATTTTAGAAAAGTTTTGTTACTTTCTAAGGTAAAACCTACCCTTTATAAATCTGTGAGGCACCTAAGCGAACATTAGCACCGCAGTAGTAAAGCGACGGAAAATAAAAACAAGCTCGAAATCACGCACATCATTAAACTTGGCTGTACATAGGTACACCTTTTGTTTCATTTTTCAAAATAACCAATAATAATATGGCTATTTAGTCGCGCCTGCGCGCGGCGCTTATTGCAGTTTTTTAATACACAGAAATGTTAAAAGTTAAAACATTACCCATATTTGGCGGTATAAACCTCTGTGTCGTTGCCCAACATAATGTCTCTTTTTTTAGTTATGCATAGAAATGTTACCTACTCATTAAATTTGGCTGTATAAAACTTTGTATCATTGCCCAAATTCATGTCTCTATTTTTTAAAATATTGCACATAGAAGATATCTTGAATTACATAGCTTGGCTGTATAAACCTTTGGGTCGTTGCCCAAAATACTTAATGTTATTTTTAGAAACGGTGTTGTATACTGAATGTATGTGGAGGGATAATTGAAACGGGAAACTGAGTGAGAATCTGTATGAACGGGACGATTCTGTGCTTCAAATTGAATATATGTATGTATATGGCAGAGATGATAGTCGAAAGAATAAGAGATAATGTATGAAAATAATGATGAACGTAAAGGAGGCACAGGAAGTATGCCAGAACCACACTAAATGGAGATCGATTGTCTTTGTCTATCTCAGCATTCCCAGCTGAAAGGATATTAAGAGTGAGTAGATGTACGTATGTCGGTAAATACAATGTCAATTATTTAAATTTCCGATGCATATAATTTTATTATGCCCTAATAAGCTTAAATAGATACCTACATAAAAATTAAACTGTACAGACTACAGCCTTTAGCTCACGCGGACGATGTCGCGGGCAACAGCTATTTAGAATAAGTGTTAGTATCATCTATATATATAAAAATCAATTGCTGTTCGTTTGAGTGGCTAAAACTCGAGAATGGCTGGACCGATTTGGCTAATTTTGATTTTGAAATATTTGTGGAAGTTTAGGGAAGGTTTAAACGGTGAGAAACATAAATAATAAGTAACGGAAATTAGTGAAAAAAAAAATTAATTTTTAATAAAAAATGTTTCTTTTGTTGTCATGGAAACTGTCAAAGCGGTACGAAGTCCGCCGGGTCAGCTAGTTACAAATAAAGCGGAACAAGTTTGTTTGCATACCCATAAAAAATAAGGATTTCAAATTTATTAGCCCTTTATATTTTGCCAATATTAAGTACATACAGTGGCAGTGGGCAGGTCACATTGCTCGCAGGACTGATGGCCGCTGGGGCGGGATAGTCCTGGAGTGGCGACCGCGTACCGGAAAGCGCAGTGTGGGCAGGCCTCCAACAAGGTGGACCGACGATCTGGTGAAGGTCGCGGGAAGCCGCTAGGTGCGAGCAGCACAAAACCGGTCGTTGTGGAGATCCTTGGGGGAGGCCTTTGTCCAGCAGTGGACGTCTTTTGGCTGAGATGATGATGATGATGATATTGAAGTACATACACTTTATATATTTATAAAATTTTATAAAATTCAGTGAAAAAACTAAACATTGTAAATTAAAAAAAAAATTAAAAAATTTTCACTGTATTTTATAAAATTTTACAAATATTTAATTTAGCTTCAGTGCAGCAATTAGCACTTGAATATAAAAAGTACAAATATACTTTATTTGTCAACAATTACCCACATATACGAGTACCTACTCGTATTAATTTATTCATTAATAAGTAACAGATAATGTAAATTCGCTGAACCTTACGTAATTGATCGAGATAAAGCTGGAGCGGCGTTTTGTTGTAGAAAGCGCGTGTGCATTCGAGATGGGCAATTAAAATTATCGGTTCAGAAGTGTGGAAGGACCGGTTTACAGCCTACCACGTAACACGAAGCGCTGTATTCGTTGTACATTGAAGACCGTGATGCCGCTATTTTTGTAGTGACGTATGTACGCTATGTATATGTACAGTGAAGACTGGTATCGCTATTTGACCGATTTAGTAATAGAAGCGTTTGTTGTCATGCGGACTATGTGGTGTGATGCGAGTGATCGCACAGGCATGGTTTAAAAATAAAAAAAACTAGGGTTAGCAAAAGCATAGACGCTATAATCGTGAAACAAATGTAGCATAACAAATTGAGCACATTTTAAGGCTGGGACTAGCCTTGTGGGCCAGATCTACTCATTAGCTGATGATGATACAAACATACACCTAACGTTAGCTATTTGGGTATTGGAATGTAAGCGAACACTTCATTAACAGATAGAGCAATCTAAATGGCCAGTATCGGGAAGTTCAAAATCAAATCTTCTCTTTCTTCTGTCTAGCTTATTCCTGGCCTATCGCCAAGTTCCGCAAACCTACCAACATAACCACCTGCCTCTCTTCTGACGCTGTAGTGTGCGTAATGCAATTTTTCTCAAGTTTAAGAAAAGGATCCGCAATCCTATCGCCTCCATTAACGGTCTTCGGCAATCTGAATCCTTTTTACCCGACTGCGTCACAAAGAGGGTTGTTTTTCGAGTGTATGTATGTATGTATGTATGTACACTCTCTTTGGTTAGTTGGTGATTGTCCCCGCTTTTTTTTATGTTAAAAGGAGGCAAACGAGCAGGCGGGTCACCTGATGGAAAGTAATCACCGCCGCCCATGGACACCCGCAAAATTAAAGTAATCGCAGATGCGTTGCTGGCCTTGAGGAAGGAGTTGGATCTTGAGAAGGGAGTAGGAATTGGGAGGCTTGCGACAACTACAATATTCAATGTATTTATAAATACTCATATTATAGATTTTATTATTTAAGTATAGGACATATTTCACGTTGCATTCAACATTGCTCAAATTGAATTCTGGGATCGTAGAGCTTGTTTTTTTCTTATCAGTTTTATTTCTTTGCAGTAATTTTTTATGTTAGCCCGGTTTTTACGAGTATATAATTGTTTTTTATGTAGTTGGTTTTGGTGAGATCATTCTCTCCCATGTTCAGTCTCTTTATCAGCGTTCTACAGAATATACAGGTATAGTGAAAAAGTGTCACCAGCCAGAGTGCCTAGTGTTTTGTTTACTATCCGTATTCATTCGATTACGTTTACGAAAACGAAAATTAGTATGGCATTGAAGCAGCGCCTCCTGGCGCATACGAGAAGAGTTCACATTTTGCCATACAAATGCTCGTTTTCGTTAACGTGTGATCGAATAGCGAATGATACTCGTCCTAGGCACCCAGACTTGGCTTAGACAACCATAGCCGAGTAAGGCATGGCGCCGCTAAACATGTCGCGTCTAATAACCACTTTTAATCGCCACACAATTAGACATGCCTTACCTAATTCGAGTTACCTACTGTAATGATTCCAGAGCCGGGATTCTGTCTGGTGCAGTTCTACGTATCAATTGACTTTAGATAGATACGACGACCTCCTTGGTCGAGTCGAGTGGTTTGTACACCGGTTTTCATGGTGTCGCCATCTCTGAGGTCCCGGGTTCGATCCCCGGTCGGGTCAATTTAGACATTATTGTTTTTCTAAATAAAGTATTTGTTATATTGAACATTATTTAAGGCGCGGACATTTAAGTGTACTCGTAAGTTAGGTTAATAATTATTTTATAATTTACTTGGTTACAACTAAAAAAAATGTAATTCCGCAAAATAACGCCTGATTCCATTAATTGGTTACAACTACCTTTTTACTTTGGGTATAGGTATAACGAGATACATAATGCGTAGTACATAGTAGTGTGTGTAATGTTTGTTTTATTGATTTAATGTACCTATTTTATGCATAATTTAAAAAAAAGATTAACATTCGGATAACCTTCTCTATATAAATAAACTATAGTGTGCGAAATGTCATACTCCTCCGTCCGCGCAATTTTCGTAATAATGGGGTAGGTAGTACCTACAAAGTTTTTGCTTCACGTAATAATATAATAATAAAGCTGTCTTTATTATTATATTATTACGTGAAGCAAAAACTTTATACTACCTAAAAAAAAATTCTCTATGTAGGTATCTTGTTAGAACTTGTCTGTACAAGTTCTAACAAGATACCTACATAGAGAATTTTTTTAGGCCGGCACATTTATGTTTAGATCAACAAGTTGATGTCCTTTGGTTTGTCAAAATTTTTAATTGCCTCGTTTTTCACTAAGAGGCTCAATGCAAATCAAATTAACGCACTAGGCATGGGCACCCTGTCCCTAAACTATTGAAATTACTTGCCTGCTGTAATACGTTTACGGCCCGATACAACCGTTAATCAATGTAAACAAACGTGTGATGTCACTGACACAGTAATTAACTTGCGCTCGTGAACGGAGCACGTCACAAATTATAGTGGTAATGTCGGCGAACAATGTTGCACTTGCGCTTTTTAACATGCTGCTAGTACGTGTAGATAAGCTAGGTGTAAGTTATTTTAAACTACAAAAAAATGTAATTTAAATTATGTAGTGTAAATTCGCTAACTATGAATAAACTACTACAACACTACTACTACTACAACAAAACTGAGTTAGCGGAATTAACACTACTTACATATTATTTAAATTACATTTTTTTTTGTACCATGGATTTCCGCAAAACAACACCTGATTCTATTAATCAGGTATTTTAAACTATTTTTGCAACGTTAAAATTGTAACGCTATTTTTTTTAACTTAGCTAACTTAAACGGAGCTCGTCACAAATTATAGTGGTAATGTAAGCGAACAATGTTTGCACAATTGCATTTTTTAGCATGCTGCAAGTAGGTACGCTACCTAATACCACCTACCTATACGATGTAAGTTATTTTAAGCTTTTTTAGTGCAACTGCGATGATACGTCAAATTAGTTATGATTAATAATCGGTTACTGAACTAACTAACTTGAACGAAGCACGTCATCGGGGAACATTGTTGCAATTGCACTTTTTAGCATGCTGCAAGTAGGTACGCTACCTAGTACCCACAGAGCAATAAAATTTATAATCTATTTCTTATATCTGTGCTAGTACCTATACGGTGCAAGTTATTTTAAGCTTTTTTAGTGCAACTGCGATGATACGTCAAACTTTATGGTTAATAATCGGTTACTGAACTGACTAACTTAAACGGAGCACGTCAACTTAACCTAACCTAACCTAACTATTTTAGTGCAACTGCGATAAAACGTTAATTTGTTACGATTAAAAATTGTAACTGATCTAACTAACTTGAACTAAAAGCCCCTGAGTTTCTAGCCATCTCTTCTCGGTTGAACGCTCTACCAAAATCCGAACTAGTAGAAGATTCAGTAGTTTAGTTTAAACAAAATATTAGTTTATTTCTATTTAACTGGTTTTTGATTACAATAAATGCATGTGATGGCTTATTAAATAAATAGGTATTTTGACTTAGAATAATTCTGGTTCAGCCGTGAAGCAGAAGCAAAGTCCAGATGTGAGAACAGCTAATGGAGCATGGAGCAGGACTCTGCCTCATTAGGCGTCCTCATCTAGCCTACTCGCAAGTTGCCTCAGCACAGGCTATCTTATCTGCCGGAGCACAACAATGCTACAAACACAGATGTTATGACGACTATTGGCGGTCAAATGCAATTTCTTTCATCAAAATAGTACCGATTCGATTTTTATTGACATAATACTCACTCGTAGAACCTGCGTCATTCAGCCTTACGTATCGCCACTCGATCATTTCACCCTTACGTAATGGAATATGAGCCGAGCGAGATTCACGATCGTTAACACACTGACACGAGACACGCTCTCAAGGTCTATGTCGCATAATGTTTGTGGATAGTACCTACTTACAATGATTCTGCATAGGGTTTATTTTAGCTATGGTACAAATCGATGTATGGAGGCGCTCGTTTAATGCCATACAAATTTTGTTTTTCGTAAAAGTAATTGAATGAATTCGGATAGTAAGCAAAACTCACACTATCTTGATCTGGTGGAAAACGATGCGAGATAATATTTTGCCATACAAATTCTCGTGTCCGTTATAGCACTGAATGGAGTAACCATACTAGACTCGCACTAGGCACTCTGCTGTGCCTTCGTTCGCTTTTACGTTTTCGAAGGTTTAATTGGGTCGACTCAGGTCATGCAGACAGCGCGCAGATTTATCGCGCTGGTATAATAGCTCCGAGTAGGCTATTTGTCGACTTTCTTCCGCCTATTTGTAGGCCCCTTTGTGTAAACCAGTTGAAACGGAGAAAATAGCAATGGAAAAGATGAATCCTATAATAATGAAAAACGCTCTTATAAAACGGAATATGGGTTTATTATCATAACTTACAACATTAATTCTACCACCTCAAAAGACAAGCAAAACAATAATTCATATAAAACATCAAAGTCAAATGTGACAAATTTAAACGAATAATATTTAAAACTATACAAAATATCATAAAAAGGGCGGCTCAAAATGAGTCTGCAACACCAGTTATACCAATTTCTCAAGGATCGTAGCGTAGCACGAGCTGAGATGAACTTCGGTGATTGTTTATATTGGTCCCGGATCGTTCTGGCGGCTCAGAGAGGGAGAGCAGGAGCTCTTAATGAAGAAGTATTCAGGGTGCCTGATGGTAGTTTAATTTGCCATTTGATTATGTTTACGAAAACGAAAATTAGTATGGCATTGAAGCAGCGCCTCCTGGCGACAATCGAGAAGAGTTACAATCGTGACACACAAATTTTCGTTTTCGTAAACGTATTCGAATGAATACGGATAGTAAACAAATAAGCAAACAAAAAAGCATCCAGAACTATTCTACATTAAACTATTTTGTTAATGTGACCATGGCTTATCCAACTCTCCCGAATAACATGGCAAAGCTGTATCAGAAATCAAGTCATCGCTACAATTAATAGGGTATTAGAGTAATCACCACGCTTGCCGAATGCGGATTTGATGATAACTGTTATTATCATCAAATCTGCTACAACACTCAAAAATCAAAAATCAAATCAGAAATACGTTTATTTTCCCCATCACAAAATAGGTCCATTGTGACTATGGCTTATTGAATAATAATTAAAATAGCATCCTATATTTGTGAGGGACTGGTGCATTAAAATAGATTTAAAAAAAAGAAACCTGCACTACAATTTTTCCCACACTCACACCAATTATCTAGCCCTAAGAATAGCTTCCTTAAGAAACTCGAGAAATGGTTAATTAGACAACAGATAAACATACTTAATATACTTACAATGCATACTTATTATACCTACATAGGAAACACCCAGACCCGAAACAATTTAGAAAAACATTGATCCGTCCGGGGATCGGAGCCGAGACCTCAGAGATGGCAACACCATGAAAACCGGTGTGCAAGCTACTCGACTAAGGAGGTCGTCTAGCAGATAGTCTATTAGTAAACAAGCTGTTGTTATGCCTCACAAACACATAATATAAAACCTTTATACCAAAGCACAGCCGTAGAACTAAATCGTCAGTTAATTTTACCCAGTAACTGAACCATTAAACCCACGTGCGTACAGAGGTAACAATTAAAGTGTGTTTATAAACAAGCCTTAAAATAGGCCATCTCGAGAGCTTAAACCGCTTACGCGATTAATTCATAAATTCATAAGTACCTAGCGGGTTGCGTTGCTACCGAAATAGATGGGATTGGTTTGTTCCTTTGAATCGAAACAGGGAAGTCGAGTGGCTTTCTATGCCGACTGAGGCTGTTTTACGTGTGCGGGTGCGTGCGTGAGTTGTATTTACTATCCGTATTCATTCTATCACGTTTACGAAAACGAAAATTAGTATGGCATTGAAGCAGCGCCACCTAGCGATATACGAAAGGAGTTAACATTTTGCCATACAAATTCTCGTTTCGGTAACGTGATCGAAACTTGCACTTGGCTTGGCACCCTGTTGGGAAATTGTTACGTACGATAGAAACGAATCTATACTATGTGTAACAAAAAGGTGTGGTCAAAACGAAAAGATCCAAAGGGGGATCAAGAACTTGTATGTGTTGTTATAAGACATACTTATTAACTTTAATTTGTCATGCAATGGTTATTGAAATATTTATATTTGTAAACTGATGCGTGTCAGGCGCGCATAAGCAAGCAGCAGTGATCCTAAATATTAGCACACTGAGGTTACTAAACCACTTGGGCTGAGACTTTTTATTGTGATGTGACGTCACAATAGAAATTTTAAATTAAAAATTAAAAGTTAATAATCATGACTTAGTAACAAGATCAACAATTCAAGATCTAGATTGGATACACTTTGGATCCTTTAATTTTGACCACACCTTTCTGTTACTCGTTGCATAAATAAAAATTATATTTAAAAAATATATAATTTACGGGTAAGCACAGTGCTTTGATCTCACCTGCCCCCCGACCGCCTAACCGATCGCTTTGACTACGCGTATAGTTTATGACGTCATCTTGCCACGTCGCACCGCCTATGAAAGCAATATCAAAAGCTAAAGGCTATAGCTTTCGATATTGCTTTCATAGGCGGCACGAAACGACAAGATGACGTCATAAACCACACACGAAGTCAAAGAGATCGGTTAGGCGGTCGGGCCCCAGATGTTAACACCCGTATTTATAAACAAGCTATTACTTAGCATTTACTTTGTTGTTAGTAATGTCACTAAGATCTAATTTAATTTTATAAATAATTAACGTTTACATTAAAATAGAAGTTTTCTTAATCAATTAAATAAAAATATTATAGACTAAACACAAACTTTCACACCGAATATTGTCACAAGATTGGCACTATGAATTCATTGAGAAATCTAACTAGATTGCTTGAGTAAAGATATCGGTGACTATTGCTTGGCTAAGAATTCTAGTCTTATGACGTTTATAACTTCATCGGTTTACTAAAGAATGCATTTTTTTACTTAAGCAATTACTTAAGGCGACGCACCGCTAAACAATAAATCTCATACGTTTTGATACGAGCGTTTGGCCCCGTACCATAAGAAAACTGGGTTTTTTTCCTTCAAATTAAAACTACAAATAATTAAAAAAAAATTAACTACAATTTTGAAGTGTGTGTTAAGACTAATCTACTAAGAAAATTTAGATGCTTAAATTAGCCTGTAAAATGCGAATCTATGTTTTAAAAGAGGTTACTTTAAAAAAATTTTTTCTGTTATAAAAGTTGAAAAATCGTGTTTCTGCAACTAACGAAATGAAGTCAATTAAATGAAAAATCATGTCATCAAATATCACTTTCATATGTTTTGTAATTGTTGGGAAAAATCCCCGCCACGTAAACTACCAATGCTTCGTCTTAAGCTTCAGTATGAGCTTTTACTCGTTTATAAATACGAGTGTAAAGTGATGTTAAGGCCAATCATGGAAGCGCACTTCAACCGTCTTCATATGCTGTTCTTTGGTAAGCTTGAGAACGGCCAACCCCATGGTTTTAGATGAAATGTTGCACGTAGACAGGCCTTGACCCGGACCAGGACATTGGATACTTTTTATCCCGGTAACAGGTCCCTGGGGGATATTGTAGTAGTCCTCGCCAACGTGGTAGGCCACAGCTAGTATCTAATAAAGATTCAGTGGTGCTCGCATATTATGTCAACACGAAGCGAAACTTTTTATTGCTTTAAGAAAACATAAATTGTTTTTTATATCAAATCTAGAAAACTATCTATACTTACTATTAATAAAGAGGTAGCTTGTTTGAGGAGGGTCATCTCTGGCACTACTAACTGGTCCAATTCCAAAAATTTTGATTTTTAAAACGAAATCAACGTAGACGAAGTGGTGGTGTGGTGTATTATAAAAAGTTATAAACGTGACATGACGGCTCGCTGACGTTTCGGACACATTATGTTCGGACACTGTGTCCGAATTGACACTTTTTAATTTTATTAATTTTTTCACTGACGATTCAGACACTATTAAATTATTGGAGCTATTCAGTACAGTCAGATAAAAAAGCTTCAAAATATAATATTATGTAGAAAAAAAAACGTTACTAAAATATTTTAGAGGTTTGTGGATGTGTATTACTGTAGCTCACCACATCAGACTATATTACATACATCGCACATCCTCTGAAAAACTGTCATAACACAATTAAACGAGTTTTGAGAAAAACGCGTTTTTAGTTTTTCGCTACTCAATAAATGTTACTGCTTACTTATTATTGCTGATTTTTTTACATTTTAATGCTTTAGAATGAATGTAAAAAACAATTTAGAATTAATTAAACTTGTTTTCAAAATGTAAAAAACATGTATTTATTGACAAGACGAAACCATTTTACGTCATTAAGCTACAAGACATTACGGGGACCTTCTATTACCTACCCGCTATACAAGCGCTATTTTTTTTCTTTTTTTTTATATTGTCTGTCTGCAAACGAGCAGGCGGGCCGCCTGATGGTAAGCGGTCACCGCCGCCCGTGGACATTAGCAACATCAGAAATGTTGCTTTTGTGTTGCCGACCTGAGAAAAACCTCTTCACACCCCTTTTGAAAGAATCCATGTCGTAGCACAATGGGAAAACCTCGGATGGCAGCATATTCTAATGGTTTAGTCAGTTTTAAGTATTTTGTTTTAACTAACAATAGTTGCCATTTTAACGGCAACTATTGTTTTTTTTTTTCTAACATCAAATCGTAATAGAAATGCCTAGTTACCACACTTTCCACCATAAAGGCGTGGTTGAAAAAAAGCGTAACTATATGTGATTATAAATCGTACAAAGAGTAGGCGAGTCAATACTACTATAGTTAGCGTAGCGATTGTACTTGCGTTTGTGTGCCCACAATGGCCCACATCGAAAGCAATTAACACTTTGATTGAGTTGCAATTTGTTGATTACTTGTTAGTACTGGAAGTGTTGTTGCTGGCGCCAAGTAATTGATCAATTTTAAAGGTTAAAATTGGATAATGGCTATTGCTTTTAAAGCATGCTACTTCATATTAGCCAAATTAAACAAAGCAATAAAATTTCTTCTCTCCTAAGCTCTTTTTTCGTGGAAGGTAGCTTTCCTGACAGGTCAGTTTCGTTTCCGCCTATACCACGTTGGGTTGGAACCATAAAAGGATCTAAAGCGAACGCAAGTAAATTATAAATTTTAATATAAGCTACCGTGCCTCTAATCTGGATCCAGTGGCGACTAATCCCAGAAAATAAATGAACATCATCTTTCAAATTTTATTTATAAATTAACAAGTTTCATTATTTTGAAGGGCAATCCTAAGCGTTATTTGTATTAAAATATGTTTTAGCTACACTAGTTTGTAGATATTTACTTGCCGAACTGAATGAAAACCATACGGTACATAGTGCCTGTCTAAGAGTATAGAGCAAATGCACGTGCGCTCTATTTTGCTCAATGTTGTATTGCTGGCGTTATCTTATTATCTTGTTATTTATTTATTTATTTATTTATTTATTTAAAAGAACATACACAATCCTTACAGGCTAAACCTAATGCGATGGTGCAGTTAGATTTATTAATACGTGAAGCAAAAACTTTGTACCTAAAAGTACCTTTTTACAAAAATTGCGCGGACGGAGGAGTATGAAATTTCGCACACTTACTTATAGTTTATATAGAGAAGGTTATCCGAATGTTAATATTCGGATATTTTTTTTTAAATTATGCATAAATATACATTAAATCAATAAAACAAACATTACACACATTACCATGTATTTGACACACACGCTTAGATACTCTTTTCAAAAAATTCAAAAATGGAAGACGAGCGACCGAAATCTCTCAATGCCAATCCAAACTCGCATTCTATATTTTTTAATTTTTCATTGCTTGATACAATCCGTGCAGCCTTAATAAAATTACGGTAGAATATCGACCACTGGGCGATCACTAGTAATATATTATTCTTTGGTTATAATTTAAAACATACCTAGCCTAGGACTCTTTATGATTCCATAGGACTATAAATAATGTCACGTCGGGGGAGCATTCAAGTCTCTGGATTCATTATAATATGTATTATTAACGTACCTATCTATCTACCTACCTACCTACGCTACGTAGTGAAGTGAATTGAAGTGCACTTCCACCTTCGGCTTTATCTTCACTTAACACCAGGTGAGAGACCAAGTGTCGTAAGATATAAAAAAAAAACAAAAAAGAAAGGTATTAACTACTGTAGGTAATGAAAATGCTGTTGTTGTCCAAACCTAATAAAGTTCTTTATTTTATTTCTAAAATAATGCCATAAATGTTCTTACTTTTACTTTATTACACTGTCGAGTAGGTACTGTAGTGATCAGGACTGCTTGGAGGCGCGGACCTACTGGCAGCCGTCGCGTTCTTCATTCAAATCTTATTTAAAACGACACGCGGCGGAAGAAAGGACGATCGACTTGAGCATCGACGACTGGTGCGGCTTCGACTTATTAATAGAATTATTATTGTAATTTCTTGAGAAAATACCAATATATAAAAGTAAACTCTCTAATTGTTTCAATACACGCCCCCATATAAGTAACGGCCGCGTCCGGCTGTTACAGTACCTACTTGGAAAATGGTATCCTCTGTGACGACCTACTTACAATATCTGTCTAAGACAAGCCATTTTACGACCCAGAAATTCATATTGTAGGAATATAATAAAAACTTGTTCGCTCCAAAAAGTTTTTATTAAAACATTTGACAAAGTTGCAAATTCCAACTTCTAAGAAAATCATACTCGTATATATTATGTGCAAATTGTCTTATATTCCGGTTACCGGATACATTGCAGGTGCATTTGATACCCATGGGACGTAATAAGACGCAAGGCCCGTTAAGCTGGCCGTATCTGTACGCGCTGCTGACTGCTTATCTTCGATCGATTATTTGATTTGAATCTTATTAGGGCATAGTACTCGTTAAAAGTACTAATACCCAACTTAAATATATATGTATCGCAAAAAATTACTAGAGATCGTTTTGTCTATGCATTCTATACATTCATTTCACCTACATCTGAGATCATGGCGCTTGCAACTGTGTCAAAATAATAATAAAAACATAGTAATAATCCAGTTAAAACTATTATTCTAATGTAAGGGAGCATGATAGTTTAACAAGTTATATTAAAATACCAAGATGGAATTATTGCAAAGGGAAGCGAGGATTTACCTATTGAATTAACTACCATTTATTTCAGGTCTCAGATTTGGGCTGATATAGTTAGTTACATGTAAAGGAAATAGTTTGTCTTTGACACCAGAGACATAGGTACACGCTCAGAACAATAACTAAAGCTAAGTTATTGTTCTGAGGGTACACGATTTTCTTTTAACATTTCTGTCGCCAGCACCATCAAACTTCCACTTCATCATAAAATAACAAATATTGAACCTAATATTGAAGTAGTGATGTCAAATCGATTATTTAAAAATACTTGTTTGTTAAAATCCTTATTGTGGTTTGACTGTTCTTTTTATTTTTTCAGGTAAAATCTTCTCTTCAATCGATGTTGGGATGAGTCAAATAGAGGAAGTGGTAAGAGGAAAAAAAAAGTTAATAAGTAGGTATGCATGTTCTTAGAAAGTTACTGAGCTGATAAACAACGTGGATCCACGATCTGGTGAAGATGCTGGATGCAAGCAGCATAAAACCGGTCGTTGTCGAGATCATTGGGGGTGGCCTTCTAGCAGTGAAACTTTTGGCTGAGATGATGATGATAATGAACTGATAAACAAGGATATGGTCTGATTGATGGTAAGCCGGCCACCGGCTACCGCAGTCCATGAACTTTAGTTCTAATCCTTCTAATATGGCAACTTCACTGGATCTAGTATAAAAGTTGGCCATGAAACCTAAGTCGTGCTATAAAGTTTCAATCGCATTACGACTAAAAGTTTGCGCCCACAGTTTTGCGGGCTTAAAATTCGGTCTGGCTTTGCAAATAGTGTGAGGTAAGTGTGAGGAGCTCGATGGCGCAGTGGTTTACCGCACGGTCTGCGAGTGCGGAGGTTAAGCAGCTTTTACAAAGGCCGGTCATCAGATGGGTGACCAAAATTGTATTATCTCGAGCTCCTCGCAAGCACGTAAAGCCGTTGGTCCCGACTGCATTAGCAGTCGTTAACAGCCACCTATTGGGCCCGCGTGCTGGTTTAAGGCTCGTCTCCCTATTCATCCATAGGGAAGGCTCGTGCCCCAGCAATGGACACTAAACAGAACTGATGATGATGATAATGAAGTGTGAGAATTATTACCACCATTTCACAGTCAAAAGTCACACCCCTAAAACATCCTGTCCCAGATTCGTCGAGTTACCGACAAGCTGTTAGTTTTACGGCTCTATTTTAGCTGGATCCACCAATTGGTTGATTGTTCCCTTGAACCACGGTTCGCTTCATCCATTATCCGAATCACAGAAGCGTGGGCGTTCGCTTCAACACCCAATTACGGATAGCCACATCTAGAGACGAGTTTGATTTTATCTGAGTACAAAGTGCCAGTTTTAACTGCCTCTGTCTAGTAGTTGACAACCGGTCTGAGGGCCCAGCGGTCCCGGGTTCAATTAAGGCGACGCATTGGAAATTTACATGGCGGGGGATCTTGATTTTTCCCAACAATTACAAAACATATGAAAGTGATATTTGACGACATGATTTTTCATTTAATTGACTTCATTTTGCTAGTTGCAGAAACACGATTTGTTAACTTTTTTATCGGAGAAAAAAATATCAAAGTAACCTCTTTTAAAACATTTTACAGGCAAACCAGACCAATTTAAGCATCAAAATTTTCTTAGTAGATTAGTCTTAACAAACACTTCAATATGCTAGTTCTTTTTTTTTTAATAATTTGTAGTTTTAATTTGAAGGGAAAAAAACAGTTTTTCTTTTGGTACGGGGCGCAAACGCTTTGTATTAGATTAATTGTTTAGCGGTGCGTCGCCTTAACAGCGGGGGGTACATGTTTTTGAACCTTCTCGGTTTAGTTGGTGATAGGGCTTGTTTGTGTTTGTCCACCTGGCTAGCTACCACCATGTTTGCAGCATTGTTGTGTTCCGGCAGCTAGAGATAAGATAGCCTGTTCTTCAGTAGTTGAAGATTCCGGGTAGAGTGCGCTTCCACTTACGGCCTTATCACCACTTGACATCAGGGGCCCGACCGCCTAACCGATCGCTTTTACTTCGTGTGTGGTTTACGACGTCATCTTGTCGTTTCGTGCCGCCTATGAAAGCAATATCGAAAGCTATAGCCATGCTATAGCCTTTAGCTTTTGATATTGCTTTCATAGGCGGTGCGAGGTGGCAAGATGACGTCATAAACTATACGCGTAGTCAAAGCGATCGGTTAGGCCAGGGATGGGCAAACTTTTTCAATCGCGTGACAATATTTACTAACAAAATCTATGGCGGGCCAGGCTATTGATTTTTTTTCAATAAATAAATATTTTTTTGTGAAATAAAAATATTGTTAGGTTTGCATTTTCTGAACACACACGCACTTGAATTTTTGTTTGATGGTCGCGGGCCGGACTTCTATCATTCACGGGCCGGAGATGGCCCGCGAGCCGTAGTTTGCCCATCCCTGGGTTAGGCGGTCGGGGGGCAGGTGGGATGAAGGGCAAGTGCTTAACCGTTTGAAATAAAAAAAATGTTTAATCCTCCAGTCGATCACCTTGAAGAAAACGCACACGTATTCCCTGCTTCCTGTTACATGGGGTCCTTTAAAAGACGTCTGAAAGCAACGAAGCAACAAGACGGCTAAAGCACAAACAGTGAAACATAAACTTCTTTTTTTGAGTGAGTTTGACGTTGGCTTCAACGGTAACGCTCCTTTATAGCGTCACCGAACTTTTTTGGGGGCGGCGACCGGCGAGACACTTAAAGGGTTCCAAGCCGTGTGATTGAAACACTGTCAGAGGGTTTTTAGTGGGATGACGCAAGCGATGACTTGATTTCAATAGTGGCGGCATTTGCCCAGCGGTTGGCCAGCCCCCCGACCGCCTAACCGATCGCTTTGACTACGCGTATAGTTTATGACGTCATCTTGCCACCTCGTACCACCTATGAAAGCAATATCAAAAGCTAAAGGCTATAGCTTTCAATATTGCTTTCATGGGCGACATGAAACGACAAGATGACGTCATAAACCACACACGAAGTCAAAGCGATCGGTTAGGTGGTCGGGCCCCAGTACTGGCTAATGAACAAATACGTGTAAGTCTTCGCCCAATTCAATAAAGTAAACAGACTTATGCTGTAGTCGTAAATAGTTACTCGTAGTTCGCAAATGGAATAGTAAAGTTCTTTTACAAAGTTGATTTATGCTCCGTCGAGTCACAAATAAGGAGACTGCAGAAGTGAGCTTCGTGCTAACGCGCTCGAACAACGCACGCACCTTCTCCCTTCCTTCATAGGAGTACGCGTGCTCTTCGGAGTCACCGCTTCACTGTCTCAAATATCCCATCGCGCACAAAGAAAGGTGACTCGTTTCTTTGTCGCACCTCCAAAAGATGGAATAGTCTACCAGCACACGTTTTCCCTCCTTCCTATGATATGGGGTCCTTCAAGAGAGGCGTGAAGAAGCACCATCTGGGCCGGCAGAGTGAGGTTAACCGATGCTACGTTTGTTTCCACGCTGCACCAGTTATCTTCGTTAACATCAGGTGGGATGGAGTCATTTGCCGAGCTAACTACTTATAAAAAAAACGCATTAACAACTTCTCACGGACACGGCATTTCGCAACAGCTGCGCACGGACAGAGTGCCTAGCGTGAGTTTTGTTTAAAATCCGTATTCATTAGATTACGTTTAAAAAAAAAAAACGAGCGAGACTTACAGTAGTCGCATATGATGTGTAACATTTGACATCTCTTTCACCTTAGTAATAAGCAATTTTAACATTATATTCTGAAAAAAAATGGGTCAGGTATTACATCGTTTTATAACTATAAAATGAATGCAGTAAATACTCATTGGAAGACATTTGACATATCAAAATGACCTTTGATAGTCAAATAACACAATATGTCACTTATAATAATAATATGTCATGTTTTTAATATCGATTTTAAATTTACAAAATGGCTCGTGCTTGAGCGCTTCCCCGACTTCCTGTCACACTGTTACACCTACTTCCGTCACATTTCACGAAATCACTCTCACAAATTGTATACATATATAGAATGCGAGCGGAAAGATGTTACACATCAAAAATTGTATGGCATTGAAGCACCGCCTCTTGACGACATACGAGAAGAGTTAAAATTTTGCCATACAAATTTTCGTTTTCGTAAACGTAATCGAATACGGATAGGCATGGTTCGAAATGGTCCAAGATTACGTGAGATCCGTGAGAGGTAGAGGAACCCACCCAGGGTTCTGGTTTCTTCTTATTTTGTGGTCAAGATAAAGGATGCGCGAAGTGAATGTTTTCGCCATATTTTGTTACTGTGTAACCTATTTATTTGTTCTTTGTTTAGTGGTGTTGCTCTTTGTATTCCGACTATTATTGACAATGAAACTTGGCTGAAGGGTTTTGATTAACAAGTTGCGTTCCGTTTCACATTAAGTACATGTTATTCGGTTTTTTGGCATTGCACAACTGGTAGGCTTGGCTTTCATCTCACTTGATGGTAATAATAAGATAAGATGATGTAATTTTTGCAAACTTAGATTTTTTTTATTATGTTGTTTTTTTTCTGTGTTGTGATTATACTTTATTTTATTTTTTTGTGTGTTTATTTTTGATTATGATTTTTTATTTACGATTTTTTGATTTTATGACCCTTTTATGATGGGGCACTTTCCAATATTTTGACGCTGTATGGGAATAAGCCGAGAAAAGAGCTGGACACTTGCTGAGTTTGTTGCCGGTTCTTCTCAGTACAAGGTCTCCCGCCCACAGTAGACTTACGAACCGGTGGCATAATGACGTTCATAAGAGCTATTTGTAGCCTAAACTGAATAAATCCTGGAATCCTCAACCACTGAGATAGTTCTTCCTAGTTCCTATAGTCCTGGGTCTATTAAGCGGGGCGTGAAACGGCATTTATGCAGGCCGTCATGAATGGGTGCGCTTGTTACCGTGTTTGTTCCACGATGAGGTGCGCTCTCATTACCTTGGACTGCATCGGCTGCTTACCATCAGGCAGGATGTGGTCATTATTATGTGTCAATATATAAAAAAAAAAATCATCATCATCATCATCTCAGCCAAAAGACGTCCACTGCTGGACAAAGGCCTCCCCCAAGGATATGAGGGGTATTTGCCGTAATCGCCACGCTTGGCAGGCGGGTTGGCGATCGCAGTAGGTTGAGGGTAACCTCAGAGAGATGCTGCTGCCCATCCTCTAGAATAGTCCCTTAGTCGGCTTTTACGACACCCACGGGAAAAGAGGGGGTGGTGCAATTCTTTATCCCCGGCACCACACAGGGCCGGCACCACACAGGGCAAAAAAAACATTATTGTGGAATAGAACAATGTAAGCATGGCGTTATGGCGACATATCTACTAAGATACCCAAAATGGGTGGTTGGCGGTTAGGCAGACTTCAATCAAGCCCTACCAACCAAACATGATACCTAATGCTGGTAATCGAACCCTCGGACCTCTTGGCCTATGACCGGTGTTCTAACCACTAGACCAGAGAGGTTAGTCATACCGCGCTAGAGTTTTCACCACCACCCCACAGGTCCAATCATGTACCTATGTGAATGTTGTGCAATTGATTATGGAAGTGAAATGAATCGTTTGTTTTGAAATAATTTCAATTGTTTTTTCAATTTTAATAGCTTTGTGTTGTTCTAAAAAAGTTGGTTTGTCATAATAATCATACCCCCTTACAAATAAACAAAGAAAAAGGTCGGAATAGTTATTGTTTTGTTTCTGTTATGTAAACGTCATTTCAAATTTCAAATTTTCAAAAAATTCAAATTAGAGTAAAAGAGACAAAACACGGAATAACTATTCCGACCTTATTCTTTGTTTATTTGTAAGACGCCTAATGTTTGGGACTTAATACTGTTTTTGTAAGATTACATTGTATAACGTGATACAATAAATATCTATGACTAATATGATATGACTATCCTTAGCGTCTATAAATACCTATTATATATAGTTTCTTCGAAGATAAATTTTAATCTCAACTAATTCCTTTCAACTCTTATGGCGTGATTTAATAACCCCCAACAAAACAAACAAACATTCACTCTCGTAAACTGATTCCCAAAACATTTAAGTCTAAAATAAGAAAAACATCGTAAAAACCAATTGGTCATACCTAGTTCGAACAGTTCATTCGTTTTATAGACAGTAGAACTTCGATCAACAATACACGATCGAAGCAGTAGAAAGACAATCTATCTATACACCCTATTGTTCTTTCACAATGTTCCCAAAATTGCTTCCTATTATCACAAGATAACGAGACTGCAGAAGTTAACAATCGCTTTTTTTTGGTGAGAGAGTGCTGATGGCCTCTGACGTCATTTTCAGCTTCACCAGCCTTTTTGGGGGCGGCGAGAAACTTAAAAGGTTCCTCAAGCCGTGATCGAGTAGCCGCTGCGGGTGAATGTGCACAATGACGACGTGGAAGCTAGCGGCGATGGCCCAGGGGCCCGACCGCCTAACTGATCGCTTTGACTTCGTGTGTGGTTTATGTCATCTTGTCGTTTCGTGCCGCCTATGAAAGCAATATCGAAAGCTATAGCCTTTAGGTTTTGATATTGCTTTCATAGGCGGTGCGAGGTGGCAAGATGACGTCATAAACTATACGCGTAGTCAAAGCGATCGGTTAGGCGGTCGGGGGGGCAGGTGTTGAGTTAGCGAGTACAGATGACATCATATCTTTGGAATAGGATGGTCCTGGCTCTGGTGACCTAATTTCTGCACCTAGTAACAGAAAAGATAGAGACGATTGCCTTGGTGACAAAATTGAAGGCGAAGTGCAGGTCTTGCTTGCAGGTGAAACGAATCACGATTCTGTGTATGTGAGTGAGAGGGTCTATGTGTGCGTTGCAACCTCTCACGGACACGGAATCTCGCAACAGCCGCGCTCGGACTGGTTTGAGATGGTCTGAGATTCTGTGTATGTGAGTGAGAGGGTCTATGTGTGCGTTGCAACCTGTCACGGACACGGAATCTCGCCACAGCCGCGCTCGGTATGGTTTGATATGGTCTGATACTCTGTGTCCGTGAGTGAGAGGGTCTATGTGTGCGTTGCAACCTCTCACAGACACGGAATCTCGCCACAGCCGCGCTCGGTATGGTTTGAGATGGTCTGAGATTCTGTGTCCGTGAGTGAGAGGGTCTATGTGTGCGTTGCAACCTCTCACGGACACGGAATCTCGCAACAGCTGCGCTCGGACTGGTTTGAGATGTTCTGAGATTCTGTGTATGTGAGTGAGAGGGTCTATGTGTGCGTTGCTCGAGTGCGGTATGTATTATTAAGCTTACCTTCTGAGGTCTGTTTATTTTGTGCCATTATCGTCTCAACTCAAATGGTGAAAGATATTCTTCTATAAATAGTGCGTTTCAGGCTTACTGCTACTTGGACATAACGCGGTTCAGGTAATTAAAAAAGCAGACATGATGCATTTCAGGCATTTTCCTATTAAGACCTAAAGCGAAGCGAAATTGTCAACCTACTTAAACTGACTAATGAGTAAGTAAACTGGTGAATTAGTGAAATTTACGAGTAAGGAAACTGACCAGTGGTATGCTAACTCAAAACGCAGACATGATGCATTTCAGGCATTTGATACCTAGGCATTATGGGTTTTAGGAATTCTGCTACTTAAGGCGTTTTGCTTTTCAGAAGACCTGCTCATGAGGTAAATAACTAGCTGACACGGCGGACTTATATGTATCGCTTTGACAGTTTCCATGTCAACAATACAATCAAATCGTGGAACATTTTGAATTGGAAAAAAAATGTTTGGGGTGGACTACCTTTATCACTTAGGGGTATGAAAAATAGATTGCGACCGATTGTTAGACATACCGAATATACATTATAAAATTTCATAAAAATCGATCGAGCCGTTTCGGAGGAGTATGGCATGGCAACTCACATGTGACACGAGAATTTTATGTATTTCCACCTGTCAATAACGTATAACAATGAATGGTTAAACCAATTGTTAGCGACCGGTGGCCTGTCGTTTGACAGTGGAGGGGAAGATAACGCTGGCTTAGAAATTGCAATGTGAGAATGTCCAATTTAGCTGAGGTTTAACTGCAGTTTCGTTGAAGCCATTCAGTTTCGCACAAATCAATTGAGTTGGTTCCGCAATTTGAAACACATTCTGCAAGCCTTGACCTTACGTTGACTTCTGATTGTGTGACGCACATATGAAGTGACTATTGCGAGTTTTATTTGCCACACGATCATGTGGAAGAAACGAAGTTTGTATGCAGCGCTGTGATCGGATGGTCAATAAAAATCGCACTCAGCTCTCAAAAGAAGGTGCCTAGTGCGAATTTTATTTGCAATTTGATGATTACGGTAACGTAAAACAATATGTATACCAAAATTTTAAATCTCATCGTCTGTCACGAGGAGACGCTGGTTCAATGCCTTACAAATTGTGCTTTTACCAGGGACCTTAAACGCACCAGGGGCCTGACCGCCTAACCGATCGCTTTGACATCGCGTGTGGTTTATGACGTCATCTTGTCGTTTCGTGCCGCCTACGAAAGCAATATCGAAAGCTATAGCCTTTAGCTTTTGATATTGCTTTCATAGGCGGTGCGAGGTGACAAGATGATGTCATAAACTACGCGTAGTCAAAGCGATCGGTTAGGCGGTCGGGGGGCAGGCACCTTAAACGCAATAATAGTTGGTAGCTACTTCTCCGCACTGCGGTTTGATTGGTGTTAATCCTATAACGGGCAAAACATTACCTTTTACTTTGTTTTTAGTCTTATATCATGTGAATAGGGTTCAGTATTTGATGGCAACATGCCAAGCCAATGTTTTCAAAAGGGTAAGGGCTTAGACCGTCTGGCATGCGCTTGGCAGTTAAAGTTTATTCGCCTCTATGGTCTAGTGGTTAAGACCAGCGGTCTCAAACCCAGAGGTCCTGGGTTCGATTCCCAGCCTGGCTAGCTTTCACCGTCTTATCTAAATATGACGCTATAACATCAATGTTTGTAGCATTGTTGTGTTCCGGCAGCTAGATATAAGATAGCCAGCGCCTCAGTAGTTGAGGAGGGTTTGACGCAGTTTGTCCCATTCGCGTTTCGTCACGATTTCAGAAAAGGGCCCATTCGCATTCTGTCCCATTCGCGTGTGGTCCCATTCGCATTTGGTCTCATTCGCATTTGGTCCCATTCGCATTTGGTCCCATTCGCAAACGGTCACACACTTAGATAAATTAAGTTGTTTAACATTTTCATAATGGTGGTTGATTTCGGGTGAAGTGCGCTTCCGACTTCGGCCTTATCATCATTTAACATCAGGTGAGGTGTCAAGTGCTTACCCGTAACGCTTCGATCAATATAATGTATAGTCGACAATGAAATTGCTTTACCACTGGTTTAATGCTCTAAGTTTACCACCTTAGAAGTGAATTTTGTTTGCATATAATAAAACAACAAGTTCTATTTTTGTTTAAAAGACCAAGTGACAGATACGTTGGCATGATTGACAGTGAGCCTTAGCGAAATTCGATTGTAATGGAAGTTTTTGTCAAAAGTGATAGCAATTTAATGGTCGACTATACTAAATTCCCTATGAGCGCTTGAAAAATGGTAGTCGACGTTGGGGCCTAACGGAGCCACAATGACGTTTGTGGCGATGCATGACAGTAAATATTAAGTACAAATGTTTTGCAACCTAATTTAATCGTTATTTTTAAGATTTAAGGTTTATAGTTAGCTGAAGTTGTTGATGCTATCCAATGTGTTTTTCGGATTTTGTTATTCGAAATTTAAATGTATAGGTATGAGCAAACAGGACCACTTTCGAGATTCATTTTTGTTCCGGATGATCCTATAACTAATTATTTGATCGAAGCTTTAAAGATACCTTTTTTAAACCAAACGTAAAACCGTAGTGCCTGTGGCGGTAGCCAAAGTAACATTATGAAAACGATAGCGAAGTTTAAAAAGAATAAAATGTATGAGGTTGACATAAGATTGACCACGTGATTTAGCGCGGCTTATGTCAATCCCATCCATACATTTTATTCTTTTCGAACTTCGTTATCCTTTTTGTTAATGTTACTTTGGTTAAGCCTACAGGGTCTGTAAAGTTTGATTGATGATTGATTTTGTAGTTCGTTCACTGTTCACTTATTGAGCAAGAAACCTAATCAGCGCAAACATAATCATCACAATTTTTTTTGTCTACCTCCATCGTGGACGGCTTTACTATCGTACTTTTGACCTTATCCCGCGCTAATAGCGAGCAATTTGTCATACCCGCCAATTAGACGTATTAAAACACAATTTCACTGTGATGAGAGTCAAGTGCAGTACGGCTCAAGTTGATTTCTAACGGGATTCTGTGTGTTAGGGTGGGCCCACACTTTCGATCATCGAAGGCGCACACGCACGATCGCATGGCGTATTTTACGACAGAAGTATGGAATTGAGTGATTAGTAGGAATTTAAGAAAATAATTAGCTGTATATTTAGGTATTTTTATACGTGAGACGAAAACTTCGTGATCTTTGTAAGGCACATTGCGCGCATGGAATGTGAGATTTGGTATACACGTAGTTAATGTTAGTTAAGGGTGCGCCGACAAAAAAATGCCAAAAATGCAGTTACGGTTAAGTAGATATAATTGAAAATACTATCGTATTAAATGAATAAAATATATATTTAGTATCATAGGGAACGTGTTTACAATTTGTCAGAACCATAAATTCATAACACGCTATAGTTTTTTCTACAATATCATTTAAAGTTGGGCAAAAATCATGAAAACGAGTGGCGGCGTTTAGTAGATTTCTTATAGTTTATCTAAATTATTGTACCTCTGATTTTGTCTAAACAATCATCAATGGATAAACTACAAATTGCTAGACTACATTTTCGATTCATCAAGTGGTTATTTAAATAATTATTATTTATTAAGCACCTTAAATTCCCCATACAAAATTAGTATGGCCGCGCGGCATCAAATAAATATGGACGACGACATTTCAAATAAAACATATGACACTTGTCACTTATGGACGGCGCACCCTTAAGTTAATAGAGAAAGGCAAAATGTATGCATAATCTACATATCGTTAGGTTAAGATGCATCCCTATAATCCTGATGGTCCCTATAATAAGAAGATAACTTAAGTTTGGATAACTCTGACTTTCTAAACTAAATAATAAATAAATAAACTTTCCTACACTCACCAATTATCTAGCCCAAAAGAACGAAGCTTTGTTATGAAACTCGTTAAATAGTTACTAGACAACGGATAAACATACTTAAAATACTTAAATACATAATTATTATACATAGAAAACACCCAGACCCGAGACAATTTAGAAAAACAATAATTTCTAAATTGACCCGACCGGGGATCGAACCCGGGACCTCAGAGATGAGACAGACACCATGAAAACCGGTGTACAAACCACTCAACCAAGGTCGTCAAAAAAATGTTGTATAAAATGTGTACCTATGAAAATGCCTTTTTTCTATGATAAAATTAGTTCACTATTGAGACCTAAATAGGTCTCAATAGTGTGTCGGTCAGTAGCCCTGATTTGACGTAAAAAAATTTACTATAGAAAAAAAACAATATACTGTTATTGTTTTTTTCCTATAGTAAATTTTTTAGGCCACTGAGACACGATTATGGACGTTTAAAAATAGTAGAATCGAAACTAAAATCCTGTTTAATACATTGCTTTTTCTTATTCTTGCCCTTCATCTCACCCAAAGTAGGAAGCTCACTCCACAAAACTTATTTTGTGCTCACTTCACCCGGAATCCTCATCAGCGACTGAAACACTGACTATTTAAATAATATCATTGCTCGCGTCCGTCCGTGTGCAATCACCTTTATATCGGGTATACAGACAGAATACCGACAAATTACAGTCGGCATCCTCTCACGGCGAACGTCGAATTCTTTAAACATAAGTTACAATTAGTTTTGTTTTTATCCAAGTGTTGCTAAAAAGAAAAAAGAAAATTTGCTAGTTTATGAAAGTAGTAGTAACAATAAATTATTCTGCTTATTTGTTCTTAACGACCAAAAAGTTCCTATGCGCTAAAACTTTTAAATTAAAAGCTTGAGGGGTATAGTCGCGTTTATTAAGCTATACATAAAGGACTACTAGCTGACCGGCGGACTTCGTGCCGCTTTGACGGTTTCCATGACAACAAACAAACAAAACGTTGAAGTTTCCATGACAATAAAACCAACAAATCATTCGTCCGCTTAAGAACACCCGTATACATGATGGGCCCCTATAACAGCGCCATCTACCGAGTCCAATTGTAAATCTAAACCTTTCTCGAATCCACTTGAACACACACAGAAAATTTCATCCAAATCGGTCCAGCCGTTTAGAAGGAGTTCAGTAACATACACACGCACAGAAGGTTTCATCCAAATCCGGTCAGTTCATTTTCACGTGATGCGCGGGCAAATTAACAGACAAATTTATAAACAGACAACAATTCTAAAAACTGTTGGAACGTATTCTGTTATCGATTCTAAGTATCCCCAGTCAACTTTTTTTCGAATATCTTCCATGTACATACTTTCGACCCTCTAGCTTTATTTATAGATAAATAAAGATAGCTAGCTATATATATTACCAGCCCGCAGTTTCACCCGCGTGGTTCTCGTTCCCGTGGGAATATCGGGATAAAAAGTCCTATGTGTTAATCCAGGTTATAAACTATCTGTATGCCGAATTTGATCCAAATCCATGAATCCGTTGCAGCGTGAAGAAGCAACAAATATACACACACACATACACACAAACTTTCGCATTTATAATATTAGTGTGATTCTGATTACGAACCATTTGCACGCTTCGTGTTTGTTTAAAATTTGAACTATTTTTACGAAGAATTTTAAACGTTAATTTAATTTTAAGTAAACTACCGAATTTACTTTCATATCATTTGGTTTATTTCTTTAGCAACAATTGGATACAGACTATCTCCTTCTTAGCTGTCATCCAGTACTTAAATTAAATTCTATATTACTTACAGATTTTACAGAACTGTAATTTATCGAACACTATGTGGAACCCCCGCCCGATCTTCTAAATGCCACTACACATTTACAGAATACACTAAACATGCACACTAATTAAGGCCCAAGACACCGTACTCGTAGAACAAGGGTACGACGAACCGGTTCACACCCGCTGTATACCAGGTACAGGCATGTACCTTTGCGCTTCTCTCCACCACCACTGCCCGGTCAACCCGAGCCGAGGTCCGAGCTTTTAGAGGCACCCTCGGGTTGTTCCGCTCCCCGATCCGATCCGAACCCTTCGGAGAATCTAGTAGGGCACGGGGACAAAACTAGTGCGTGGTGCCGTTCCCTCTAGAAAACCTCCGAAGGTGGTTCGTTTCACACGGCTTGAGGAACCCTTTAAGTTTCTCGCCGCCCCCAAACATGCCCGTTGAAGCTGAAAATGCCGTTTGAGGCAATCAGTTGGCTGATTGCTCTCTCTAAAAAATAAAAAAGCTATGTCGAACACTGGTGTTAGCACTACGATACTCTAGAAGAGCAGGGATGGGCAAACTACGGCCCGCGGGCCATCTCCGGCCCGTGAGTGACCGAAGTCCGGCCCGCGACCATCAAACAAAAATTCAAGGGCGTGAGTTAAGGTTGAGCACCCCTGCCAAATATCATTCGTTTGCACACCATTAGCAACCCCATCTGGGTCAAGCGTAAACACTAAATAAGCTGAGTGATTAATTTTCCTTTATATAATATTAGTATAAATAGACAATAGTAACTAGTTATAATTGGATATTGTAGCAATAAGTATCTTGCTTTAACTCTGTCGTAATAAATAAATATTTTTTAAATTGAAGTTTGGCTCGTTATCTTAATTCGTGCGTGTTTCAGAAAAAGCAAACCTATTAATATTTTTATTTCACAAAAAAATATTCATTTATTGAAGAAATACAGCAAAAAATTCAATGACCTGGTCCGCCATAGATTTTGTTAGTAAATATTGTCACGCGAATCAAAAAGATTGCCCATCCCTGCTCTAGAGTCTAGAGTCTAGAACGTATGCGCAAGAACATCATTGCACTTTTGATTTCGTTTTAATACATGAAAGATTCATCACTGCTTTTTTGTAACAATCTACTACGCTAAGTGTAACGAAAGCCAATTACGAGTAGATAATTAATGTTAAGCATACGTTTTTCCTTTCGAGATTAAAGCTGAGTAGGAGCATTCGCTTTTTAATAGGAAACCTCTGCTCCCTCATTAATTAATAAGGATAATTAAAACAATTAGCAAAGGTTTTAATTAAATGTCAGTAACTTATGTGGGGCTCGTTGAGGCACCGGATAGCTTATATTGAAAGTTAAGCAATTTTTGAAATGCCGGCTCATCGCATGGGTAACCAAATTAACATGTGTCTCGAGTTCATACGTGATTCGAGAGGAAATTTAAGCCGTAGCCGTTGGTACCTGTTGTTTTGGTAACATAGCAGTCGTTAACCCACCAAACCGTTATGGGTCAGTGTGGCCAGGGCGTAACTATATTGGCACTCTTTGAGGTCATTTTATCATATAGCCTTCACGACTGACTTCCTTCTTCCTTGACTTTGACTGCTGTGTCCTCATGCGCTATTTGTTTATGACGGAGGCCTGACTCCGGCCAATGATTGTTTGTAATAGTCCCAAATCATCCTGGCAGCACGTGAGTGCAAGCGCAGGAGTTTTTAATGGGTATATCTACCCTCATACCCTCCTGAGAATCCTACATAACCATCTGCGTCTGCCCTGGCGCAGTGGAATTGGTAGTATGCATGCCTTAATACATTTTCTCCTGTATAAGGCTTGTGCCCAGTAGTGGTAGGTACTTTAATAATTTACGTCTTTTATTTTTACGAAATAGAATCAAGTAAGCATTGCAGTTATTTTCTATTGCTTGTGTGGTTGTGGCTGAAAATCAGCGTTCTGTTCCCGAGCAATATCTTAAAGCCTAAATTAGGTTTGACTAGATACTAGGTTCTCTGTACGTACGAAAAAAAAGGGCAACTGCATGTATCTTCTACGTAAATTGTATCGTTGAACCACGACCTTTTAGGCTTATTTAGGCGTTTTATTTAGGCTTATTTTGAGATATTTTTTAATACGTATACTTATCCGTTTTGTTATTGTTTTGTGTTTTGTGTTTTTTGTGATTTTGATTTATATGTATTATCTATCTATCTTCCTTTAAATTTTTATTAGGTGTAATGATTCCGCTTCTCCTTACATGTTGATTTCGATAAACTATCACCTAATGCCAGCTGGTAACCTTCACATCCCAATTCCGTTCTGCAGTGGTGGCGCCATTTATTTCTGACGGTAGTTTCCTACTTAGCTGGTAGCTGTTAGCGTTTCCTCATCCTCTTGTTTGTCAACTGCAGGAATGCACTATAGTTTCTATAGCTATCAGTAGAGTAGTACCTACCATAGTTTTTAGCAATAGGAACTTTGAAACGATACCATAGCCAAATTTTATCACCAAAAGATGCTCGCAATTCAATTTCTCGTTTTCGTGACCGAATGTCAAATAAATCTCGCACTTAGCACCCTGATTCTGACCTGGATGAATAGTGCGAGTATTTATGCACTAAGTTTCTCCTCGTTTATCACCAGGCAGCTGCTACTATCTATATATTAATACGTGAAGCAAAAACTTTGTACCCCTTTTTTACAAAAATTGCGCGGATGGAGGAGTATGAAATTTCGCACACTTAATAGTTTATATAGAAAAGGTTATCCGAATGTTAATATTTTTTTTAAAATTATGCATAAAAATACATTAAATTAATAAAACAAACATTACACACACTACCATGTATTTGACACACACGCTTTATACTATTTTCAAGAATTTCAAAAATGGAAGAGGAGCGGCCGAAATCTGTCAATGCCAATCCAAACTCACATTCTTTCTTTTTTAATTTTTCATTGCTTAGGATACAATCCGTGCAGCCTTAATTAAATTACGGTCAAATATCGACCACTGGGCGACCACTAGTACCATACAAATTCTTGTTTCGTTAACGTGATCAAATGGCCAATAAAACTCGCACTATTCAACCAGTTCGCAGCAGATTGTCGGCTCGTATTACAGACGAAGTAGACCGTGACAGCAGTCGTCACGTTGCAGTCCTAGTATCTTAGTGATTAGTATTAATTGCAGTTCGCTACTGACTAGGGTAAAGCCACCAAAGAGTACGCACTACCAAAGAGACCCATCTCTCACCCCTCCCACCTCCCATTCCTACTTCCTCCTCAAGATCTAACTCCTTCCTCAAGGCTGGCAACGCATCTGCGATTTCTTTGGTTTTTGCCATGGGCGGCTGTGATTACTTTCCATCAGGTGACCCGCGTGCTCGTTTGCCTCCTTTTAACATAAAAAATAAATAAATAAGAGAACGTCTTCCGTCCTATACGCAATCTATTATTTTTATTGGCCACCACACATTCAAGGTAATAAATACTACGTACCATATTCTCTATGCACACGTAATGTCACGGGCAAGTAAATGCTGACAGATTTCATCATCATCTTCAGCTCATTTCATGTCCCCACTGCTGGGGCACGAGCCTTCCCTATGGATGGATTGGAAGAACGGGCCTTAACGGGGCTTTGCTACCACGCGGGCACGATTGGTTGTTGTTAACGACTGCTAATGCATCCGGGACCAACATCGGCTTAACATGCCTTACGAAGCACGGAGAAGCTCGATATGATAAGTTTTTGGTCACCCATTCGATAAACGGCCTTTGCGATAGTTGCTTAACGTTAACAATCGCAGACTGGACGCGTTAATCACTGCGCCATCATCGAGGTCCTCAGACAGATTAAATGTTATTTAATTAGTAGCACTGCGGTAATCTTTGGTAGTGCGTGCTCTTCGGTAGCTTTACCCTAATGACATAGAATATGAAGAAATTCGAGAATAGCCCTTAAAATAAAAAAAATGTTGAAGAGAAAGCCACTTGCTCCAGCTTTTATTTTAATTACCAGCATCATTTCTATGTCCCCACTACTGGGGCACACAAGCCTTTCGTACCGATGTAAGCACCTCAGGATGTTCCGTAAACCACTACGCTCAGTGGTCAAAATTCGACTATTATTTACAAAATAGGTATATATATACAATGTTTATACAATGTAACACATAGGTATAAAAGTAAAGTAAATAACTTAAAACTGTCCCACTGCTGGGCAAATGCCTCCATCATTGAAATCAAGTTATCACTACAATTGATGCTTTCCAAATTTGTAAAAGTTGGTGATTAAAACTTAGGCTATGCATCAAAAATCCGAAACACACTTTGCCCTACCTGGGCATAAACCCGAGACCTTCGGGTATCGGGCCGAGCACTTTGCTACTCAGCCACCGAGGCGTACTCACATAGGTATATATATATATATATATATATATATATAGGAACGTACGCCATTTTTTTATTGAAACGTGATTATCTCGGACGGATCGGGTTACCAATGCTCTTGAAGTAGATCCTGTCAATGTCAAGACAATAATGTATGCAACCCTATATCTAATACATAAAATTAATTTTAATAGAAAAGGTTTTCTTGGAAACACGCCAACAAAATATTGAAATTGGACCTAAAGGCAACGGTATTGTATAATTTTGTTCAAAGTTTTACGTGAGAGTCTTGCAAAAGAACTGGATTTGGTTAGGTATTTCATTGATTGGTTTAGTTTTTCTAAATCCTCGTTCGCCTACGAAGTAACAAAAATACAACTGTGAGCTGAGTTCGCCCTTATCCAACAAGTAAAGTTACCAACTTTAACTACTTCGGTGCTATACAAATTCTTAAATTTACGAAAATCCATAGGGAAGGCCCCAGCACAAATGAGCTGTTAACTCTTTCAGGGTCAGAGGGATGTATATACCCACCACATTTTGAACTTTATGTGATTGAGATAATATTAAAAACCAAATGAAATATGTGGTTAAAAATCAACCACCATGCCGCAAAGAGTTAATGATGATGAAGGAATCTCAGTCGAATAGTAAATAAAACTAGCAGTAAGCACTATTTATAAAATTATATCTGGAAATCTATCCACCATTACGTTTCTGGTCAACTACAACAATAAAGTTCAAAATATATCAAGCAGTGCAATGTCTTCAACAAAAAAAAAGACAGAAGCCTTTTCCGACGACCTCCTTGCCCGATTCGACGTCCACGAGCGAGGTGTACAGCGGCCGCGCGTGACGGCTGCGCGGGCGCACGCCGCGTAACAGCTCTTTCGCGCAAAACAAGGAGACTACAGAAGGTAAGCTTCAAACATGACGCGCTTGACCAACGCACACATAGACACCTCTCACGGACACGGAATCTCGCGACAGTCCGATGCTCCGAGCACAGCTGTACACAAAATAAGGTCCGATCCGATTTAAACACTTCGGAGAATCTAGTAGGGCACGGGGACACGCACTTTTAAGTGTGTGATGCCGTTCCCTCTAGAAAACCTCCGAAGGTAATTCGTTTCACACTGCTTGTGGTACCCTAGGTACTTACCTCGCCACCCCCAAAAAAGCCCGGCGACGTTGAAAATGCATATGTTCAAAAAAAAAGTCTGTTTTTTTAGAGAGATTGCTGATTTCCTCAGAAGGCATTTTCAGCTTCACCGGGCTTCTTTGGGGGCGGCGAGAAACTTAAAGGGTTCCTCAAGCCGTGTGAAACGAATCACCTTTGGAGGTTTTCTATAGGGAAAGGCATCACGCACTAGTGCGTGTCCCCGTGCCCTACTAGATTCTCCGAAGGGTTCGGATCGGATCGGGGAGCGGAACAACCCGAGGGCGCCTCTAAAAGGCTCGGACCTCGGCTCAGGTTGACCGGGCCGTGGTGGTGGAGTGAAGCGCCCTGGTACATGTCTGTACCTGGTATAGAGCGCCGGTTCGTCGTACCCTTGTTCTACGAGTACGGTGTCTTGGGCCTAAACTAGTGTGCATGTTTAGTGTATTCTGTAAATGTGTAGTGGCATTTAGAGGATCGGGCGGAGGGGTTGTCTATGTGTGCGTTGCTCTAGCGCGTCATGTATGAAGCTTACTTTCTGCAGTCTCCTTTATTTGTGGTAACAGCTCTTTGGCGCAGCGCAGGCGCAGTGCTGCTATGGCGGTGTGGTGCGGCGCGCGCATTCGGCCGCTCGAACGACGGGTCTACTCCATCACACTGGTGGTTCGTGTCTGTTTTGGTGGCTATAGGAAAAAGTGTTTAATTCTAAGTCAGAAATAAGTTATATGTGAAGTGATTTTTCTAGGGAGATTTGGGCAACCAAAAGTTTTGAATAGGTTTTGTGTGAGCTTTTGGTGAAAAGCTGATGTTGTGTTTGAATGATTTTCGGCTTTCTGGTGGTTGTAGGTACATAAGAAGTACCTAATGCCGTGTGTGTGATAATAAATCACGATCATGTATAAGATTGGAGGGAAGAACATCAGGAATGGATAAGTAACTCCGGCGCAATGAAAATGTGTTTTTATAATACAAAAAAATAAAATTTGTATTTTGTTATTCAGATTAAGTATAGTAAATACATATAAGCTGATAATCAACACATTAGTTTTAACGAGGCGAACGTGGGAAAAGGCTGGATTTCTGTCTACGACTTCAGTTGGCATGAATATATGAATCTTTATGTTAGTCGTGAGAGAAACAGGATAACAAAAGCTATGTCGTCTTGGTAGCTTCTAAAGGCTAGCAAACAAGACCAAAACTTTTATTGTCATAATGCTAAAACAATACAAGATATCACACTGGTAAATAAAAACAAAAATCTATTAGAACAAGAACTAAACACTTTTAAATAAAATAAAAAATTAAATAAATGTTTCCCACACTCACACCAATTATCTAGCCCCAAGAAAAGCTTCCTAAGAAACTCGAGAAATGGTTAACTAGACAACGGATAAACATACTTAATATACTTATACATACTTATTATACATAGGAAACACACAGACCCGAAACAATTTAGAAAAACAGGTATTCCTAAATTGATCCGACCGGGGATCGAACCCGGGACCTCAGAGATGGCGACACCTTGAAAACAGGTGTTCAAGCCACTCGACCAAGGAGGTTTTAAATAGATCGATAGGCTTCTTGTCCTCAATCTTTTGAACTATAACGCGAGCTGGAGAGATTGACTTTAAACACTCACTGTAAACACATTGGCTGCTTAAAAACTTAAAAGTTTCTTTTTCCCTACATTATTTTGCAAGCGTAGTGATTAAGGCATTTTCTATTAATTGTAGCGATGACTTGATTTCATCGATGGAGGCTTTTGCCTGGCAGTAGCCTACTTCTATTTTAATGTTATCAAGAACGTTGTGTTTTCCTCATGAGGAAAAAAGGAGATGCTCAGAATGAATTCGAAAAATCTTGGCGAATTATCATGATCACTCTTAGAAGAGCAACTATCGAATGCGAATCCCCGACCACAACAACCTTTACTTATTTAGAGGGGTTAAAAGATCACATCAATAGTTCTTTAAAAACAAACTTAGATTCTCTATAATCTACTTTACACCGAAAACTTAGAGCTAAAAGCTTTCGTTATGTCAGAAACTGTTTTTGCCCGCGCTGTAAGAATGATATTGCATTTTATTTCAATAAACATTGTACCTATTTCGATAGAGAGACGTGGTTATTAATATTTCGTTTTTGTTGCTGCATTGTGTTTGACAAGGTCAAGCTCTGGCTGACTGGCCATTTAGTTTTTATAAGTTATACACTTTTATTAAAATTCCAATACTTTGAATTCGCGCCGAAACGAAGTCGTCAGTGTATTTTCTTTTATTCCACTATTATCGGGTCGCGTTTAGCCTTCATTTCATTTGACGGTAAGGTCGAAGGTGGATGCACACTTTACCCGGAATCCTCATCTACTGAGGAAGCTGGCTATGTTATCTATAACTGTCAGAACATACTTAGTAGTAACAATACTACTTACACTGGTGTTTTGAAGACAGACTTGGCTCGGATAGCTACAGCCAGGACAAGTCATACCACCAACTAAACCGAGTACGATAATGTACCTTCCATTCCCGAATCCGATCCATTCCGCGAAGTTCTTACCACTACATAAGATAATTGGTGAAATTCTAGTTTTAAAACGATGAAATCTCCAATCTTTTTCCTTCAGTCACGATCGTTTTGACCCGATAGTGACTGGCAACAACTACTTACAGTTGTGTATCCGAGATCTTTAACCGTATCTATCGTCTATCTGTGAAATTGGAGCTCCAATACATTTCTCGACAACTCCAAGTAGGTTGACGGAATGGCTCGATGGAAGATGTGTTGGTGAACTCTTGGAATTGGTTATGCTGTAATATTGTACAACGTTATTTTTATTATACACAAAACTTGACAACCGCTTATTTAGTTACGCGAACAAGAACTCGCTTACCTAACTTAAAAAATAACATTTTGAAAATTTCATTTTAAAATGCAATGTTGCCATTTCTAGGAAAAAACCATTTTTTATATCTCGAGTTTACCGAACGAATACCTACGGGTTTCAATTCGTTCATGAAAATCAAGAAATCCTTGTCATGTTTTTTTTATAACACATAGGTAATCCTTGCATCCTACTAATATTATAAACGCGAAAGTTTGTAAGTATGGATGGATGTTTGTTACGCTTTCACGTAAAAACTACTGAATGGATTTGGATGAAATTCGGCATACAGATAGTTTATAACCTGGATTAACACATAGGATACTTTTTATCCTGATATTCCCACGGGAACGGGAACCACGCGGGTGAAACCGCGAGCGGCCGCTAGTATGCTCATAAATCTATCGATATTGATTTTTTATTCATGTTTTCCATCATAATTTGTTATTAATCTCAATTTGTATGACATTGAAGCAGCACCTTCGAGTGACAAATGAGGAGAGTTAAAATTTTGCCATGTCCATTTCTTGTTTTCGTTAACGTCATGTGATGGAGAATTAGCTAGCTCCCAGCCAGCCTAGTGCTATATCCTCCATTTGATCACGTTAATAGGGACCCTAAAGGGTCTTGAATAGGTTAGTAACGCGTAAAGTTCCATTAATTTCTCTGAAGTCGGCGTTAAGTTATCCGAGCTCGTTATAGTCTAGCTTTGTAGCAGCTACTTTACGTCCTAGCTTTCAAGTAAATTGACTTTCTAAGTGTTCGTAAAATTCTGTTTTCTGTAGCGATTAAAGCAGTTTTAAAGCTTTGCCTTAGTTCCTAGAAAAATAAGTGTTAAGAGGCTTTAAGTAAGTTTAAAGTCCACTTTGAAAAGTATTAATTCGCAATTTAGTTAACTAAATGTTTTTTTAAATGTTTTTTTTTGACTTCCTAGATATCTTCTAAATTTTAAATTGGCTTATTGACTTTAAAGGTTTATAGGATGATAAAAACTGAAATATCCTAAATCAGTTTAAGGAAAAATATAGGATGATGAAAAATATATTCATATTCATATCATTTTTTTTTTTTATATGGTCTGGTTCTAGTGGTTTCACCACCGCCGTTCTTAGACTCAGAGGTCCGACTCTCAACGAGGTACAAGTGCGAGGTTCTTCGTTCATTGGATTATTTAATTATAACCGCCGTTCTCAAACTCAGAGGTTCGTCTCCCAAAGAGGTACAAGTGCGAGGTTCTTCGTTAATTTACAACAGCAGAGAACTATCGTCTCCGCTGGCCTTAAAACGTATTAATGAATCTAAATGATCACTCTGATCTACATACAAGGGCTGGTCGAGCAGTTAGCCAGTGATGTAATTACACGGACCGCTTGAGCGGGCTTACAACTCCGCCACCAAAGAGGACATTTGGTAGTCGACTTTAGATTTGGCGGCCCGAGCAGTGGTATCTGCGAGTTGTACTCTAAAGCACACTATGCCGAAGGTACGCGACCGAAGTTCCGCGGCTGATTTTACGTTTCGACGTATTCGGCTGATATGACACACCATAAGTGTCGAACTTACGTGGCAGAAATTCAGTTATGCAACTTTGTGTGTGTATTCACAGGGTTCCGTTATTACTTTTAAGTTGCCGCTGAACTTACGCCTGACCGAAGTTAGGCTGTACGCTATAACGCAACGTAATTTCGGTATATGTGTCGTCAGTAATTCAAATAGCATTGCAGGCGTAATCATGCCGAACTTCAGTCGCGTACCTTCGGCATAGTGTGCTTAAGCACTTAGTGCAACGAGAAGTGAGCGAGCTTACAGCTCCGGTAACCTATCTGGATATTAGGTAGTGGACTATACGTGTCCACGGGGCAACTAGCTCGAGACACTATTAGTCTTTAAAGTACCGGATAAAGGATGCGTACCGGCGTGTTCTGATCTGGCGTTATGACCTGACGTAGATGGTCCCTTGTGCTTGCGTGAGGATGTCTGACACCTAACTTTATAACAGCAAGGTTGGTGGGGGGTGTCAGTATAAACTTTAAGTGGTATGTAGCAGGGTGAGTGTTGACCGCTTGAGCAGTCTTAGTGAAGCTGCCACCGAGCTGCTGACCGCCCGGAGCAGTCGCAACTGCAAAGCGGTTCCATGTATGTTTGTAAATAGAAGACTGTAGTTCAATAGGAACTCGATGGTGCAGTGGTTAACTCGCTCAGTCTGCGATTGCTGAAGTTAAGCAACTTTCGCAAAGGCCAGTCATCGGATGGGTGACCAAAAATGTATCATCTCGAACTCCTCCGTGCTTCGAAAGGTTCCGGCTGCTTTAGCAGTCGTTAACACCAATCCGCACTGAGCCCGCGTGGTGGTTTATGGCCCGTTCTCCCTATGGATGTATATTTTATGTCCCCACTCCTGAGTGGGGACATAAAATAAGCTGGTGAGTATGATGATGATGATTATGAGTTCAATGTGCAGTCTCAGCTTGAAGCAGTCGATACTGACTGCTTCGAGCTGCCCGTGTACGGCCTCCCTAGTATAGTTTTTTTAGGTATCAATCTTAGGAATGGTTGTCCACACCGTGAAATTGTAAGGCACGTTTGTCATTTGTTATAATACTCGTAAACTTTTGACCTCACTGGATATTTAAACGGCATATCGTGTCGTTCCGGAATAGCTTTATGATTTTTTTGTGATACTTATTTATTTCTGCACAGAGCAGTATATAGACGTATCTTGGTTAGCTTTATCCTTGTTACGTCTTAAAACTATATTTAAAACCTAATACCTACTGCAACAATAAAATAAAAATGCCCTCGGGTTGATCCGCTCCCGATTTTACCCCGTAGATAATCGTGTAAATAACGGGCACCGTAGGTATGCCTTGCGGGATCCCATTCCCTTTAGAAACACCTTTTCGATCAAACGGTTTGAGGAATTCGAAAAAATCTAGTGGTGTAGTGGTTAAGACCACCGGTTTAGACCACAGGGTTCGATTCCCAGCGGAGGGTACATGTTTGTGTACTCGTTTTGGTTGGTGGTAGGGCTTGTTTGTCCGCATGGCTAGCTACCATCACCTTATCTAAATATGTCGCCATAACATCAATGTTTGTAGCATTGTTGTGTTCCGGCAGTTAGAGATAAGATAGCCAGTGCCTCAGTAGTTGAGGATTCCGGGTAAAGTGCGATTCCACCTTCAGCCTTATCACCACTTAACATCAGGTGAGAGATGAAGGCAAAGTCTTACCCGAAAGTTATAAAAAAGCAACTTTTTGTCCACAGATAGACCCAAACACAGCGTTCCTGCGGGCGGCGCGCGCCGGTCAGCTGGACACCGTGGTCGACCTCCTCGACTCCAGCGCAGTCAAGGACATCAACACATGCAACTCGGTATGTACGACAATCAACTTTATGACCGGGTTATAAGGGATATAACAGTGATGTGACAGTTCTGTTTGTTCAATTACAATTTCAATTTAAATTTATTTATAAAATAAAATAATAATAACATAATTTTTTATTCTTCGTTAGTATAAAATAAAGTTTTGACATCGAAATCGTTATTAATTTTATTGTTTTAATGTTTTTATTTATTTGTTTTGACATCAAAATTGTATTGTGATTGTTTTATTTTTAATAACCTAAATTGACATGAGACTTTGAAATTATTTCTTGTTAGGAGGGTCTAATAGTGCCTGAATAAATGTATGAATTATTATTATAAACCTCCGGGGCCGGCCGGGGCGAGGAAAGAAAAGATAATTTTTTTTTTTACCTAACTCTACTGCTTCTCTACTCCATGCCCAAGGGCCTCAACAAGGATTCTTGAGAATGAGGGCCCTACCCAATAAAAGCCACTATGCATCCCCTTCACTTGCCACTAGTGACTGGGAGCACCTTCCTGACAATGAGTCAAAGAAGAGAGATAATGAGTCTTGTAGACTTACAAGAGACTTAAAAGAGAGCGTAGTGGTGACATTCATATTAGCTCAATTTAGTCTCTTGCCTAAGCTAAATATTATGAATTATGACTATGTCGACATTATAATCCAGTTTCTATGATGACCTACTTGACATAATTACCTTACCGACTGGATGTAGACCAGTTCAAACCCCCAGAGACTGTACAGTGCCAATTCCATATCGTTTGGGTTCTAATAAAATGGGTATGCCAACTGAATGTTGATGAGATAGCGTATTTGTAGAGCAAGCTAACCGCCTCATGCGGAGTCACGGCAATTCAATAAACTTTAATGATTACTATATTACTACGAGTAAGTACACGAAATCTTTCTACTTCTGGCTTCTGTATTCTACAATCGTTGACAGATATCGGAGAAATCCTGCCTTTCCTAGTAGACGTAGCCTAACACTGCCCGGAAATATTATGTTGTGAGTACCAGCAGCAAATTACTGGGCGATATGAAAATAGGCTTTTGCATATTTAACTCAACACTTCGGCCACAAATGGCAGTTCGTTGACCCCTTTTGTAAGAAGGTGAGTATTCTTTTTGCATACTTCTGCGCCCGGGGAGACGCAGATGGTACCCGCTCAAGGGGGAAGAGGCTATGTACCCACTAAAAACTCCTGCATTTTCTCTCACGTGCCGCCATAATGATCCGGGTCGTTATAAACAATCACCGGAGTTGGTTCGTTGACCCTTTTTTTTTTTTTTTTTTTTTTGATGCGGAGTGTAAAATCTGCTAACAGACGCATCAGCAGGCAAGAGGGGTCCCGCTGGCTGTCCTAGGATGGCCTAGACTCTGTTCCAGGGCCGAAGCCCTAGAGAAAGCGAGTCGAAGCCGACTCGGTAAAAACCACTCCGATGTCCTCTCGTCACCTTGGAACCAGCAGACCGGCGATCATCGCGTCGTCCTCATCTGAGGAGGACGCATCGAACGCCGGCATGGTAGAGCCTGACGAGGTCATGGGAACCCTTTCGGACACTTCCACAACCCCGTCGGTGACTGCTCGCCCTGTAGATGGGCGAGCCCCTCTTCCGCCCCTGATTGGGGCGGGTGACCGCCCTCGAAAATGATGGGCGGACACGCTTGACCCGTCATTTGGTGAGACGGGTCGCCGACGCGCCGGGACATACGGGGCGTCGGCCCTCAGTGGGGACCTGTGCAATGCACGGTCGAAGCCCCTGGTTCGTTGACCCTGCCTAACGTTAAAGGTCTATGCTCTGAGGTCCAATAGCCATACGATACAGGCCTTCAGGGAATTGCCTATCGCGATCTTTATCAGATTGTCTACCTCATTGAAGTTCTTCCTACGCAAAGGCGATGTGCTCAACCCTACTAGTAATGTCAGTGACTTTACAGCTGATCTCTAATATAGATATGTTGTTAAACAACAGTAAAAAAAACATTAAAAAATATTACGCGGTATTTGAACTCACACCTTCAGTCAGACAATACCAGCCCAGGCATTAGTAACCAAGCATATTGTCATTTGTTTTGCAATAAAGTTGTTACGCTGCTGATATAGATATAGTCCTGCTTCTGGGTAAAGGCCTCGCATCATCGAAATCAAATCATCACTACTATAAGGGTTTTCCCGTACAGTTTGCTATGCTGATGCTGTGCTTAGGGGATGCTAAATATCTTCGGAAATGCTGTGATAAAAATGATAAATTGACTACGTCATTATACGTTTACTGCACTGATTCATTTTGCCCTGATAATAAAATAATTCGTTTCAGTAGCGTAAATGCTTGCTCGTAGTTTCACAATGTTTATCAATACGTGAAGCAAAAACTTTGTAGGTACCCCTTTTTACGAAAATTGCGCGGACGGAGGAGTATGAAATTTCGCACACATTTCAAAAATGGAAGAGGAGCGGCGTCAATGATGCCAATCCAAACTCACATTCTATCTTTTTTAATTTTTCATTGCTTACAATAGGATACAATCCGTGCAGCCTTAATAAAATTACGGTCGAATTTCGACCACTGGGCGACCACTAGTAATAATAATAAATGCATGTACGATGATTACAACATATGGGTATTGGCTTAATCACCTTCACCACCCTTATCAAATGCGGGTTTATGATCACAAGCCTGGGCTATGAGTCGAAAAATACAACATACTTGGCCTGATCTGGGTGCATAGTGCGATTTTTATTCGCTATTCGTTAACGAAAACGAGAATTCGTATAGCATAATTTTGACTTTTCTCGTATGTCGCCAGGCCACTAATTTTCGTTTTCGTTAACGTAATCGAATGAATACGGATAGTAATCAGTAAACAAAACTAATGCTAGGCACCCTGAGAATTGACCTCATGATCGCTTTGCCACGCGGCCGTCGATGAGTGTAACAAGTAATGTCAAGTGCTATCTCGATTAAATTCACCATTATAGTAACTATGATTTAGTTAATAACCTACTTGTTCTGCTATGCTATGGCGCATGCATGTCATCAGATAATGGGATACAATGAGAACATCCTGGCAGGTGCGAAGGTTGATCACTGCGGTGCAGGAACTGCGCTGTAGGTACGTAGCTGATAGACAATTTGATAGCGATGGAAATTGTTATTAATATTTAAACATCAAGTTAATAAAGTTTCAACATAACAAAGCCCTAACCGCTAGACTTAGAATGCTGAAATTTTAAAGGCAGGTAGAACCCTTTCATGACAATCGTGGACTCAAAAATTTTACATATATTTTTTTACGTAAGCGGTACGTTTACCAAGGCTGGAAATAAGATTAGATATTTCTAAATTTCTTCGGAATCACGATATATGGCACAGGCGGTCCTAGTAAGATATAATGACGTTAAGATAAAAATAGTTTAACTGTCAATTTCTGATGTAGAGAGATCGTTTTTAAGGCTGACGTGACCACCACTAGACCGCAGAAGCGGTTATCTGAGGTCGTTTGGATCAGTACCGTCTCATACTCCCTACCTCCGTAGCCGAGTGGCTTGCACGCCGGACTTTGGGCAGCGCTAACTCTGAGGTCACGGGTTCGATTCCCGGTCGGGTCAATGTCAAAAACGAACTTTTCCTATTCTGTCTGGGTGGTTGTGGTACCGTCATTGTTTCTGATTTCCATAAAACGAGTGCTTTAGCTACTTACCTTGGGATCAGAACAATGTATGTGATGTTGTCTATTATTTAAATTTAATTTAATATATTTTTATTAATTTAATTTAATACTGAGAGGTTTTGATTTTGTTTTTCAAATTGGCATAGCATTCGACCTTTTTGGAAAAAAGAACTTTTTGAAACAACCTCTTTAGCTTAGATTAAATTAGTTAACTTACTTCCTTATAATAAAAGGAAAGTTGTTGAGAATATAATGTTTGTGGCCCTATATTTTCTCTGATGATATTTTATAATTGCACGTTATAATTGATTAGAAGTATAACTAATGGTTACCGTTTACTAATTGTTAACGGACACTGCTAATTGCTGCCTCTAGGGCTGTCTGTACCTCATATGTAGCATGTAGCAACTTCTGTATAAACCTATAGTAGGTTCCTTGGATTATTAAGACCTGTATAGGTTATATAAAGTCAGCCATACTTTTGACTTGACCTTTAATAATCATAAGGTCCGAAACAGGATTGTGAATGCGATCTAAGTGGATTACCTCCTTTGATCCTTAGATCATAGATAAATAAAAATATTTTTTGAATTGTGGATTTATTAAATCATCTAAAGATTAATCCAATAAAAAAAGGAGAAAGGTAACGTGACAGAAGTCAAAAGCATATTTCAAATACTCATTTTAAACCAGCTAGAATGCATAAATGTAAATACCAACCTCCGTATAATGTTATACTCGTAGCTTGTTCATTCAGTTTATATACAGTCAACGATACATCTAGCTTGACATCTTATAGTCAAATTAAGAGAACTGGATTCCGACAAAAACAATATCTTTACAATAAGATATATTTTCTTTAGGGATGGGCCGAAATTCGTTTTACATTCGGTTTAACCGAACTTCGGCAGCTTGAACCGAACTTCGTCATTCGGCCGAATTTTGGTTAAAATGTCGAACATTCTGCACTAAATATACTTGCACTATCATAATAGAATTAATGAAAAAAACATATTTGTAGTAACAGTGAAATAAAATAAGTCTGATATACTCATAGTCATTTATTTGAATTAGAAAAAGTAATCATACAAAAGTCATCATATAAAGTGATAAACAAAAAACTTAAATTGGTCTTTTTAACTACCTGTCTCAAAGATCTTTGGTTACTTAATCAAACAAAACACAAAATTAAACCGCTCTTCTTACTAACCAAACCAGCCTTAGAAATATTTCTTACTTAATCAAAAAACAAAAATTAAACTACTTTTCTTAACAATAATAATCAACCATTAGAAATCTCTCTTACCTAGTCAAAACACAATAAAACTAGAAGATCTTAATAATGAGTTTTAGAAATCTTTGCATAGGTAGGTACTTAACTTAATAAAAATACTAAATTATACATATATGTCTCCTTAATAGTTGGTCTAAAAAAATCTTTACAAGATCTGTAACAAAAATTAAATAAACTTTGCATTCTTCTGACACACATCTTAATAAGGTTCATTCGTAAATTGAATTAGAAAAAAAAGAATACTTCTATCTAACGTAGTGCGAGTGCGGGCGGGGCACATTAGCAATATTTGCAGCAAGTGCGTAAACAAGTCACAACACGAAAAAGCGCGGCGAAATTGAACCGAATTTTTCATTTTTACCGAATGTTCGGCCGAAGTTCGTATTCGGTTCAAACCACATTCGGCCCATCCCTAATTTTCTTTTTAATGCTCTTTAAAACGTTTCAAACTAGCGGAACCTTAGTTTTTTCTTTTCTCTCTTTTAGGATATCAATCTTCGACATTTTGACCTGTACGTCTCGAGACATGCTGTTCGTTAGTCTCGCTGAAACTCAAAAATGGCTTGACCGATTTAAATATTTTTTATTTTGTTTTGTTCGCTCTAATATAAGGATGAAAAAACAAGGGAAAACACAATAAAACAGATGAGCTGTCGAAAATTGATTATTTTGTATGGGAATCGCCACTTTGGATTACTCTTAATAAATGGCGTTCGTAGCAAATACAGGACAAAGTCTGTCGGGTCAGCTAGTATGGGATGAAAATAAGGTCTTAGTCTCGAGGAATATTTTATTAGTAACAATGTAAAAGCCTTTTGCGGCTTACTTAGGACCTTTAATAATATACATAACGAGACTTGACATTTTTGTTCCTCACTTATATAAATAACTTACCAAAACTGACAAAGCACCGCTGCATCTTATTTGCGGATGATGTCTCAATCATAGTGACTACAAGTAAGAAATTGACATTAAATGACCATAGTAATGAAATTAACAATACAATCAACTTAATAATAAATTGGCTTAAAGAAACCTTTTCATTAATATTGATAAAACTTATTTCATGAATTTTAATAATACACCTTATCAAACGTTAAATGTACACTATCAAGGACTAGGACTACATGGCACAAATATAACTAAGTTTCTGGGTATACAAATTGATCATAAGTTGGACTGGAAGCAACAGATCACAAACATATGTTGTAAAATAAATAGATTTACTTTTGCACTATATAAACTCACTAAAGTAGCCTCTCAAAGTGCAGCACTCACAGCATACTTTGCATATATTGAGTCCATCCTCCGTTATGGTTTAATCATATGGGGAAACAGCACAGACACAAATAAAGCATTTATCGCTCAAAAAAAATGTATTAGGGCAATCTGTGGCACTGCACCAGATGAGCCATGTGCACCCTTATTCAAAAGGTTAAAAGTCTTACCCCTGCCATGTCTATACATTCTTGAAATAGCCAAATTTGTCAAACTTAACCATCATTATTTTGAAACAGCACAAGTTATGTATCCCCGAAACACTAGAAATGGAAAAAGGTTGATGTCGGCCTTTGTTCCAAAAAGCACTCGTATGCAAAAGAATTGTTTCTGGATGTGCATAAGTATTTTTAATAAATTGCCTGAAACAATTAGAAAACTTATTGTAAAACAATTTCTAGCAGAGTTACATAAATGGCTTATGGCACACCTATTTTATTCAGTGAAAGATTTTCTTACACATACACTTAATAAATGTAAGATGTGTACCTAGATGTGTGCAAGCAAATATTTTAGTTTTATTTTTCTTATAAGTTAACGACATATTAATTTCTTTTGATGTCTGTAAAATACTATTCACCTTGTTTCCAAAAAGAAAAAAAATATAAAAAGGGTTGCTATTTTATGTTTTTTTTATTATATAACACAATGTTTGGGTATGTTTAAAAAATATATTAATACATGTTTGCTTTGTTTGTAATTTTATAATTTTATTGTTTTTAAATTCTTATACTACCAATTTAATTTTGCATGCTATCATAGTTAGCTGAATAGGATGAGCCTAACATTATTATAACATCTCCCCATGTACCCTGTTCATACGCAAAATAAATATATTCTATTCTATTCTATTCAAAGAAGTAAAACTACTAAGTACTTACCTACTTACTTAAAGTAAATCTAGAAATGTGTTTTACTATAGTAACGAAATAAATATTTATATATACAGCCTTATTTTTAGTTTATACGAAAATCGAAACACGGGTCAAATATTTTCATTTAAAGAAACAGTACAAAAAAATAAATATCTTGAAAACTCACGAAGTTACAAGCTTTTTATGCTGCCCCGTTGTGTTTTTTAGTAGGGTATACTTTATTTGAGATTTTGTAAATATTATTTTGTCAAAATGTAACATGGTACCTATAAAAAATATTGAAATCGATTCTATTACTGATTCTGAACAAACAGTTTTCAGGTTTCGTATAAACTAAAAATAAAGTTGTATACGTTTGTATAAAATTTATGTCGTCAATATAATAAATACACTGGGCCGCAAAAATTCCGGGTCGCTTATAAAAAGTGTGATAATTTCTTAACTACACAACACAAACTAGTGAAACTGTAGTATGTTATAGATGACTGACTTATATCATAAAAGAAAATACATAACACGTTTTTAAACTGTATAATTTTATTTAAGCACTAAAAAATACAAAAAAAAACACTTCTAACTTTTGACAACAAAAATATACAACACAGTTAATCTGCAAAATGAAAGCTTTTCTGTAAATTTAATATCTTGTATTTCCTCCACGAGCCCGTATCGCTTCATTATGACGATGTGGCATGCTGTATATCAAATTTCTAATATGGTTTTGGTCTATGTTTAACCATTCTTCTACTAGCGCACTTCTTAACTCACGTAAGTTAGCTGCAGCTGGAGAGCGTTGTTTAACGCATCTCCCGAACTCGTCCCATAAATGCTCTATGGGATTTAAGTCTGGGCTGCGAGCTGGCCACTCCATGCGGGTGATACCGACGTCTTGAATATACGCGTTGACCAAATGTGCTGTATGTAGTCACGCATTATCGTCCATAAAAATGGAATTTGCGCCCATATTCACCAAGAAAGGACCAGCATGCTCATTTAAAATCTCCTCTACATATCTGGGAGCTGTCAGAGAACCGCTTTCTATAATTACTAACTCCGTACGATCCTCTGAAGATATCCCAGCCCAAACCATTATTGATCCTCCACCGAATGGCACCTTTTCCTCAAAACACGCTTGACGATAACGTTCATTTGGTCGCCTATATACTCTTCGTCTCCCATCGTGTGCGAATAAACAAAATCTTGACTCATCGGAAAACATAACCCTGGACCAATCTTCATCTGTCCATCGGACGTGTTCTCGAGCAAACCGCAACCTGGCAACTCGATGTTCCCTGAGCAATTTAGGGCCATTTGCTGGCCTATAAGGCTTTATATCAGCTTCCCGAAGTCGCCGCCGGATCGTGTCAGAGCTTACATTGTTGTGGTGAATTTCTTGAAGGCTATTTCGGACCTGAACAGCCGTTAGATGTCGATTTCTTAACATAGTGCTCATGATGAATCGGTCTTTTCGTGTAGTTGTACACCTTGGCCTGCCATTCCCTGGTCTCCTGATGTTCATGCCGGTCTCTTGAAATCGCTGGAGTACTCTTTGGACCATGGATAAAGATACACCTACTGTTCTAGCAGTACTCCGCTGACTCCTTCCTTCTTGTACCATGGTGATAATTCGTGTACATTCTTCAGTAGATAACGACATGTTGGTGTATGGTTGATAGATAAAATATTGTGACCAGCCAAAAAAACTGTTTATGATGACAGTTCGGTATGTAACAAAAGCGATAAAATGTTCTATTCCAAAATTTTGAATTTTGATATTTTTAAAAAATCTGAATTTTTTTCTTTTTTGAAGCTGTAACTCGTTCAAATGCAACCTCTTTTGATATGTATAATAAGCGTCACAAATCTGCCTAAAACATATTATTTATACGAGGGATCTATGTAAATAACTTTGGGAGATATCGCGGTTTATCTAAATGACCCGTTATTTTTGCTGTCCAGTGTATTTTCAAATATTACTACGGTATCGATGATGTACTGACTGTACAAAGATTAATTAATATCAGTAACTCCTGTTGCTATAACGACACGGCTCAAGTGAATACCGTGGCTAGCGATAGCCGACGGACGTCGAATCTAATTACTATGAAACCAAAGCTAGTTAATTAACTGGAAATCAGAAAGAAACTGCCACTTTGCGGAAAGAAAGGCGCTCTACCGAATATGTTTTTTGTTATAAAAGTGCAAGTAACTATACCTACACTATTATCGGATATTAAAAGTAACAATTAAAATGATATTTTTTTGTGGAGTACAGTGTTTTTGTCACTGTCGTTAAAAAATATTCCATTTTCCATTTTCATTGTTTACAACGCGAATCTCGAATTGTGCAAAGATGAAAATGATGTTAAACATCTCTCGAAAGTTTTTAATAATTTGTGTACTCTTTAGTATTTTTTTAATAAGTTTTTAATAATGTTAGTATAACTCTCGTTTCTGCTTATTAAGACAACTTCATGAACCTAGCTTATAATGTAATGGGCGTAATGGCACATGCTTTTAAATTTTAAACATAGGTTTAAATCTGATCGTGCTTTGCCATGATCAACAAGCGCTTAATAAAATTATGATTAGAGTATGTTTTTCACGATACTTATATTTTTTTATAAAAAAGTCTTTTGGTTTATACGGGTATAAACATGAATTATTTTATAATAAATACGAATTAACGTTTTTAGCTAAATAAAATGAAATTCAATATTTTTTTTTCAATATGTTTGTTTAATCTTACAGATAACCACAGTGCCTTCTTCTCACTTGATTTTAAGTAATGATAAGACCAATAATAAAACGCACTTCTCCCGAAATCCTCATCTAATGAGGCACTGGCTATCTTATATCTATCTGCCGGAACACAACAATGCTGCAAACATTGATATTATAGCGAGGCGGACAAACAGACTCTACAACCAACCAAACCGAGGACACAAACATGTACTTACTCCCGGAAATCGAACCCTGGCCTCTGGATTTGAGACCAGTGGTTTTAACTATTAGACAGAGGCGGTTTGTTTATGGCGATGGCGGTATTTTTTATGTAAGAAGGCCCAGCAATGGGAAGTATAATGGCTGATGTTCATTATGAAAAATGTATGGGTGGGTAAGTTACTACTATAAGGGTCACTTTGACTTTTTTATCACCGTCCAAAACTTCTGAGATGTCTCCCGTGATACAAACGAACAACTCTTACTATTGGACCAACTCCTAACTCGAAAATAAAATTCAGCTGTTCCATACATTTTGGTCGAATGAATATTGATGTTTTGTATAGAACAGCTGAATTTTATTTTCGAGTTAGGGAGTTGGTCCAATAGTAAGAGTTGTTCGTTTGTATCACGGGAATCATCTCAGAAGGATTGGACGGTGATAAAAAAGTCAACCTATATACACTCTAGTCTCGAGTATTACGAAGTAATCTTGTCTCACATATAACAACATACTCGAGCATACGTTCAAACATATATTTTTATAGGTACCTATGTCCATAACCGTTGGCAATGGCTGACCATAACGGCGCTGTGGCGCCCCCGTCGTCCACTTTATTGCCCCGGGGTCGATTCTCGGACATATTAAATGTTCACGCCACATTTTATTGGTGTAAATGTAGAGAAATTGTTTTATGGAGTGCGTCTCTGTTGTTTGTATTTTGTAACGCGGTCGGGTTACTGTCACGCATGTTTTGTGTACATACTACAAAACTCTTCTGAGCCGCAACGTCCATAATTATAGCCGAGTTGCTAGGAGATGGCACATGATGGAAAAGAGGCTAATACACTTTGACAACGCCTGGCCATCGGATGGGTGACCACTGCGCCATCGAACTCCTCAGAATTATTGTTATGTATTATTTTTATTTTTATTTATTTATTTGTTACATTTTACATGCTAGTTTACAGATTATGCGTCCAAAACACCGACATGTCATACATCAAATAAAAATGTAAAATTTTAAGAACTAGAGTCACAGATAGGTATACAATAAATTATTATGTATATGTAATTATTATGTCACAAAAACTGCACATTAAAATAACAGAATCAAAATTACTACAAAATAATTAAAAATTAAATAGCTCTATAGTTTATTTAATAGTTGTGGTCAAGAAAGTAAAAGGCTGCTGCCACTAAACGCCCTAAGCCATCAGCAAACAAATCGACATCGTCGTATTGAGCGAGCATGTCCCCGATGAGGCGCCAGGGCGCGCGCGCATGTATATCGTTTTGATTTCAAACACTTTATATAGATCGCGTATATTTTACATATTATTTCGGGATGATTGTTATTCCTGGGACGGTCCGTGGTGACGGGGAAACTAAGGAGTAACGCGTTAGTTCTCACAAAAGCTTAGATGTTTATGTCACTGTACTTTTAAATAATGTTATGTACAGCGCGACGCCGCTCACATTCACACAAAACTGGGGTCTCCACGGAAGATCAGCGTTGTAGTTTTTGTCCACTGCAACAAATGCTGAGTGGAGTCCTTTTAGAACACACTTTTAATTATGATTTGTTTGTTTTGTTTTAAGTACCTACATATGTACTGTTTTCTAACAAATATATTTCATTTCATTTCAAAAGTTTCGTTTCACGCGATAAGTGAACTAACCTAAAACACATTAGCTTATAGTTTGTATTTAATGGTCTCCGTTATGAAAGAAGGTGCCATAATTAATAGTTCATTATGCATTCTAGAGTTTATTAATTAATCTCAACCCGGCATTGTTTGTAGGTAGGGATGCGGTCCGGTATTTTAATTAGAGCACGATAAACAGTTGAATTCCGTACTCTTCGAAGAACTATTTAGATTCTAAGTATAATTTTAAAGAATGCATGACTAGTACGTAAAATTGTGAATACGTTTCATATTTCGTGCACATTTAAATCGGCAGTTTTTAGTATCCATATTCAATAAAGGAATCATTATTTCATGCATAATGTCGTGTAAGTAATATAGCCCACCCACTTTGATATTACTAATTAATTACACTATATTTTTAATAATCAGTAACATTGACGGAAGAGCTCTTTGGCTCAGTAGCTGGCGCGTTCTTAGAAGAAGTAAAACATAGCCAAAGTACAAATAAAAAATTGAAAATAAATATTTAAAAAAAACATTAACACCATGTTTCCTACATATATTTTTATTTACATAATTGTCTACACTTAGATTTATTAGTGTACTTTTAGTAGCCAGCCCAGCGAGTAGAAAGCCTCCAATACGCTAAATAGTAGGTATTTGAAACTTATATGGATTACTACGTTGCTGTTCCCCTTTACATTAAAACAAACATTACACACACTATCATGTATTTGACATACATGCATTGTACTTATTTGACAAACACGCATAATACTCTTTTCAAAAATTTCAAAAATGGAAGAGGAGCGGCTGAAATCTGTCAATGCCAATCCAAACTCACATTATATCTTTTTAATTTTTCATTGCTTATGATACAATCCGTGCAGCCTTAATAAAATTACCGTCGAATATCGACCACTGGGCGACCAGTGCTGGTATATACTTACAAATCTTCTGTGCGTGTGTATGTTATTGAACTCCTTCTAAACGGCTGGACCGATTTGGATGCAATTTTCTGTGTGTTCAAGTGGATTCGAGATTGGTTTAGATTTACAATTGGACCCGGTAGGTGGCGCTACTATAGGGGTCCATCATCATGTTCTTAAGCGGACGAATGATTTGTTTGTTTTGTTGTCATGGAAACTGTCAAAACGGTACGAAGTCCGCCGGTTAGCTAGTACTTATAATATATAGATAACGTCAGATATGACGAACTCGGGACACCAAGAGTAGTACCTATGCGTTGCAGACTCAGTATGAGTAGGTAGGTATATAATAAACAACAAATGTAAGATTTGGGTTGTCGCCATCCAGTTGGATTCTTGGCGGAATCCTACCACCAGTTCTTCATTTTGTACTTTTTTTTTAGTAGTAACAGATTTCTCTTTTCGTTTCAGAACGGGCTTAACGCCCTGCATCTCGCCGCTAAAGATGGCCACATCGCTGTCGTCGAGGAGCTACTCAAACGCGGAGCTGTCGTCGACGCCGCTACCAAAAAAGGTATTGACGACCTCCGTAGCCGAGTGGCTTGCACGCCGGACTTTGGGCAACGCTAACTCTGAGGTCCCGGCTTCGATTCCCGGTGGGGTCAATGTCGAAAAACTAACTTTTCGATATTGTGTCAGGTGGGGTGGTCGTGGTTTTAAAAAAAATATATATTGGCACGTCATAGTGACTATATCTTGCCTGATGGTAAGCAGACGATGCAGTCCAAAATAATGAGAGCGCTCCCCACCGTGGAACAAGCATGGTAACAAGCGCACCCATTCGTGACGGCCTGCATAAATGCCGTTTCACGCCCCGCTTAATAGACCCGGGACTATAGGAACTGGGAAACACATGCGCCGGCAATGAATTCCAAAGCCGAATAGTCTTACAGAGGAATGACTTGCCATATTTTTTGGTATGAGTACTGATTGTCTGTACAGTGTGATGATGGTTCCTAAGACGAGCACGTGTAATCCAGGAGAGGAAAGGAGAGGGCGGGATTAGATCAAATAGCTCTTCAGGACACTCTCCGTAGTGATTTCGGTAGAAGACTCTGAGAGAAGCCATGTCTCTACGCAGCTGGAGGTCCTCAAGAGAGGCTGTAACCTCAGCATCTCCAATAATGCGGGTCCATCGTTATTTTTGATTTCCATTAAAAAAATTGTTCATTTGTTCTGATCCCAAGGTAAGTAGCTAAAGCAGCTACTTACATTGGGGTCAGAAAGAACAATGTATGGTATCGGGTGTCAACATCAAAAGCTTCAAGCTATCGACAACCGAACATAACCACTAAACTAAAGTAACTAGGTACTGCTTTTTTACTATTTGATTTCCGATTTACTGCATATTAGAGCTATTATTTGTCTTAATCTTTTTTGCGGTCGGCTTTCGTACCAATAATGTATCCGATCGTAGTCACGAGTAGTCACAATTCACTCGAATTTTCTCTCACGCTCACGACACCCCCACTTTCATGTTCCAAGACTGTTTGTCGATCAAAGTATTCGGATACTCAAAGATAACAAAAAAATAGGAAATTTCGACGTCAACGGATACGACGAGGAGGTCATCACCATCGCCTCCTATCATCATTTATGTAGGGCATATGGAGAGGAAACGGAGTCAATGTAGCTCCTACTGTGTGTCTGCGACTCTCTGGCTAGGAAAAGAATGGGACTCCTGGGGTCCGCCTATCCGAAACAGGAGGTCTTCAGGCTCTTTGCTGTTAAGGACGTTGCCAAACTTATGGCATCTATCATTACAGAGGAGGAAGAGTGAAAGGATGGGGTTTCACAAAAGATGGAAGATGAGAGGAAACCTCAGCCGGTCCCACTAAGATGGGATAATAAGATCATCCATCCTATCTATATCCTATCTATATCTATTGAGTACTTCCATCTGCACTATGAACTACTCATCGTCATGGTCAGCCTATGTCCACTACATGACATAGGTCTCTCCAGGTGTAAAACACTGAGCACGATCCGCGGTTTCTCTCATCCCGTATAAACTATTATCACTGATTATTTTGCAGGCAACACCGCCCTCCACATAGCATGCCTCGCCGGCCAGGAGGCGGTCGCGCGGGCGCTGCTCGCCGCGGGGGCGAAGGCCGACGCGCAATCAGCGGCCGGCTTCACCCCTCTTTACATGGCGGCGCAGGAGAACCACGCGGGCTGCGTCAAGATGCTTCTGGCGGCCGGCGCTAGCCAGACCTTGGCTACTGAGGTACTGAATGCTGATCTGCCTGCCTTCATCCCTTTGTAGGGTACATTCACCTGGAATGATGAGAGACACGCGGGCTGCGCCTAGATGCTGTTGGCGGCCGGTGCTAGCCAGACCTTGACTACTGAGGTACTGAATGCTGATCTGCCTGCCTTCAACCCTTTGTATGGTACATTCACCTAGAATGATAGACCAGGAGAGTCACTCGGGCTGCGCCTAGATGCTGTAGGCGGCCGGTGCTAGCCAGACCTTGGCTACAGAGGTAATAATTATGTCTTTCATATACCTGCGTTCTTCCTTTGTCTACACTGAACAACAACTTGGGAAGACTATATGGGCTTTCGTAAAAATGCTACTGACCACGGACCTTAGCAACCAGCACCATACAGCTACTGAGGCACTGAATCGCTACAATTGATGGATGTTGGCTTAGGAAGTTGACAAGTGCCTCTTAGATTTTTTAGTTGCATTGACAATATTCTTAAGTGTTTAACTGATTGTACCTGGCACTGAATGCCTCTGATCTTTCTCCCTTTTCGCTTTTCGCTAGCCAGACCTTGGTTACTGAGGTATTGAGCAATCTTAGACCGGGCTAAGGAGAGTTGAGTTTCACCCAATTTTAGAGAAAACAATACTAAAAATTCGAGAAAATGCTTCTTTTGTATACTTGACTTCATCTTTCATGGTAGTAATTGTCGATAAAGCCGAAGATGAAAGTGCTCTACACCTGGAATCCAGAAAATATCACGGTATATAACAAACTGGATGTTGCAGACCTCAATACGGGAACATGTATGAAAAAAAGGTTTAACAATGTCTTTCTTTTAAGTGTAACCGGTGTCAGATTAATGTATTCTATAAAAAAAACTGTCTATTCCAGGATGGCTTCACACCCCTCGCTGTCGCGATGCAGCAAGGCCACGATCGCGTGGTGGCGGAGCTGCTGGAGTCCGACACGCGGGGCAAGGTTCGATTGCCGGCGCTGCACATCGCCGCTAAGAAAAACGACGTCAAAGCAGCCACGTTACTGCTAGAGGTAAGCATTTGATATTTATGTCATTACATTAAAGAAAAAGTTAAGACGCAACGATCTTCATTACATTACCTATAAACGTCTCGCTGCTACTTTCAGGCCTTGAGAAAATGTCCTCTGTTCCGAAAAAATTACAAAAAGAACATGGGGGATGTTGTGCAATAACTCACCACGATTATCCAATGGTGGATGGCGGGTTTCATGTCTGCATTTTTACAACAAAACCGGGAACGTAACTGGGCTTAAGCTGGGAATGTGAGAGATTTTCGTGTGGTCACCAACCAATCAAGTGATCCGAATTCGCTTATCTTGCAACTCGAATGCGCAAGCCGCTGCGCCATGGAACACTGTGTTCCCGTAAACTTAAATAACTGAACATGGTTGCGTCACTGTAAGCTATTAGTATATTAGTCGTATATTGGATGGTGATATCAAAATTTGCTTAATTTGCAATACCGAAACTCGCTACACCATCGAGCTCTAGAGAGTTTTGGGTACCCAGTGGTCGTAAGTCGCCTTTCGTAACTCGTAGGTACGTAATTCACAAAATATACAATGTAATGTATTGTTTATACAAAGTAATGCAGCCCCCATATCAATTTTTATTTCAAATCTCACACTACTCAGTGTGCGCAACTCACTTAAAAGGTGGTACTATTTTAATCTCACGTATTAACATAAAGATCATATTTACAGAACGAGCACAACCCAGACGCATGCTCCAAGTCCGGCTTCACGCCCCTCCACATCGCAGCGCACTACGGCAACGTCGGCGTCGCTAAAGCTTTACTAGCAGCGGGAGCGGACAGCGGGCGCGCAGCGAAACACAACATCACGCCCCTACACGTCGCCAGCAAGTGGGGGCAGCTCGCCATGGTGGACTTACTGGTCGAAAACGGTATGTACCTTATCTCTATCGGCGTAAGGATCAATATGCGTCGTCAAGGTCCGTCTAGCAGCGAACAAGGACAACAGACGCGCTGCTAAACATACAGACCTTATCACCTTAGCATTGGGATCAATATGCGTCGCTAAAGCTTTACTAACAGCAGGCGCAGAAAGCAGGTGCGCCGCTAAACATGCCTCTAATCGTCGCCGGCAAGTGAGCACAGCTCACCATGGTCGCCTTGCTGGTCGAGAACGGTGTGTACCTTATCACTATCGGCATAGGGACCAATAAGCGTCGTCAAGGTCCTTCTTGCAGTGGACGTGAACAGCGGCCAATCGCCAAGCCGCTCCACGTCTCCAGCAAGTTGGAACAGCTTCCCATGGTGGACTTGCTGGTCGAGAACGGTGTGTACCTTATCACCATCGACATAGGGATCAATATACGTCGTATATGTTGATAACATAACATCAAGACGCTGCGCATCGCCAGCAAGTGGGGGCAACTTGCCATGGTGTACTGGCTGATCGAGAACGGTATGTACTTTATCACCATCGTCATAAGGATCAATACGGGTGTCGCCAAGACGCTACTAGCGGCTAGTAGAGAATAGTTTACAACATATTAATGAGACTATAACTATGATTATGTGGTAAGCGGTTAATTGTTCTTGGACTGACGTAGGTTGCTCTATGACAAATATGGTCAAGTCATGGAGCCTGACTGCGACTGTGGTGCTCCGATTCAGAACTCGACAAACCTGTTCTTCACCTTGCGACGTAGAATTAAAGGTTTTAGTAGACTTAATTCACCTGGCTGAAATCACCTGGGTGCATTAAGTCTACCAATTAGTATACTTAATTCACCCAGGTGAATTAAGTGCACCTTTATGTAGACTTAATGCACCCAGGCTATGCAACCTACTTTATTTAGTATGTACCTACTTATTATCGTCATTGTCATTTGGATTTTTTTCACATTCACATAAAGATTATATTTCATACCACACTATGTTTAGAATGATACTGAAATACCTGAATGGAAGCCCATGCAGTTTACTTGCGACTATGAAAATAGCACAATAAAAGCTATGTCTTCACTTTATAAAAAAAATAAAAATAAAAATTTTTTTTATTAAAAATTATATTTAGTAACATTGTAGTTATAGGTATTACCTTAATTACACTAAACTTTTTTAAACGTAATATAATAAGTTGTACGTGATGTACATGTAGGTACACCATATCCTAAGTGGTATTTCATCACCGTCATCACAAGCCTATGTCTCCACTGCTGGGGCACAGGCAATGGCCAGAAGAACAAATGATGTCAGGGAAAAAAAGTTAAGGTCGGAAAACATTTGTCTAGTGATCCCTGACTAAAAAAACGGGTGCAAGCTATTTTAGTTCTTATCACTATTATAAACATTTCTCAAAATAACGGTTTTTAATCAAATAGCTAAGTTTGTGAACGAAAATATGGAAAAATACAACTAAATTTCAAATGTCAATGAGGTCGAAAACAGCTTGCACTTGTTTTTTTAACGACAGATCACTAGAAAATGTTTTCCTACCTTCACTTATTTTCCCGACATTCATTTGTTTTTCCGAAATTCACATAAGTACATTGTATTTTTTATTAAAATTGGAAAAAAAATGTTTACTTGAATTTAGTGGAATAGGTGAATTAAGTCTACTAAAGGTTAACGTTTTCCTTCAGTAGACTTAATTCACCCGTTTGCAGGTGCATTAAGTATACTATTTGGTAGACTTAATGCACCCAGGTGATATCAGCCAGGTGGATTAAGTCTACTAAACCGAATTAAACATGTATAAATATCATTTTCAAAATATTTTATTTTATTTATCTTAGTGTTGTCTCCAGACTTCATTAATCGAGTGGTTTTCCCCCAGGCGCCAATATAGCAGCGGTCACTCGTGATGGGTTAACACCACTGCACTGCGCGGCGCGCTCCGGACACAGCAACGTGGTGACGCGGCTGCTGCACCACTCCGCGCCCATCACCAGCAAGACCAAGGTTCGATACCTAGAGGAAATAATTGTAAAATCAACTAGCTATCCTCCAAGGGTTTATCTGCCTGTCGGAATACCAAATACCAAAGAGATAGCCTAGATATTGTCCTACTGCTGGGCTTTTGCCTAGTTATGGGATGATTGTGTAGATTGATATTTTGCTTCGGAAATATAACATACGAAAAATATTATATTTTCTTATCTTATCTTATCTTTGTCTTAAAATGTGTGTATTATGTGGTTATTACTGAAAAAAATCAAGTCATCGCTACAATTGATGGATGTTGGCTTTTGAAGTTGACAAGTGCCTCTTAGAATTTTTAGTTGCATTGACAATGTTCTTAAGTGTAAACACTCAGCTAAGTTATGGTACAGTCAGCTACAAAAACCTGTACCATAACTTACTTTCAAATCAAACACGCCAACCTAATTTAGAACTAAAAACTGTATACTTAGCGAATGTGTGCCGTATTCTTGCAGCTATAAAGTTCATTGTATAACAAAAAGAACGTGTATAGTTAACGCGGTTTGTATCTGAAGTAACAGTGAAACTGTAAGCGAATTTATACCGTATACTTTCATGTATAAAGTCCATTTTATTTACAGAACGGCCTCACTCCTCTCCACATGTCCGTGCAAGGCGAACACGTGGAGACGGCGAAAGTCCTCCTTTCGGAGGGAGCGCCCATCGATGACGTCACTGTCGACTATCTCACAGCTCTACACGTAGCGGCGCACTGTGGACATGTCAAGGTAATTTGGAACTTAATTTCGTCGCATTAAAGTCCTATATTGTTGATAAATCCTTCATGGTGTATACAACACTAAGTTATGATACTAACCGGCCATCGATGACGTCACCGTCGAATATTTTGCCGTTTTACACGTAGCATTGACATGGTAAAGCAATTTAGAACTTAAGGATGTAGAAATAAAGTCCAGTATTGTTAGTAACTACCCATTCATCATGTCATCGTCTTGCCTGTATTACCGCTATCACTGCGGTGATCTTAACTTAATTTAGAACTTAATAACGTGATAATAAAGTTGCATATTGTGTTGTTACTACACACGAGTAGATCGATCGTCTCACCGTATCGTCGTCGATTATCTCATTGCTTTATTTATACCAACGCATCGTGCATGTCCACAATAATGAAATTTGTACCTTTACAACTACAAAATCCGCGACAATAAAATCTAGTATTATTTGCTACTGACCGTGCATTAATGGCGGCACCTTTGACTATTTTAAAATGAACTATGTTTTTCTAGCAAGGCTGTGTACACTTACTTGGAATATGCATAGGCCCATGGTTAAGTGAAATACCCTAAATAGTTATTTGTTATGCAAGGCTGGAAAGTTGTTGTTTCGCGCGAGTGCTTGAAAAAATGATGGATGGAAGAAAAACAGTTGAGCTATAATTTTTTAAGAAATAAAAGTTAGGGGGTCTACTAACAAGTTCTAAATTCGTATTATACTGTCTCATTTACACACCTATTAGTGTGACCGGGACCTCACAATACGAAGTTCGAATTTCTTATTTCGCAGACTAAGAATAGTGCGCACCATAGTGTTCATAGTCACGTTCTAAATTCAAAAACCCTTTCCACCCAGATTTTGAAGGAGGAGGTAAGCTTTTCGAGCAAGTGAGATGAAAAATGGTTATTACAATGTCATTATAATATAATCATGCTGTTGGTGTACCATAGTAAATGAAAAAGTAAATAAATATTTGCTATTTAATCAATTTGTATGATTTTAATAACATTCATCCCTTTTGCAGGTAGCAAAGCTGCTATTGGACAGAAACGCGGACGCGAACGCACGCGCACTGAACGGGTTCACGCCACTCCACATCGCGTGCAAGAAGAACAGGCTCAAAGTGGTCGAGTTACTGCTCAAGTATGGTGCCAGTGAGTATTCGTTTTATTCTATTCTAATTTAAATTTCCTATTTTTCTTCTCCTTACAAAAAATACACAAACCAGTCTCAGTTTATTATCAGCCGATACATGATTGCAAATATACATGTAGGTTTGATTGGTGGTACGGCTTGTTATAAATTCGGCTGGCTAGCTTCCACCACAAAAATACAGTGTTACTTATGTCTGGGTGTTCTTTCCTTTTCAAGAAATCACAGCATGCATGAATATTAACAAAGATATAGGTATAAAAATTAATCCCTAATTTAATATAATTTTATGATAAGTAATTTGAAATCATCAGCGTTGGGCTAAGGTCTTCTCACAAGAACAGATATCAAGCAGTAGAGTAAGCGATAACTTACCACGAGTTGGTGGATTTTAATGATTGTTAACTGGCGTCCAACGGCTCAACGTCTTTTCCGAAACACGGTGGAGATCGCGGTTTTTCTTTATAAAATCCACTTGTTTACAGAGTAAATACAATGTTAAGAAAGATAGATAAATTGACAATAACACCGACAAGCATATTCAAAAGAGTAAGTAGATAAATATCTAAAAAGTAATCGTGTCCATTTTGTTTCCGTCCCTAGGTAAATCGGCGACAACCGAGTCCGGCCTGACGCCCCTACACGTGGCCGCATTCATGGGCTGCATGAACATCGCCCTAGTATTGCTAGGGTCGGGGGCGGAGGCCGACGCCGCCACCGCGCGGGGAGAGACTCCCCTACACTTGGCTGCGCGTGCGCATCAAACGGACTTAGTGCGTGTGCTGCTAAGGAACAACGCCAAGGTAACATATTGAGTTAAAATTGTCCAATAATAGATTTAATCTAAGTTATCAGATCAGTACACGGGCAGAAGGGCAGAAGGGGCACCTTAGCCCCTTAACTGCTAAGCTAAGTTATTTAGTGCTTTGGTGACCTAGACTGACCTCGTGATATGCTCAGGAACAACGTTAAGGTGACATTTATTATAATGCAAGGACATAATCTATAAAACAGAAAGTAAATGTATTTTACATAATTGCAATTTTTTATAATTCAGATTGTTCTTAATAGAAGACTGTATTTCCAAACCTGTGGTAGAATCATAAGAGTAAGTTATGTTGAGCTTACATATTAAAATCATTGTTTTTTCAAATAAAAAGATCCGAAAGTTTAGACTTATATGACGTAACATAATTTCGAACTCGTTTTCGTCTCCAGGTGGACGCCCGCGCGCGCGAGGAACAGACCCCACTACATGTAGCAGCTCGTCTCGGGCACGGCGACGTCGCGGCACTGCTGCTGCAGCACGGCGCCGCCGCTGCCGCCCCCACCAAGGACCGCTATACGCCGCTGCACATCGCCGCCAAGGAAGGTACGTCCCCACGTATACGACATGCTGCACTGCACTGCAGCACGGCGCCGCCGCTGCCGCCCCCACCAAGGACCGCTATACGCCGCTGCACATCGCCGTCAAGGAAGGTACGTCCTCACGTATACGACATGCTGCACTGCACTGCAGCACGGCGCCGCCGCTGCCGCCCCCACCAAGGACCGCTACACGCCGCTGCACATCGCCGCCAAAGAAGGTACGTCCCCACGTATACGACATGCTGCACTGCACTGCAGCACGGTGCCGCCGCTGCCGCCCCCACCAAGGACCGCTACACGCCGCTGCACATCGCCGCCAAGGAAGGTACGTCCCCACGTATACGACGTGCTGCACTGCACTGCAGCACGGCGCCGCCGCTGCCGCCCCCACCAAGGACCGCTACACGCCGCTGCACATCGCCGCCAAGGAAGGTACGTCCCCACGTATACGACGTGCTGCACTGCACTGCAGCATGGCGCCGCCGCTGCCGCCCCCACCAAGGACCGCTACACGCCGCTGCACATCGCTGCCAAGGAAGGTACGTCCCCACGTATACGACGTGCTGCACTGCACTGCAGCATGGCGCAGCCGCGGCCGCCCCCACCAAGGACCACTACACGCCGCTGCACATCGCCGCCAAAGAAGGTACGTCACCACGTATACGACGTGCTGCACTGCACTGCAGGACGGCGCCGCCACTGCCGCCCCCACCAAGAACCGCTACACGCCGCTGCACATCGCCGCCAAGGAAGGTACGTCACCACGTATACGACGTACTGCACTGCACTGCAGCACGGCGCCGCCGCTGCCGCCCCCACCAAGGACCGCTACACGCCGCTGCACATCGCCGCCAAGGAAGGTACGTCACCACGTATACGACGTACTGCACTGCACTGCAGCACGGCGCCGCCGCTGCCGCCCCCACCAAGGACCGCTACACGCCGCTGCACATCGCCGCCAAGGAAGGTACGTAACCCACGAACTTCCACTACTGAGCCAGCCAGCATACAGCCTGCCCGGTGGTAAACGCCCAAAAGACCAAGACGCAGGAACCAAGGCACCGATCGTTGGATCTTTGATCTAGTGTACGTGTAGTTTGCACGATTCATAACATAACGACGCGCATTCAGCATCAGCTCATTATATGTCCCCACTGCTGGGGCGCGAGCCTTCCCTATAGATGGATAGGGAGAACGGGCCATAAACCACCACGCGGGCCCAGTGCGGATTGCTGGTTGTTAACGACTGCTAATGCAGCCGGGACCAACGGTTACGTGCCTTCCGAAGCACAGAGGAGCCTGAGGTGATAAATTTTTGGTCACCCACACGATGACCAACCTTTGCAAAAGTTGCAATGACATAAATGAATAAAAATATTTAAAATATAGGAAATTGTTAGTGGTGTAATTTTTCTCCGAGGATTCAAAATCAGACTTCTCACGGGCACACAAAAAAAAAGTAATATTAAACGCGCGTTCAATCGCACAAAGTGTTTCATTTCTTTAAATAAAGCGTAAGTTCTTAATTAACCACTAAAATTTTGTAAATTTTATAAATATTTAATTTAGCTTCAGTGCAGCAATAAAGTAAAAATTAACCACTAAAATTAACACAACCAAACATTTCCGCCCACAGGCAAAGAAGAAGTGGCTGCCATACTGCTCGACCACGACGCACCTATCGAAGCGGAGACACGTAAAGGCTTCACTCCACTACACCTCGCTGCTAAGTACGGCGATATCGGTGTAGCGAGACTGCTGCTAGCTAGGGGGGCTCAGCCGGACGCCCCGGGCAAGAGCCACATAACCCCATTACACATGGCCACGTATTACGGGCACCCGGATATAGCGCTGCTCTTACTGGACAAAGGTATTTATAGTTTGGTCGGAAAATGTTGTGATTTTACTTGGGTGACATTTTTAATACACTTTTGATGATTGCATTGCACAAATAGGGTTGTTTGAAGAATGTCGATAATAATTGTTTATTTGTAGAAATCGTTTTAGATAGATTTTATAAAACATTAAAACTGTTCTTGGTTGATAGATCTTCTGCAGATCATCAGATCAGATAGCTGTCACATTTTTTATGTTGAAATGACACGATTTTATACGTATCTACTCAGGGGCTAAAAATAATCTTCCTGTGACCAGTATTCGTAAAATACTCGTAAAATAAACGCGAGTAGATCCGTATAAAGGGTTTACTCTCAATCTGTAGTATTCGCGTGAAATTAGAAAACAATGTTTTTTTAAATATTTTTATCTAACATTTTATAGACATAGAGTGTTATAGTAAAATGTATCTATTCGGAATTATGAAGTTCGGATTTGCAATGACCCGGAATCAAAAATTTCGTTATATATACAAGTAAAATGGTGTGTGTGGTCCTCCCTGAAATGGTGTGTTGCTAGTGAGTGAGCTAGTTCCGTAATGTCGTAGGTGCGTCGCCGCACTCTCTGGCCAAGAACGGCCACTCTGCACTCCACATCGCCTGCAGGCACAACCACCCGGACATAGCCTTCGCGCTCCTTGAACACGGTAAGATTTATATATAGTCTTTTAATTTTTACATAAGAGGTTAAGACCAACCTGTTGGGAACTTAAGATACCTGTATCAGGAGGCCCTTTTTTCCCTAACTTTGCTACATCCCATCATCATCCCAGCCAAAAAGACGTCCACTGCTGGACAAAGGCCTCCCTCAAGGATAAATCATTTTGAGGGGAATAAGCCATAATCGCCACGCTTGGCAGGCGGGTTGGCGATCGCAATAAGGTGAGAATAATCACAGAGAGACGCTGCTGCCCATCCTCTGGATTGGTCCCATAGTCGCCTTCTACGACACCCACGGGAAGAGATGGGGTAACTTTGCTACATTATTGCCAATTTTGTATAATTTCTTGCAACTTCGATTATTACAAAAAAAAAAATTACAAAAACTATATTTTAGTAAGTAAATATGTTTGAACTATAACCAAACCCTACCCAAAACCAAACTAAAACAAAACTGAACCCTTTCCTAGCAATATGCATGCCACCATAATTTAAACCTTATCTAATTGCAATTAGATTGAAAACCAATGAAAAATATGTTGTGGTGTACCCAGCAAGGTACTGTTAAGTCAAATTGCCATCTCTGTGATCTAGTGGTGTCTTATCTTATCTTAGTGGGACCTGCCAAGATTTTCCTCTCTTAGTAGGACTTTGGCTCATCAGGATCTTTTATACAACACTATCCTTTCACATGTCTCTAACTCTCTTAAAGGTCCCGGGTTCGATACCCAGCTGAGATACATATGCACACTAAGTCTAACTGCCATAGCTGTACAGTTAGTGACATTCTGTAACATTGTAATAGACGCTGATCCTGGCGTGAAGTCGAAGGCTGGCTTCACTCCTCTCCACATGGCGGCGCAGGAAGGTCACGAGGACTGCGTGGAAATGCTGATTGAGCGGGGGGCGGATGTCAACGTCCCTGCCAACAATGGTGAGATATCTTCTTTTATTACTACTTTAAGCCTATCTTCTTCTTCTATTATTCCTCATCCAGCTCTAGTTCTTCCAGCTCTGTCTACGTTGGTTTGCCACAAGATAGGCTCGTCCTTACTTCGGAAGTGCTGGCAACTTTATTTGTTGGCATCTATACTCTTGTTTTCTTGTAAACCTACGTTGTTGTTATTTATTTATATCATTGTCAAATAATAAGTAAGTTTTTATTGTAAATAAAGATTATTTCTATTTCTATTTATATAAGAGTGCATGAAACAAGAGCTGGAAGCAGATGGATCGGCGCAAAATCTTACATTCTTCAACTCTCATTTATCTATATATTATATAGCCTTCACCTGAAAATTTACTAGTTCTTCCTGAGGTTTTTTATTTGTTAATTTGTTATCAACGGATGGTGTTTATGATGACTACTATACATAAATAAATAAATAAACTTTCCTACACTCACACCAATTATCTAGCCCAAGAGAAGCTTCGTTATGAAACTCGTTAAATGGTTACTAGACAACGGATAAACATACTTAAAATACATAAATTGATACTTAATTAATTATACATAGAAAACACCCAGACCCGAGACAATTTAGAAAAACAATAATTTCTAAATTGACCCGACCGGGGATCGAACCCGGGACCTCAGAGATGGCAACACCATGAAAACCGGTGTACAAACCACTCGACCAAGGAGGTCGTCAAATAAACACTATGTTAAATAAACACGAGTACAATCAGCAACGAACGTCGTTGAACACATAGTGTCTTACAAATAAACAAAGAATAAGGTCCGAATAGTTATTCCGTGTTTTGTCTCTTTTACTCTAATTTGAAATGACGTTTACATGACAGGAACAAAACACGGAATAACTATTCGGAGCTTATTCTTTGTTGATTTGTAAGGCACATTGTGTTTTATTAGCTTGTCAAAGCAACTATAGAATGTAAAACAATAAGCTGAAAGCAAAGCGATTCTGATTCGAGAGAAAATGTACAAATTACACAAGTGTTTTAATTTTGCCTAAGTGATTGGGAATTTGGGACTGACCTATTTAGAACAAAAGATACCTGTATCAGGAGGCACTATTTTTACCTGTCTCAGTTATTTTTTATTTTAAATAATGATGAATTAAAAAAATCTGTAAACTTAAACATCTGATATGAAAAGTGAAAAATAATATTAATCGACTGTTTTCCTCAGGTCTAACACCAGTCCACCTAGCAGCCTCCGAAGGTCGTACCGCCGTGCTGAAGTGCCTGCTCGCCGCGGGCGGGCACTGCAGCGCTCGAACCCGGGACGGGTACACTCCGCTCCACGCCGCTGCGCACCACGGTCACCACGCAGCCGCTAGAGCGCTTATTGAAGCGGAGGCTGATGTCGCTGCTAGAGCTGCGCATGGGTAAGGAATAGCTGACATTGGCATGACTCTTTGAACATTTTGGTATCCTTTACAAATATCTAATTCTTAAATTTAGATCTAAAAGCCAATCAAAATGAAATTTTATATGCTTAATAAAATTAGAAATAAATAAAAGTTAGACCCAACTATTTACATATCTTATACAAAGGGAATTGTTCAGTTTACTAGGGCGCTTTAGCTTAAAGTGAACATTAACCGATATTATCAAAAATTGGTGTTTTTAATTCTTTGTATCTAAAAGTAAATAAATATAGCAATATAATAGCAGGAAAACGTTATATGTGTATAAATAAGCAAGTATAATGTTCCTGTTAAATTCTGCAATTATTGCTGAAACAATGTAAATATGATAACAAAATAAATGTTATAATAATTGTTTGTTTTAATAATTTTTAATATATTATCTTACTTATAATACGAGAGTGGATTGAAAAGTTCTCGGCCTGACATTTAAAATTAAAGTAATATTCACAGTACACGTAGACAATGCGAATACTTTTTTTTACAAACGTCATCATCACATCAATGTTTACAGGCTGATGTTGTCATATAAAAAATAGAAAGTAAAATCGATACAGGAATAATCGTTTTTTTTAATTGTCATGTAAAACAATTTGCAGTAAAACATAGTGTTTTGCGAGTTTTAGTTGATTTAAAGGTGAATAATGAAATTAATTTGCGAAAGATTACTTGATCATATAAGTCTAAAGAGAATAATTATTTTTATAATCGGTAATTACCTATCGATATCTTAATAGTAATTAAAGATGTTTATTCCATATTTGTTGTTATGCAACACAGGAGTTAATGGTGTGACTTTCCTTCAAAAAATAATTTTAAACTAATTAATTTAGATATTTACTTTCCGGCAACGACAGTACCAAAGATATTTTTATTATATTTATTTTTACTTTACTGTAAAAATACATTACATAATAATACATAAGAAATAACTTGTTCAAGAAAAGCCGAAAATGAACAATTCCCTTTAAATAGTTTCGACTTTAGTATTATAACGATAATGTACATTATGTGTATATTTTAAATATCAAATTATTTTATTTTAATTTAACTTAAGTTAATACTGTATGCGGTACGACGGTAAAATAAATGAGACCCACAAACCGGTGTATAACACTGATTTGTTCCATATTTTTGAAAAATAAATTATTTATGAATAAACAAAATTTTAAAAATTTCATATTTTGTGGCAGATTCACACCACTGCACCAAGCGGCGCAGCAAGGCCACACGCTGATCATCCAGCTGCTACTCAAAAACAACGCTGACCCGAACGCGTTGTCCGCCGTAAGTATAAATTCATCATCACATCACAAACTCATTAAAACTTCTTCCTTTAGTTGATGGCTTCGTGCGATTAGCACATTGAGCCAGTGTCAAAGTAATTTTTCTTACAAGTAATCTAAATATAAACAATATTTCCTTCTTGTATGACGATGATGAATGATAATAGAAATGAGAAGTGAGAAATGATATACCCCCCAACCCCTCGAGTATCTCAGTAAAGATGTTGGGCTTTACTAAGTCCTCGGGCGGACTTCTTGAGAGAATTTGAAAAGTGTAGTTGCACTGTTTTATTTCATTTGCCAACACTCATGCGCACTTACGAACATTTAACGGTTAATATTCCACCATTATTTCACATTAATATTTGACATAACAGAAATTTTAGAAAATAAAACGAACCCGCAGACATGACTCTTCACTTTCCCGCCAAGAAATCCCATTAAAACTTTATGTTCGGGCGCGAGCCTTTTGTTTTTTTATTACCTACGGGTTAGCACTTGCCCTTCATATCATCTGATGTTAAGGGTTCGCCGTCCGTAAGTGACAAGTGTCATATGTTTTATTTGAAATGTCGTCGTCCATATTTATTTGATGCCGCGCGGCCATACTAATTTTGTTTGGGGAATTTAAGGTGCTTAATAAAAAATAATTATTTAAATAACCCCTTGATGAATCGAAAATGTAGTCTAGCAATTTGTAGTTTATCCATTGATGATTGTTTAGACAAAATCAAAGGTACAATAATTTAGATAAACTATAAGAAATCTACTAAACGCCGCCACTCGTTTTCATGATTTTTGCCCAACTTTAAATGATATTGTAGAAAAAACTATAGCGCGTTATGAATTTATGGTTCTGACCAATTGTAAACACGTTCCCTATGATACCAAATATATATTTTGTTTATTTAATACGATAGTATTTTCAATTATATCTACTTAACCGTAACTGCATTTTTGGCATTTTTTGGTTGGCGCACCCTTAAGTGGCGATAAGGCCGAAGATCACCCGGAACCCTCAACTAGTGAGGCACTGGCTATCTTATCTCTAGCTGCCGGAACACAACAATACCACTAACATATCAATGTTAGTGGTATCAAAATATGTCGCCATAACATCAGTTATGGCGACATATTTTGATTAGATACATACCACCAAACCGAGTGCACAAACATGTCACCGCTGGGAATAAGTCACAAGCCACTGAGCGGGCCCAGTGCCGATTGGTGGTTGTTAATAAATGCTGATGCAGCTAGGACCAACAACTTTACGAGCCTTCCGAGCCTTTCGAGATGAAAAGTAATTGGTCGCCCATCCGATGACCGGCCTTTGCGAAAGTTGCTTAGCCTCAGCAATCGCAGACTGGGTGTGTTCCGCTGCGCCATCAAGCTATTCAATAATCATGTATGTGTAATTATTTTGATCATTTCGAGCCCTGTTTTTTATTATTATTGTCTGGCTTGTTTTAATCAGACCGGGCAGACGGCGTGCGCAATCGCCGATCGGCTGGGTTACATCAGCGCGGTGGAGGCTTTGAGACCGGTCACTGAAAACACGCTCAGTCAAGCTGTTGGGGACACTGGTAAGTTTGCTACCACTTAATTACGTCTGCTTGAACTCAGGATTGCATACTTCAGGAGTTCAGGAGTTGCTTATCTTGATAGCCTTAGGAGCCGTGGACTTATATGGGGGCGGCGGGAAAAATAAAAGTGTTCCTCCAGCCATGTGATCGAAACACAGTTAAGAGGGCTTCTAAAGGGAATGCAACGATCATGCAACCATTACGTGTGAACGCAGTAGTTGGTATGACAAAGCAACTTCGGAGGCCGACTGTACATCCATTCTCCTGTGGAATGCGCTGCCTCTCGAAATCAGGATGGCTACGAGTCGTGACGCTTTTAAAAAGAAAGCCTGCGAGCTCTTGTCTGATAGAATCATGGCAGAATCATCTCAATAACGCCATTTTAGAATTATGTATTTTATGTATGTTTATTTATTGTAGTTTACGTATTTACAATACATATATATGTTTATGTATAAATATTATTTATACATGTATTATATACTTACGTTTCAATTATTTATAATATATCTTGATTGCACCTACCACTGTTATCTCAGCACCACCCTATGGTTGACTGGTAGAGAATGCCTCAGGCATTAAGTCCGCCATGTAATATTTATGTTGCAAAAGTTTAAATAAATAAATAAATACTTATACATATATAGAAGTAGCATCACTGTCACTACCAGATGGATTACGGCGAATGCAACTATGCCGATATATCGGATAATCACGTACAACAATAACCAGACGACATTTAATAGATCTGAGCAATGATTGGTGTACCAATAATCTTTGCAATTTAGTAAACATACGGCTTTTGTTATCACTTACGTTTTGGTCAATTTGATGTTGACTGTACTAAGAAGAATTAACAAGACTTTCGTTTGAATGTTAAACAATAATATTTGCAATTTTTACTCCATTACCATTATGTTACAAATATAATTATGTAAAGAGTCAAAAGCATCAGAAAACATAAAGACAAAGACTTTTTATTTCGGTTGAAATATGGTACATAAGTGGTTTTACTGGAAATGTATATCATCATCTCAGCCAAAAGACGTCCACTGCTGGAAAAAGGCCTCCCCCAAGGATATGGGGGGTATTTACCGTAATCGCCACGCTTGACAGGCGGGTTGGCGATCGCAGTAGGTTGAGGGTAACCTCAGAGAGATGCTGCTGCCCATCCTCTGGAATGGTCCCTTAGTCGGCTTTTACGACACCCACGGGAAGAGAGGGGGTGGTGCAATTCTTTATCCCCGGCACCACACAGGGGAAAATGTATATAAACGATATAAAAGTATGTGTATTACGCACAAGTATCCTGACTATAATAAAACGGGCCGCTTAAATTATGTGAGACTAATACCTTTAAAGGAGCTGTAGGAACAAGGTAATTTAACCAATTTACAACTAGCATTTTGAAAAGCAAGCCAAACAAGCGCAGTAAGGAATTGATTAACGCTGCGCCTGCGCACAACTTTGATCTAAAAACGTGCGAGTTGCGCAACCATATTTAATGGTATCCGTCAAACTGTGCATAAATCCAAACTGGACGGCCGCCAGCCTGGTACACTCGGCTGTTAAACACAGATAAGTTATAGACGGTATGTCAACTTCCAGTCGTTGGCTGTTAATAACCGGTCACAATATAAATTTTATTGACGGTCACCAATTACTGCAATAGGTGCTAAAAAACTTAATTGAAAGATACATAAAAGATTATCATCTAATATATCATCATCTATATAAGTTTTATTTAAATTTGTATATGCCTTGTTTATTAGACTTAGTCAATATTTTTTAATGATTGCTAAATATGTCCTTATTAATTCTGTGATATCAATTATTCCTAATGAATACTGCGTCTACTTCGAGCTTGAATGCAGGAATGTCTCTTCTCGCATTCTTTGGTCTTGCAACTCCCAAACGTGGACTAAAGTAAAACTTAGTATAAAAGTAATGTAGGTATATCTGTTTTATTTTGTATTATTATAAGGCAGATGGAGACAGTAACAATTCAGAATTAGTTTCTCGTAATATCTACGAGCGGGACACGAACTCGGGACTTTTGTCAACAGTTGTCGACATCCGACCTTGGATAAGTTAAGAATAAGCATGTTTTTTTTATAAATTTACAGGTCATTTCCACAATTTCACCAAAGTTTATTGCAAACATTCTCTACTATTACGCGTTTACTGTGTCGCGACCGTTATTTTTAACATACGGATATCGGGGAATAAAACATGCACTTCGAAATAGCCCCGCTTTTTGTTTTGATTGCTTATTTATGGACGGGGTTGAATGGGGCTTCGGCGACGACGGGTGGTGATTTCAAAACAAAAAATATTTAACGTTTTAAACTAACACAAATGAGTCTTTTACTTGAATAAATAACTTTTATTATTATTATACTCTTTATTTATTTTCTTTCTTAGAACTAGATTTTTACAATATTTTAATATAAAAACAATAACACATTATAAAAACCTAATCCTAGAGTACCGTCAGCAGCGGGGCAGGGCCCAAGCTACTGGTGATCAGGGCTGCAGAGTGAGGAACCTCCTGACAATACGTGCCGTGTCAAGGAGTACTGTCTTTTGCATCTGACCCTTGACCCAACCTTTCAGCGAGAGCCTCTCTAGGTGTTGATCGAGGCTCTTAGCTAAAAGACCGTTTGCCGAAACGACTATCGGTACAATAATGGTTGAATCCACATCCCACATGGCGGTAACCTCGTGAGCCAAGTCAAGGTACTTACTGAGCTTGTCCTTCTCGGCTTTCACGAGGTTCTCATCATGAGGTATGGTGACATCAACCAGTATTGCCCGGCGCTGGGATCGGTCGACCACCACGATATCAGGCTTATTGGCGACAATAGTCCTGTCCGTAATGATAGAGCGATCCCAGTAGGGCGTTGCATGACCATTTTCGAGTACTGGCGCAAGTGCGTTATTCGTCTTGATAACTTCATCTTCAATGGCACCTTCAGTTTCCCCAAAGAGGTCACCGAAACGTAGCCAGTTCACCGAGGCAGTCAAATCTACATCAGGCCCAGTTAGAGCCCGATAGTGGCGTCCGTGTAGCACCTTGCTCTTCCATATGTCCTTGCGATCGAGAGTGCTTAGCACCACTGGTTTGCGCCAGTTTTCTGTTGCCAAGGAGAGCGGCGTAAAGTGTCTATTAACTGCCACGACATCCAAATGCATCCCGCACTCACTGTTAAGTAAATAATCCCTGGGACTGCACACCTCACGGTTATGTAGGGCTTTGGCATTTAAAAAGCCGCGACCCCCACATCTCCGCGGGATGTACAGCCTCATAATAACAGATGAGCGCGGGTGTAGCATTCTGGAAGTCGTGAGCATTTGACGGACTCTTCTATTCAAGTCGTGCGAGGCAAGGTGAAAGAATTAAACGCCTACCTTTATAAATATTTAATTTAGTTTCTTAAAGCTTTTAAAAATAAAAAGTTAAATATATAGTTTTGTTTTTGTTAATTAGTTGCTATGGATAAGTGTAGTTGTAAGTTGTAAGTTGTAATTTTTAGATAACGATATAGAATCAATATAAAGCATAATGGAGCCAGATCATTAAACTTACATTTGAACATAATTATTTCTTCCTAGTCTAACATAAAACGCTTAACATATCATTTCTCGGCACTTAATAAGATTTATGTAATATTACCTATTTCCGTGGTTAAGGAATTGTAAATTATAATCAATATGCAATTGTGAGTTATAAGCTTTGGTCACAGAGTTGAAATTGCTGTGCAATATTTAGTAATTAAGCACTTTTGTGCGGGTAAACCTAATTCGCTTGCTTATCGTTGTTTGAATCTGACTAAAACTGTTCGCATAGTCAAGGTTGTTGACTGATATAGCACAACCTTGACATAAGCTGTGTAGTGTGTATGTTAAGATTACGTATTGTTACAAGAAACCTGTTTATATAACGGTTAGAGATTTTAGAGAAATAGGCTATTAGAGAAATAGCTGTAAAAATAAAAGATTTATTTATTTATTTATGAAAAACCAACATCGCATGAAATACTATACTTTTAATACCTATAAAAGTTAGCAGAACTTAATGTTTAATGACTGTCATGGCAATCGATAAAATAGTACCTATCTTAAAGTATATGTAACAGACAAGCAACCTCTTCGTATCAACCAATCGCAAGGCTGATATGTTGATATTAGGTCATTTACCTATGACATTGTCACAAAAGGGGCGTTGATCGCTATAACGCTATAATATCTAATGTTCGACATGCTGTAGGTACACATATTCGTACGTATATTTATATCGCTTTCTGGTTTCCGTTACCGTAATTAAACTCGCCAAATTTTGGGACACCCATCCGATGACAGCGCTTTGCGAAAGTTGCTTAACTTCGGCAATCATGATCTTTTACCACTACGCCATCGAACTCATCATAACACTATTATACTAATTCGTTTGCGTTAATACCATTTATTTTTTATGTTAATATCTCGTTAGGCGTTTGGTCAACAAAAGGTCCACGAAGTCTGAGACCACGGACCCTGGGTCAGGTTCAAAACGTCAGGATCCGAACAAAATAAAATAAAATCAATCCGTAAAATAAATTCGAATAGATCCGTCAAAGATGTTTCATTATTATAACAATGTTTAGTGTTCGCATTAAACTTTATACCTAAAACAATATGTGTCATCCATCAGTACCTACTCCCCATCTTTATTATTTTCCTTCAAATGTTTACGTAATTTCGTACGAACGTGAATGAAACAAATGAATATATTGAAATGCTTATTTGATGAATAATAGTCATTTCCCAGGAATCTATTTGTTGAATCTGACATGCCATACAAATGATCCGTATGCGTCATATTTATGCGTTTTATTACATTTCGCCATTGTATGGAAGATGAACCTGAGTGCCTAGTGCGAGTTTTATTTGGTTTTTGATAATGTTAAAGCAATCGAGATTTTCTAAGGCATTGATGCTGCGCCTCCTGATGGTGACAAAAAAAGTAATATAAAAATTTTCAATTCAAAATTCAAAATCTTTTATTCAGTTTAGGCTACAAGTAGCTCTTGTGAATGTCACTATGCCATCGGTTCTGCTATCGGTTTTGCTATACAAATTCTCGCTTTCTCTAACGTGATCGAATAGCAAATAAAATTCGCACCCGGTTATTAACGATAGCAAAGGCTGAGCAACATTTGTGATCGCAAAGCTCGGAAGGGTCGCCATTGTTATGCTCTTTAAACAGTCTATGAGTCATTTTTTCCCCACAGCATTGCCCTTTTTCTATTTTTTGATGTCTATTTCTTGCCAATTCTTTTGGACCTTCCACATTGCCGTTTTGGTAGCGCGTAGTTGTTGAGGGCTTGGATGTTGTGGTCGCAATGAAAGGCGTTGTTTATAGTGAGGAATAATCGTGATTCATCTTCTGTTAACGGGTTTTTATATCACAATTTTTAACATAATTATATTGCTATGTCTATGTTATGTATGTCGCCATACCGTAATCCATTTTCAAATAAGTGCGAAGTGTGTTATTACTTATTAAGTACCTATTTTCTTTTTTCTTCTTTCTGTCATTGTCGCTCATCTCAATGTACCGTACACAATATTGTGCAAATAAGTAAATGTTTGAATTTGATAGTGTAACTTAAGTTAGGTCTATAAAGTTAAGTTAGTTAAGTTTTATTGTGGATCCAAAATAAATAATGTCATTTTCATTAAAGTTAAGCCTTTTCTCTAAGTCGCTGACAAATTGCCAACAACGTACAGTGTCATGGTTCGTAGCTCAAATAGTAAGCTCATATGCTAAAGCGATTTGTCCAGCGCATTAATATTTCAATGACTATTGTAAGCAAATCGGCTACCATAAAATGTTATGTGGACAATGCCTCGATACATAATTCATCTTTAATCTAACTTTGTTGGTGCATGATGATAATATGATTGATGTAATTTGTAGAGAGTATCTACACGCGTACCGCCCGTTCTTGTTGTAGATACATGTTTAGTTTTGGTTATGGTAACCAAGGTTTTGATCTGGTCCAGGATAATAACGTAAATTGTAGCAAAATTGAGGTTCATCGTAAATAAATAAAATCATAAGAATAGTAATTGGTACAAACGTGGATAGTTAAAATGTTGCCATACAAATTTTCGTTTTCGTGGTAAAAACTCCGGCTAGGCACCTAGGCACTCAGGTTCTTTTTATTTGTTTTTGAAACTATTTATACGTGGATTTTCTGAAGTACCTATCCTCACCGTGCTAAACAAATTGTCTTTGTTGTTACTTAGTACATAAAAAATCTATCAATCTTAATATTTAATGCCTGTTTCTGATATGCTTACTAACTGCCTGTCGTACTCAGAGACGCCAATCAAGTTTTAATGACAATTAAATGTCTTTTTTCTCTATTTAGCATTATACATAAGAAAGTGACAGCAAGAGACTTAATTGTCATTAAAACTTAATTGACGTGTCTGATTACGGCAGTTGGTGTGTAAATTTTTTTTATCTACATAAAGCCTCTCAATAAATTAATGCTATCCCAGCTCATGTGTTTCCTCCACCCTACAACTTGGGGTCTTTTAAACGAGGTGTGACAAGCGTGTCGGCAAGGTAACGACGGCTAGTGAAGTGGTGAGGCAGTCTCCCACTAGCAGCTGTCCTCGCATCTGGAAGAGTCATTTGCCAACTCTTAAAAAAAAATGTCCCATATTTTATACTGACTTCTCCGCTGTCTCAGCGATCCGAAGTAGATCTTGACCTCCGACACAAGACGATATTTTATATTATGTATTTTTCAAACCATATTTTATGCAGAACAAATTTTAATTATATTTAATATAATTTCGATATAATACACCCTTATGTTTATTGGTGCACGTCGGAGTGTTCAAACGTCCAGTTATCTAATCTGTGCACAATGGGTGTCACAAGTCACTGTGCCAGAGACGCGTGCGCATGCGCATCCGAACACTACGGGCGTATTATAATAGGCTGCAAGCCGGCATCCATTCATGTCTGCTGTCGTCGGTTGTTTTTTTAAGCACGTTGTCGATAAGTGGTTCATTGATAAAATTTAAACGCACTCGTAAGTCTGTTATGTGAACTAGTGTCAATATATTATATTATATTATATTATATGTAATACTAGATTGCGTCAGTCGCCGAGTGGCAATGCCCACGGTCAGATCCGGATCCTGAGAATCTTGGTTCAATTCCCATGTCTTGCAAAGTGTGTTTCTGTTTTTTCGATGCATAGCCCGTGTTTGTTATTACTATTCTACATTCTTGCGTTGTTCTACTATAACATACCTTCATTGACTTTAGCACATATAAAAAAAGATGTTATAAAATTAACTATTTTTGACTTTGATGCTTTGATCTTGAAAAGCTGAATTAAATTTCGCGGCTATTATACTCGTATCATCGTCTAATTTTAACCTTTCAATGTATCAAGACGGTGCTATAGTATCCGCTCCAGACGCCGCCTGTTGGCCGCGTGCCATTGTTGTCTTCACATTGAAAATACATTGGCCGAGGTAAAATGGAAACGAGGAGCGCGTACGGCGATCGTGCATGTTAAGCAACTATCGCAATGCGTGGCATACGATGGGTGACCAAATTTAAATGTTTTGAGCATCTCCGAGCTTAAGCACGTTAAGCCGTAGGGATTGTACCTATTTTGTTTGTTTGTGTGTAGACCTCCCCTCTCTATCGAGCTTTTCAAGGCTCGATCGTGCTCGATGGCGCAGTGGTTAACGCGCCCGGTCTGCGAGTGCTGAGGTTAAGCAACTTCCGCAAAGGTCGGTCATCGGATGGGTGACCAAATATGTATCCTCTCGAGCTCCTCCGTGCTTCGGAAGGCACTTAAAGCTGTTGGTATCGGCTGCATTAGCAGTCTTTAAAAACCACCGCACCGCACTGGGCCCGCGTGGTGGTTTATGGCCCGCTCTCCATATCCATCCATAGGGAAGGCTCGTGCCCCAGCAGTAGGAAAAAAAAATGAGCTGCCGATGTGGTCTAGTCATGTTCGTTGATGACAGCTAGCAATGAACCAAAGTCCGAATCACTGAGTAGAGCTGCTGTGGCCATCTCTAAAAATATAAATTTTAAGAGATACGCGAACACTACACATTGTTGAAATGAATCACTTTACGAATCTACTCGTTTTATTTTTCATAAATATTATCTTGACCTTAAACCTACTCTATCTATCTACTGTATACACTTGTTTATTTTATTGTCTAGTCTTTGTATCTATACTATTATTATAAAGAGGAAAGCTTTGTATTTTTGTATGTTTACGAATAAATTCAATAAATACTGGACCTATTTAAAAAACTCTTTCACCATTACAATGCTACATTGGCGCTGAGTAACATAAGGCTATATTAAAAAAGAAATGTCCACCCGTGCGAAGCCGGGACGGGCCGCTAGTAATTTATAAAATAATTTAATTAATACTCTGGATCTAAGTAAGCGCTTTAAGTACGTCCATAGTGTATAAATGTAGTGGACTAACCCAGAAGTTGAAAATTCAAAAAATTTCAAAATTCATAATCATTTATTCAGTTTAGGCTACAAATAGCTTTTATGAACGTCATTATGCCATTAACGTGTTAGGCTTCAAACTGTTTTCAGAGTAATTAATGGAATCAGGCGTTATTTTGCGGAAATCCATAGTACAAAAAAATGTAATTTAAATAATATGTAGTGTTAATTCCGCTAACTCACTGCATCCAAGCTGTATAAACGAGTGATTTAGCGGAATTAACACTACATATTATTTAAATTACATTTTGTTTTCAGAGTGTTTGCTGATTGCCTCTGGGCATTTTCAGCTTCACCGAACTTTTTTGGGGGTGGCGAGAAACTTAAAGGGTTCCTCAAGCCTTGTGTAACAAAACACCATCAGAGGTTTTCTAGAGGGAACACACACACTAGTGCGTGTCCCCGTGCCCTACTAGATTCTCTGGGTTCGGATCGGATGACCATTAATGAAATGACAAATATCGTAATTTAGGTCATAACATTTGTTTGTCACCGGTGATTTTACCAATGACCATTCATTTGTAGGTTCTATGATGAAGTCGTGCAGTTGTTGTTATGACTAAGTTTAGTATGTACAGTACCTATGTACAGGAAAAAGTGCAAATTTACCTTGAGGCTATTGCTTTTACGTGCTTTTACGTAGACAGTATGAACATCGATTTATCGTTGAGTATGAAGCAAAAAAAAAAAAAAAAAAAAATTGCAGTCATCTTATCTTATACAGTCAGCTACATAAAAAGAAAGTTTATTAGATATTGATGTGACCACGTTTTCTTAGTTTCACACAAACTTTAATCTTACTGTAAAATCTTCTGCTTACACAAAAACATATTATTATTTCTGCCGCTTCCAAAATAATTTTGTTGCTTAATATTGTGTCGGTTTTCTATAGATATAAGTTTCGACAGAAGTGGCAAAACAATTAAATTAAATATTTTATAACATAAATAAAAAGGTAGAGTCGTGTAAATGTGGTACTTACATTAATTTAATTACAGTATTTCATTTAATTCACTTTAACATAGACAGTTTTATTTATTATAATACTTTATTTATCTTAATTTCACTGTTATAAAAACCTACTTGCTCTTAGTTAAATCATTTTGCGAATTCATCAATAAAACACGAACCCAAAATATTTTTTTCGATAAATCGTCATTCTGCTGCCACGTGTCGACTCCACATTCCTAGCCGATGACGCTCAGCGTGGGCTTAGCATTCTGTGAGAGTTGGAGTTCTATGTAAAAGTTTTTGCATGCAAACGCACGTGAACCGGCGTCAATGATATAGCGGGCGGGCAGTCTCGCCGCGACCTCTCAACGCTTATCACGGCACCACACAATTCAATTTACCAATCAACTTAATCCAATTCAAATATAGAACGACCACAATTTATTCATAAATCGAATACGCCGCGTCGCCGTTTATCGTGCTACAACCGGCCACCTTTAAGATTTGTAATACTAATTTGTGTAGCCATGTTAATTGTTCAAATGTGTTGTGTTTGGTAAACTTACTAATTCTCGCAAATGTATCGATGATGTAACTGTGTATTGTTGAATGGTGCCTTTGTTGATCCGACATCAGTGCCCCATAGAGTGATTCTTGAGAAACTGAAAGTGTTTTAGCGACACGATAAGGAGAACTTGGCTTTGCTACAGAACTTTTTCGGTATGTTTTCTTTTTTTTTCAGATATCCGAAAAGAGTATTTACACGAATAGAATCTTTGCGTAGGTTTGTTTACCTTTTTGGTAGAGTCCGAATCTGCTTGTTTATTTATTGTTATTAGTTTTGTTGTATGCACATGGCCGGCTGCGCTTGCGTCGGTGGCGTATTGCCAAAACTATTAATAAACTTGGTGTCAAGAATTTTAATTTTGTCCACCACCGTGAATATGGAAAACGTAGGTATGTTATTTTAGCAATGCATTCGCTCAATCGGTGACTAACTTAATGAATCACAATTTTTTTTTGCTGTTTATTAAAAAACGCTGTTGTATTTTTTAATTTTATTTGTTTGAGGTCGACGGGAAGGTGCAATATTAAAATAATGTTTTGCGAAGGTTTATTTATGTATAATTTAATACTTACCTATATTTTTTAATTATTTGAATAAGTATCGTACCTCAGTTCTTACTTCCCAATAGGAAGCAAACTTCTTTTCGAAGCTGCAATTGTTTCCGAAGGTTGAAACAATTTTAATGTTGTTTTTTGTTTAAACAAAAGAAGTGGATAGTACTTTTTTTTAAAGTTGATGATCGGCCTTCGTCGCGTTGTGTTCTTTTCGATGGTCGCTGGCGGCGAGTGATGTAATCCGTCCTGACCTCAGGTTACGTGTGTGAGTTATCTTAACATACAGTCAGAACCTGTTTCGACGATTCGTTGTACAGATTGTAGCACTAGCTCTATATTTAGTAAAAACTTTATGGTTGTAGAAGAACTACGGCTGACGCTTGCTTATTTATTTAAAAAATATATATATATTTTGTTGTAGTAACACTGAAAGTTCTTCAACTAACTGTAAGAGGATAACTATAAACTCAAAGATCAATTTTGTAGTTCTCTTAATTGTCAAAACAAAATAATGCTTAGAACATTGTTGTTATAGCGACTGGCTTAGATCAGATATCAGAAGGTAGTAGCTAGCCAGGCGGACTTAACACAAGCTCTATCTGTAGGTAGAGGTACCAAACCGAGTACAATTATATGTATTAGTAACTTAGACCGGGCGGTCTAACCACAAGACTACAGAGGCTCCAGAGTCGTATTTTCCAATTTAGCTTTTGGCAAATATTTATAAATTAAAACCTGATAAGCAACAATTACGGTGAATTTCTTTAACATGATATGCCAAACAACTGATCAAAGCTAAGCAAGTTGTAATTTTACCCCCGTATTAATAAACAAAGTGTAAGCTTGGAGTAGTTACTCCGTGTCTTGTCTCTTTTACTCTAATATGAAATGAAGTTTACATGACGGGAACAAAACACGGAGTAACTACTCCAAGACTTCACTTTGTTTATAATACGGTGGTTAAAGTTTAAAATTTAACCCCCGTATTAATAAACGACGACCTCCTTGGTCGAGTGGTTTGTACACCGGTTTTCATGGTGTCACCATCTCTGAGGTCCCGGGTTCGATCCCCGGTCGGGTAAATTTAGAAATTATTGTTTTTCTAAATTGTCTCGGGTCTGGGTGTTTTCTATGATTATTAAATATGTATTTAAGTATTTTAAGTATGTTTATCCGTTGTCTAGTAACCATTTAACGAGTTTCATAACGAAGCTTCTCTTGGGCTAGATAATTGGTGTGTGTAGGAAATTTTATAAAAAAATAAATGTGGGTTGAAATTTCTAACTAACGAACGAACAGGCTAAAATTGTAGGAAGCATGGATTGGAAAGGTCGGCTAAATAAATTATCTGTACAATTTAGTTACTATCGAGTGAGAGAGAGAGAAGAGACCTTGTCGAGTAAAAGTCGACGCTCGACTTAATTACTGATTTACTGAACTGAACCAGTCTACCGACAATTTTATTACCATAAAGTTCTATCAAAACTGCTAGACCAGTTTATTAGCTGACTGTGCCTAAGTACTTCGAATTATAGGGTACTTCGAAACGACCATGAGATAACTTACAGCTGTTTTTTATTGATAGTGACTTCATCCTTCTTTCTCATCTCTTTTTAAATTGATGTGCCCAATATAGTGTCAATAAAATACCAATTAGGTACATAATATATTATTTTGGAATGCAAATAAATGGAAATTGAAGTTCGTGTGTGTAGTGTAGTAGTAGCACCAGTATTCAACACAGTAAAGCAGATCCCGACCGCCTAACCGATCGCTTTGACTTTGTGTGTGGTTTATGACGCCATCTTGTCGTTTCGTGCCGCCTATAAAGCAATATCGAAAGCTATAGCCTTTAGCTACAAAATCTCGTAAATTATAAAAATGTATTTGGTCATTGTTATTTTAAATTAAATTATACACTTTGCCACGTTCGCACCAAAGTCACAGACCGAAACTGGAATGGACTGTGATGTAATACATTTATTTAGTATGAAGGCTTTGAAATTGCTCGTAATTATTCTAATAGATAGTTTAGATACAGTTTAGTTTTTTTGGTCTTAGAAAATTGATAACGACTTAATGGTGTCTTTGAAATGTTTCTCTGTTCTCAAGATTAAAAATAGACAATTATACATTTTGGCCATGCGAGGCTATGGAAGTTAAACAACTTTCGTAATGCCGGTTCATTGGATGGGTAACGATAAAAAAATTGTTGAGGTCCTCCGTGCTTCGGAAAAGACGTTCAGCTGTTGGGCCCGGTTTTTGTTGTAAGATCGTTACAACCTCATCGTTTAGAGTTATGATCAGGGTGCGTAGTGCTTAGTGTTGCCACCCGTACTCTAAAATAGAGTATTGTCCTCTTTTTCATGTAGGCGTACTTTATAATCTACGACATCAATAAAGTACGCTAAATACTCTATTTACGTAAAACTAATTGTTACATGCTCGTTACTGGCTATGAGTACTTATGAGACTAAATAAACTGGTATCCACAGCCACTAAATATTTGTTAAATGTCGCAAAGAGCAACAAAAAATACGTTTTTAAGGACTATTTGTCCTTAATACCCTATAAAAAACTCTTAATAAATACTAACTCGTAATAAATACTCTTTTTTATGCTATGTTCTTTATTTTTGTTCTATAAAAATGAAAAATACTTTATTCGTCCTAATAAAAAAGGTGGCAACTCTAGTAGTCTAGTTTCATTCGCCATTCGATCACGTCAACGAAAACGAAAATTATTATGAAATATTTTAACTTTTCGTTTTCCATCATGATGCTCTCTTTTTTGGGAAGACTTTGTTAATTGTCTCAGTCGTCATTTTCAGCGTCACTGGACTTTTTTGAAGGGTTCCCCAAGCTGCAACACCGTCAGTTTTTTTTTGTGGAGGGATGGCATCACGCACTAGAGCGTGTCCCTACTCCCTGTTACACTAGGGGGATTCGGATCGGATCGGCCATCATGAGGCGCTCCTCCAACGCCATATTTCGTTTTCGTTAACATGATCCATTGGACAATGAAACGCGCATTTGCTCTCCCCTATTTCCCCACGCGGAATTGCCTGATTGCGCTCCGTGATCTTTAAATAGACTTAGTTTTTTTATTGGTTCTCCAAACTGGTGGGTCAGTAGTTAAGACTAAACTAATTTTTAGTTTAAAAAAAAACACAAATGTTGAAAAAATTTCCACGAGCGAGATTTGAACCCGCTTCTGACATACCGGGTCAGGTGCTCTCCCAATTGAGCTATCGTGGTTCTAACCATCCCGCCGAAATTATTCAACACTATTTATTTACTTTTTACTTTGAAAGCCAAAGGTGTGAAAAAAGTGAATTTGTTCGCAACAAAATTTGCGTTAAAAATTATATAAACATTTTATAATTTTTAGTTTTTTATTATTATTTGGATTTTATAGTTTTGCCGTCAATAATTGCCTGTGAAGGCGTTGAACAAATGATTTGACTTTGAAACTGGTCAGTACACATAAACAAGAAGAAAAATGCAATTGAACTGAAATACAACACGGTTTTACGGCCTGCCCCCTGACTATGAGTTCTTGGCAGTATTATTGCAGTTGTGGAAAAGAGACGCGTGTATATTCGCCGCTACACGCGTCTCGTTTTCGCAACTGCAATAAGAGCTCGTAGTTACCCCCCTGGCCATAGTGTAAACTTAATAATTTAATTACCATCAGTCAAATATTAAAATTATGTTTGCGTTGAAACATAACAATAGACCAGTAATTTATAACAGCGTCGCTTCCTTATTGTCTCGCCACAAACATTCAACGAATATTACGCATCAATAGTACGTACGTATATGTATATTGTAGGATCCAAACACGTAAACTCTACATTTAACGTATGGCTGCTTATGGCTCCTACCATGAGTTTCGTGAGTAGGTAGGTACTCACACGCATCTCGCTGGCGACGCGAGTAGTCCTAAAAATATAATAAACTATACAGATTTTTTTGGTCATCAAAATTTTTTATGTGCTTCGATAGCAGTATTCACAAAAGCTCTTTCAAAATTGAAAATCTCTATTTATTTTATGTCAACAATGTTTTAACATACCTACTTATTTGAACAGAAAACAGAAACAGAAACATTACTTAAGTACATGTTTTTTGTCAAATTATAGAAAAAGTTATATAATCTTTAGTTTAGGTTGGAAATAGTCAAAATACAGTAGAGTTACTAGCTCTATGTACAATAAGTTGTTAAATGCATCTTGATTTAATTATGTCATAGTGGATGGCAGCGCATTGTATTGTACTGTAAATTAATACCAAAAGGCTTCAAGCCTTCAAGACTTCGTCCGCTTGAGTATGAACACACGTATCCCATAGAACCCTATAGCAGCTCCACCTACCGGGTCCAATTATATGCATGTATTATCTATATATTAATACGTGAATCAAAAACTTTGTACCCCTTTTTTACGACAATTGCGCGGACGGAGGAGTATGAAATTTCGCACACTAAGTTTATATAGATAAGGTTATCTGAGTATTATGTTTTTTTTTAAATTATGCATAAAAATACATTAAATCAATAAAACAATCATTACACACACTACCATTTATTTGACAAACACGTATATACTCTTTAAAAAAAAATCAAACTCACATTCTATCTTTTTTAATTTTTCATTGCATAAGATACAATCCGTGCAGCCTTAATAAAATTACGGTCTAATTTCGACCACTGGGCGACCACTAGTACATTAAACCATCCTCTCAAAACACTATTGCTGAAAAATCCGTTGCGTAGTTTATAAGGTCTAAGCGTACAGACAGCGGGAGCGACTTTGTTTTATATACCTACTATGTAAAGATAAACCGAACATTCCTACACTCTATAATGTCAAACCAAAACACTGTAATACGATCTACAGTATTCCAATATACGTTATTATAACGGCACACATTATATTAAGTATTCTGTGACATTATAGTGTCAAGTCAAAATACTGTAATTGGAGCTACAGTGTTTCAATAAAAGTTATAAAGCGATAATACTGTAGCTCAAATTACAGTGCTTTGCACTTATTCGGCGAAGACTCATGGTAGGAGCTAATGGTTCCACGAATGCCGCATGGGTCGCCAGCGTCGCGTAGACCTTTACAAACCCAAAATAAAATATCGATAAGTTAAATATTACCTAGTAGGTAGGTACATATTTAGTCAACTCATTGAGTATTGTTAACAAAGCAAATAGCATTTATTGCAATCAAATAAGGATGGTGCGCAGTGGTAAGCGCTCTCAGTCTGCGATTGCTTAAGTTAAGTAACTTTCGCAAAGGCCGGTCATCGGATGGGTGACCAAATATGTATGGAAGGCACGTAAAGCCGTTGGTCCCGGCTGCTTTAGCAGTCGATAACAAGCACCAATCCGCACTGGGACCGCGTGGTGGTTTTTGGCCCGTTCTCTCTGTAATGTTCTCCCTTAGCATTGGGGACATATTAAGGAGCTAGTGGTGAAGGATGGTGCGTTGCAATGTTTATGTTGACGATTCTACCTTATTTGTATGACAGCACTGCCTATCTCCTGCTTTCACTATGTAGCATTATTGAGCCCTATGTTGTACCTTTCTTGACTTTCTCGCATATATTACGTTGTGGTAGAAAGTTTTGTATATCTTTCCATTAAGCTTCCATGCTAATCCGGCATCAACAGTGCTGTGTGCGCCGAGGGTCCAAAGTGCTGGTTGCCTAGTACGAGTTTTATTGGATATTAATTGGATCTCTTAACAAAAACTTGTAGAGAATTTGTAACGCAAGACCCTCGTTTTTGTCACTAAAGATGCCTATGAAAGGGCGAGTTTTTTTTTACACTCGATGACGATTATGAAAACGAGGCATTGAATGATGCAACACTGCAACAAAATCTTACTTACACATTTGCAAGATAAATGAGAAGTTTTTGTCATTATGCCGATGACATGATGCCGTTCCCTCTAGAAAACCTCTTGACGGTGCTTCGTTTCACACGTCTTGTAGAACCCTTTAAGCTTCTCACCTCCTGCCCCCAAAAAAGATAGGTGAATCTTGAAATCAGCAATAGAGATTGCTGAAGAGGCAATAGAGTTTGCTGGTGCAAACTCTCAAAAAAACAAAGTGTAGCAGCGCCATCTATTGACTTATAGTTAACAAGTTTGTTATAAGGTGGCGACACGTTGTTTTTTATTATGTAATTATCTACTCAAAATAAAATGTAGAACGTAATAATGTTTTAAGAGTTTTTTACTCCACTAAGTACAAACAAGCGAGCTCTATGTTATAAAGGATTACCTAATAAAGCATGTATCAACAAACTAAACTAATTAGGTATGGCATTCGTTCTATTGTCTACTACTTATTATTATTATATTATTATTATTATTATTATATATATATATTACGCCGACAAAATTGTATGCGTAAAAACAGCACATGATTAATAGCGTGGCCTTAGAGCTATGCTCTAAGAGCGTGGCCGGTACTTTATAAAATTACGTCAGCATTATTTTGTTTACATCCCATTTTAGTTCAGGCGTGCATCGAGAGATGGCGCTAGTTGTGTTGTAAACGAACGTTACGTTATTTATGAAGGTTTGCGATTTTGTGAATATTGAAATAAAAACACTTTTAAAGCTCTATAATGAAGATAATATTAATAATATTCTGTAATTGGTATGAATGAAAATGTATGGCGTTTTTAATTTCGTTTTAGTTCAGCCACGTGTGGAGAGATGTCGCTAGTTGTTCTAACTAACTGATTTGCAATCCTATTTGTGTGAAGCTCACTTTATCTAATTAAAAGATTCAATTGGTTTAGAGTACATTTATTTTATAGGTTATATTCTTTTTTAAATTTTAATGACGAGTTACCTATTTGTGTCTAAGAACTAAACCACTAACAAAAGATAGATCAATGGTTGATTTACAAAGTTCATGCTGACACTTCCTTTCCTACACATGAAAAAACAATTTACTAATCACGTCTAATTTTACTGTTAGGTCTGTGATCACAAGGAGAACATCCTGTGGGAACTACCTACCTACCTAGTAGAGATAATCCCCTATGACTCCCTATAAAGGGTTTGAGTCGTCAGGAAAAAATAAGCAAGTAGGAACCTAGGTAAGTATTCGTAAAAAGCGTTTCAATTCAATGAATATCATTAATTAAGATAAATTACGTTTCGTGTCCCTTTGACATTCGAAGCTGAATCTTCCCATACGAGTTGTTTATCAATGGCACCTACCTATTATAAATCACGCACGCGACGTAATGTACCTACATTACATACTGACATTGAATAGGATTGCGGAAGCCCGACAGCTCTAATTCATAACACAAACGTAACGGAGCTTAACCGAGCGTGGCTAATATTTTTTTAAACTGTCGACTCAATAGTTCTCGCGATGTCAGCCAGTATTGTCAACCAAGAAGATTAATACGAAACGAAGATTGTTTTTTCTTTCTTAATTAATGGCTTTTCACACTGTTTGTTTAAAGAAGGTTGGTGGTAGACCATCGAAGTCAGAGACGTATAAAAGGATTTGGGGGAGACCTTTGCCTAGCAGTAGGACAAAGGAGGTTTTTTTTTTAAATTGGTGCGCTCTTTTGTTTCTTTAGCCAGTGTCAAATCAATGTTATGAAATATTTTATTTTTTTATAGTAGACTAGCGGCCGTTTGCGCTTTCACCCGCGTGGTTCCCGTTCCCGTGAGAATATCGGGATAAAAAGTATCCTATGTGTTAATTCAGGTTATAAACTATCTGTATGCCGAATTTCATCCAAATCCATTCAGTAGTTTTTACGTGAAAGATTAACAAAAATCCATCCATACTTACAAACTTTCGCGTTTATAATATTAGTAGGATTATAATGAGCGCATATTCTACCCAAACTCCCCGAGTACCAGTAAAGATTTTTACTGAGACTTCACGTAGTCTTCTTGAGCTAAACAATTTGAAAAGTGACGTTGCAGTGTTCGTTACATTTAACGGTTAATAATCAACCATTGTTATTATAACAGCTGTATCTGTCCCACTCCTGGGCAATGGCCTCCCCAAACTTTTGCCACACCTTCCGTTTCCCTGCAACATTATGCCATTCTTTCATTAACCCATCAAGGTCATCCCGCCATCTTCGTCTTGGTCAATTTTCGCATAATGTGGGGACCAATCCGTTGTGATCCGTGCCCACGTCATCAGCTATTATTTCATATTAATATTGGACAAAATACAAATTTTTGAAAATAGAACAAAACTACAAACTACAAAGAAGCCGCAAAGATTGTCATTTTCCTATGTAATAAATAAAAAACGTCATATGACAGCTGTAATCAGACACGCGATTTGACAATTTATTCGATCGATATTTGAACAATGTGATTAGCGGGTATTTTTTTCTAGTTTCTTTTTTTTTTTAAGAGCTCGATTAGTATAGCGGCTTCGTTGTTCGGGTAGCGATTTTGCAAGTGAAGCCACTTTTTAAATGCCCGGTCACCGGCTACGGCTGGGTGATTTTTCCATGCCGTGGCAGCCTTTAAGTAAGACAGCACTTAGATTAAGACTTTTTTCTAATGTTTCTTTTTTTTGTAATTTTTTTGGTGTATGTTTTGTTGGTTGTCCTTAATAAATTAAATCATCATCATCATCATCATCAGCCAATTAGTATCTGCAGGACATAGGCTTCTCCAAGTGCTTTTTAACTATATTCATAGGGTAAGTTTTATAAGTTCAGTTTTATTAATAACTAGTGGCCCGCTAGCGATTTCGTCCGCTTAAGAACTCCCGTATTCCATGATGGACTCCAATAGCAGCGCCACCTACCGGGTCCAATTGTAAATCTAAACCATTCTCGAATCCACTTGAACACACAGAAAATTTCATCCAAATCGGTCCAGCCCTTTAGAAGGAGTTCAATTACAAACGCACGCGCAGAAGATGTATATACCTACTAGCTGACCCAGCCGACTTCGTATCGCTTTGACAGTTTCTATGTCAACAATACAATCAAATCGTTTGTATGACAACAAAACATTAAAGTTTTTAATTAATAAATAAAAATAGGGGTTGATCGTAGAGGAGTGAAAATTAAGGGTTGTATGTATTTTTGTATGCTGTATCATAAAAAAATTAAAACATTTTTTTTTGTCCAAAAATATAAAAATAAATTTAGGGGTGGACCACTCTTAACATTTAGGGGGATGAAAAATAGATGTTGTCCGATTCGCAAACCTAACCGATGTCCACACAAAATTTCACGAAAATCTAATATAAATAATATATCTAAATATGTCGCCATAACAACAATGTTTGTACCATTGTTGTGTTCCGGCAGCTAGAGATAGATAGCCAGTGCCTCAGTAGTTAAAGATCCCGGGTGAAGTGCGCTTCCACCTTCGTCCTTATCATCCCATAACATCAAGTAAGACGAAGGCCAAGACGCCAAGTGCATAACTGTAACATACGAAATAAAAAAAATAAAAAACAAAAACTTATTTACTTGTCTAATACAGAAAATATTACTCAAAAGAGGCTTTATTTTATATACAATATCTGCTAAAATTCACTTATGTTAAGATAGGTACAGACCACCCCATAAGTTGAAGGCTGCCTCGACCCGACCTCGAACTTTACAACTGCAAACACAACCTAACATTTATATCCCCCTAACCACAAAATAACCAGATCCCAGAAGGTACTTAACAGGTAGATTGATGGCACCACTGTACTCTTTAAGCCTCGTGTTCGCCAAAGATTTTCGTCGCAAAAAAATAAAGTTAATTTTCATTTAATTTTGTTATTTTTAGTATTCTATTATAATCTATTATCCCCTCATCTGTCGCGGCCATCTTGGCCATAAAAGGCTCATCTGTCACATTACTTACGTATTACTTCCGGTCTATTTCAGGCTACTCATTAAAATGACCATTTCCATGAAATTTTACCACATACATACATTGTTCGGATCCCAATTAAGTAGCTCAAGCACTCGTATTATGGAAATCAGAATCAACGACGGTACCACAACCACCCAGACCCGTAGGTTTAGGCCGTAGGCTTCGAACTTCGCTATGGTTTTCTTAATGTTACTTTGGCTAAGCCTACCGACACAATATCGAAAAGTTCGTTTTCGACATTGACCCAACCGGGAACTAGATACCTCGCACACATAGACCCACCCTTTTACGAATGCGGAATCTCGGACCATCTTGAACAAGTCCGAGCGCAGCTGTTGCGAGATTCCGTGTCCGTGAGGAACCCCTCGGAGAATCTAGTATGGAACGGGTACATGCACTAGTCATAGTGCGTGATGCCTTTCCCTCTAGAAAACCTCTTAAGGTGCTTCGTTAAGCACCATACGAAGTGTGAAACGTCACATGGCTTTAGGAACTCTTTAAGTTTCTCGCCGCCCCCAAATAAGTCCGGTGACGCAAAAAATGCAGCCTAAAGAAACGGCAAATTCACTCGAAAAAAAAATCTATCGTTTGTATGAAGTTTGCATTCTGCGGTTTCCTTACCTACTTTGTGCTCTAACGTCCCAACGATGACGTAATGCGTAAGTATGAGAATACGACGTAAAACTACGGTAACATCACATGAGTAGATATATGTATTCACTACAGAGTACAAGCTCTCTAACAACGCGCAAAATTGATACATATTCTGAAAGGTCTGACACCTGTTGCACGTTAAAAAAACTACGGAGGAAAAATAAAATAAGGTTTAGTGTAATTTGACACATACTAAAGTTAAATTAGTTTATAAATGGCTAACCCTAAATAATTTATTTTTCTTCAAGTAGTTATTACTTCTTTTTAACGTGTGGTACAGTCTGAATCTAATATACAGTTTCCTTAAATAATTGATCGGAAATCGTTTGAATTCGCATGGCATGTCAAACGATAACTTTTCAATTTTTTTTTATTTCTACCCATGTGGTAATATTATCTTGGTAAAACCTATATTCCGATTGGAACTCACTAACCGTTTCAGTTGTAATTGGACAGAGTGATCGCGGACAGTCACGCAGCCATCGCCTTACCTATGTACAGTCGACGGCATTAAAGTTGAATGGGCTACGAGGTTACGGACACTCCTCAGGTATAGTCAGCGACGAAAGTAGCTGGTCACTGTGGTACTTACTTACCAATTAATTTTTAACATGGTAAAATGCTGTCTTTTTCATACACTGGGCCTGGAAGCGGGTTTTAGGGGACTCACTTTCCATATCGCCCAGCCACAAGAAGAGCTAGGGGTAGGGAGCTGCTAGTACTATCCCTCATGTGTCACAGGGACCACGAACAGCAAGAACCGAGTTCCACCTCGACAATGTGACTGTAGTAGGTACTATGTCATAATCACGTTACTAGAAGTAAAGAAGCGCTTGTTTACATTCTACTCAAGTGTTAGCGACTTTCTTTGATGACTGGTACAGTCGTAAGAGGTTAAGAAATTTACTGCGCTATATGGTACTTGGATATTTTCCTATTGAAAAAAACGTACATCTGTCGTATCTTCCTACCTTCTATAAATAAAAATTAAACGCTGTTCGCGTAAGCGCATAACTTTTTAACGGCTGAAAGGATTTGGATGTAATTTAGCACATAGACAGATCATTACCCAGACTTGGACATAGGATACATTTTATCCCTTTTTTGAAGAGAGTTTGCTGATTGGCTGATAGACGGCATTTTCGGTGTCACCGGACTTTTTTGGGGGCGGCGAGATATTTAAAGGTTTTCTCAAGCCAATATCGAAACACCGTCAGAGGTTTTCTAGAAAGAATGGCAACACTGCTAGTGCCGGTTTACTTTTATTAGGATAAGTACATGGATGGCCAAGCTTAGCTCGGTTTTTTTTTTGGCAATTTTCTAAAAATGAAACCTAGCTAGATCGATGTATCGCCCCCAAAACCCCCTGCATATTAAATTTCATGAAATCGTTGGAGCAGTTGCCGAGATTCAGATTAACATAAATACCTGGTTGCATCTATGGGCGTTTTTGTTTTTATTTTTCTGTGGACAACTTTTTAGCCAAATATGTTTAATCTTAGTCCCCGTTGTTCTCCGAGGGGTTAGGTTAGGATCGGATTGAACTTTTTATACAGGTAACAGGTTCCTGTGCATAGTGTAGTCCTCGCGAACAAAGTTGCGGGCAACAGCTAGATATAAAGATTACATCATGCCTCAAATCATATTGCTATCATTAATTTATGACGCTCACTGTACTTAGTTTTTACAAGTAACACACGCCCTTGGTTCAGTGGCCAACGCCCGATATAAAACTATGTTTACTGGGCCTCCAAAATTATCGATTACTGTTCCACTAATAGATACATATGAACAGAACCGCTTTGAAAATAACATACCAATCGTAAATGTATTTTAAAAATAAGTTTTTAATGTTCTTATCAGCCAAGCGAATGGAATATGAAATCTGTAAGTGTGTAAGATGGTATTTATTCATATAGTATAAAAGAATCTGGCGGAAAATTTTACGTTATCCGACTAATATACGTAGGTAGTACATATTACGTAGGTCGGTGTACTACACCTGAGTTACTTTGTTTTGACAGTACAAAAAGTCTATAAAACCTATTTTATTTTATTGATTATTCAAAATATATAGCTCTTAAAAGTATAATATGGTATTTAAGTTCTAAACACACAGCAAATTTAGATGAATGATAGGTCTCGCTGCACTCGACTGCAGCGAGACCTATCATTCATCTAAGCAGCAAATATTATCTATATAGGTATTAAGAGCGTTTACGCCGCACACTAGCGCCACTTACGGCCACTTTTAACTATAACGCCATATTTAACTAAACCATAACATGTCAGGTGTTCATTAAGTGACGTAAAAATGCTAAATTACTTCATTCAGATAGTTTGTTGAGCATAATTTGATTTTCTATCTCTAATTACTAGATATGTTTTTTTTTTCATTGGCGGCGCTAGTGTGCGGCGTAGACGTACCTACATTCATGTAGTAACGTCTTTCTATATTAATACGTGAAGAAAAAACTGTAGGATCTACCCTTCTTTACCTACCACGCTCGGAGGATTGTTTGGCTGAGTTAAAGTGATGATGATGTTTGGCTGAGTGAATGGAGAAGAAGTGCAGAAAGCATTTATTTATAGTATGTATGTGATATTGTAAAGGGTTTTTCAATAGGGACGCTCTAACTTTGACAGCGTATAGCGGCCATCTTAGAAAAGCGATAGCTGTCAAATTTGACATGAATATATATTCATGTCAAATTATGCTAGCAGTGGACTAAGATAGGCCGATGATGATAATGATGATATATTCAGTGGTGACAATTCACCATGGATTGCTACACGCTTCAACAACGCGTAGAAATTGTTACAATGTATTGAATTTAAATTTATTTATTTATTAAACATTAAATTTATTGAATGAGAAGTTCGAGGGCATCTCGCGTCGTCGTGGCGACACAACTGGCCACTGAGGGGCTACGTAAAATCTCTGGTTTATGCAGAAAAACCATAGTCAATTGCCGCCCTGAAGGCCAACATAACTCGCGTCCATCGTGAAATTGAGCCACATTTATGCAAAGATGTCATTCGAAATTTTTCCGCCAGGATACACCACCTACGGCGGAGTCTCGGCGGCCATTTGGCTGAAGTTATATTCCATACATAATGTCATCGAATATCCTTTAAAATAATATAAAAGTTGTGGCAATATCACTTACACAGGTTGTTTTATTTCATTTCAAAGTTCGAGCGCTCTTAATGAAAAACCCTTTATAAACATTATATATTTTGAGAATTAAGGCCGAATATCGACCACTGAGCGACCACTAGTTTTTACTATCATATTACCACTACTGACCAAAAGCCTCCCCTCATGCCAGTTCCTGATGAGTACCTATGAAGTATGAAGGTCGTCCCGCCATCTCCTTATAAATAATAAACACCTTATAAACTTAATCAAAAATCGATATCAACTGTTCAATTCAACTACCCATACCGCACGTCATTACAAAGCTGCATCGGACAGTTGTCCCATATCTTTTATTGCAATCGGACGCGTTCCCGAAATATTGATAAGGTGAAATTAACATTCCGTTAAGGAATATCACGGTAGCGTACAGAATATTAATCCACTCGCACTGTGCCCTTGATTCCCAATCGGGCGTCCAGATTTGGCGGTCGAATGAGCTCACTGGCCATCGCCGCAGACGTAGTAGACGCGCCCACAACATAGGGAGAGCCAAAAAGTAAGCTTAGTATTAGATACCTATGAAATTGACGTTTTGTATGAAGATTTTTTATACTAACGTTTATTCAATTTTCTTATCATCTATTTATGATAAAACTATAAACATTGTAGGGCAGTGTGTTTGCTTCACTAGCTAAATGTAGCAAAAAAAACAAGTCCCTTCTAGTCCTTCAAGCTACAATGAAACAAAAGGTCAATTCCGCTAACATAAAAATAAGTCAATTAAAAAAAAAATTGGGTCAAGTAGACACAAAATTAAAAACCATTGTTATTACTAAAGCTTATGTAACAAAGTCTTAATTAAATGTTTTATAATAAATTAATTAATTAATTAATTTTAAAAACCGGTATTGAGTTTTAGGCGTAATACACTTATTAATGAGTGTGAAAAAAAACGTTAATTTCATAGGTAAAGACCCAATACATACCGCATTTGAGCAACGCACACATGCGAGTAGTATCACCACATAACAATAATTGTACCTATATATTTTCCTAATAAAATTATTTTCTATATAAGTTTTTACTTTTTAGTGCAATTTTATCAGTAAAAATTTTTGAAGTCGGTTTTTTTTGTTAATTATTTTATTTGTCGCTTTTTAGTGATTTGTTTCGATCTATTAATCAAAAGCGAATATGGGTAGACCTACTAAACGCGCTGCTCGTATGAGACAGCGCCGTTTAAATGAGACAAGCAAAGAAAACGATAAACGCCTATCGCAAAGTAGGAAATCAAAAACTGAGTTCACTGAGTCATAGTCGCTTAACTATCTTAATCGGGATATTTTATCGCCACCCGTGAAATACTTATCATTGAGGAGTTCCAATGGCAATCTGTGGTCTTTTTCAGCAGTTACACTTCATCAAATGATACTTTCTGAATGCAAACGCTTGACTTATTTCTGAAAATACCAAAATCGCTATACGTATGCCTACAATATTTGAGGAGTTCCCTCAATTACTTAAGATTTCCATCATCTGAACTTGACCAAATTAAAATGGAACCACACGGGAAGCACCAGCTTTCAGATAAAGAAAGAATCATCAAAATCGGTTTACCCAGTTGAAAGTACAGAGGTAACAAACATTATAAAAAATAAAGTCGAATTGAGAACCTCCTCCTTTTTTTGAAGTCTGTTAAAAATAAGGAGACTGCAATAGCTAAGTCTCATTACAAACGCGCTGGAGCAATGCACACAGACAACTTCTCACGGACACGACAACAGCTGCGCTCGAGTTGTTCCGAGATCCGTGTCCGTGCAAGGAGTCTACGTGTAAGTTACTGGAGCGCGGTATGTATTGAGACGACACCTTGATTTGTGAACATTCAAAAAGGCTGATCCTTACTGACGCTGGCATAAGATCGTTAATACGTAGCGCCTGCGAAAATATAGACCGCAAATTAACAGTTAACCTAAAAAATATTTAAAAAAAAAATAGTGGGTTTAGTTATCAAAATATGTAGCAACTAAATTACGAATATTGATGTTATCAATATATTTGAGTGGTTTCAAAGCATATAAATTAAGTATTTTTGTTGTAATTTCAACAATAGTGATTTTTTAGTGGTGTTTTCGAAAATAATTATGATCGAGTCAAAATTATACAACCGTATATTTGAGCAAGCAAACCAAGATAAAGACATGAATTTACCTATATCAACATTTCAGATTCGCAAGTCATAATTATAGTCTTAAACTATTCGACGTAAGTTGGTGCATTTTTTCAGTGTGTGTCGCCTTAAGCTTACCTTCTGTGTCTCATTATTTTGTGCTCTCACGGACACGGATCTCGAAACAGCTCGGAACAGTCTAGGTGCCTAGTGCCTATCCGTAATCATTCCCTTACGTTTACGAAAACGAAACTTAGTATGGCATTGAAGCAGCGCCTTGGCGACATACGAGAAGAGTTAAAATTTTGCCATACAAATTCACGTTTTCTTTAACGTGATCGAATGGCGAATGAAACTCGCACTAGGCACCCTGAGCGCAGCTGTTGCGAGATTCCGTGTCGATCAGTCATCATCATCATCAGTCATCAGTCATCATAATCAGTCATCATCAGTCTGTTCTGTGCGTTGCTCAAGCGCGACTGTATCGAGCTTAACCTTCTGCAGTCTTTTTTTTGTGACATGGCTCGCAGCTGCTTTTCAGTAGGAAGCCTTATTAACGGCCAGTATTTCCTTGCCCGCACGCGAATGCAGTTCACGTTGCTAGTCTGGCACTAGTTTCCGAACGCTCATCTGCTAAGCGCGCCTTTGCCGTCGTGTCGTGTTTATAAAAAAAAACTTTTCGCGCGCTTTTCTTTTTTTTCTGTTATGAAAAATGGGTGTCGTGAATCAAAAGAGTAAGAAGAAGGAACTGAAAAAACAGGAGAAGGAGATAGCAAACGGAAAACCGAAAGTTGATAATGAAAAAGTGAAAAAGAAACGGACGTTGTCGTGTTTACAGTGCATCAAGCCTAATAAAAAAGATGGTGAATATTGTTGTTGTTAATTTTGTGCTATACCTACTGTCTGTGATAAGCTGATAAATCTCAAGGATACGTTTGTTTACTGGAAATTTTTATAAAAAATACTAGGTTCGCCAATGGTTTTTTCTTTGACAAAAAATATTTTTTGACAAAATCAATTTAATTGGTTGCTTTAATTTTCATGAAAAAGTTTTCAAAAATATAAATATAAACACATTATAGTTTTTAACCAGTTTGGAGGAAAAAAATAATTTATCATTATAATAAGTATGTGTTTAAGTATTTTAAGTATGTTTATCCGTTATCTAGTAACCATTTAACGAGTTTCTTAACGAAGTTTCCCTTGGGCTAGATAATTGGTGTAAGTGAAGGAAAGTTTATTTATTACCTATTATTTATTTATTATCATAGACAATACAAAATCTATTTTATTTAGGTAGGTAGGTACAATATCTTTTTCTTAACTACTCAAACATTGGTTAAAAGTATTAAAAAGGGTTTAAAGTATTTCCTAAAGTAAATATAAACTTCTTGTTTCAGTAAAACTAATATAGGCAAGATGACCTTTACGATTTTCATTTAACTTAGAATTGAAATCAGAGCTGACGTGGGCGTTGATATCTCCTGAGGGTTTTGCTCCAACAATAGAGACATATAGTTAAGCTTTGACTCCATTTATGACCTTTTCCTTTTTAGCACAATATTGTAAAAGAGTTAAATGAAAATATCTATTCGGAACATATAGAACAATAATTTGACATACATACATTTTTATAAACTATGCAACCATTTTTAGACATTAATCTTATCAATATATCCATGTTTAATATCATTAAACATAGTGTAACATAACCAACAAGAGGCATTGCGATAGTTAAGAAACTTTCGCACATGGATTCCCATATAAAATAAAATATATTTACTGTCTTGTTTTTTTAAGCTAGAAATATCAAATGTATACTGTAGCGTCGGTCAGTCAGGCACCTACCTTCGGACTAGGAATAAGCCTGTATCTCGAATGATGGAAAGCCATCGCAACCAACGCCAAAGGAATAAACATATTCTTTTGCCAACGCATAGGGTAGTAACTCTAACTAGCTGAAAATTAAAAGCTTATATTGAAGAGCTCGATGGGGCCGTGGATAACGCGCCCGGTCTGCGAGTGATGAGGTTAAGCAACTTTCGCAAAGGCCAGTCATCGGACGGGTGACCAAAAATGTATCAGCTTGAGCTCCTCCGTGCTTCGGAAGGCACGTAAAGCCGTTGGTCCCGGCTGCATTGGCAGTCGTTAACAACCACCAATCCGCACTGGGCCCGCGTGGTGGTTTATGGCCCGTTCTCCTCCGTCCATTGGGAAGGCTCGTGCCCCAGCAATGGGGACATAAAAATGAGCTGATGATGATGATGATGATAGAAGACCAATTGGAGTTGTCTCTAGCTTCTCCTTGCTACGAAAGGCACATTAGGGCTGTCTTTGGTCCCTGTGGCTCATCGTAAGATAGACATGGTTTATCACTAACACATTATACGAAACGAAACCACCGAAAACTCGCACTAGGCTAGGCACCCAGTTGCTTTATCTCTAGACGGGTTTAAACTTTGGATCGAATGTGCATTTATTCAGCCAGGCGGACTTAAACAAGCCTTACGTCGAAAACACATAATATTTACTGCCTCGCTGAACATCAGATCCGGGTCCTCATGGCCTGAGGCTGAGGTCTTACCACTATACCATAGTTGCGGTTAAGACTGCATTAATTCACCCAAACGGGCTTAGAACAAGCCCTGTCACTAACAAAGCGAACGCAATATGTAATGTATCCACGGCCACGCTGGAATCGAACCAAGGTATTTATGGTCTGAAGTCTGTGGACTGCCTGTCCACAGATACAGTTCAACTTTGTCAAGTGTTGCTGCAATAGTGCTGCTCATTCACTCAAGCGATTAATCTGAATTTGATTATCATCTGCAAAACAGTCGGGGCTTGCCGACGACCTATATACCGATGTTTACATCTCGAATAGACTGATTTCGTAACGGCATTCCGTGCTCCGGGGATTAAGGCACGCTTGGTTTTTTTTTGATAAGCTATGACACGTGTTCCGTGTTTTTTTAAATACTGGATTAGTTTTTATAGATAAAAAATATGATGTTTAAAAAATAAACATGATGAATTTAAAATGGATTGACTGTGTGAAAAATTATATCACGGTGAATGATGATATAGCAATAGAAGTATATAAATAGCCTATACGGTTCCATGCCACTGCTAGGTTAAGAATTCTATCACCTTTAAAAGACCCTAGATCTCAGTTATATGTAGTAACCGTGTACATCCTTTGAAATGAAACAACTTTTATGGCTCTACTCGCGTTTATTTTAGATCCGTAAAGTTCATTTCAATGTGTGTTGTTCGCGTAAACTTAAGAAAACACTTAAGAAACACTATATCCTTTGTTCACCTACTGGTAGTAACCATGTACTAATATGATAAAACTTATTTATGTATTGTATTGAAAAATAAATAGCCTATATACGGTCCAACTGCTTAGCAAAGGTCTCTATCATGCAAATCACATTCTCGCTACAATTACTGGGTATTGGTTTAATCACCGCGTTTACCTAATGCGGGTTGGTGATCACAAACCCGGGCTATGCATCGAAAAATCCAAAACACACTGCTCTCCCTTCATATTGACCTCAGGATCTCTGTGCCATGCGCCATCGATTCGAGGATATGACAAAGAAAGGAGAAAATGTTAAGATGGCGACTGATCGAGGAGAATGGAAAAGGAGGATTCATTGCGTCGACCTCTAATAAACAATGACGGAGCTGACCATGGAAATGATGATGTGACGAATACGATAAAGAGTAGTAAATAAAGGTCCCTGCTTCGGAAGGCACGTAAAGCCGTTTGTCTCGCCTGCATTAGCAGTCGTTAACTACCACCAATCCGTACTGGGCCCGCGTGGTGGTTTATGGCCCGTTCTCCCTATCCATCCATATAACGCTTTGCCCCAGCAGTGGGGACATAAAATGAGTTGATGATGATGTAATTATATCGATTAGAAACTTACTAGAAGTGAAAAACCGGGAGAACTAATCCTCTTGAAGGTTAGACTATACCGGCAAGTGGACTGTTCTCCCAGCACACGTTTTCCTTTAGGCGAGGTTTGACAAAAGCAACTTGAGGGTCGCCGAGGTGAAGACTGCTAGTGAGGCTCAATCTCCTACTACTAGCTCATTCTACTAGCTGATGTAATTTTTGCAAACATAGACATTTTTTTTATTTTGTTATTTTTTTTGTATGTTGTGATTGTTCTTTATTTTATTTTTTGTGTGTTTATTTGTGATGGAAAGTGTCCTTTTATGATAGGGCTACTTTTCAATATTTTTGACGCTGTAAGGGAGAAGAGCTGGACACTTGCTGAGTTTCTTGCCGGTTCTTCTCAGTACAAGATCTCCCGCCCAGAGTAGACTTTCGAACCGATGGCATAATGACGTTCATAAGAGCTATTTGTAGCTTAAACTGAATAAATGATTTTAAATTTTGAATTTTTTTTGAGCTGTCTTCATATCGTGACTCCGCTTCTGTTTAACATCAGGTGGCGTGGAGTCATTTGACAACTTTTCATATTTTAAAAAAGTGCTGAAACTATTTTATTATTTATCCAAACTAAAATCAGGAGTATATAACATTGAACGCTTACCATAAAATGCAAATTAAATTTCGTAGTACTCCATTCATCGGTCATCCATTATAATAGAGCTAGATAAGCATTATCATACTAATATTATAAAGGCGAAAGTTTGTGTGTATGTATGTGTATATTTGAAGCTTCTTCACGCTTCAACGGATGGATGGATTTGGATGAAATTCGGCATACAGTGGTTTATAACCTGGATTAAAACAGGATACAAAACCCTAACCAGTAAACTGGTATTTTCTAACTGCTATTTGTTGTTTCGTATAAGACAGATACTTTCGTACTGTTCTTTTCTTGTAAAAGAACAGATATTTTGAGCTGTTCTTATTTTCATAAAAGAACAGATATTTCGGCCAGTGATTTCGTTGTCTCATTCATAACTGACGAATCAATACTAATCCGGAAGCTCACTAAACAAACAGCCGCAGCAATCAACCTGGGTTCCTAAAAGGCTTTTAGCGGTTTTCGGAGGCCCGGTGACGTGGTCCGTCGAGGTCGCGATACTAATTTACACCATCACAGTCTATCAAACTGATATCATAAAATACAATACGTGCTCTCTTAGTCACTGATATGTTATTTTTATGGTTGGATATTAAGATCAACTAAATAAACTATATAACACATATACCTACTTGAGTTTATTTTACACATTTGATTATTTTATTTTATCCTGACGTTTCCTTTACAGGGTCTGTGGTCACCTTGTGGTCACAAAGAAACTCTCGTGTAGTAATCGAGTTAACTTTAGAAAACCATAGTTTTTTTTATCTTAAAAGTGACATCGTGTCATAGTTCTTTAATAAGTATACCTATAAAAACCTTTTTCATAGTTTTAGATTTTCACATATTATTATAATATAATACAACAACTATAATGATATATAATATTTTAAAATAATAATACGAGTATAAATACAACCAAATATCATTTAGATTGCAAGCCTGTATTCGTTTTAAGAGGAAACTTTTCTGGCTACGTTACTTGTGTTACATAGAGAACATCAATTTACGATGTTATTAAATTATATGTTTCGTAAGCTAAATAAAAAATGAGCTTACTAAATATACTTACTAACCTAACATAGTAAAGTGGTATGAAAATATAACATCGGTTAATGGGCCTACCGGCTGCGTAACGCCAAGGTCGCTCAATGTTTTGGTTTGCATCATCATAGCGCTTAGCCACTGCCTCCGTAAAAATATTCTATGACTCACCGTATACCATGGTTGGCACCCGTACTTTGTAATAAAGTATGACACGTTAATTTGGCCAAATAAATTAGTATCAACTCTTTAATTTAGAAAAGTGTTGAAAAACTGTCCAAGAGCATATTCCGAATCTGCGCACCCTTTGGCATATCATCTATCAACTATGCTGTCGTGGTAACAACCCTTTTCCAAATTGTTATTTGCTCGCAACAAAATTGACACCGAATCATATGTTACTATACAATGTTATTTTCAGTTTATACGAAACCTGAAAACTGTTTGTTCAGAATCAGTAATAGAATCGATTTCAATATTTTTTATACCATTTTACATTTTGACAAAATAATATTTACAAAATCTCAAATTAAGTATACCCTACTAAAAAACATAACGGGACAGCACAAAAAGCTTGTAACTTCGTGTGTTTTCAAGATATATATATTTTTTGTACTGATTCTTTAAATGAAAATATTTGACCCGTGTTTCGATTTTCGTATTAACTAAAAATAAGGTTGTATATGATTGTACTTTATACTTTAGTAGAGTACGTTAACTTTATTTTAACGGTTTTATTTTTCTAAATTATTGTTGTTTTATATTGTATTAAACAAAAAAAATATCCTAATATTGCGTACTGAGTACCCGTAGTACCCGCTTTTGTGACAAATTCTTGTTCTCTAATGATACTTTAAATATCCCATAAATCTAACTTTTATCGAAATAACCCAGTATTATTCGTTAACATTTCAGATAGCAACCCTGTCACAAACCATCTAAAAACAAGTTTTACTCAAATGTAAACAGTACAGAATATTTGTTTATTGAACACAAGTATATCAAACTGAAGGAAATAGAATAACTCGTCACCTATACATAAATGATAATAATTAAAAGAAACCTAACATCTAGATACAAATTGAAATATCTTGTCTTTATAACTAACTAGCGTTCCGTCCCTGCTTCGCACGGGTGGACATATTATCAGCGCTAATGTAGCATACTAATCGTGAAAGAATTTTTAAAATCGGTCCAATCGTTTTTGAGTTTATTCGTTACATACATACATTAAAAAAAATTCAAAGCTATTCTATCTGACCCGGCGGACTTCGTACCGCTTTGACCAGTTTCTATGAGCCTGCTATGCTGCCCCGGTAAGTAGCATAATGGTCAGTGCAGACGCCCGGATTGCGGAAGACCCAGGTTCGATTCCTGGCTGGGTCGGGTAGGCATAAAATTTTTTGTCACTATAATTTTTCTTCACTATATTTTATACTAGCTGACAACAAAACAAACAAATCGTATTTCTATTTATATATCATTAAGCAAATTTTTTTTAGTAATAAATATAGCCTATGTTACTCAGCGCTAATGTAGCATTCTAATGGTGAAAAAAAAGAAAGAAGAAATCGGTCCAGTAGTTTAAGAGTTTATTCGTTACAAACAAAAATACAAAGCTTTCAAAAATATTATAAAGATATATGATAAGATATTAGTATAGAAAAACATCCTATAATAATGATTTCTCTGAAATATCGTTTCGAAATATATATAATTAAAATGTTCACAATCTTTATAGATTTTAAGAGAATTTTCTTCATACTGTGTTATCAGTAAGAAGAAAATTCTCTTAAAAAAATATTGGGAGGTTTCCTAACAATATCTTACTGGAGAACGCGCATAGAATAACTTATATACAAGGGCAAGGAAAAGAAAAAGGAGCTGATAATGATACCTATTTCTTGTACAGTTCTAATCAGTATTGAAGAATATCAGATAATTTGGAAGAAGCTTTGATATATGACAGACATGTCTAAATAGTGTTGCACATAATTATAGTGCTAAAATATATTACAATTCTTATATGAAAAATGTCATCATGGATGACATACGGGACTGAGACGTGGTCGCTCACTATGGACCTCATGAAAAGGCTCAAGGTCACTCAAAGAGCAATGGAGAGGGCTATGCTCGGGGTTTCTCTGCATGATCGAATCAGAAATGAGGAGATCCGCAGAAGAACAAAGGTAACCGACATCGCCTGAAGAGTTGCTAAGCTCAAGTGGCAGTGGGCAGGTCACATTGCTCGCAGGACTGATGGCCGCTGGGGCGGGATAGTCCTGGAGTGGCGACCGCATACCAGAAAGCGCAGTGTGGGCAGGCCTCCAACAAGGTGGACCGACGATCTGGTGAAGGTCGCGGGAAGCCGCTGGATGCGAGCAGCACAAAACCGGTCGTTGTGGAGGTCCTTGGGGGAGGCCTTTGTCCAGCAGTGGACGTCTTTTGGCTGAGATGATGATGATGATATGAAAAATGAAACATGAAAATGAAAAATGTTGGTTGTTGATTGTGTATATTAGTGGATCCGTTATATATTTTTGCAACAAAACTTTCTTAGCTTTGTACGGTACATCAGGAAATTAGGGTATGGTTCGCTGATGTGACAGACAATGGTTAGCAATAAAAGAAATATTCCGTCCTCGGTCCCACCATGACTTAAGGAAAGACAAAAGGGAATCTGTAATAACGAAATCAGTTGATTTGTTGTACAGTCACGATCATATAAGATAAGATAAAGATAAATAAACTTTTTTGTACACTAATAATATTTACAATGTTATTTTTAGTTTATACGAAACCTGAAAACTGTGTTCAGAATCAGTAATAGAATCGATTTCAATATTTTTTATCCCATGTTACATTTTGACCAAATAATATTTACAAAATCTCAATTATAGTATACCCTACTAAAAACACACAACGAGACAGCACAAAAAGCTTGTAACTTCGTGAGTTTTTAAGATATTATTTTAATTTTTTTTGTACTGATTCTTTAAATGAAAATATTTTTCCCGTTTTCAAATAAACTTAAAATAAGGTTGTATGTACAACTATGAACAAATTGACAGCAACATCTGCACCAGAAAAAGGTTCAACAATTTCTATTTACACATAAACATCATCATTTACTTAGTGCCATCTTCATACTGAAGTTGGGAGATCAGCATACAAAATTTTCTGCGATTCCTTAAAGCTTGTTTTAATTTTGCGATAACTAAGTCCAGTCCACTTTTCTTTTTACACATCATCACTCATCATCAGCTCATTTTTATGTCCCCACTGCTGGGGCACGAGCCTTCCCTATGAATGGATAGAGAGAACGGGTCATACATAAACCACCACGCGAGCTCAGTGCGGATTGGTTGTTGTTAACGACTGCTAATACAGCCGGGACCAACGGCTTTACGTGCCTTCCGAAGCACGGAGGAGCTCAAGATGAAAAATTTTTGGTCACCCATCCGATGACCGGCCTTTGCGAAAGTTTCTTAACCTCAGCACTCGCAGATTGGGCGCGTTAACCATTGCGCCGCCGAGCTCCTCTTTTTACACAATTGCAGCGCTTTTTCTTTATTTTACAACAAATACAATAATCATCCAATCATCCAACAATAATCCACTTATTAAAAAAACTCCATTAAGTTTATTTTCGTAAAATTTTAAAATCAACATTAACCTAGAATAAGTTTTCAGTTTGTTATATTTTTATATATTTTTTTTACCATTCTATGTATTGTATTTATTTAGTTTTTAATTGGATATAGTTGTAGATTAGGTAAACTTTAACATGGACGCTTATTTATTATTAATCGTGTTGTGTACACATGTTTTAGATAGGAATTTAGCTCTTATACAATTTATCATGCATTTTTGTTATTTTTTAATTTCTATCTGTTTTGTGTACCTAATAAATAAATAAATAAATCATTACAGGACATCCCAATTCGATAGTGTTTTCTAATGCTTATAAGTTATTATATTGTACAAAGATATTCCTGCGTATTCACTCAAAGAACACGAAAAAATCTATTAAAGTGCCAATTTATGTAATAATTTGAAGGCGGCTTGTAATTCGATTAAGGTATAGGTCGAGTGGGAATCGAACCCACTGTGATTTGATCAGTCAGGCTGGTTGATTTTTTTTTAGTAAAATTTTATCTTGTTACTATATTTGTGTGTGTGACTGTACCACTATCGTCTACCCTACCCCGATGCTATGAGATCACACTGCCACGGTGCCACGTGCCTTCAGCACGCTTTTGCACAGACAGACACCGTTCAACACCGTCATTAGTACAAAGTAGATCCGACTTACAACTGCTTACGTGATTTTTATTTATAGAGATGATCGGTTTTGTTGATGCATTGATTATTTTTACCACTACCTCGCATTGACTTTTGTTTTTTTTATTGCGCAAATGTCATGTTTTGTTTTAATGATTATTATTGCAAATTACGTCAGCTACTAAAAGTTTCCAGAAAAAAACAAAAAATATTTATTTAAATAATTAAACCAGTTTTGTTTTTATTTCGGACATTGATTAACATTTGATTAAAGATTGATATTTTAACAGTTCTAACCTAATTGGGAGCACAAGCAATTTTATAATTTATTTAAATACCTTTCCTTTAAAAGCAAGTGACCTTATTTTGTTTCTCATTTTAACGTTGGTTTTTAAGATAATCTGTAGATTATTTTAAATATATTTACATGTTTGTTCTCTTGGCATTGATTTACAAATATTTATATAAAAATAAATAATAATAAATAATAAAAAACAAGCTCACGTTTTTTAATCATTTACTCGCAAACCACAATTTTAGGCAGCTTATATTAGCTAGAAGCTGATACACTAGACATTTGCATTCTTTGTAAGTTTTTTCTTAGCTTCCATAGTTGAAAAGGCATTAGGCATATAGCTGTCTTTGTAATACTTGAAATGTCTAGTCCACCTTCATTGTCGGCCATTTGAATTCATTGTCCGAGGCTGTTGTACGGCAGACCGCATGAGTTAATGTCTTGTCCAACCTTTTTTGTGCGAATGTCCTTCGCTAGGTTTTGGCGTGACGCCATGTTGCCACAAACAAAGTGGCTTTAGCGTTGTTTGTACAGTTAGAAATGAAATGATCGATGCAATATTTTGGTGAAGAAATGTTTAAGTTAAAAAACCTTTGAAGCGTCGTCGGTAGAGACGGATAGATGCCTGGGTTGAATGACAGAAGTTATGGTTTAATCACCATAGCTCCAAAAATTCAAAATTCAAAATCAATTATTCAGTTTAGGCTACAAACAGCTCTTATGAACATCATCATTATGCTATCGGTTCGTAAGTCTACTCTGGGGGAGACCCTGTACTGAGAAGAGCCGCTTATTTTAAGGCGACACTTAAAAAAATACATCAATTTCATAGAAAGTTGTAGAAGTATGACAAGACCAACGAATCTGAAATTTTGATATAGATAACTTCATGCCTTTGTCTTTAAAACCCTTGCTCAAAAACATGATTGTGCAATTTTAACTCGATCGTAATTCTTTACGAAAACACCTCTAAAAATCATTAATGCTAAAATTACAATGAATTTACTTAATCTATATGTTTTGAAATCACTCAAATATATTGAAAACCGTCCCCGTTCCCTACTAGAATCTCCGAAGAGTTCGAATCTGATCAGATCGAATCCGGCTACCAACACACTACTAAAACTATGTATTTGAATCCAAACACTTGGAAAAAAATACATAGAAAAATAGTAGAAATAGGCCCTGAAATCTACAAATTGGTAAACAACGTAGATTTAATGATATATTCGTATTATATGACAATGGAAGAATTGGTGTCGCACACGCAACCGCTGTCTGTCATATGCCATCTGTGTTTCATGTCAACAAACGTTCTGCAAACAGAATAGTGTGTGGTGCACGCATTAGGACATTTGTTGCAAAGTTGCTCATTTATTTTAGATGTTTCATCATCATCATCATCAGGTTTAAAACGTATCACTGAAGAGAACGCATAATTCCCGTTGTTGTCGTAAAGATGTTGTTCTTATCGTATCTTAGTGTTCGAGTTGGTGGGCCCCGTTGCCGGAATAGAAATATTAAAATAATTCGATCCGGCGAGTGGGCCCGCGGGCCCAGATAAGAGCGGGCCCAATCGCCGGAATACTCAAGGACCCGTTAAACCTATTAACTCACATTAGGCCAGTGTAAAGGTTTCATAGTAGCATTTTTGGCAGTCGAACTTATAGATAGATGATCAGGAATATTGGTTGAAATGAGTAGACATTGCATTTTGATTTCAAACCAGAATAACTGCTTCGAGAATGCTCTACTACGAATACGCTACAGTTCTGTGGTATCGTGATAAAATGTAACAAATAGAAAATTAACTCATTTCTATTTGTGATTGTGTAGTAGGTAATTGTTTCCGTTTGCCGATCTCGATTGGAATCAATCTTTCAGCAGTGTTTGGTACAATCCATTGGTCGGTTGGAATTCATTGATTTTGTAAACATTAAGCTATTTATGAATACTGGGTAATTTTTTTACATTACATTTTATGCATTAAAATGAAACACTTCATGATTATTTACATCTGTAAGCCAAAGGAGCCGATTCAATGTCGACAACTACGTCATCAACATCCAATCTTTATATTTTTAGTTACAAATATTGAAAGATCGTTAATGAATTAGGCAAGCTATATTCATGATTATTTACATATAATTTTACGCAAATATTGTTGCGTACAAATTACAATTTGAAAAAAGAGAAAGTGTTGAAAAAATTCCGAGAGCGGGATTCGAACCCGCACCCCATGACATGCCGGGTCAGGTGCACTACCAACTATGCTGTCGTTGCTCAATCCAACTCGCCGAAATTAATCAACACTATTTACTCTAACTCTGTAAGCCAAAGTGTTTTTCAAATAAAACACTTTGTATAACGTCTTTCTTTCACCTTTTTACCGCCAACAACTTCTATAGAAGTTCGAGATTTTCGTGCCGTCCACGCCAGCACTTCTATAGAAGTTCTTCTTTGTACTTTATTAAAATACATTTATACGTTGGCGTACAGCGGGACATCGCGTGCAGGATGGTTGGTTAATCTAGTGGTCCCTAGCGTTTTCCCTAGATTCTCCGAGATGTTCGAGTGCCATATCAAGATCGAGAAACCCGAGTGTCCAGACCTGTGTGTACAGACCTGGGTTCGGGTCGACCGTGTCGTGATGGGTCATTGTCTGTGGTGTTATCTTATCTTAGTGGGGCCTGCCGAGATTTTCCGCTCTCAGGAACACTACGCCCCTTCGAAATCTTATGTGCTCTATGTTTACAAAAAATCTCGAAAAATATACAATGTTATTTTTAGTTTATACGAAACCTGAAAACTGTTTGTTCAGAATCAGTATAATAGAATAGATTTCAATATTTTTATACCATGTTACATTTTGACCAAATAATATTTACAAAATCTCAAATAAATTATTCCCTACTAAAAACACACAACGGGGCAGCACAAAAAGCTTGTAACTTTGTGAGTTTTCAAGATATTATTTTAATTTTTTTTGTACGGATTCTTTAAATGAATATATTTGACCCGTGTTTCGGTTTTCGTATAAACTAAAAATAAGGTTGTATATGGAACAACATTTACTTTATCCTAGCTGTTCCTCGACTCACCGCGTCGTCTCGCATCGCGTCGCCCGAAAACTGATGATAGGTCAAGTTTCAAAATATGAAATCAATATGAAAATCAAAACTTTTTAAACGCATATCGAAAAACCTTCGAGTGTCTACTAGTACCTGCAGACTTTGACTGTAGTTATATAGAAAAAACCGACTTACACTATCAAAACTTAATTTTGAAATCTAGTAAACATCATCTACTTTTGCTGTTGGCTGTACTTCGTTTTCGGTTAGCGTATTTTCAGACTTTTTTTAAGGGTCATAGCATGATGTTTAATAACCTTCCATAAAAATTGGGCTATCAAATGCAAAAAGAATGGACTGGTGGTTTTAGAGATTAGCGCGTTCAAACAAAAAAGATACAAACTCTTCAGCTTCATATTAGTATAGATTCAAAGGCGCCGAGAAAGGCCACAAATAATCGTCGTCGGTGCGACGTTTGATTCGACGGAGACTTGTTGTCCCAGGCTGCCCCCCGACCGCCTAACCGATCGCTTTGACTACGCGTATATTTTATGTCGTCATCTTGCCACCTCGCACCGCCTATGAAAGCAATATCAAAACGGAAACGACAAGATGACGTCATAAACCACACACGAAGTCAAAGCAATCGGTTAGGCGGTCGGGCCCCTGGTGGGAGTCAGTTGGAGATCAAAAGAGATGGAAAAAAAAATATCGTTCACACTTAAAAGATGATTTCCTAAGCGAATGTTTTTTAACAATTGCAATTTCTTCTTAGTTCTTGTTGTAACTAAGTTCCGTATTCCAAATGAATTCAAAACTCCATTAATTATTAGCTATGCAATAACGTGGGTAAATTCAATTAATCTCTATAGCAAGTGTAAATAGCTTTACAACGCTGCTATTACAACAGAAATGAACTCTATTTCAAGGTGGATTAGTTCCAAAATCAAACGGGGAGTTGCAAGCCGGCTTCATAGCTCATACGGGATGCGTAATTACTGCTTCCTAACCTAAATAGCTTTTAATTACTACTCTTTACGCTTCATATAGCTAACTCTAATAATCTCTTATCATTGTAATGAACATTATGTAATACAATCGTAAGTAGAATCGAGATATCGGAGATGGTATAATATCGAATAATCGTATCTTATGCCCGAGATCCTGGGTTAGTCGGACAAAGCGCTTTTAACTCATCAACTGTAGCGATGACTTGGGATATGAGATGTCGTGGGATAGTATAGAGATAGACTATTTCATTTGTCATATAGTTGCTATCTTGCAAATTAAGCAAACTGTCGCTGACGGGTCACCGAATAAGTTTTTTTTTTAAATATATGTGGAAATGGAGTCCATACGCGAAGATAACTGGTGCAGCGTGAAAACAAACGTAGCATCAGTTAACCTCACTCTGCCGGCCCACAAGGTGCTTCTTCACGCTTCTTTTGAAGGACCCCATACTATAGGAAGGAGGGAAAACGTGTGCTGGTAGACTATTCCATCTTTTGGAGGTGCGACAAAGAAACGAGTTACAATCAAAATCTGTGAATAAGATGCGCTGAATTGGTTGTTACTTGTGCCCCCTTTGCAGTAAATCTCTTAAATTGAGGAATAGTGACAATACTCCGCGTCCGCGGTAACACTAACGTTACGACTAGGTAGACCTGGCAAAAAGTAAGCCTTGAATTCTCTACCTAGTGCCTCAAATGAAAAACCCGTAAGAAATACTGAGATGTAATAAATTATTAAGGGAATGTTACTTGAAAAGTTTATATGCGAAATACTATGACTGATATCTGTAACCATTTAACGAGTTTCATAACGAAGCTTCTCTTGGGCTAGATAATTGGTGTGAGTGTAGGAAAGTTTATTTGTAATTATTTTATCTAGATGAATATATAGGTTGTACGTACGTAGTCAATAAAAATAAAAAATAAATAAAATAAAAATAATTTATTTCAGACCGAGATCCATATAAAAGTGTTAGTATACATAATATTCTTATAAACTATGTTAGTGTACAATCATGGTGTTAGTATACAAACTTATAAAAACTAGGTGTTAACATTAAATTAAAACATAACATAACCTTCTCTCGGTGAAAAGAGTAAAACCATCTATTCTCGTCTATGTGTCTATGGTTTGATGTAACCATAACGTAAACGAATGGTGCAGCTTATCATAACGCTGTGCCAAATCGAACATCGACGGAGGCGTAACATCAATTAAAATACATCAACAAACCAAACAATACCTAATGCATTTCTATACTCTGTGCATTAATGTTCCTCAGAACAATAACTAAAGCTATAGAAGGATGGCTAAAATAAAAATCGTGCAACTATGTTTAATTCCGTTCTATCTTATGGCTAGAAAAGGAGGTTGGAGTGCGACAAATGGTTGACACTTAGTTTTTATTTTTTGTATTGTTATGTCAAACGGTCATCAGATAATCGGTGATCAAAAAAAATCTTGAGTCCTTTATAAAGTCACTCACTACATTACCTCAAATATGACGTCACAAATCTGGTGACACCTTTGCTATTTTAGTCCGGTTTCTATAGCTTTAGTTATTCTGAGTAATGTACAGCCAGCACCAAAATCCAATGAATATTTTACTACTTTGTCGAAGCAAATCATGAATCAAACAGGCGCTTGTCAAATGTCAACATATAAAGATGTTATTATGACATGGTACTAAAGTGATTAATAATGTCGTTGCTGAGGCGTACTTCTCTATTGTTTTCTTAAGTTTACGAAAACTACGCAATGAAAAGAAACTCTTTATTTTTATTAGTTTAAGGGAAACAAATAGCTATTACCTATTATAACATTTGTAAATATAAAGTATGAAATGAAAATACACCTTAATGTACACCATACAAAATACAAAAAGAGGACGATACAATAATAAGTACAAATGGCGGCCTTATCGCTAAAAAGCAATTTCTTCCAGTCAACCATGTGTTGAACTGGACAAAAAAGCTAAGAAATTGGCGGATGTATACGGATGTAAGTACTTGCGTATATACGGAATATACCATATAATAATATTATCCTGGCGTTTTAAATATAGTGCAAGAACAGTCTTATAATCTTAGTACAGACGCCTGCGCAGCAACCTGTCAAATCTGTCAAATATCTTCAATAAGTTCAACCTTATGCCATGTAAATAGGTCTATGAAATTGACGTTTTTTTCTCACTTATTAATAGGTGTGTTTACTCCTAAAAGTCAATACCGATTGTTAATATTATTATACACCTTTAATTAGGACTATGTTACTTAGGCTTCAGTAATAACAATGATTATTCATTTTGTGTCTTTATCGCCCAATTTTTTTTTTAATTGGCTTGGTTCTTTTTTTGTTCGCGGAATTGATCTTTTGTTTCATTGTAACTTTGAAGAGTCTTAGTTTTTTTCTTTTTAATGTCTGCTATATTTAAGTAGCTAGTGAAACAAACACACTACTCTTAAATTTTTATAGTGTTAACATAAATAGATGCTAAGAAAATTAAAAAAAACGTTAGTATAAAAAAAAAATATAAAAAATCTTCATACAAAACGTCAATTTCATAGGTAAGGAAAGATAGGAAATTTAAAAGTGTGTAGTAGATTGATGTGCAGTATTAACACTAGAGACTAGACACTATTTTTACTGCTTACGCCTATCCAACGAAATCCTGGGTGGAAGAAACTAATTTTACAAATAAGTGTAAGCGGTTGTGTGGGTTGCCATAACTGCTGTTTTATATGTCCACGGAGCATGAGATCACCGCAGGGAGGTCGCATTCGCATTCGCAGCCGATGTTTGCCTCACCTGATGCATTTAATTGATGTCACATGTGCCATTAATAAAGACAACGTTATCCACTCCTTTTGTAAATATCTCGATGCAGAAACAGTGACGCGATCACGCGATGTTGCATTCGGCCACTGTTATTAGTTTATGTTATGCGATTATACATTAAAATTTGTATTTATATTTTGTTTGTTTGTAATGGAAAGTGTCCTATCATAGGGCATTTTCCAATGTTATGACGCTGTATAGGAGAAAAGAAAAGTCCTTGCTGAGTTTCTTGCCGGTTCTTCTCAGTACAGGGTAGGGTTGCCAACCATAATTTAAAATAACGTATCCTATGTTATTTTCCATCTCCATACTTTATTCTTTTTAACCTTTTCACCGCCCAACTATTCTGCACGCGATGTCCCGCTGTACGCCAACGTATAAATGTATTTTAATAAAGTAGGTACAAAGAAGAACTTCTATAGAAGAGCTGGCGTGGACGGCACGAAAATCTCGAACTTCTATAGAAGTTGTTGGCGGTAAAAAGGTTAATAAAATAAAGTATGGAAAATACTTTATTCCTGTTGACTTAATTTATGAACTACTGAATGGTACTCAGACTCAGGTGAAGTGAAACGAAACGCAACGTTAATATCTGAACGCGCTATAAAACAATAAAAAATGATTAGATAGTGCCAAGAGTACAAAGAAATATGTTTTTAAACATTTAAATAAATAATTTTGGAAAATACTTTATTTTTTCTTCAAATCCTTTTTTTTATTAGTTAGTGATAGATTTACTATAATTTCCTGAAAAATAGTTGGCAACCCTTGTACAAGGTCTCCCAGAGTGGATTACCAACCGATGGCATTAGTGGCATTCATAGGAGGTAATTTGTAGCCGAACCCGCATTCGGCAAGCATAGATGGCTTACCATTGCGCAACAATTGTAGTGATGATTTGATTCCTATGATAGCGGCTATGCCCAGCAGGGGGACGGTTATAGGTTTTTTTCTACTACTTTTACTACATCTAAATTGAAGTCCAGATTCCCGCCAAGGAATACAGCTACAGCAATTATGTTTATGTTACGATTTTGCTCGGGTAGCTGAAAGCTAAGTTACCGCATTTTAGCATCTCGTTTCTTACAAAAATACTTAATGAAAACATTAACAAACGCACTAGTCGCCACTACGATTTTTGAAGGTTTCCCTCGATTTCTCTGGGATGCCATCATCAGATCCTGGTTTCCCTATCATGGTACCACTCTTGGGATATCTCTTTTCCAACAAAAAAAGAATCATTAAAATCGGTTCATAAACGACAAAGTAATCCGCGAACACACATTAAATATATATATATATATATACGAGTCGAATTGAAAAACCTCCTCCTTTTTTGAAGTCGGTTAAAAATCAGTTCTGTTGCTGTAGCATTCCAGTCTTGTCTATTAGGTAATTTAAAAAACGCTATACCTACATCATTTAGTCTTTTAGACTGATTCTACATTTAGAACTAGCAGAGTCAGACTGACAAAGCAATTTACGTTGTCAGTCTTAATGCTTGAAGCGTTTCCAGGTAACCTTGTGGCACTATTATTCTGTGCTTGCGATGATATAGGCGGCATGAATCAGATGCTTATGTTTTCCTGTATTTTTTGACATTTGCAGACTTAGAACTTATCTTATCTTAGCAGGGCCTTCAGAAGCTTCCCTCTCCCAGTCCCAGGAGCACCATGTCATAATAACTACTGTACATAAAACCTCTCACTCTCAAACCTCACCTCTGATCTTACAGTTTATTAGCTCTCTCCATCCGACTGGTTGTCTAGAAGAAATCGCTTAAAAGCGATAAGTCCGCCAAATTGTAACTTTGTAAATTAATATTTTTTTTGTTCATGATTATGTTTTATAGTGTTGCAATTAAAGTATTATCTATCTATCTATCTAAAACTGAAGCGTGCAACTCGTGTTTGCCAAAATACGTGTCAGTCCAAAGTTTTAACACAACGCCCGCGCTATATCCAGTTTTAATAATAGCCACATCTTCAACACTCTAAAATAAAGCTTTTAAATGAAGTCATTATTTCGCAAATGTGTTCGATGACATGTCATTATGGTCTACATCAACAATGACACCACACACTGATGTCAGCAGATATTTTGGTGGATTGTTCATGTAATTGTGATTTGCTAGAGAAGTAACACCTTTGGCCTACCTTTGTTCTGTTGATTCAAGTAAAAATTGACTCAATTGTTTTAAGTTAAATCTTAATTTACCTAAATGTTTTGGTTTGGTTGGTGGTAGGGCTTGTTTGTCCGTCTGGCTAGCTAGCACCATCTTATTTATATATGTCGCCATAACATCAATGTTTGAAGCATTGTTGTGTTCCGGCAGCTGGATATAAGATAGCCAGTGGCTCAGTTGTTAAAAATGATTGGATATTGTTAACCACGATAGGCTTTCTATCTTTTTGATGCCGGCTTAATGTAAACCTACTGAAGATAGTTTTTAGTATAATTTCAGTAACATAAGCGCACGCCGTCATGTAGTTGTAGTGTGGACTGTATAATTAATAATAAAAAGCACCGATAAACAGTGAGAAGCATATTTAATTTAAAAAATAAAAACAAAAAAATAAAAAAGAAATAAAAAATAAAGATAAAAACGGAAATGAAGACAATATACAAAACAAGCAACGGAAACTTCTAATTCCAAAACGATACTAAAATAACAAATTATGTTACTTGACATAATGCAATAAAGATATTGTGAAGTGAACGAAAAAGCCGTATTGATGACTGCTACTTAAGTTAATTTTATGCCGACTTTACATTGACACTTTTTATTTTTTTATTTTTAAGTGATGCACTTAAGCTGAATTAAATATTTCTATACTAATACTATAAAGAGGAAAGCTTTGTATTTTTGTAATTTTGTTTGTAACGAATATACTCAAAAACTATTGGACCGATTTAAAAAATTCTTTCACCATTAGAATGCTATATTAGCGCTGAGTAACATAGGCTATATTTATTACTTACTAAAAAAAATTGCTTAATGATAAATAAATAGAAATACGATTTGTTTGTTTTGTTGTCAGCTAGTATAAAATATAGCAGTTGCAGTTGCAGCGTGAAAAAGCAACAAATATACGAACATACATACACAAAAATTTTCGCATTTATAATATTAGTAGGATTAGTAAGGATATACAATGTTATTTTTAGTTTATACGAAACCTGAAAACTGTTTGTTCAGAATCAGTAATAGAATAGATTTTAATATTTTTTATACCATGTTACATTTTGACCAAATAATATTTACAAAATCTCAAATAAATTATTCCCTACTAAAAACACACAACGGGGCAGCACAAAAAGCTTGTAACTTCGTGAGTTTTCAAGATATTATTTTAATTTTTTTTGTACGGATTCTTTAAATGAAAATATTTGACCCGTGTATCGGTTTTCGTATAAACTAAAAATAAGGTTTATAAGTTTTAAAATAATGCCAGAGAGTGTAATATAAAAGTTTTAAAGTTTTCGTCTGAGAGTGTACAGCCGGCGTTACAGAGAGTAGACAAACATCGAACCTTGATATTAATGTCTCAATTAACGTCATCACCTTTTCTGTCGCAACGACTGACAAATGGTCCCGTAGACATTCCGTCCCGAATATCGCTAACGTAATTAACGACAGTGATTGCGCAGTTGCTTAGCCTCTTGTCACAGTCAGGTCAAGAGTCAGGAGTCAGGACGGACCTAAGAAGTCAATTGATTGACGCTGACCGATGACATCAGTCTGTATGCAGTCAATTGACTGGTCATTCATGAATCCGTTATGTTGTATCATGAATAGGCGGCCTTGTGTTCAAATTGAATTGAAACCTGCATTATGGAGTAGCATTGGAGACTTTGTAACGCGATATTTTAATTCTGTAATATCAATTTCTTTGATCTATAATCATGTAATCGGATCGGGGATGTTATAGTTGGTAACGTATACTTAAATAGTTAGATGAACAGGAAATGAAATAGTTTTATGGATGCTTGTATTTATCAATTTCAATCTCTATTTACAGAATACCCTTTTGTACTATTGCTACTTTAGCCGCAACGACGGTGTTGTTTTTTTTAGCTAGTTTTCTGGTGTTAAGGGAAAGGTTTTATATATTTTGAAAAATAAAGTAAGCCTAGTGTTCCGTAATGAATATCCATTGTAGAATATTTTTACATGCCACTTTTTTTATAAATTATTGCCCTTTTAAATAAAATAAAAACATCTTCCGCCAGCTCTATTTAGCTCGTAATACCTATAATGTGTAGTATATATATGTATTAGACAGAAAAAGTACTAAGTAGATACGTAGTAGGTAATCATTTTATTTCAGCCACTTAAAGACACTTTACAGTCACGTTTTAGGTTTCAATAAGCACACTTTAAATGAAATATTAAGTAAAATTACGGAGATTTCACACCACCTGTTATTTACGTCATCCCTCTGCAACGAATACGCACAGTAAAGAGGATAATCCAATTTGCCCGAGTGTAATGTCACACTTACCGTATGCCATTGCTAATAGTGTCAAGGTAGGTAAAGCGTTCATTTACGTATAGATGTGTATTATGTAATACCTAAATACATTTTTGTAATGATAGCATATGGGCTACCGCCTGTTTCTATTTTTTTACATTGAAAAATAATAAAAAAAAATTTAATCTAAATTTTTTGTTAATTATGTAGTTGTTGTTACTAAGACATAATTATTAACTTTATTTATCATTTAACTGTAAATTAAACATTCATATGAGTGAAGTCATGCGCATCAGGCGCGCATAAGCAAGCAGCAGTGATCATAAGTGTAAGTACACAGAGGTTACTAAACCACTAGGGCTGTGACATGTTTATTTTGATGTGACGTCACAATAGAAATATTTAATTAAAAATTGCATAACAAATTACAGTTAATAATGATGTCTTGGTAACTGCATACAAGATCTATATCGGATACACTTTGGATCTTTAAATTTTTACCACACCTTTCTGTTACACGTTGCATATTACAACCAACAAATTATAATATATTGTAAGTATTATGTTATAATATACTTCAAATTAAAGATTTACTATTATTAATTTGCTGTTATGTCAGATTGTAGTAGTCTTTAGTAACTTCCAGATTCGACCTCGAGATTATAACATTTTTGGGCACCCATACAGAGACGCCCATAATTGCAAGATTTGCGTAAGCAACCGTTTATGTTGGTCACCTAAAACGCACCAACCATTTTGAATCTATTTCACGTTTTATAAGAGTATATAAAATTCTCGTGTCACATGTGGGTTGCCATACTCCACCGAAACGGCTCGATCGTTTATGAAATTTTATATGTATATTCGGTAGGTGTGACAATCGGTCGTAATCTATTTTTCATACCCCTAAGTGATAAGAGTGGTCCACCCCAAACATTTTTTTTTTCCAATATAAAATGTTCCACGATTTGTGTGTTTTGTTGTCATCTGTCAAAGCGATACAAAGTCCGCTGGGTCAGCTAGTTTTAATAAAAAAAAAATACATATAATATCTACATTTCCTAAAAATATTTATTTAAAGTATTTAGTTTACAAATGTAAATTCCACGAGCTTCATTTTTACCATCCTCTACAGTTTACGTTACGCTATAACGTCCGTCATACCTAAAATACTTCTGCGTAAATAATATTCAAACAAACATTGCGTCTATCTTGAATCGTTTACTATTGGCACAACTAGTATGCAAAGCCAAAGTAATTATTTGCCATTAAAACTGTATGACTCATGTCTAATATTAATACTTGATACGTCGCTATTGCGATTAAATTATATTCAAAGCAAGGTTAGGATAATAAAAATTAACGTCGCTATGAAAAAATAAAAATGTTGTATATAGAACTGTCAACGAACTTTAACTGTTTAACACCGTACGACAAAGTCAAATATATAACAGAAAGGGACAGATATACAAAAAGTGAAGAGAATTCTATTACTGTCTTTATCTCGCGTGTTATTGGTTGTTCCTCGTTAAGTATGCGCGGGCGCAGTGGACGTCGCCAAATTCATATTATAATGTTATGCACTTCCTCATATGAATTCGTCGACACTTTCTTTGGAAAGTTCCTTGCCCTTTTGATATTTGTTGACACGTGTCCAAAGAAAACGGACCTTTTAAATGCAAAAACACTGGCGTCAGCATACTAAGTATTCAAACATAATTTGCTACTAAGAATATTAATTTAACTTGTAAAGAGCTCACTGTATTGATTTGAAGTAAAGCTAATGTAATATTCGTTTCTTGGTATCCAGTGTGGTACAGTCGACCGCAAATCAAGTGTTCACCAGCTCATTTTATGTCTTCACTGCTGGGGCACGAGCCTTCCCTATGGATGGATAGGGAGGACGAGCCATAAACCACCACGCGGGCCCAGTGCGGATTGGTGGTTGTGAACCACCAATCCGTGGTGGATAGGACCAACGGCTTTACGTGCCTTCCGAAGCACGGAGGAGCTCGAGATGATAAATTTTTCGTCACTTATCCGATGACCGGCCTTTGCGAAAGTTGCTTAACCTCAGCACTCGCAGACCGGGCGCGTTAACCACTGCGCCATCGAGCTCCTCATCAATCAATTGTTAGAGTGACCAATTACCAACATGCAATGGCGTCCGTCATGGGCCCATTCTCCCCCTTTTGCTATGTTGTTACGTTAGTTTTACTATGTTCTATGTGGAAACGTCTCAGTCGTCCCACAAAAATGATGATATATAAAGCTTGCAGAGATTAACAATATTTTTTCTTGTTTCAGGTGGTTTGGAAGGCAAATACCGCGTGGCGGCGCCAGAACTAATGCAGGACACATTTATGAGCGATTCGGAGGACGAAGGAGGTAAGAAATTATACTTAAAAAACAAGAAAATAATAACGCGCTTCTGCGATGCAACACGTATACGGAAAGGAAGCGGTCGGTCTTCGTCTCATCTGATGGTAAGTGAAGATATCGACCGAAGATGAAAGAACACTTCACCCGGAATTAGACAGTTCTCACAGACTGTCCGTGTTGCTCTAACCTCTCCCTAAACAACATCAACCCAAATCGAGGTTCTAGCTTTTGAATAAATAAATAGTTTCCCACACTCACACCAGTTATCTAGCCCCAAGAAAAGCTTCCTTAAGAAACTCGAGAAATGGTTTCTAGACAACGAATAAACATCACTACATATTATAAAACAAAGTCGCTTCCCGCTGTCCCTATGTATGTATGTATGCTTAGATCTTTAAAACTACGCAACGGATTTTGATGCGCTTTTTTTTAATAGATAGAGTGATCCAAGAGGAAGGTTTATATGCATAAGTACATGCATAATATAGTAGAGAAACACTGATAATTTTTTTGGTTGGTTGGTTTTACATTTTTTTGCGCTTACATTGCAAACGCTGGCTGAACCCTACGAGGTAGATCAAAATAATGCACTACAGTATTGTACACCTTAAAAAGTTCTACAAAAAAGTCCGCGATGGTATATGTCTATCTCTTAGGAATAACTCACCATGATCATTTTTTATCTTTTACTTTTTACGAGAAATAATGGCTTATTTACGAAGCGATTTTAAGCAATACAGCATTAATACTTATCCAATTAAGTACCTTAAATACATTGTGCATTTAATATAGATTAATATGACCCTGTACAGTATGTAATTTAAATGAATATTTTCGAAGATATTACAGATTTAAAATGCAGGGACATAGCGGTTGCGTGTATCAGCATTGCACCCGTGCGAAGCCGGGGCGGGTCGCTAGTACTTAATATACTTAAATACATACTTATTATACATAGAAAACACCCAGACCAGAAACCATTTAGAAAAACAGGTATTTCTAAATTGATCCGACCGGGGATCGAACCCAGCGGGACCTCAGAAATGGCGACACCCTGAAAACCGGTGTGCAAGCCACTCGACTAAGGAGGTGGTAGAGGATGAGGTTTAGAGGCGCCTTCGGGGTTTTCCGCTTTTTCATCACGCTTCGCAGAATCTAGTAAGATACGGAACCTCGCTTGCGTTATCAAAATCGATATATTAGATACTAGCGGCCGCTCGCGGTTTCACCCGCGTGGTTTCGGTTCCCGTAGGAATATCGGTATAAAAAAATCCTTTGTTTTAATCCAGGTTATAAACTATCTGTATGCCGAATTTCATCCAAATCCATCCAGCCGTTGCAGCATGAAGAAACAACAAATATACACACATACATACAAACTTTCGCATTTATAATATTAGTGAATCCTGATGTCAGAATTAAGTAATATATAAGAATCAGTATATAATTTATGATATATGATTTTTAAAAAACGCGAGTTCTTGTGTAAAAAGTGCAATAAAAGTATTAATGAGGCCCAAGATGATGATTGCCCTCATAACTCCCAATGCGCTATTACTCTTTAAGGAGGACCTGTGCCAAATGTATCTGATACCAGCTTTACACTTTATTTTTATTACAGGAGAGGTAGAATGTCCCATCCAGCAGCAGCAGCAGTACCGTTACATGAACAGCGAGGCGGGCACGCTGCACCGGGCCAAGCCTCTGGAAGACAGCGTCACCGACGGCCACCTGTGGCCCAGCAACAACGACAAGAAGGTCGCCACCATCGACCGGCAGCCGCTCGACATCGGGTGAGCATACCTTGTTTTTATGCCAGATAAAATTTATGCTACAGATACCAGCGGGTTTGGAGAAGACCGCTGGTTAAGTGGTGAGTGATGACAGCTCCTTCCTCCATGTACATGTTCGAAGGCCTCGACATTGATTCGGGAGCATATCCACCAAAACTGTGAACCATCCCATCACATGTTGCAAAGGTGATTTGGGCCCACGGACACCAGACTGGCTGAGCTTACCTCACAAGGAGTCTCTGTGAAAACAATGTAGTTTAATTGGTGAGTTACTGTCCCAAAACCTAAGTGGTTCAGAGCAGTCTCATCCAGAGTCCAGATATTTCAGAGTGCAGGGGTAGTAGGTAGAAAAGTGTATGATTGGGGTTAGGGCTGGTTCTCAGTCAATCTGGCTACCTAACACCATCTTATCTAAAACATATCAGAGTCTGGCGCTATAATAACAATGTCTATAGCATTGTGCTTCAACAGTTAGAGAGCCAGTGCCTCAGTAGTTAAGGATGCCGGGTGAAGTGCGCTGTCGTCTACGGCCTTATCGTCACTTACTAACAGCAATAAGTACAAGCAAATGTGCAACGGAAACCGATACCATATAGATACCGATACACGTGTTCCGCCCATCCTCGGAGCAGCCTCAGGAGCTGTTGAATGCCATAAGCCAAGTATTGCGACATTAATGACGGCTATTTATGCTTTCAGGTTCCTTGTATCCTTCGTGGTGGACGCGCGCGGCGGTGCTATGAAGGCGAAGCGGCGTGGTGGTGTTCGCATCATCGTGCCGCCAGCCGCGTGCGCCGCGCCCACCCGCGTCACTTGCCGGTAAGACACAATTATTTTCTGAATATAAACAATAAAAAATAAGAAAAATTCTAATAACTGTTGATGGAAACGTCGCCAGAGCAATCCTGACACATTTATTTTTATTTTCTGCTATTATATCATGCCAGGTTCAGTTATTCGATACGATCGATCTAAAGTCAAAACTGTTTTATTAAAATAAACTAACCTGTATAGTGTACCTACTTTTGAATCGTCTTTTGTTAAGTTGTTCAAGTTATCAAATCATCATAGGTTGTTCCCTGGATGGTGCACATTGTCCATGGTTGACGATATGGTCACTTCCCATCAGGCACTTGCTTGCTCATTTGCCGACGTCTTTTTACATAAAAAAACAGAAATAAAGGCATCGCAAATAATGTCACCAAGAGCCCTCCTAATTTAATACACAAGATAACATAAAATTCTTGTAAAACAATAAAATATCAAAATCTATGTTGATCGGGCTTTTGTCGTTCCTCTTGAATACTTAACTGTGTCTGTTCATTTTTTTAGATGATTTATTCAAAGGAAACGTAGTTCGTAACACCAATCGTGAGATTGTTTTTGGTACCCTGCCAATCTAATTAAGGCATAGCCATAGCCCGTCATAAAAAAATCTTTGTGCTTTCTTTACAAGTTATTTACTTATTAGAGAAGTGATATTCGTATTTCCTATGGAGAATAAGAGAGTGCACAGTGCAAGTTATGCTAATTGTATTCATCGTGTTGATATCTATATCATTTTTACATTTGTTTTTGTTTTTCTTAGACGAATCATATGTACACGGAAAAACGTAAAAGTCTATGTTGTAATATTTAAACAATTGTATTACTTAGAGTTTATCAAATAAGTAAAAATAAAAAAGTGCTTGTTTATAACAGCGCCATCTAGTGACTAAACAAGGTGAGATGCAAGATGCAATTTTGACATAAAAATTCGCGTTTTAACGTGATCGAATGACATTATGCAGTCTCCGTACTACTAAATAGTCATTTAAAATTATTATTTGTGCTAAATCAATCGTGTATAATGACGATTTATGAATAATAATGTTACTGTTGCTTTGTTTCCCACTTTTCAATACTTCTACATTAGCCAAAACAAACCATATCTAAATTGTAAGCTATTTGGCAAACCAACAACTGGTCAACCAGAGTCTATTAAAACTACAGTTTTGTTTGTGGAACGTCAATAGCAAATCGGTTAATACCTAAGGTTGTTAGGGCTGCGACTTAAATAGTGGTATGTCTTCATGATGTAGCTTTCTGTCAGTGAAAGAATTTTTAGAATAGGACCTGTAGTTCCAGGGATTAGCCCCGACGTACAAACAAACAAAGTCACAAACGTTACCTCTTTATTAATATACTAGCAATTTACCTGCGACTTCGTCCGCGTGGACGAAGTTGGTGGTGTTGAGTTTTTAAAAATAAATCTTTTTTTATGAAAATAAAATAAAGCCCAATGATATTATACAACCTTATTTTTAGTTTATACGAAAATCGAAACACGGGTCAAATATTTTCATTTAAAGAATCAGTACAAAAAAAATACCTTGAAAACTCACGAAGTTACAAGCTTTTTGTGCTGCCCCGTTATGTGTTTTTAGTAGGGTATAATTTATTTGAGATTTTGTAAATATTATTTGGTCAAAATGTTGGTATAAAAAATATTGAAATCGATTATATTACTGATTCTGAACAGTTTTCAAGTTTCGTATAAACTAAAATTAACATTGTATAAAACAAGAAGCAGATATGTTATAAGCGCGCGCGTTGTGAAGACTCAAAAAAACGTCCTAATTAGGACGTCTTGTAAATTAGTCCTACGACCATAAATGTTACTCTATGAACAAGAAACAAGTGAAGTGCAATCATTAAAATTATAGCTATCTCTTTCATTTGCGTGCTATTTCGTATCTTTTATTTTACTTATCAGTAAAACTTGTCAATGTGTGCAGTTTTTGACTGCTCGGAACAGATTTAAAACGCAAATTACTATGAACGTAACATACCTTAGTTTATAATATCATTGATAAAGCCTATGTTACCTACAAGATGTAAAGCATTCTATCTGTGAAAGAATTTTTGGAATAGGACCAGTGAAATGAAAAAAAAAAAAAATATTAAGTAACTTTGTGCCTAGGTTACCTCGATGCAGGCTTGCCTAGTGAGGAACCGATAGATATGGACTATTATTAATAAGCGTTATATGCAAATATGTTATTCTATAGTTTTAAATCTATATTTAAGTAATTCTGTCACTTTGCAGTTAATAAACATTTTTTCATTTTTCCATATTTCATATAAACTTTAACTATACCATTTATACTTATTGGATTTTATAGTTTTGACGTCAATAACCTGCCTAACCGTGCCTGCGAAGGCTTGTTGAATAAATGATTTGACTTTGATACCAAACCTCACTCCTACGAGCGCGCAATGTGCTTTAAAAAGGGCACAAAGTTTGCTCTTCACGTATTGACCTAGTTAGCCTAGTTTAGTTAGTTATAGATGTAAGTACCCTACTTTTAAAGTTTCATTTACAACAACACACAAACGCCTGGTCAGTCTAAATGGGATAATATATAGATTGAATTGACGACCTCCTTGGTCGAGTGGTTTGTACACCGGTTTTCATGGTGTCGCCATTAGTTATATAGATGTAAGTACCCTAATTACATACTTTTAAAGTTTCATTTATAACAACACACTAACGCCTGGTCAGTCTAAATGGGTTAATATATAGATTGAATTGACGACCTCCTTGGTCGAGTGGTTTGTATACCGGTTTTCATGGTGTCGTCATCTCTGAGGTCCCGGGTTCGATCCCCGGTCGGGTCAATTTAGAAATTATTGTTTTCTAAGTTGTTTCGGGTCTGGGTGTTTTTTATGTATAATAATGTATTTAAGTATTTTAAGTATGTTGTTCCGTTGTCTAGTAACCATTTAACGAGTTTAATAACGAAGCTTCTCTTGGGCTAGATAATTGATGTGAGTATAGGAAAGTTTATTATTTATTTAGTTTTGATTGTTCCTTCATGTGGCAACCCTGTGCGTCATATGGCTTTGTTTGTGTCGGTGCCACGCGTTGTAGCGTTCAATCAATTTACTATGAATAACGTGCCCTCAGACTATTTACTTCACAGTTGGCAGTTGATATTTTTATGGTCTCCGGAATATTTGTATGTGCAATGCTTTACTTTCTGTGGGTTATATGCTTTGTTTGTTTTACTAATACTAGCCTAAGATCATTGTTGCTAACACTGTTATGGGCTCTGTCCGAAATAAATGAATATTATTATTATTTTATTATTATTATTATTTGGATTCAGAAAGGGATGGATGAAAGATTGCTTTTAAAACAATTGAAAACATATTTTTAGTTTATGTTTTCATCTTGTGACATTGATAACTGCTTACCAAATCTACAATTTTACTATTATTATTTGGGTACCAAGACCAACTATGATTTCAGCTATTCAATGCGAGCATCTCTTGGTTGCCAACCCGACGGACGCATATAATATAAGCCTTGTTTAAATTTTAATGCCTATATCCAGTACTTATCCACTAAGAAAATTGTAAGCTAATGTTAATAGGCATTAGTTAATACTAATATCTCCTAAAATATGAGATAAATGGTAGCAACGTGTCGAAGAGCTATGTTTACGATAAGATAAAATATGTATATAAATTTAAGGAAGTGTCTAGGTTGCCACCAGTGGCCATTTGGTAAATAAAAATATTAAGCCACTAGTGTTAAAATAAAAAAATAAAAATCTGCTGCTAGTTATTAGGTATTACAATTTGTTTCATATTGCAAACTAATAAAGTTTAATTTTAAATACACATCAAAGTAGCGTAGTAAAATAGTTCCTATAGCGGCAGATTAACATGAAAAGCTATTCTGCCACAACTTATTAGTACACACTTATTAGCCACACTTAAGAGTGTCATAATTAAAATTAGAACCAATGTCATCATAATTAAAATAATTATACTTTTATTATTTGTTCCCCACTTCCGTCACTGCGCTCCCCCGTGACTGACCCTCGCTACGCTGCGCTTCGTTCGTGAAAAAAAAGTTAACATAACCTAATCAACAGACTTTACGACTGAACGCTATAGGAACTATTTCACTACGTTACTTTGATGTGTATTTAAAATTAAACTTTATTAGTTTGCAATATGGAACTAATTGTAATACCTAATAACAAGCGGCAGATTTTTTATTTTACCACTAGCGGCTTGATATTTCTATTTTCCAAATAGCCACTGGTGGCAGACTAGACACTTTCTAAATTTAACTATAGAGAGTCCGTCAAAATAACTTATTTTTATAGCTAAACCTTCACAGATATGATAAAGTTTTGTAGTTCTTAGTGCTAAGCTTGCGGATTCGATTCCCAGGCACAATTAGTATCAGCATTTTTTAAATTTATTTATTGAAATCAGGCAACAATGACCCTTAGTAACTATTAAAGTTTGAGGTCTTTTTAGGGCTCCAGACAAATTATGTGTTGTCTGTATGTTTAATTGTTAAATTGTTACTTTTTAGATATCCGAGGAGTCGAAATCACGGGTAACGACTTGCAACATAATTATTTCTTAGTGATACAAAATTGCTCTTTAGATAACGTAGCCTTTATTATAATATGACATTATTATAAGTTTTCGTTTAATGTGTTAGTGTTGTATGTTAAAGGGCTGCCACGAGGCGGGCGCCGGCAGCGGCGCCGCCCCCCTTGATGGAGGGCGAAGCCCTAGCGTCCAGATTGTTGGAGTTGCAACCGCAAGGGGCTAAGTTTTTAGCGTAAGTAACTATTCATCCTAGTTATTATATGACGTGTTTCAAAAGTCACGTAAAGCCGTTGGTCCCGGCTGCATTAGCATTCGTTAACAACCACCGCACCGTACTGGGCTTGCGTGGTGGTTTATGAGCCGAAGGCTCGAGCCCCAGCAGTAAGGACATAAAATGAGCTGGTGATGATGGTGATGACTATGATGATGATGATGATGATGATGAGAAAAAATTAAGTTCACGTTAAGCCGTTGGTCTCGATTGATGTCCTTAGATGACAGTCGTTTATTTAGGACACATAGTGGCTAATACCCATCAACCCGCATTAGGCTTAGACCAGGGGCCCGACCGCCTAACCGATCGCTTTGACTTCGTGAGTGGTTTATGACGTCATTTTGTCGTTTCGTGCCGCCTATGAAAGCAATATCGAAAGCTATAGCCTTTAGCGTTTGATATTGCTTTCATAGGCGGTGCGAGGTGACAAGATGACGTCATAAACTATACGCGTAGTCAAAGCGATCGGTTAGCCGGTCGCGGGGCTGGGATGGGCAAACTTTTTCATTCGCGTGACAATATTTACTAACAAAATCTATGGCGGGCCAGACTATTGAATTTTTTGCTGTATTTTTTTAAAAAATATTTTTTTTTTTGTGAAATATAAATATTGACAGGTAAGTATTTTTTAATACACACACGCACTTGAATTTTTGTTTGATGGTCGCGGGCCGGACTTCGATCATTCACGGGCCGGAGATGGCCCGCGGGCCGTAGTTTGCCCATCCCTGGCTTAGACCCAATTCCACCCCTTATATGCTATTATTTATGGGGGAACTCGTAAACCCAGTTATGGGACATTCATTGACTGATGATAATGATAAATTATAGCTATATATAAATATATGTATATGATAAATATGTATTTCCACCAGGCCTGTGATAATCGAAGTGCCCATATTCACGGCTTCGTGTCGCGAGCGAGAGATTGTCATCCTTCGCTCGGACACCGGCGAGACTTGGCAAGACCACTACCTACACAACAACGACAACCCCATGATACAGGCAAGTATCGATCTTATGACGAGCGCAGTAGGTACGGTTTTAGAATGGCAATACTTCCTGCTCTTTATTTGAGCCAGCCTATTAAAAAAACTCAATGTTTATGTTATAAACATTTCCATTATCTCTTTATCCGCTAAATTATTGTCAACAAAACACTACAAAAAAGAATGTTAACAATCTACTCAGGTCTATCTTGTTATCTTAGAATACAAACCTTACAGCTATGTTACTAGAGAACGTTTTTGTCTAACACTGTCAACACTATTTATTCAAGTACAAATAGACTTAAAAATCAGTTTACAAAAGTGAAGATCTATTTTACCATTTAGTATGCTTTGATCAATTTTGAAGCTGCTAAATAATATGTAAACCTGTTTTATAAACATAAGAACATGTATCGTAATCGTATCGTAGCGTAAAATCCGATCCGATCCGAACCCTTCGGAGAATCTAGTAGGGCACGGGGACGCGCACTTTTAAGTGTGCGATGCCGTTACCTCTAGAAAACCTTCGAAGGCGATTCGTTTCAACACGGCTTGAGGTACCCTTTACGTACCTCGCCGCCCCCAAAAAAGCCCGGTGACGCTGAAAATGCCGTTTGAGGCGATCAGCAATCTCTCAAAAAAAAGTAGCGTAAAATAAGATTATTGAATTGATATTGATACCCTATTACTGCACTTTTGATGCGTTATCGTACGAATTTTACTCGTACGTAAACTTACGATATAACGAACGCACACACTGGTTACGTTACATAGTGACATAGTCACGTGACGTGTATTCGTACAGACGCCTGCGCAACCTATTCGAAACTGTTAGATTTCTTCAATGAATGTTTAACCATATGCCACAGTATTAAAGTTCAAATTCTATTGAGGAAATTTAACAGTTGGTGATAGTTTGATGTGCAGATGTATTTACGAACGGATGAAAGATCCAAACAAGTTGAGATTGATTTCGGACGTCGAAACTAACGCGCTGTTCGGTGAATCTACAAAAATAATACGGTTGCTTTTTCGACGTTGTCCGCTTCCTCACACGAATTTAATCATTACCAGCCGTACCTATGCAATCGAATATGAGAAAAACTCGACTATACCTACTTCATTATTTCACATAACAATTTCAAGCTTGTAAAAGCAAACTATTTTAACGACAGTCGGTGATAAGGGTAATGACGAATCGGAAAAAAAATAGCAAAATTTTTGTAGATTCACCCTGTTATGTCCCAAATTCCCAATATGCACACTTAGCCATTTTGTTAATAATAAGTTCAATAGACTCTGGCGTCAAAAAGTCGCTAACCTTTTAGTGCGTGTTTTGTGTTTTGTTCATTGAATAAATACCAGCGTGCCAAGTGCAAGTTTCATCGCGATTCGTTCACGTTAACGAGAATTTGTATGGCAAAATGATAACTCCTCTCCTATAATAATAATAACTAGTGCTCGCCCAGTGGCCGAAATTCGACCGTAATTTTATTAAGGCTGCACGGATTGTATCCTAAGCTTTGAGATTAGATAAGAGTTTGGATTGGCATTGACAGATTTCGGCCGCTCTACTTCCATTTTTGAATTTTTTTAAAAGAGTATATAAGCGTGTGTGTCAAATACAGTGTGTGTAATGTTTGTTTTATTGATTTAATGTATATTATGCATAATTTAATAAAAATATTAACATTTGGATAACCTTCTCTATATAAACTATAAGTGTGCGAAATTTCATACTCCTCCGTCCGCGCAATTTTCGTAAAAAAGGGGTACAAAGTTTCTGCTTCACGTATTAATATATAGATAAACTAATTTTCGTTTTCGTAAACGTAATCCAATGAATACGAATAGTAAACAAAACTCACACTAGGCACCCAGTTTCGGAAACAGCAGTGCTATTCTCTAAGCAAAACAGCGTCGGCCTCGACACTGAACTCGCTCACAACTTGACGACGAATGTAGACTTTATTACTACTTAAAAGTAGGTTGAAATTCGTTTGCAAGTTATGAGTGAGTTCAACGTCGAGTTCGACGCTGTTTTGCTTAGAGAATAGCATAGAATACAGCGCATAGTAGAATTACAGCGCAGTTTTCTTTAAAAAAAAATCCAATGAAAGCTTACTAACAGCGCGTACATACACGCACGACTAGTTTGCGTTCGCGCGGTACAATAGTAATCGGAGGATCGGGACGTATTGTGCGTATTTGTACATGTTCGTACCAGTAAAATCCGTACGAAAACGCATTTAAAGTGCGGCTGGCCTAATGATACATGTATGTTATCACAGCGTTATATTTGTTACAGGAAACACTGCAACGCGAACGCCAAGAGCACGGCACTACCGGCGAAACGTTAGGGGAGAACGGGGAGAGAGTGACCCGCATCGTGACGTGCGACTTCCCCCACTACCTGGCCGTGGTGTCGCGAGTGCGGCAGGAAGTCCACATCATTGGGCCGGAGGGCGGCACTGTATCCAGCGCGCATATACCACAAGTATATACATGATAACATAACTTAAGAAAAATATCTTATCATAAAAAATATGTTTTGCCTAAATATATTAATGTACATGGAAGTAGAAAACTCAGTTATTGGATACCTGCTTATCTAAATGATTTACCTAAGACCTACAAATATAGGACGCCAACAAAGTCATTGCTAAGTATTAAGTCATCTCTATAATTTACCTGAGCATACTAGATTTTTGTTTTAAAAAAAAGAATACCTACTATTGTTTGCACCTAATTTAATTTGAGTGTCTGATACACAGATAAACCTTAAGGTTTCCGTGTTAGGATTATTGTAATATACTAAGCTGTGTTTTGTAAAAGAAATTGAACAATTTTTTTTTTGCTATAGAATCTGCGATCCATACGGCTGCGATCGTGAAAGTCAAGAGATACTGAATCTCAAAGAAACTTCAAAACAAAATTAACTAAGTTTATTTACGCTAAGAAATAAAAAGACTTAAAGTTAGTTAACTTAAAGTTTAGGGGTCCGAACATATTATCCTATAAGTAGTAATTATTGACGTCGTAAGTCACAACATTTACCAATTTTAATAATAGGCACAATAACATTTTAGAATCTAAAAAAACACTACTTACCTACTGTAATGGGTCCTACTGTAATGTTAGTCCTTCGAGCCGGATAATTTGTTACTTGACATACGAAGACTGTCTAAACTGCAATACATGTTGGTCCTTCGAGCCGGTTTTTCTTTCTTTACACTTGACCATTCCCTGTCGCAGGTCCAAGCCCTATTCCCAGCGGCAGCGCTAACTAAGCGCATCCGCGTAGGACTCCAAGCTCACGGCGCTTCGCCCGAGCTGATCGCCCGCACGCTGCCCCGCCACGCCGCCGTATCGCCCGTTATCACCGTGGAGCCGAGGAGGAGGAAGTTTCACCGCAGCATCACGCTTACCGCACCGCTGCCAACTGTACAGGTAATATACGCACAGTATACACACAGATGGAGAGGCCTATGTCCAGCAGTGGACTAGTATAGGCTGATGATGATGATGATGATGATACACACACAGATGGTGGTTTATGGTCTGCTGCTGCTGAATCCCCTTCTGGGTCCCCTTATTTTGTAGTTTTATTTTCAACCCACACTCACTTTGTATGCTACATTCAGTTGTTAACTGGCAATTTCCCCATCTTTCAGGGCAACCACCACGACAAGCAGACGACCAATCTCCGCCTGCTATGCTCCATCATGGGAGGGCAGGCGCGCGCAGTATGGGAGGACGTCACTGGCTCCACACCCCTCACCATCACCGGGGACTGTGCCTCGTTCACCACCACAGTATCGGCCAGGTGATTACCTTACTCGTGTACCTGGTGGCCTAGTTTACCTAAAAATAACACAAATGTTGAAAAAAAATTCCACGAGCAGGATTTGAACCAGCACCTTTCTGACATACCGGGTCAGGTGCTCTCCCAATTGAGCTATCGTGGTTCTAACGAACCCGCCGAAATTATTCAACACTATTTACTTTTTACTTTGAAAGCCAAAGGCGCCCATTCAGTGTTAACAACTACCGTCATTAACATCCGATCATAATATTTTTACAAATACTAAAGATCAGTTAAGAAGTAGGCAAGCTATATAAAAAGTGATTTTGTTTTATTTACATAATTTTTTTTTTTTAGTTAACCTAGTTTGGGCACCAGTCTCATTATTATGTGGGACTCCTTAATCAATGTGATCCAGTTTTGTTCCAGGGGCCCGACCGCCTAACCGATCGCTTTGACTTCGTGTGTGGTTTATGACGTCATCTTGTCATTTCGTGCCGCCTATGAAAGCAATATCGAAAGCTATATATAGCCTTTAGCTTTTGATATTGCTTTCATAGGCGGTGAAATGTATACACATCGTAGAGTTTATACATTTCAGGGCAGTCGTCTGTATTATTCATCAAGTTCAGTTTAATTTTTAAATATGATAATTAGACCTTATTTATTTAAATTAATTTTAATTTACAGATTCTGGCTTATGAACTGCCAAAATGTAAGCGACGCCACGAAGTTGGCTACAGAATTGTACAGGTGAGTCGAACATTATAATACGTTATAATAATTGCCGGTATATACTTTACCATTGCTACTTCAGTATTTGCATCCAGAGTGTAATTCAATAATGTTACTATTATTTTTGTCCTATGGCCAATAAAAATGTAAGGCTCATTAACGACAATCTAACTTTAGTTAAAAGTTACAGAATATCGTTTGATGAAGTTTGTCTTTGTATTTTGTGCTGTCAATAGTTTTAAAGAAGGATGGTAGAAAATCTTTGGGGAAGTTGCGAAAAAGAATTTGGGGGAGGATAAAATAATATGAGTAACAAGCGTATGCCGTCGTTTCCCAGGGACATGTTGGTGGTGCCGTTCGAGGTTCGCATCGTGGTGCTGGGGAAAAGGCTAGACGCGCTTGAAGGCAGACTGCTGGTGCTATACATCACTGACCGATACGCGTACGACACGCTTCTGCACCAGGTATGGTTATCTATACGTCTATATTACTATAATATTTTTTTATTTTATTTTTATTTATCTTAATTTATTTATATCGGAAAACATGCAGTTTAACACAATTATAAAATAATCCTCTATGGATAATTTCGAATCTGTGTATCCATTAAATGCGAAATATTAATTAATTAATTAGCTACTATGATTAATAAAATATGTTATTATAGGCATTGATTATAATCTTTAACGCTTCGGTGGCCGAGTGGCAGAGCGCTCGGCCCGACACCCGAAGGTCTCGAGTTCAATTCCCAGGTCGGGCAAAATGTATTTCGGATTTTTCGATGCATAGCCCAGGTTTGTGATCACCAACCCGAACTTGGCAACCGTGGTGATTAAGCCATTACCCATCAATTGTGGCGATGACTTGATTTCAATGATCAAGGAGGGCCTTTGCCCAGCAGTGGGACAATTATAGGCTGTTTATTTTACTTTACTTTTTATTGTAATCTGTTTGTGTACTTATAGAAATCAATAAATAAATAATGGAAAAAATATAATGACGTAGTTGTTACCTGTTATATCTCTTCGCAGGAGCACTATACCGAGGTGGCGCATTCGACGGCGGTACGTCTGGTAGACGGGCGCGCCGCGTACCTGGAGTTCTCGGGGAATCTAGTGCCCGTCACCAAGTCCGGCAGCCAGCCGTCACTCGTCTTCGAGGTGAGGAGCTTTTATTCCATCTTCTAACGTAGCTCGGTAATATAACATGGAGCTGTAAATACCACCGAATTTGATATCGGTATTTCGTGTACAGTCGCGAGCATTACGGAATAAGAGTCGAAACTAGTCAGAAATGTATACATGTTAATGCTCTTGATTGCACCAGTAATTATTTCGTAATTCTGTATTTCGGCTAATGGGGTATTTGACAGGTTTTAAAAAAATATATCTAATGGTTCATTATAGCATAATATATTTGCAATTTGATTAATTGGTTATGAATTTCTTTATTTTTTTATGAAAATCGCCATTAAAATTCAAATTAATAAAATAGCCGCCAAAACGCTGAATGCAGGTCACTTACAAGCAGGTGACGTCACGACATCACTGTCGTGACGTCACCTGCTTGTAAGCAATCTTTTATCTGTCAAATTAAATCATAAATTTTTTATCATGAAGTGATTTTTTATAAAAATCATACTTATTTTAAAATTTTGTGCTGGCTAAATTAGTTTAAAAACATGTTTAATATTAAGTTAACAACAGTTTAATCAATATTTTCATTGTAGTCAAATACCCTATTATATAATCTATATCAAATTCAGTGGTATTCCACCTCCATGTTTATGTCATAACGTAAAGTTACGAAAATATTAGTCTGCCTATTCCGATCGCGCCTAACGCCGAGTCGCAAAGCCCTATTTATTTATTTATTTATTTAATTAAAACGGTAAAAGAACCAATTACATTAATTAACAGCATAATTACATATTATCAACACAATTCATAAACAAAAATATATATCATATACAAAGCAAATTCAATAAAAATAAAAATATAAAAATTAATTAAAAACAAAAAAAATCAATTCTACAACAATTAACTAATGTTAATTGTTGTATAATTGAACTAACTAACTGGGGTAATCCCCATGATGATTATTTCCTTTTTCCTTCACCTCTCACAATACGACAGACACTCCGACAATATTTCTGGCCATCCATCCGCAAACAAATCACTAACAATTATTCAATCCTAATCAATCCTATGGACACTTCTGTTTTTTAACCCCCGACGCAAAATGAGAGGGGTGTTATAAGTTTAACGTGTCTGTCTGTGTATCTGTCTGTGGTATCGTAGCTCCCAAACGGATGAACCGATTTTTGTTTAGTTTTTTTTGTGTCATAAATAATTTTATGCCGAGTGTTTATAGCCATGTTTCATGAAAATCTGTTCAGCCATTTGAAGATCATCAGCTCTTTAATAGTTGATGAGGGGATCTAACTACCTTCCATATGTCCTATCGATTCGAATTTTGATACCGTATTACTTCAATGATTTTGAAAGAACATAGTAAGGTAACCATGACTTTAAATATGACATGTAAGGGTAAGGTTTAGATTTCGAAGGTGGGTAATAACTCAACTAACCAATCACTATAAATACCTTAATTTACCTAATATTTATACCTACTTTAAAAGGGACAATATAAAAGTAAAATTAAAAATTTTATTAACCCCCCGACACAAAAAAATAAACTCTGAAAATTAACAAATAATATTTTAAACCTATTATAAATAAATACATTGAATATTGATGCTGTCGCAGGCGGGGACTATCACCAACCAACCAAAGAGAGTGCGGATTTAATTGAGCTAGTCACGGCGGGCGGGGCCATTCAGTTGATGACTGTCCCCGTCTACGACAACACTATCAATATTCAATGTATTTATAATTATAATAGGTTTAATTTTTTGTGTCGGGGGGTTTTTATACACTGTGTTCGTACCACAGGTGTAAAGTTCCGATATCCTAGTTTGCCTAGTGTGCGAAAGTTTAAAATGTATAATGTCTGTCTATCCACGCGTTGCCGTATCAATAAAATGTAATCACGCCATTTTTAAATTAATTCAAATCTTCGCCTTCGGTCAATTTGATCCTGGCTAAGTATACCTATATTAATTAATGTCTTTTCTTTTTTACAGGCTTTCAAAGACAACCGAGTGGAGTTCACGGTGCGGGTGAAGCATCACGAGGAGAGTCCTTCAGGCAGAATTTACTTCATGAACGAGCCTAAGGTGAGAGGAAATACTTAAATAGCGTAAGAAAAAGAAAATATTTTCGACACTTTAAAAGAATTTTGAGGAGCTCAATGGCGCAGTGGCCAAGGGCTCATTCTGAGACTGCTGAGGTTAAGCAACTTTCGCAAAGGCCGGTCATTGGATGGGCGACCAAAATTTATCATCTCGAGCTTCTCCGTGTTTCGGAAGGCACGTAAAGCCGTTGACGAACGATGTGACGATAACGTTGGATTGTGCAATCCACCCTAAGAAAAACAAATTACACTAATATTATAAATGCGACAGTTTGTGTGTATATTTGTTGTTTCTTCACGCTGCAACGGATGGATGGATTTGGATAAAATTCGGCATACAGATAGTTTATGACCTGGGGCCCGACCGCCTAACCGATCGCTTTGACTTCGCGTGTGGTTTGCTTTCATAGGCGGTTTATGACGTTATCTTGCCACCTCGCACTGCCTATGAAAGCAATATCAAAAGCTATATAGCTTTCGATATTGCTTTCATAGGCGGCACGAAACGACAAGATGACGTCATAAACTATACGCGTAGTCAAAGCGATCGGTTAGGCGGTCGGGGGGCTGGATTAAAACATAGGATTTTTTATCCCGATATTCCCACGGGAACGGAAACCACGCGGGTGAAACCGCGAGTAGCCGCTAGTTTAATAACAGTTTTGGTTTGAGTTAGGTGGCTAAGGGCGAGCAGTCGCAGACCCCCGCGTGCGAGTAATGAAGTTAGAGTTTTTATGTATTTTAGTTTTTTTTTTTTTTTTAAACTAAAATACATAAAACTCTAACTTTATTACAAATAACAATGGACCGCTAGTTTAATAACAGTTTCGTTCTGTCGCAGGTGGCTAAGGGCGAGCAGTCGCAGACCCCCGCGTGCGTGCTGGACGTGGAGCTGCCCACGCGCACCGCGCCGCGCGCCGCCAAGAGCCACGGCGACTACCTCAACCTGGACCAGTCGGGTACGAGTAATACTAGTCATTTTTTTTAATCGTACCGTTAAAGCTCTGGTTTCTTAGGATGGCGGTGTTGTTATATAGCGGCCGTAATATAACGTTGTCTATGTAAACAAAATGGCGCGGTTTCCTAGAGAGCGGTAATTGACACCGTAACGTCAGAGCGGTGCCGCCTTTGACGGTGTCGGACAGTTTCGTGAACGTTTTTCGATAGCGGTGAAAGTATTTGTGTTTTTTTTTACCGTACAAAGTGAGTACGAAAGGAAACCAGGGTGCCAAGTGCGAGTTTCATTCGCTATTCGATCACGTTAACGAAAACGAGAGTTTGTACGGCAAAATGTTAACTCTTCTCGTTTGTCGCCAGGAGGCGCTGCTAAAATGCCATACCAATTTTCGTTTTCGTAAACTTAATCGAATGAATACGGATCCTAAACAAAACTCACACTAGGCACCCAGAGCTTAAGCATTCGCCTAACGCCATAACGCCTCGGCGGCAAAGCGCTCGGCCCGACATCTGAAGGTCCCGGTTCAATTCCCAGGTCGGACAACGTGTGTTTCGAATAGGCCCGGGTTTGTGATCACCGACCCGCATTTGGCAAGCGTGGTGATTAAACCAATACCCATCAATTGTAGTGATGACTTGATTTCAATGATGGAGGCCTTTGCCCAGCAGTGGGACAGTTATTGGCTATTTATTTTTACTTTTCACGGGAAGCACTTGGCCTTAATCTCACCTGGTTTTAACCTTTCACGCGCGGAACAAAACTTGACAGCACCCGCGCCGATGACGTAATTCGCAAAAATAATGAATATGTTGCAACCAGATCATATTTTATCATTCTGTAAACAACAATTTACTAATTGATATATTTCCTCCGACAGGTATCAAAATAAATGTGATTACCGAAATAGTTTATTGGTTCTACATGATCAAACTATTTATTCTAGCTAAACTTCTTCATACAAAAGTAGGCTCCAACTAGACGACATAGAGTCGATCGAATTCGATCGCTCAATTGTCAAAATTTGACACTGGAATTTAAAAAGGTGAAAGACGCACAGTGCATAAAGTTGTTGGGGGGTTTGATAAACGCAAATTTACTCTAGTTTGTTTATAGCCAAACTGCTTCATACAAAAGTAGGCTCTAAATATGCATAATTTAAGTTCTAATGTCGGTTGGCAGGCGGTTTCATATATGAGTTCTTAGATTTTGACGGAGTATTTTAACGTCTCATATATGAGTTCTCTAGTGCCCACGGGTTAAGTGATGATAAGGCTGAAGGTGGAAGCGCACTTCACCCGGAATCGTCAACTACTGAGGCACTGGCTATCTTATCTCTAGCTGCCGGAGCACAACACTGCTACAAACATTGATGCCATATTGATATATTTAGATAAGATGGTGGACAAACAAGCCTTACCAACCAAACCGAGTACAAAAACATTACATCCCAACGGTACCCCCGTTGGGAATTAGACCCAGAGGGCTGAAACCGTTGCGGTGGTCTTACCACTAAGCCACAAAGACAATCAAACTGTTATGTGCACTAGAACATAGTAATGTATGTTTTCTAATTGATCGGTCTACCACAAACTATCAACTTCCTCAATATACTTTGCACTTTACTTCTATGGCACATGGTTGAATATTCGTTGAAGAAATTTGTTTCAGTTTGGATAGGTCGATGTGCAGGCGACTGCACGTCGCCACTCCTTGTATGAAACACCAACGCTATCTTGGTCTAAATTCCTGTGTCTTTTTTAAGGCTTCGACGCGTTGAAGGACGAATTGAGCTTCAACTGGGGCGACCACAACCACAGCATAAACCCCCCCGCGCCGCCGCCCGAGCGACAGCTGAACGGACATGTGAGTGGGGATATGAGCCTTATGACTACTAACATTAAGAGCTAGTTTCACAACCTCTTTATATTTGTTAAATAAATCTATCTTTAAATCTGGTCTCCGTTATACCATATGATAGAGACAAAACACGCTTTTTGACCGCTCTACAGACGGCTATAATCGACAAACGAGCGTTCAGTTTACGCCAACGACGGTAATGATCGACAATACCTATAGTTTACATAAACAAAAGAAATCTATTTGGAAATTTTATTAGTTAATCTGACTAACACATGATGAAAAGTGGTAAAACTAGACCTTTTAAGCTTGACTGAAACATAGACCAAATTCGCAATAATTACAGATTGGAAGTATTTCATTTTAAGAGTTATATTTGTGCCCTGTATCCAGCTGCAAAGTTTCTAGAAACATTAATATTTAGACAGAGAATAAACAGATATTTAGCAATTCTGAATAGATGACTCAATATGTGTACTTGTTTCAGGCCAAGATTATTACCAACGGTGACGTGAAATACACCGACACGAACGACAAAGACACAAAATCACAATGTAAGTTAATACATTCATAATAAGAATATATCAATACAATCCAAACTTTTGATTTGTAATAATGACTAATTATCAATTTACAGTAAACGGTGACACGTTACACGTAGACTCCAACAAAGTCAAAGCGACATTCGATTCGGATGAAGACAAAACTCCTATGAACACACTTGAGAAAGGCAAGAAGAAGCCAGAGGGAGGCTTCCTGGGTGGACTCACAGATAAAGTTAAAAACGTCTTTAAACACGATGACAGCGAAGAAAAAGAATCCTCACCAAAACCACAGCCGAAGCCAAGAGACTCTAAAGAGAAGAGCCCTCCCAAACCCGCCCCAAGAATCATTAACGAAGACCTACTAGGCAAAGTCGATGATATGTTCAAAGACTTGAAAACTAAACCGCATCAGAGAGATGACGACGAAATCCAAGAACAAGTATACACAACTAAGTTAGTCGTCGACGAAGGAGACAGGCCTCTAAGTGAAATCACCGAAGATCTTTACGAACAATATGCTAATATGCAGCCGGTAGAAACTCCACTTCGCCAGAAAGTGAACGATCCTTTCCAATTCCCCAAATGTTGCGATGGCAAGAACTATAAGCATTCGCATGAAGAGACTTCGAACGTTGCTGATATTATTGAACAAGCTAACTTTACAGCACATGAGAAAATGAACGCAGCGGGTGATAGGTTGTCAAGCGAACTTCATGAAGGCTTGGCTAAGATCGAAGAAGAAAAAGGCAAAGTCACACAAACTTCTAACGACATCAAAGGTGACTTATCTCAATTAAGTGACAAACTCAATGATGATTTAATAATTACAGAGAAAGCAATCAAATCAGGAGCCAATGATAAGTTAGATGACTTGTCTAAATCTGTAAATAAAATACAAGATGACTTAAATGCTAAAGCGTCGGAAATTCAATCTTATACCGTTACTGGTTTTGACGGTTTTAAGTCTGCCACTGGAGATGTTGTAGATTCTTTTGCTAATACCGTTTCTATTGGCAAAGATGATTTGAAGAGCAAAGCGAATGTTATGGATTTCGCAGCGAGAGAAAGAGCCGAACAGCTCTACCTTGGAGGCCAAGAAGTCCAAGCAGCTGTCAAAAACAAGGCCAATGACGTAAAAGAGAATGCTAAAGACATTGGAAATGATATTAAAAATAAAACGCAAGACACAGCTGAATCAGTAGCTGCAACCATACATAGTGTCCAAGAAAAGATAGGTCATGAAGCACAAGATTTAAAAACGGAAGTGAAGGAAACTGCTGACAATATCAAGGATGCCACAAGTGAAAAAATCAATGAAGTAAATGAATCTGTAGAAAAAACCAAGCAAAAGGCTAAGAAAGAAGGTAAAAAGAAAGCCAAAGAAGGAAAGAACTTCTTTACTGGATTCGTAAGCAACATCTTTGGTGAAAAGGACAAACTTGAAGAAGGTGTTAAAGGAAAAGTTGCCAAAGGCAAAGAGGCTGCAAACGACTTGGTAGATGATGTTTCGTCTAAGAAAAATGAGATCGAAGAGGGTCTTACCCAAAAGCAGTCCGAATTGAAGAAAGGCGCACAAGACTTGGCGCAGAGTGTGAAAGATGAACAAAATAAAGCAGGTAGAGCAATTGAGGAAAGCGTAACCAAGAAGGAAGCAGAATTAAAGCAAGGTGCTGAAAGTTTGGTGCAAAATATCACAGACGAGAAGAACAAAGCAGAAAGAGCCATAAATGATAAAGCAGCTGACATTAAAAATGCTGTTGACAGCAAGAAAGAAGAGGCTCAGCAAGCCTTTGAAGACAAAACGCAGGAACTCAAGAGTGCTATTACAAATAAGACGGATGAAATTACAACAGCAACTCAGGAAACAGCAGCCAAAGCGCAGAAAGAGCTCCAAAAGAAGAAAGACTTGGTAGTGAACTTCATTGAAACAGAGAAAGAATCTGTATTGGATAAAACAAACGAAGCTAAACAAACTATTGTTGATAAAAAGAATGATCTCGAAAGCGCAATTGTAAATAAAAAGGATGAGATTGGCGCCGCCATCAGTGAAAGGTCTGATGAAGCCGTAAAAGCTGTAAAAGATAAGAAAGCAGAAGTAGACAATACGGTTCAAAGTACAAAAGATTCATTTGCACACAGTGTCCAAGAAAACACGGATAAGGCGAAAAATGCTTTTCGAGACACGAAGGATTCGGTTGAAAGTTATGCTTACAGCAAAGCAGATGAATTTGGCAACGCAATCCATGACGCGAAAGATCAAGTTGGTAACTTTGTACAAAATAAAACAGAACTAGTCGGCAACACTATTAGTGATACAAGAGACAACATAGCGACTTCATTCCAAGAAAAATCGGACGAAGCTAAGAAAACTCTTCAGAACAAAAAAGATGACGTCGAAAATGCAGTATTGAGTAAAAAGGATGAGGTCCAAAATGCGATCAACAACAAGAGAGATGAGGTGCAAAACGCTGCGACGTCAGAATTGGACAGGATACGACAGGAAGCAGAACAGACGACGGAACAAATCAAGAAGACGGCAGAGGAAGCTTTAAATACTGCTTCGGCTAAGAAAGACGAGGTTCAGACGAATATAAGCAATAAAGTAGGCGATATCAAACAATCCACCGACGACGCTATAAGTTCTGTTGCAAACAAAACCGCAGAATTAAAATCTAACGCTGCCGACAAAATCGAAGGAGTTAAGGATGCGACTAAAGAACAACTGGACAGTTTTCAGAGAGCAGCAAGCGACAAAGCGGGCAACCTACAGCGGTCGGCGCAACACACGTTCGATCACGCTCAAGATTCGACCTTGAGTTCTTTCGATAAGATCGAAAGTTCAGCCAAGGACAAAGTGAGCGACGCTAAAGACATGTGGGAGGACTTGAACAGCTCCACGCGGGATACTTACGCAGACATGAAGGATGACGTCCACAGTTTGGGCAGCTCGGCCCAAGACACGTTGCATAGCTTCCAAAGTTCAGCGGGCAATACATTTGACAGCTTGGATGACTCAGCAAGGGAATTCATCGGTGGTGTACAAACTTCTTCTTTAGAGATAGGAGATAACAGCAAAGAGTTGTTCGGTGACGTTAAAGACTCTTTTGAGGGCTTCCAAGTTTCAGCTGACAATAAGCTTGAAGACGTAAAAGGGTCGGCGCAAGATCAGCTGGACGAAGCCGGGGCGAGGTTGGGGGAGACGGCGGATAGCTTTAAAGTGGGTGCGAGGGAGACGGAGCATGCCGTAGCGAGCGCTGTCGCGGACGAAGCAGATAAATTCACGAGCAGCCTGAATGATTTGGGCAATTCCGTCTTCGGATCTCCTGGAAAAGGTAATTGTCAATGGTTCGAGCAATTTCTTTATTTAAAAAAGACCGAAATCCTTTTTTCTCTCTGATCTTCTTCTATATATCTTGTTGAGTCTACCATGAAATGTAACACCGAAGTTTAAGCAATAGGTATATCCTAAAACAATTTTCTTGAAAGACGACGAAATAAGGCGTTCGTCTCATAGATTACCGAAGCAGTCGTTATAATAACTTAATAGATATTTTCATTGTAGACTCACTGATATTTCTACTAGTCTCAATTAAGTGAGAAAATCAGTAATTAACACGCAACATTTTATTTCAGGATTCATGAAAGATTCAAGCACTAAATTGTTGGAGTCAGAAAAATCACAGTCTTCGCCCTCGCCACACAAAAAGGGTTCCGGGTAAGCTAATTAAAACATCTACAATATTCTCTCCTCTTATCCAGAGTACGCAATAACGCTTAAGTATACCTACAGGGTCCAGAGTCACTAAGGCCTGATTTTTCAATCCTCAAATATTTTTTATCCAATGAATAACATTGCCATTGTGACATCTATTTTCTAAAGAGATTCTGTCATTATGTCAAAATTATTTAATGAATAAACTTTAACTGACGATTGAAAAATTATCCCTAAAAAGATATAGTGAAATTGTAAATAACGGCACGCAAGTTCTGGCACAGAACTAATACACAGACTATCGATTCTTATCATTAGAACACATTCGAGACATTTCTAAATCTACATTCTAAATAATTCAAACTGTGAAATAGTAGAAGAACACTTCATTTGTTTTGTCCTTAAATGCTATTTAAAGTCACTCTGGAGAATTCTAGTTAAGTTAAGTTAAGTTAAAAATCTGTCCTAAAGAAGATGTGTCTTAATCAAAGCTCGATAAATAGTTTTGTTCTTAAAGCAGTAACAAAAAATCTTTTATTGGCTTCACAGAACAATACATGTATAGTAGGTATATATAAAAAATATAGCTTTATATTATAGGAGAGGCCAGCAAAAATCCTGTGTCAGCTATAACAGCGATGGCATTAAAACCAGTATAGAGCTTTAATAATATTTTCTAGTCTTACCGCAGAATCATTGTTATTCTGTTGTCTTTAAAAACGTCTTAATTCGTACACTTCGAGTCAAAGTCACTTTTTTTTAATTAAAATAAACTTAAGAAATGTGCTTTTGAATCGTCCATTCATTTTTTACCAACTCAGGACGTCTTTTTTTAGCTGTGGAGACGAATGGGCGCAAGAAACTCCTCTTTTAGATGATCCTCCCGATTCTTTTAATAGCGTTTTAGGTTTCACAGTTCTTCAACTAAATATTATTGCCATATCTAAAAACTCATTTCACCTGTTCACCATTGCCTGCCTAACTCACGCACCCGTTTCAGAATACCGAAACTCAGACGGAAGAAATAGACGCCGAACGAATCCTCGACGCCGACCTATGTATGATAATAGTTTTCTAGTTTTAGTATTTATTATTGTTATCTCATAGTGCATAGAACTGGCATACAGTTGACAATGATTCATGTTACAATTAAACTAGATTAGATTTGAAGTATCTAGTAGAAGTACCTTTCAAAAGTAACATTTACAAGACGGAGTAAAATAGCTGGACTATATTTTTTGTTTTGTCTTTTAACTATGTACTAATAACAGACAATGCAATAAAAACAATTCTTTGATTATTTTATACACTGTGAACGATTCGATATCATATATTATTGTTGTTGCGTTCAAAATTTCTAATTGTGTAATTAGATTTTTAGGATAATGAAAGAATTGTTTTGCTGGCAGTTAATAGGTGCACTGAAAATGCAAAACAACTGTTCTAGTAATGTTCAATTTATATTAGAGATATTAAAATGAACGTTCATTCGATTGAATCAATTTTTTAAATACGAATACCTACATAAATGTTTAATTGATGTGTCCGATTTTCGTCTTTTTTTGTAAATCTTTGACTAACAATATTCGATTTCAAAGAAATCATTTATAGATGAATAATAATATTGTCTTCAAACAAAAATAAACGACAAATATTTAAATACTTACCAGATTTTTATTAATATAATTACTTGGAAGTTGATGTCTGTAATCTTGCCTGTAATCTGATATTATTAATTTAATAAAATCAAATGTCTTTTACGCTTTTACTGTAATAACAAACAAACAAACTTTTAAATCACTACTTATTGGAATTATTGCATTTTATATTTAACACACTTTATTTTTAAGTAAGTCTTTATATAGATGGCACTCTCGGTGTTTTATGTTGCATAATTTATTTTATTTTAAGTGTGTTTTATTTATAAAGTTTACATTGCTTTGTACAGATGAGATATATTTCTGCTTAAGAAAATAAAGTGATTATTATATTCTGCGTGATGCAGCGCTTAGTAAATCTTAACTTTTTTTATATTGTATAGTAGTTCTGACTACTAGAATAGATCTGCTAGTATTTTTATAAGAAGGAATTACAAACACTATTTAATTTTATAGTTGAAACTGTAACGAAATAGATATTAGTGTTTGCGATGCTGTTGATGTCACAAAGCGACTTTCTTGTATTTATTTTTAATGATAAATACACTATCGAAAGAATAAATCGTTTACAATTTTATTGAATGCTTTTACATTTATTTTACATCCATTAGTTATATGAAACGTCTTTATCCTATTTTTAGTTAATTTTGCGCTCCTATGCAATGATATTATTATACAAAAGGTATGTTATGTTCCTAGTAATTGACGTTTATAATCTTTTTCAATGAGTACGAAGAGTAGTAAATAACGACATTATCAAAATTATGTTCGCAATAACTTAATTAAATTGCTCGAATTAATAATTACAGTCCGGCGACGCTGAAAAGTCCTTTTAAGTTGTAACAACAAATAAATAGTTACATATTTTTATTCATGTTGTCTAGTAAGTATCACTAATAATAAGTAGTGCAACGGATGTGTAAGTAAATGAAATAGATATCACTTAAACGATTGCGCTTTATATGTTTTATTTTTCGAATCCTTGTAGCATAGTTGTTTTGATTAAGAAGTTTTTGATTCACCTACCAGAACGGATCTAGTTCTTTTTGTATATAATATCATTGCTCTTATTTTATATAAATGTATTTGAGTTGCGCTTGTGATAAAGTGATTATTTTCCAGCACACACCAGCATTTCACTATAATGCACGTGACCTGTACTTACTCTAGTCGTTACAGCAAAAATTTAATACTATTTGAAAAAAATCAAAATTTTAAAAGTGATCAATTTCTATGATGAACGACTAGAGATCAAGTAAAACATCCTATGTCATGTTACATCCGACATGATTTGTATTATAAATGCACAACCATTGAATGCTTCAATTCACTGCCTGCATTGTAAGCACCTTTTCACTTTGGGTAAGTTATTTTTTGTTGCCACTTATGATTTGACCAAATTTTATTTTGCATTTACTTTTCAGCTATGTGTATTTATAAAGATTTTGCATTTAATTATCGGTTATCCATCCCTTCTCATACTTTAGCAAACACATGATTAACCTGATTTGTATGAAGACTTGAAGTCTCAAAATTTTGGACATATTTCAACCCATGTTACTATGAGAAAGTTGTTTACTTACCGATTCAGAGTCGCTCCAGAAAATTTGTGCACTTTGAAACAAAAACTGTATGTTATTTTATATATTTTATTATTGTTTATGTATTTTTACAGCTTCTTTGCAAAACTTCGTCGTAGCCCGTGAAGTGGACGGGGCATTCGTCGAGCAGCTTCAACATAACTTATAGTACATATAGAACTAACTTAGGTAATGTTGTGTACGTTTGTTCAATTGAAGTAATATTACGAATAAGGAACACGAAAATACAAGACGAGTTGTAGCTCGCGTCACGTAAAAACAGCGCTGAAGTTAAATGAGTTTAACGCATCAAGTCAAAACAACATCTAAAAATGCTACGGCATACGAGTAAGACTGCTATGAGACCGATAATTCACTTAACAAAGTGCCTATTACGAATTGTGTAGCCAACATAACACTAGATGGCGCCACTTCGATAATTTACAAAAGTTAATTTTAACTCTATGGAATCATGTTTGTATCTCAATAGGCACACAGCGCTTATTTTACGTGACACGAAATTCACATTTAATTATAACTGTACAATATTATTGTACAAGTGACTGGATGCAATATATCTGGCTGAAAAAGTCTAACTTCGAAGTTATGTAGGCAACCATTTTATTGAAGCTACTAATAAAAGTATCATGTTAGAATTACATAGACAGCTTCGGTTACAGTCATAGATGCTGCCTCGTAATGATTAATGTTTGTATTGTAGGGTTGACACAAATAACGTAAAGATATAATTATATACTTTCTTAAAAATTTCGACCCTTCCATAACGCTCTGTATTATTCGGGTGGTAAAGTAAGTGCTATATTGTCAATGGCGTGCTAAAAATTACGAGAAGTTTTTTATCAGTTTTATATTCATCAAATAAAACTATGGAAACGTAACGATTGATTTGAATGACTATTATATTGTTGTTTGTATGAGTGATGATAATAAGACTATATATCATCCATATAAATATATATATATATATATATATATATATTTAAATCCCAGAACACATTTGGCGACCTTTTATTCAGCAACTGTTTGGTAACCACCACTTCTCTTGATGGTAAAAGAACACTAGGTACGAATGTTCATTTAATTGTAGTGTTAATGCAACGTGAACTATTAAGAAAAAGCATTTATGCAGTAATTCAAAAAATAAATTTATACAACTGTGTATTCTTTCTGCAGAACTTTTGACGACCAAACTACTATACCATACATTTGCTGTCCCTGTATACTGAACGTATATTTCTATTCACTTTACAGCAGTGGGACTACCATCTATTTAAACGTTTAAACCAAACCCTTTTTTTAAAGTATTTACTACATTTATTTCTAAGCACTTTAAGCTTTACTGTAATAACTAACATGCTACCTCCAATTGGGTATAAGATATGGTGTCCATAGTAAGTTATTTAACGCAAAATTTTACATCATTACCTTTAATCATTAATCAAACAAAGTAAACAGTGATACCTGCATGAAAAAAAATCGTATATGAAGGCGGTCAGATAGACCGGGAGACTTGTGTTTCTTAATTACCATTATAGAGACTGAGATGAGAAGCTGATTAAACTACCATTGAAAGTACAAAATAATTTACTAAGTATTTCGTTAACTTTGTGTAAACGTATTTGTGCTTATTTAAATATTTGTAATCATTTTGTTAAAGCCGTAAAGAAGATCTAAATACTACAAACAAAATTAATCCAATGTTGCACAAACCTTAATTTCTATTTCTATTATTGTGTACCTATTGTATTGTTTTTAACCTCTGACCAATTGAGAGATGTGTTTGACGTGTGAGTCTGTCTCTCTATGTGTTTGTCTGTGGGCTTCTAGCAGGAGAACGGATTGTCTGATTGAGATGCAGTTTTCTTTACGTTATTGAATGTCTAATAGAGAAGGTTCTTAGCTATATACCATCACGTTAACCCTTCAAGAACCCATGATATATAGCAGATAAATGAAGCAAATATGCATAAAGAATGGTTAAAATTTGACGCTCTCAAGAATAGATTGACAGATGAAAATATGGTTTTCTTATAATGATTGCGTGTTTAGACGAGATGATTCCTAGCCATGTTTGGCTAAAATCGGTGTAGCCGTTTCCAAGATTTACAGCATTAATCACAGCCTCGAATCTCTTCGAGATCTCTCTCAGTCACTATTATAGTTACAAACTTCGTGTTTCTTATTTGTGTTTAGTTTCATAGTGCAGTTCTCACTACCACTATCTTGAGGGTCTGCTAATGATCAGATGAATAGCATCTGGATCTTAGGAACTGTTACAGATAGAAGCTTCATGTTTGAACACAAATTTTTAGTTACATGATGCAAATCCCACACCTAAAATTTGGAGAGTGATGATGACCTGATCAATAGCTCCTGGATCTAAGCAACTTTAAGAGATAGAAACTTCGACTTAAAATAAAATGTTTAGTTTCATGGTGCAGTTCTCACACAAGCAAGTTTGATGGTCTGATGATGACCAGTTGAATGGTGCCTGAATCTCAGCAACTATTATAAATGGAAACTTCAACTTTAGGCAAAATGTTTAGTTTCATGGTGGATGGAGTTCTCACACCCACAATTTTGAGGTTTTAATAATGACCAGATGAATGGTGCCCGGATTTCGGCGACTGTTATAGATAGAAACTTCGACTTTGAGCAAAATATTTTGCTCATGGTGCAGTTCTCATTTATGGATCTAATGATGACCAGATCAGTAGCACCTGGATTTCAGGAACTATTTTACATGTTTTACATTCTAAAGTCATATGTCGAACTATAATAAAAAAAATCGTTTCGAAAAAATATTCACAATTCAACTTAAAGTTTAAAAAGTATGAAATAAAAGTAAATTAAAAATTAATATCTTCGGTTGTCATTTAGTAGAATATAATGAAAAATAAAGCAAATTCCTTACCATTCAACGATGAAAACGGCACAAAAAAGTCTGTAAATAAAGAAACGAAAACGATACCTATAACATTTATTTAATATACTCTATTCTACTCGATGTAAACAAACAGTAAACAGCAGAGACGGGAAATCAAACGCGTTGGCACACTCAGCCAGGAGCCAGCCACAGATTAAAATGTAAGGCAAAGGATTCAAAGGTCATACAGACTTACAACTTTCGACGTTTGTAAAATATTTCTGTATCAGCTGGTGGCATGGCGGTGACGTCGTTAGTGGTGAAGCAGTACCAGTTATACTAAAAGGAACGAATAGAACGCACGAAAGATGGGAACGAAAAGGGAACGCTTGACCTTAAAATAGAACGCAAAATGTTCCAAAAGGAACGATTTGGCAACGCTGATTAAAATGTATCGTAAACAATAGCGTTTCGCATACTCTGGTCAGCAGCGAGCTGGCAACGAGGGATTTCGACTGGAAGGCGTTTAGGCGACTCCATAAAAGTTGTAAATACACCAGCCCGTATACACGAACCTAGTGTCAACTGCCGGAACTAAATTATGCACGTCCAGGCACTTTCCAATAAATTTGACGTCAGGATAAAATATTGGTATGTGACTAGTAATGCCATCTAGTATCATTTGGAGTGATTTTTTTGGGAAAATAATGTGGCGACCGTATAAAGGACGTCAAATGTCGGTGGTTGCCACTTTAAATGCATTTTTCTGTTCAGCGGTCGCCAAATAGTAGGTGTGATGTAAATATATATATATATTATATATTATATATATTATATATATATATTATATATATTTTTTAAACTTACAGAAGTTAAATATATATATATATATATTATATATAGAATTACGTGATCAGAAAACCATTAAGACTTAATTATGAAAATTTTAAAGATATTTATTGTATAATATATTGCTATTTGTTATCAAATTTATTTAACTTCTGTAAGTTTAAAAAACTTCACCGTTTATGTAACGTTAAGCTAAATCTAAATAGGATTAGCCCGTTAAAAGGCTTGGTGTTGCTTTTTATATTGAAGGTTAAAAAGTTACACAAATAGCTTATTTCTTATGAAAAATAGAATGAATGTAAATGTAACTTAACTTAATGCCAAACAGCGCTCCCAGTGAGAAATGTAAAATTCCAAATTAGAATTAGTTTTACATTTCGCTTAACAGCAATAGCGATCTTACGAAGTTCTGAATATATTATCGATTTTATAGTTTTGGCAAGTTATAGAGATATAATATAAAGTGAATAATAAGAAAAATGCTTTCAATATTACTTATTATATTTAGTAAAATCTTACATAATCTCGTCTTTACACTATAATATCCTACTTGCACCAAACCTACGTTCTATTAAAACACTTAAGACATTTTATAATTAGTAACGTATTATTTTTTTTTTTTATATTATTACGTCACGTTTTAAATTGTCTAATATGTAATCTTATGGTGTGTCTTAAAATCAAGGTTAAATTTTTAAAAATGTGTGATTCGAATGTCTTTTTAAAATTGCATTTTTTTTGTAATCGAAAACTTGTAAAGTTCAAAATATTTAAAAAATGATTGTTATTTATATCTAATAATGTTTAATTGATTTATACTTTTAGTAAAAATAAATAAACATAAATCAAAATGTTTAAAAAAGATTGTACAATTAAAGATGTCTACATTCGAATTCTGGAAGTACTGTGATGCCAAATAATAAATGAAAATTGTATAAGTTAAAGGTTTTGTTAATTGATTAATAGAGTCTATGTTCATTCTATTTATTGCTTTGAAGTAATAAATATTATTAATAAAAACTTGTTTCATTCAAACTTTGAAACGTGCGCGCGCGCATGGACACTAATGTATGTGTTGAGTAGATACGTGCGTGCGTGTGTGTAGTAAGCGCTTGTCATTCAAAGGCAAAATCGTAAAACTACCTTAGGTTCTTTAACAATTTTGGGGCATTCGCTTGGTTGTATTTTACAAATACCTTACTATGAGACTTTTATATCATTCAAATAGTTAGGATTTTCTTATATTCCGTTGAAATCTTAAGTATCTAACCGATAATAAATTTTATAAACATTTTTAAGTCAAGAAACCAATACTAATGAAAGGAGATTGCCATGGAGCAGGTCCCTTTTGTGGTATCGTGTGCCTGATTTCATTAATAATCTAAATAAATTATTTATAAATAAAGTAAATATAAATAAATAAAGTGGGACCTATAAGAGATATTTAATTTAATCCCCAAATGGTGATGTTTAATAGATAGATGGGCTATAGGTGGTATCTATCATGTCAATGTCAGTTAATAACCTCAATTTCTTTAACAGAAAAAAATTGATATCTCTTGAACCAGGGTGAATATTTGAAAAATTGTTTTTAATTATGAATATACTATGTTTTGACTATAATATAAAGCAAAAATCTTCAGGGCACAACAATTTTCCACAGGGACCCAACTTCCCATACAAAAGTGGCAATCTGCTTTTATGTTCAATTTGAGGAAAATTCAAATTTTAAAATTCAAGGACCTAGGGATAATTCCCTACTACTAATGTAAACAACATAAAAAGCTTATTTTAATTTGTTTTTGCGATTTTAAATTTTCCTTAGTAGATAAATAAATATATAATTTGTAAAAAAATAATAAATTTTGTTTTTTTGGAATAAAGCGGATTCGCTTTGATTAATATGATAATAGATTCAATCACGGATGGAATGAACGAATATAGTTGGACATGAAACTACGCATAGTAATCTAAAAACCAATCACAAAAAAAACTCCTTTTTTTCTAGTTTACCATACGTAGAAAATCATTTTTGGGAGCAACAGAAAAACAAAGTGATATTAATAGTGTATTTATTTGTAATAATTCCAAATGAGATGATAATAAATATACGCATACCTGTATTAGAGATCCTTTTCAAGGTAACAAAATGTATACTTAATAGATAAAATATTTTTTCTATCAAACATTTTAGCCACTTCTTACAGTGTTAGCTACCCTATCCATAAGTTCGTAATGCGATATAGAAATTAAGGAGAAAATTATAGATAGCATATCTGTCACAATAAAAAGTGATGAAACTTGTATTTAATCATCAAACTTTTTCTAGACATAAATTGCATTGTTATTGACAAAAATAACAAGCATAATATTTGTTACTATACATATTCGATTTAAGTAGTATCAGCTATTATTTGATTTATTTTGTACCATGAAGGGAAAATCCTTGATTGGCTTTCATCTCACTCAGTGGTGTGCGCCGATAGCCTCTAGAATGTGTTTCATACCTTCATATAGATTTTGATTGGCTTGTTAAAAACAAAGTTGAAAAGTAATAAAAATACGCTATAGGTCTATGTCCACGCTTACCCTTCGAAGGGCTAATTAAATTGAAAAATTATCGAAATTCGTGTAGTCGACATACAGTAAACAGCTTAAAATACTATAAGGCACCACACACAATATATTACATTTTCTATAACTACAATCTAATTTGGTTTGCACAGCACCAAATAATCGGAATGATATTTGTATTTGTTAGTTTAGCATTCACAATGCTTTTCAACGAAATTAATATAACATTCGTAAAAAGCGACTGCCTCAAATCGGACTTGAACCCGCGACCTTTGGTGTACAGTGTTTTTTTTATGTGGGACAGTATGAGGAATTCCGATACCATAAGAGATACTGAGAAACTGTCTTAGGGGTTTTAAAGGTTCTAAATATTATGGTTATAAAGTTTTTCTTTGTGAAAACTATTTTGGCATAGCAAATTTTTTGCTTAAGTGAGTGTGTGTCGGGTGTGCGAGTGTACCAACTCAATATGTCTTTAGCTTTTGCTCGAGATATTTTTTGTGGGTTTGCTTTTTATCCTGAAGCAGTCGCTTTTCAAATTGAACCGAAATGCTCGCTTAAAATTAATAAGGCACTTACAATGTACACTTGTTATCACAATGTGCTTAATATTAAATCAGGTAGAAATACATGTATATAAAATTTGCGTATAAATCCATAATACCATTTATCGCACAAAAAATATCTTAACTAAAACAGTGTATATAGTATAGTCAAACCTAAACATATCTCTATTGCTGAGACATAAGATCGATTAATGAATGGCAATGTCATAAATTTTGTGCTGTTGGTTGTACTATACGCAGCCTCACAGTGTTATATTAAGGTCATAATTTGTATTAGTTAATTGTGCTAAAAATTCACTAATTATAAACATTTGCTAGTCAAACTTAACCTAATCCCAAAACAAATAAATGTAGAATTAAGTTTACGCCTGGATTAATATCTGTATTTTTTTGTCACATTTTTTTCAATATGCTCATACAAGTTAGCTTCTCAAATGTCCCTAACTGAAATAGGGATATTTGTTCAAATAAATCATGTAGGAAGTCAATTTTGTTATGTAAAATTTAAGAAGGGCTGCATGATGAAACTCGCTTTAAAAACTGGTCTCCCTAATCGCTTCGATGTCAGTAATAAAAAAATGAGATTTCGAGCCACATTCGATAGTAGGTAGTTCTAACCACATGTTTCGATAGATATCAAACTTCTCTAAGTCCAGTTCGGATCAATGTTTTTTCTTTCATCTCAATATGGTGGATATTTATGGCACTGAACATTATTTACAATTTATTTAAAAGTATAAATTCAATTAATTTTATTATTGTTTGTTAGGCGATTTTGATACGTATCAACATAAATATATTCCACGTTTATTTGTAATGGGTATATATATTCATTCGAAAGCAGTGCTCTTACACAAGATTAACACAAACATAAATTTTTTATACGTCTATGATTCTAACATCTTTATTCATAAGATATAACGGCTCGGCAAATCGACAAATTCGATTTGTCTGCAATAGCAATATACATAATGTAAGTAACAAAAGATGTTTCATAAGTAATACATTATTTGGGTGGGAATGTATTGAAATACTGTTACAAATGGTCAAATTATAAAATAATTATAGTCAAATAAGATAACGGAAATACTTCATATTTCTAACGCTTTAAATATTATCAGGAGCACTTAAACAGCTCAATAACATTCTTTGGCAAATCAATCAGCGTCTAACAGAAAAAAAACTTCAAATATGAATAAAACGGGAGTTTAACATGTCCAACATGGCAATACATTTGTGGGAGGTAAGCCCCTGCTTTTCAATTACCCTAAATTTGTATACTTATTGTAATAAAAAATAGTATATTTGTTGTGTTACAATTAAGTAAAACTACCTACATAAATATGATCCGTCATAATTAAAATTAAAAAAAAAACACTTATTACATCTGTTTTAGCTGTTAGTGTTTAATATGACGGTTTGCGTGTAAAACATACAATCAATATCACATTATGTAATAATAAAAAAGAATAGCTACACTATTATATACTTATTTGTATAACATTAAATAGGACCGAAGTACGTATACACAACAACCATACATTTCTGCGACAATAACCTTTATTCGAATACCAACCCTCGCTATAAGCAAATAGGGTCTATTTTAACTTAACTACCTTTACCGGAGCTAGAATCAGACGGCACCATAGTTTCTTTATCGTAGGACACATTACTGCTATACTCCAAATAGTCCATATCGGTAAGTTGTCGCTTTATCATTAAATGCGGCGTTTTCCTCACACGCTTTTCCTTCAAAAACCTCGGAATCATCTGTTTACCCTCCATTAGGAACTCTATAATAACCCTTTCGAAGAATAAAGCTACCAAGAAATGTATGATTGCGATTAAAATAATAATATACGACATTAGAGAGTCTTTAGGCATTCGGAGTTCTAAGAAATTCGCTAGCCAATCGGCGGGCGCGACCGTTATATAAATACATATAGAGGTCATAACAAAGAAACTGATCATTAAATGCTTATTCGTCACAACCGATTTCCTATAAGGCGAGCCGTGGCTAAACACGACCGCTTGAGTTATATACTGGAACATCGACACCGTGAATATGACGTAATTCTCCCAACACTCATTCGCCTCCTCGCCTTGATAGGTATGCCTCTCGTACCACGGAAAGTAAGTCAGCGCGTGATAACTCAAAAACTGCGTTACAAATATTAAAACCATCTGTCCTATCAACGAAAACAGAGGTATCAGCCCTAGCAAAGAAGTCAATGGCGGTATTCTACACAACTTGCCCGAATACGCTTCGGTCATACCGAAGAAGAAAGCGAAATTCACTATTAAGGCGACATCTATGTATAAGAATTGGAAGTCGGTCAAGTTCGCGTCGAAGTAGTATAGGAAGGCGACGGACAGGAATTCGGTTAGGGAGTACGCTATCATGAACTTGAAGACGCCGAAGCTGGTGGTGAGCGCGGCCCTACCTTCGCGGAGCACCCTCGCGACGCACACGATGTCGGGGTGCGCGCTGGTGAAGGGCGCGGCCACGCTGGACTCCAGTTCCGACAGCGAGATGCCGGCGTGCGCGGCCCTCAGGGCACCGCAGTCGTTGGCGCCGTCGCCGCACATGCCTAGGGGAACCGTTCTTCGTTGAGGGTTTTACAAATAAACAGAGAAAATATTCGAAATTAATACATTGGTGCGTTCCGAGTCACGATTATATCGATAATAGCGCGATAACAGTCGTTCCGAATCGCTGTGAGCGCGTTCACGAAATCTAGCGTGACGTCACTCATGACGTCATTGTCTGCGCCATCTTGCGCTCACACATGCCTCGGAGCGAAATCACTGTGAGCGTCCTCTCAGTTAGCTGTCAATGTCAAAGTAGCCGTCGCCGGCGCCGCACCGTGTCTGGACGCGTGAGCCGTGTGTTTTAACTTTTAAATTTTTAAACAAGGATTTTATCAGTCTTATTGTGAGGGACGAAGAAAAAGAAAAAAAACAAACAAAGTTCAAGGTTATGTATTCATAAGCACGGTAACGAGCGTTCCGAATCAACATCTGTCATTTGTCGGTGTTAGCGCGATATCCAACTCGGAACGGCTGTGAGCGTTATAATCGTGACTCGGAACGCACCCCATGATGTCTATTACAAATCAATACGGGCCTTGCAAGTAAACAAAGAATATGCTTCGATAGTTGTTCCGTGTTTTGTATCTTTTATTATATAGTCTGTTCAATATAGCTTGATTTTTTTAATTTTAAGTGTAGTTCGTTCCCTGAGGAACCGGCTAAGGTCATAGACCATGCTGCCATGTCATTAGTTTCTTAATTTCATTAGTATTTTTCCTTCATGTATGATGATGATGAATGATAATAGAAATGAGAAGTGAAAAATGATATACCCCCTAACCTCTCGAGTATCTCAGTAAGGAAAGATGTAGGGCGTTACTAAGTCCTCGGGCCGACTTCTTGAGAGACTTTGAAAAGTGACGTTGCACTGTTTTGTTTCATTTGCCAACACTCATGCACACTCACGAACACTTAACGGTTAATAATCCACCATTATTTTACATTAATATTCGACATAACACAAATTTTAGAAAATAAAACGAAACCGCAGACATGAGTCTTCACTTTCCCGCCAAGAACTCCAATATAGCTTGATACCCATGGCAGATGTCGAATGGGGTATTTGACTACAATGAAATTAATATTGAATAATGAATATTGTGTGGTGCCGGGGATAAAGAATTGCACCACCCCCTCTCTTCCCGTGGGTGTCGTAAAAGCCGACTAAGGGACTATTCCAGAGGATGGGCAGCAGCATCTCTCTGAGGTTACCCTCAACCTACTGCGATCGCCAACCCGCCTGCCAAGCGTGGCGATTACGGCAAATACCCCTCATATCCTTGGGGGAGGCCTTTGTCTAGCAGTGGACGTCTTTTGGCTGAGATGAATGAATATTGATCAAACTGTTGTTAACTTAATAGTAAACATGTTTTTAAACTAATTTAGCCAGCACAAAATTTTAAAATAAGTATGATTTTTTTATAAAAAATCATTAATAACATGATAAAGTTTTTATGATTGACCACGTGATCAAAAACGCACGGGATGACGCTGAATTTGGAGTGACGTCACCAGCTTGTTTACAGTAAATGTCAATCAAAGTTTTGTACGTTTAATTTGACAGCTAAAAGTTTGCTTACAAGCAGGTGACGTCACGACATCACGTGACCTGCATGCATGGCGTCTTCAGCGTTTTGGCAGTTATTTTAATAATTTGAATTTTAATGGCGATTTTCATAAAAAATAAAGAAATTTATAACGAATTAATCAAATTGCAAATATATTATGCTATAATGAACCATTAGACATACTTTTCTAAAACCTGTCAAATACCCCATTGGCATGCCTAGGGTTGAGACGATACTGGGTAATTGAATCAAATGATAATTGAAGTTATCGATTGAATTTCACTATCCTAATGAAGTACTGTTCCTATCTAAAGTGCCAATTGATTTTCGTTTCTAACTTTTAGAAGTTCTGTAAAAACGTCATATACTCGAGAAAAATAAATAAAGACTAACAAAATCATGAAGTTAAATTTAATCGATTGGTTATTGAATATTAATTGAACTTCACTTGGTGTACTATCCCAACACTAGTATTCATTGGTAATGAAATGACCTTGTAAAGGAGTACGTTTATTTTATTGTAATGTTTTAAAATTATGATAAATGTGTGTTGTGCGGGAGTTTATTGGAATTAATCTAATGTAACATATAAAAACAAAAGTAATTGTAGTATATTAAGTGATGGATTATATAAGTAATAATGTTATTTTAATATAGTCAAATAATTTCATACGCTTTTACAAAGTAACGTCTTCGATTTTGATGACTTCTGTCCTCAATCATCAATCATCAAGCTATATTGAACACACAATAATTTTAAATGACGTTTACATGACAGGAACTAAACACGGAGTAACTATTCGGAACTAATTCGTTGTTTACTTATAAGACCCGTTTTGATTTCTAATAGACATCATCATGTATTGATTTCGAATCGTTTGACGTCCTCCGTAGCCGAGTGGCTTGCACGCCGGACTTTGGGCGGCACTAACTCTGAGGTGCCGGGTTCGACTTCTGGCTGGGATGGGTAGGCTTTTAATTTTTTCACTATGTTTTATAAATATTTAGTTCAGTTTAAGTGCAGCAATTAGCACTTAATAAAAAATAAATTTACTATAGCGTTGTGTTATCAAAAAAATTGTGATATTTCATCTGTAAAGCTGATTCTACATAGCCAATCGGTTGCAATAACCGTTGGATAGACGTGTACTGCCGCTAAAAAGCAGTCAAAATCAAAGCAGTGAATAAATTCAGTGCTTACGTCAACCTTTCCGGTAGCATAATAGTCAGTGCAGCCGCCCGGATTGCGGAAGACCCAGGCTGGGTCGGGTAGGCATTTAATTTTTTTGCTGTATTTTATAATTATTTAAAAAAATGTAAAATAAAAACAATTATGAATAAGTGACGTCCTCAATCTGTATACTGACCGACGTAGTACCCCAGCGCCTGGTACTCGGTCACCAGCTGTTGCTTCTGGTCAGAGGACATGCGCGCGAACACCGCGCCGCCCGCGATCACGCGCCCCACCATGTGCGGGTACTGGTCTCTCAACACCTAGCCAAAAACAACAAAGTTCCAAGATAAAAAAATGTTTTTCCACTCCAGCTTCCTGGGACCGGTTGATCATTACTAGATTTTTTTTATCTCGTAACTACTTACTCGTATAGCATTTAAAATACAAAAATTAACAATTCATAAAAATGTTAGTACCAACTATTTTATTTTATTTTATTTGGGGACCTAACAGGACTATTCACAATTTTTCTCGACATGTAACAACTTATAAGGTACAACAAAATAACAAGCAACGTTTAAAACTAAGAGATATAAAAAAACTAGTTGTTACCAAGTAATCGAAATTCGAAGAAGCAAAAAAAATAAACAAACAAGCTAATATGTGTTTAATTCGCATTTTGTATTTATTCTTAGAAGTATCTTAGAAAAATGTTTATTTATATAATATAATATAACGTAGTTGTAACATACAAAATACATATATTTCATATTATTCTAGTTGTGATTCTAAGAGGACAGATCGGTTTCTTTTTTTTTCCATTTGTGAAAAAAATGAGTTATATGATAAACGAACAATAAATCTCCAAAAAAATCTCTTAGTGGATATCTACAAAAAACATATGGAAAATATGGAATAGTAATCAATCACCTTCCACGTGTCTCCCGTCATGACGACCTTGTACCGCTGGCGCCCGCTCTCGACGCCCTGCCTGCTCTCCCCGCTGTCCCCGCGCCACGAGCCGCGCCCGCTGTCCTCGCTCGGCCACTCCTTTTGGAGGGGCACCCGCCCTCCTACTGGAGACTGTAAAAAAACATAGTTTTAAAAATTACTTAAAAAGACATGAGGTAAGTAACAAAAACAATGACAACAAGCGTTTGCCCTGAACATTTACTATCAGGTGGACCGTAAGTAAATCGGTCCAGTTTAGTTAGTTTAGTTTATGTACGTATTATGTGTTTGATAATATTAATAAATATAATTGTTGCGGAAACCCGCAACACACACTTAAAACTACACATTAAAATTAACAAAGTCCACTCACAGTTCCATGCCGCTCCCGCCGTCCTGAACGGGATCCATATGATCCGACGGGGCCCGAATCCAGCTCCGGGTCTTCTAGGGTCCCCTAAACACACCCAAACTACCCCAAAGTGCACTTCCCCCTGAAAAATACCTTTTATTCCCGTAGCGGTGTGGCCGACATTTCGGCTAATTGTTTTCCCGAAACAATTAGTTTACGACGCACACACAATTTGCACAATCCACTTAAGTAGAATAATACGGCTCCAAATGCCCTTATTACTACACAAAACTATTTAATTATCAACACACGATAACCTATGATCCAGCCATATTTGCTTTTCAGAGACAAGAGTATAAAAAAAATAACAACTAGTGATGGGGCCATTATGCCACCAAACAAAATTGAATCTCGATAATCGATTCGTCCATAATATAAATCAAAGTTTTATTTCTAACAAAAATAAATGCCTGTTTATTTGCAACATCCCGCCACCCAAAGCGGACGTACCGCTTTCTAGCCTGAAATCTTAAACTAGTCAACCGGTAATCGAGCTAAGGTCGCGACCGCGCGATTTAGCACCGATCCATCAACCAACACTTGCGCCACACGCGGAGTCCCGTCCGCGCCCCAGATTAACTTTAAAATGCGACCTCGTCTCCAAAATAACGATGGCAAATTAGCCTCTTTTAATAAAACCAGATCCCCCTCCGAAGGGGGCGACGTCCGGTCTGTCCACTTTACACGCTGCTGCAATAAATGCAGATACTCCAGTGACCAACGACGCCACAAGTCCTGACTCATTTGTTGTATCATTTGAAAACGAGACATCCGGTGTCTGCGTTCATCCTTCCAGGGATACTCAGGCAGGGCAGTGAGTGGCTGACCGACCAAAAAATGACCAGGGGTCAGGACTTCCATGTCATTTGCGTCAGAGGAGAGTGGACAAAGCGGACGCGAGTTGAGAACCGCCTCAACCTTACAAAACACAGTTGTAAGTTCCTCATACGTGAGGGTAGTTTCCCCGACTACCCGGCGCAAGTGGGTTTTTGCCGATTTTACCGCGGCTTCAAATATCCCGCCCCAGTGGGGACAGGCTGGCACACTAAATCGCCATGTGATTCCCCGCTGTGCGAGAGCTTGACTTATGCTATTACAATTTTTATCCAGAAAATCGTTCACATCTTTTAAGTAGTTGGCAGTGCCTCTGTAATTGGTACCGTTGTCGGACCGAATGAGAGAAGGTAAACCCCGTCGCGAAACAAAACGATCCAGCGTGGCGACAAAGGCTTCCGTAGACAGAGCCGAAACCACTTCCAGGTGGACGGCCTTAGTGGCCAGGCAGACAAAAACGCACAGGTATGCTTTCGTGACCCTAGTGTTACGATAGGCTGTGGTTTTCACCAGAAACGGTCCAGCAAAATCCGTACCGACCCCGTCGAACGGCCTAGTTGTCTGACAAACCCGGTCAGAAGGGAGATTCCCCATCTGTGGCTGCATAGTGGAGGCCTTCACCCGATAACAAGCCACACACTTAAATAACACGCTGCGAACCACTCTCCGAGAGGACAAAATCCAGAACTCCCTCTGTAATATCGCCAGTAACGCATTACACCCCGCGTGAGCGTTTTTCAGGTGTCTATCCGAGACCACCAGTTCTACCAAAGGTCCTCCTTTGGGGAGTAGCAGAGGATGACGGCTACCGAAGGGCAGGTCGGCATTTTTGAGGCGACCTCCAACGCGTAACAGTCCATCCGCATCCAGAAATGGGTTGAGCCGAGAGATCGCTCCCTTGAGCTTGGCGCGACCGACGCGCAAAATCTTCAGTTCGTCCTCGAACCGGTCAGCTTGAACCAGCCGTATCAGGGCCAACAGTGAACTCCTGCGTTCCTCAGCACCCGCCACGGGTGATAACTGCCTCTTGTCTGGATGGCGGCAGTTATGTAGAAATCTCCGGATCCAGCAAGTTACACCTAGCAATTTGTCCAGTTTGCTGTATCGAGCCGTCAACCAGTTCGGATCTGGCCTTGACTCGTTTGTTGTCACCAAAACTTTTATTCCAGGGAGCATCCCTAGAGAGCCATCGATCATGGTGACCGGCCATGATGACTCACCCTCCTTTAACCACTCTGGACCCCACCAGAGGGCATGCTGCACCAATTCCGGCGCGGTGCAGCCCCGAGAGGCACAATCGGCAGGATTCCAGGGGCCGGGAACGTGCCTCCAACAAATTTCGATGCCCGAGTTCTGTACCTGAGATACCCGATTGGCCACAAACGTTTCCAATACGTGGGGTGCCCCGCGTAGCCATGCCAGAGCTACCTGACTGTCAGACCAGGCGTAGACATTCCGGATGTCCACCGTAGACGTCAGTTCCTTGTGCACGTGGCACAACAGTTTGGCCAATAGATGCGCCCCGCAAAGCTCCAGCTTCGGGATTGTCAGCCTAGTTTTGAGGGGAGCCACCTTGCTTTTAGCCAGAAGCAAGGAGACGGCGACTCGACCCTTCGAGTCCACCGTTCGCAGATACACCACTGCGGCATACCCTCGTTCTGACGCATCGCAGAAGCCATGTAGGCTTGCCCTGTATTTGCCCCGCGGCAAGATCCGCCGCGGCAACGCCACCTGATTGATCGCCTCGATCGTAGAGATCAGAGCGAGCCAAGTGTCGAGTGAGAGCCCTACCAGTGGCTCATCCCACGAGACTCCGAGTGTCCACAGTGTTTGCAATAAACACTTCGCCATAAAAATGCACGGGCTGATCCATCCATTTGGATCAAACATCCGAGCGATGGTGGAAAGGACCGTCCTTTTCGACCAAACTCTTGTAGTTTCCAGTTCTACCCGGAATGTGAAAATATCGTGAACCGGCTGATATTTAATTCCCAAAACGGCGATAGAGTTCGGGTCCCCTGCGTCCTCGAATAGCTGAGGATTCTGTTGGTGATCTTCCGGAATCCCAACCAGAAGCTGTGGCTCGTTGGATAACCATTTTCTCAACTCATAACCACCAGCCGCGAGGAGTCCGATCAGCTCATTCCTGATGATGAGCGCCTCCTCCAGAGAGGCTGCCCCTGTGCAGATATCATCTACGAACACGTCACGTGTCAGTACAGCGGCTGCCCGGGGAAAGCGAGCCCGTTCCTGCTCCGCCAGTTCCAGCAGTGACCGGATGGCAATGAAGGGACTCGACTTCAGGCCGTACGTGTTGGTGTTGAGCTCGTAGACGGTTATGGGATCCTCCGAATGTTCCCTCCAGAGTATTAACTGAAACCTCCTGTCCGCAGGATGTATTACTGTTTGGCGGAACATCATCCGGATGTCCGCACCGAACACCACCTGGTGTCTTCGGAAATTTAAAATGATGTCGACAATGTCCCGATGTAACTTCGGACCAGAATGGAGACATTGGTTCAATGAAACTCCAGTCGACGACGGTGCCGATCCGTCAAAAACAGTCCGTAGTTTTCCAGATGATGCCTTCAACACCGCATGGTGAGGCAAGAAAAAATGATCTGTCGTTGTCCAGTCGACAGTCGCCCGCGACATATGCCCCAAGGCCTCGTATTCTCGCATGAACTCGATATACTTTTCCCGAAGTACCGGATCGCGAGACATACGACGCTCCATGGACAAGAGTCGTTTCTCTGCCAACGCCCTCGATTTTCCCAAGAGAGGGGGACAGTCGATAAAGGGCAGTCGAGTTTCGATCCTACCCGACGCCATCCGGCGTGTGTGATCCTTATAAAAGGTTTCGCACTCCACATGCTCCGGATCCAGACGGGAGACCATGGGAGGCTCTTCCAGTTCCCAGAATTTTTGCATCGTCCTAGCGATGGAGGTAGTAGCGACGACAGGTGAGACATCCCGCGTCTCCTGGTCGAAAACCGGTCCCATTAAAACGTGTCCAAAGATGGTAGGTATAGCTACCAACGAAGAGCGGCCCAGACTCCGCTGAGGCCCTAAAAGGATCCAGCCCAGTACATCCGCTCCCAATATGAGGTCCACCGGAGCCGGCTCCTCGAAATGAGGGTCTGCCAGCATGAGACCTGATGTGTCAGGCATTGCGTCCCGCGGAATGTCTGTCGGTGGATGCCAACCCAGCAGATTGTCGAGTACGATCGCGGCCGCCGCAATCCGTATCGAAGCGGAATGCACAGGAGAGAAGGAAATGTGGGTCTGACCGGACAGACCCCCCACTTCTGTATCTCCGACTCCCCGAATCGGAACTGAGGGAGGCGCGCACTCCAGACGTAGGCGCCTCGCTACCCTCGTAGTAATTAAGCAGCCCTGTGCCCCAGTGTCTAGGAGGGCTCGTATCCGGACGAAGTCCCCCCTAGGTCCCCAAACGCGTACCTGCGCGATGGGCAAAAGAACCGTCCTCGGTTCCGACGTAGCCCGACCACAGGCTAGTCACGCGTCAGAGCCAGCAGCCGACCCTGTCGAACCGTGATGACTCGGCCAGTAAGTCGGACGCGTGCAGGCCACCATCCGGGGTGGTACGTATCCAGGTGCCCTACCATACCGGTGATAGGGTGGGTGGTATTCCAACCTCGGGTACTCGTGCAGTACCGGTGAGAACTGTTGACGGTTCTCACGTCGTTGTTGTTCCGGTAACGGCGGCGGAGGATAGGCGTACGAGTATCCGGGTGTTGGGTCCGGAGGTGGGGCTCCCTGTACCCAGTGGCCCTTAGAGGCACCAACTCCTGGTGTTGGTCGCGCCGGGTGCCGGGTTGTAGCCAGAACCCGGCTCCGTTCCGGCGGTCCCCAACTCACCTGAGCCGGGGTGTACGAGGGGTTGTAGTGTGGCGGCCGTGGCGGACTCCGTCTTTCCGGAGGCGGAGTTGACCCCGGCCCCAAACCGCCACCCGTGGGAGATCCCCTCTCCCGAACCGGTGCTGAGCCCTCAGCACTACGGGTGCACAGTAAGCGATGGTGCGGTCCGCCGCACACATCGCAAGGCCTCGCCTGGGGACACTCATTGTACCTATGTCCTCCCAGGCAGGCATAACACAATCCTCGTGTCCGAACGAGGTTTCGGCGCTCTTGTGTGGGCAGCCTGAGAATTGCTGGACATAGCTGTTCTAAGTGCTGCTGTCCGCAAACCCGGCATCCAGAACCGGGGTTGATGGCGGCCGCAGCCACCAGCCTGCCGCGACCCTTCCCTGGGTTGCGTGGCGGCTGGGCGCCGTAGACTCCGGAAGTGCGGGCCGGCGCACTTGTCGGAGCCTCCTGGGAGGCTAGCTGGTTTTCCAGCAGGCCAGCCTCCTCTTCCAGGAACTCCAGAAGTTCCCCTATGGTGGGCAGAACGCTGCCGAGATCCTTGTGGACCAGTCGATTCCGCTCGAACTTGTCCCTCATCTCCTGCGACAACTTGGCCAGAACGATGTGCAGAAGAAGGAAGGACCACTGGTCGACGGGCAGTCCGAGCGTCCTTAACCCGTTTAAGGACACGGTGAGCGGGGTGATCAGCTGCGTCCTCAGCTGAGCCCTATGGTTGACCCTCGGCAATCCCAGCAGATGGGTCACGTGCGCGTCCGCCTGAAGACGCGGCTTTTCGTACCGCTTCTCCAGCAGCTGCATGGCGGTGTCGTAGCTCGCATCCTGCAGCTCCAGATGCTGTACGAGCTGTCTGGGTTCTCCGTCTAGGAAGGAACGGAGATATGCCAGCTTTTCGGCCTTGGTGAAATCCTTCCGAGTATCCACCAAGGCCAAAAACATGTTCCGGAATCCAGCCCAGTCCCGCATACATCCGGTGAAATGCGGGACCTCCAGGGCACCCAATCTTCCCATGGCGCTGGGTCCAGGGGTGTGGAGCGAAGCGGGGCGCGCAACAGGCTTCCCCTCCCGCAGTCGCTCGATGTCCTTCACCCGCTGAAGGACCTCGTCGTAGATGTCTTGGATGTGCTCCAGATCCTTGACATATTGGGCGTGGAGGGCCAGCTCCTTCTCCCCGACCGTGTCGGTTGACAATAGGGCGGTTACCGACCGCTCGGCCAACAAGAAACGAGCCTGCATTTCCCTCGAACGCGTCTCCAAGGCGTCCTCCCGGTTAGGCCGATCTACTAATGCAAGCAGCCCGGTGAACCACCGGAGCTGCTGAGCCAACTCCTGCCGTGACGCTGTCATTATAAATAATTTAAACTAAATAAACCTAAACACAAAATTAAAACGAGTCAATGAAAACACGGAATCGATTATCCCGAATCAACTCGATGCTTTCAATTGAACGAAATTAAATTAAATTAACGTTCCGAGAAATGTCCCAGCCCAAATGAATGAACGAACAAAACAACGGTACTACCAACCTTACAATTTAACCGCACCTGTCCCGGAAGTGCGATTTTACACAAAATGAGCTTAACCTATTACGAACTAACAAAAAATACACAAAATTACACCGATTAACCTAGAGGTCCGGTATTAACTACGCTCTGCTACCAAAATGTTGCGGAAACCCGCAACACACACTTAAAACTACACATTAAAATTAACAAAGTCCACTCACAGTTCCATGCCGCTCCCGCCATCCTGAACGGGATCCATATGATCCGACGGGGCCCGAATCCAGCTCCGGGTCTTCTAGGGTCCCCTAAACACACCCAAACTACCCCAAAGTGCACTTCCCCCTGAAAAATACCTTTTATTCCCGTAGCGGTGTGGCCGACATTTCGGCTAATTGTTTTCCCGAAACACAATTTGCACAATCCACTTAAGTAGAATAATACGGCTCCAAATGCCCTTATTACTACACAAAACTATTTAATTATCAACACACGATAACCTATGATCCAGCCATATTTGCTTTTCAGAGACAAGAGTATAAAAAAAATAACAACTAGTGATGGGGCCATTATGCCACCAAACAAAATTGAATCTCGATAATCGATTCGTCCATAATATAAATCAAAGTTTTATTTCTAACAAAAATAAATGCCTGTTTATTTGCAACAATAATATTATATAACTTTATACTTATATGTTAATATGGCACTCAGATTCCCTTTTTTTGTCTATTTTGTTTTATTTGTGTTTTTATTTTTTATAATTAAAATTATAAAGACTGGAGACACTATTCATACTCATAATATATTTTTAACTTTAAGTTAACATAATTATATTCTCTCATTTCATTACATTTGTTTGCATAAACTGTACACCTTTTCAATTTACAACCAGTCATAACAGAACTGCAATATTGACATACAAAAATTTGTCAGCGCGTGTCAACTGACAATTTTAACTGGTCATAAAGGACGGTGATCCTACGCTGCCGCCTCTCAGTAAATACTATTGCGGAAGGTAGCAGTCACTTGTTGCTGTCACTGGGAGAATATAAAATCTGTACGTTACCCGCTAGATGCTAGATAATAAAATTACAAGCATGAAAGTTTATTTTCCTTCGACTTTCTCTTTCTTTCTAACTACTATTATAATAATAATCTCAGAAAATAGAGTTTAAAACGTTTTTGTTTATAATTAATTATAAGCACTCAAAATAAATTCGATGCCGCTAATTACAAGGTTATCTCATATTGCCGCCTCATGCGTTCCCGAACGCACTACTAATCGTAGTGCGTTCGGGAACGGGAAGGCAAAATGGCGCGAACCCTAGCATGACTTATCTCACTCACACAAGCATGGTACGCGTTCACCTGCATGAGTTTATGACTGTGTGCGTAATAGGTTATTAGAACGCGTTTGATTCATACATTTGGTCGCGAGTGACCGAGGTGTGCCATTAGTGACCCGAAGCCATTTAGCATAACCAAAAAAATCGACAAGCTCACGGGCGAGTACGCTCGAACCACTTCCAGGCGCGCTTATTCCGTGATATTCATTTTAATATCGTGTTGATGAGACCAATATGCTGTTCGGGGCGAACGCAGTGCGTTTAGTGTATTTTTTTTTAGATTTACCCCCTTTATGTCAGTTTTTCTTCGCATTGAACCAATGTTTGCTGTCTATTGTGGTTTTATTGTTTTCGATATGGGTGTTATTTAAGTTTTTAGTCTACAGTACTTTGATGAAGTTCTGTCCTAATTATTGAATTACCTTAGTAAATTGCAATGTATATTAGGTACCTTTTAATATAGAATAATGGCTCAAGAGAAAAATCTAAATTTTAGTTTAATATTTAAGTTAGTAACGAGTGTAAGTTTCTCATGTAAGTGAATTTAATAATTCTTATGAGAAATAAAGATTCTTAAACCTGAAAATAGATAACATCAGTGATTTATTAGCCGATAGCTTGACGTGCGAGTATCTTGGACCCCTTTTCCCTCAGAGGGCTCTTACGACATGCACAGGAAGTTACGCAGCTGACACATTATTTTCACGTCCCAGACCAGCATGGGACTGATTGGACTTGATTGATATAAGATACATCCCAACTAATATAATAAATGCGAAGTGAGTTTGTTTGTTGTTTGAAACGCTTTCGCGCGTAAACTATTCAACCGATCATCATGAAATTTTGTACACATATTCTCAAAAGTATAATCAAAGACATTGGATACTTATTATTTAAATAAAAAAACAAATCAAAGGTTCAAATCCTGCTCGTGGAAATTTTTTCAACATTTGTGTTTTTGTAATTTGTTCGCTACAAAATTTGCGTTAAAAATTATATAAACATTTATAAATAGCTTGCCTACTTCTTAACTGATCTTTAGTATTTGTAAAAATATTATGATCGGATGTTAATGACGGCAGTTGTTGACATTGAATGGGCGCCTTTGGCTTTCAAAGTAAAAAAGTAAATAGTGTTGAATAATTTCGGCGGGTTGGTTAGAACCTCGATAGCTCAATTGGGAAAGCACCTGTCCCGGTATGTCAGAAGGGTGCAGGTTCAAATCCTGCTCGTGGAAATTTTTTCAACATTTTTGTTTTTGTAATACGTTCGCAATAAAATTTGCGTTAAAAATATATAAACAAACCAAAAAAAAATTAAAAAAAAAAGTGATTTTGCTTGTTTTTCTGTTTGATACGCTTTCACGATTATTATTAACGATTAACTATTTAACGATATGTTGTTTTGTTGTCATAGAAGCTGTCAAAACGGTGCGAAGTCTGCCGGGTCAGCTAGTTAAAAATAATGTACTTACCCCCTGCACGGTGCTCTCGCAGTAGATAAGTGCGCCTGCGCCGCAGGGCTCCGCTGACAGCAGCACCACGCGCTCCCCGCTTGTTAGGATACCGCACTCTTTGGCCACGCTCACAGCGGTGTGGATGTTATCGCCTAAGAAACAACTTTACGCATAAAGGTCTTCATATCCAACATGTGTCATACTTTATTCATTCTATTTTCATTTCATTTTTAATGGCGACAGGCAGTAAAATATACTTTCTGTAAGAAAACCCGAATTAGACCAGCGCTAGTGGGCAGATTATGAACCGATCTTCCCAGGTAAATAAAATCAAAGTACTTAATGAGCTTTAAACCAAAAATAAAAATAAAAACTAAATAATTATCATCATCAACTGATGATGATGATCATGATTAGTTCACGGCTGGGCGTGGGCCTCTCCAAGTGCACGCCATGCGTCACTGTCATAATAACCTGTAGATCTATACATATAATAAAGCTAAAGAGGGTCGAAAGTCTGTACATGGAAGATATTCGAAAAAAAATTAGTTGGGGATACTTAGAATCGATAACAGAACACGTTCCAACAGCTTTTAAAATTTTTGTCTGTTTATCTGACCGCGCATCACGGGAAAATGGCTGAACGGATTTGAATGAAACTTTGCACATAGACAGACCATGACCCGGACTAGGATATAGGATACTTCTTATCCCGGTAACAGGTTCCTGTGGGACGTAGTCTTCGCGAACGAAGTCGCGGGCGATAACTAGTATTATAATAACATCCATCATCATCGTCAGTATCATCATCATCATCATCACATCACATCACATCATAAAAAAATAAAATAAAACCACAGCCAAAAGACGTCCACTGCTGGACAAAATTCTCCCCCAAGGATCTTCACAACAACCAGTTTTATGGAGATGTTCTTGTTGTTGTATTTTTTAAATATAATATGCGAGTAGGAGAATATCTAATCAATAAATAAGTAATCTGACTTTTTTAAGGGTTAGCGTGATGTTAATGCCTATAGCCTTCCACAAAATATGGTCTATCAAATGCCAAAACACTTTTTCAAATCCGACTAGTAGTTCTAGAGCGCTAGAGCTATAAGCGTGTTCAAACAAAATAAATCCTACTAATATTATAAACGCGAAAGTTTGTAAGTACGGATGAGAGAGAGAGAGAGAGAGAGAGAGAGAGACATTTATTGACCACAGACACACATACATAAAACATAACAATAAAAACAAACAAAAGGTCAATCAGGACCCCGCCTCAGCTTGTGTTGTTGCGAACGAAGAATGTCGCAACAACGCTGGTATTCTGGCGGAGCCTGTCGCCGCGCCGGTGCGCGGTGCAGAACAATATTACATGGACAACATACATTACAAACAAAACAAACAAAGGAGACAGAAAAAATAAAAAGAAATAAAAAACAAGCGCCGGCAGAAAGACCAACACTCCTCAGCCTTTAGGGGTATATACAAGTAAAAACAACTGTCAATTCGAGACGTGTAAAAAGAAAAGGAATGCTGATAATCTGCCAACACTTTGCTAAAATTCTACAGTTCTACCAACCCAGTTTGTGATATTTTCTAATTATTGCTACAAGGCGCCACGCGGCCCCATTTATGCCACGTCATATTGCATTAAGCGTGTGAAGTGCATAAATAAAAATAATGCAAATACATAATTGCTTACATTCGTGTCTGACACAAGTCGAAGCCAAAGAATATCGTAGCGACAGGAATGGGAAAAAATATTTAAAGCAAGAATTTAGCGAGGCAGACATTTCCCACCGCCTGTCGAGCGCTACCTCTGGGTGAGTAAATTTCGTAATTAGATTCACATAGGTATACAAAACATTATGGCAAATACCCCCCATCTTGGGGGAGGCCTATGTCCAGCAGTGGACGTCTTTTGGCTGAGATGATGATGATGATACAAAACATTTATTCAACACAAAATGTATAACATAATATTTGTGTCAAGTGTATCATTCGTACCACAGTAATTAACACTGGTTGTCTTTCCCAGATCTCGCCACTTGGGAAAAGAAAAATAAAATGAACAACATCAACAAAAATGCCCTATGAGGTAAAAATAAAAAGGTATAAAATTAAATAATTATAGCTTTGGCTTTAAGGCTGCATATTTTGCAACGTCATTAAGTGGCGCTTCAAGGTATTCACTAACGTTTGCTTTGTCCTTAGATCTCGCAACGGAGGAGGAAGGTCATTCCAGCACTTAGAGGCGGCAAATCTGAATGAACCACGAAATGCTACAGAGTGGTGTCTTGGAGTTAGGAACACATGAGTACAGGACCTTTTTGGGTACTCATAGCGATCTTGTGCCCGCTCCAGTTTTTCCAAGAGATACTGTGGCTTACCCGTGTGGATGATACCAAACAACAGGGACGCCAGATGTACACGCCTACGCGCTTCCATTTTCAGCATGTTGGCAGAGTTTAGGAAAGGGGTGACATGTGTTCGTGGTGGAATGTGGAAACAAAAGCGCGCGCATGCATTTTGTATGAGCCGGACTGTCCTTGCCAGTAAATATGGCCCATAGACTGTGTCACAGTAATTGAGCCTGGACAAAACCAATGACTCGCATAGCGCAATTCTAAGTTTCTCTGATATATATTTCTTATTTTGTATAACAGCTTTAACCTATAGAAACAGTTGCGTGCGCACTCTGCAATGTGAGTCTCGAAATTAAGAGAACTGTCGAAAATCAACCCCAGGCTTTTGGCTTTTATGGATGGATGTTTGTTACTCTTTCACGTAAAAACTACTGAATGGATTTGGATGAAATTCGGCATACAGATAGTTTATAACCTGGTTTAACACATAGGATAGTTTTTATCCCGATATTCCCACGGGAAAGGGAACCACGCGGGTGAAACCGCGAGCGGCCGCTAGTATTATCATAATTATTATGATGATGAATGAAATAATGTATGAATGAGTCGTGTACCAGTGATCATGACGACGTGTATGTCGGCCTCCTTGAGCTCGCGGATGATGCCGGTGGTGGCGGCCTTCAGCCGGTTCTCCATGATCACCAGCCCGAGGAACTCCAGCTCGCACTCCACCTGCAAACATAATAACATATTTATTTATCTATACTAATATTATAAAGAGGACAGCTTTGTATTTCTGTATTTTTGTTTGTAACGAATAAACTCAAAAACTACTGGACCGATTTCAAAAATTCTTTCACTATTAGAATGCTACATTAGCGCTGAGTAACAATAGGCTATATTTATTACTAGAAATAAAAAATTGCTTATGATAAATAAATAGAAATACGATTTGTTTGTTTTGTTGTCATAGAAACTGTCAAAAGCGGTACGAAGCGCGCCGGGTCAGCTAGTCATTTATATATTTTGTCAGTGACCTTCTGGTATTTGAATAAACGAATGGATAAATAAATTATAATAAATAAATAGATTTTTTTTCGGCGTGCGTTTGTCTGAGCAAGCGGTCGTGTTTCGGAATATTTTAAATTATTTAAATTAATTCGTAATTTGTATTGGAGCCCCGGACTTCGCCCTGGCCGACGTCTTGGACTTGGTCCGAAGCACCCGGCAAAGTTGTGAGCGAAAACAATTTTATTTCTATTTTTTGGCGGCGCGGCTGGATTTGATCGCCGGACCTCTGGCGTAAGAGGCTAGCTCTTAACCGCTCGACCACGGTGACTGGGCTCGACTCGGCCGAAATTACGTATCACTATCTACGGACTACGCATTGCTACGACATTCATGAATACCAGAGACAACAAAGTTAATACGTACCACTGTTATTAAGTTATTTTTAACTAGAAGGCCCCACTATTTACAAAATATTTAGAACATCAACCTACAAGAATGTTAGAGTGTGCTGGTTGTCTAAAAGAAATAACGGTTCGACAATATTTAACCTGTACAAACTGCAAAGATAAATATGATTTGGACTGTGCTGGGGTCTCTATCCAAAGATTCCTCAATACTATGTCCCCTGAACGTAAAAAAAATGGATATGCCCATCTTGTAAATGTAGGACACCCAAAACCAGTAATATAAACCGCCCCGTCACTGAATACGATCGTGAGAACACGAACCAGTCCTTCTCAAATGAAATATCTAACATAACTATTAGAAGAAAACAAATTGAATCTTTAAACGATTCAACGATATCCAGTATCCAGAGCCAAATGGGAGACACCTTAAACACCGATACAGCCATAGCACAACAAGAAGAAGAACCTATAACACTAGCCAGCATTGCTAGATTACTACAGAAAAACAACAAATCAATCATATCAGAGCTAAAACCATGATAAAAGAAGAAATGGAAGATGTAATATCTGAATTAAGAAATGAAATAAAACAAAATGCAGAAAAAGCAAAAAGTAAACAGGATAAACTCCAGGAGGAAATAGACTATTTAAGCAATAAAATCCAGTATATTCTCGACCAATATAAAACCCTTGAATCTGAAACACAAAAATTACAAGCTGACATTAATATAAAGAAGGAAAAGCAAACTCCAAACGTAATTACAACTAATCCGGATATATCAAAAACGTTTGTCTTATATGGCCTAATAGAAAGTAAATGGGAAACTGAAGAGCAAATCTACGAACATATAATCCATGCTATGCAAGAAATATTGAATGTTAACCTCTCTGGCTATATAGAAGACATATCGCGAATAGGAAAACAAGGCCATAAAAGGCCAGTCCGTATAGAACTAATTTCGAAAAGTATGACGAACTACATACTCCAAAACGCCAGGTATTTCAGAGACACAGGTCTAGCAGTATCTAAAGTCCTAGACCAACAATCGATAAAAGAACGACATCTACTACGTCAAGCCCTAATAACCGCACGCCAAAACGGCCAACGAGCAGCTATACGAAATAATAAACTCCAAATAGACGGAAAAGAAATTAATGTAAAAGACTTACAAAACCTAATACCTATTCAGGATGACGAAAATCACGCGCACAATAACACCAGCCAAAAGCAAAATCAAGATAAAAATAAAAAAGAATACAGCCAACCTCGACCTAACAAGATACAAGATAGACCTACCAGCTCAAGTAATAACTTTCGAGATTTTTTAACATACTTTTATCAAAATATCCGAAGTATACTACCAAAAACGCACCTTCTTGAGTCACTTCTAGAAGAAAAACCAGGGACAAATGCAATATGTATAACGGAAACCTGGCTTAATGCTGACAAAATCAAATACCTACATATAAATGGATACCACATAGCTTCCTCCTACTGCAGAAAAGTCCAAGAGGGAGGAGGAGTATGTATACTTTTAGAAAACTTAATTGAATACAGTGAACGCGAAGATATTAACAAATTATCAATAGAGTCTGCTTTCGAAATCTGCGCCATAGATATATACAAAATAAATGTTCTATTAATAGTCCTGTACTGGCCAAATAGTAATAAGGAAATTGAAACCTTCCATAACCAACTCGAAAAACTATTAAGAATTTTAGAAATAAAAGACATTAAAAAATCAATTATACTAGGCGGAGACTTAAACATAAATTTCCTTACAAACAGTAAACAAAAAAGACAACTTTCCAATACACTTTTAACATTGAACTTGAAACAAATAATAAAAGAGCCGACTAGAATCACTGAAAATTCATCCACTTGCCTTGACCTTGTATTCACTAATCTAAGATACGACTTACAACCATCCGTTCATGAATTCGGGTTCTCTGATCATAAAGGCATCTCCTTATCTTTGCATATGAATGCATCAATCTTAAAATGCTTAACAATTGAAAAAAGAATATTCAACGAAAAAAATTTAAATCAATTCAGAATTTCATTATACTCTATAAAATGGGATGATATTATAAAAATAATATAAACGAAAACTATCATAACTTTCAAAAAACCATTCAATTAATTCTTGATAAGTGTATTCCTAAAAAAAGTCTAAAAATTCATAAAAAACAGGTACCTACCTGGCTAACAAAAGGGATTAAAACTTCCTGTAAAAATAAAAGACTCGAAAAAATTTTCTTATCAAATACTAACAATAAAATTTTAGATACACACTATAAACTATACGAAAAAACATTAAAGAAAACTGTTTATAGAGCAAAAAAACTAAACAATATTAAAAAATTCAATAATTCACATAATAAAATGAAAACAATGTGGCAAATAATTAACCACACAGTAAATAATAATAGCAATAATTTTAATAGACAAAACATAAAATTAAATATAAATAATACATGCCAAACCAAACCAGAAATTATAGCAAATTATTTCAACACATTCTTTGTACAAGTTGGAAATACAAACATTTCTTCACCGCAGAATAAAAATTACAAACCAGCAAGAGTTCTAAATTACATCGAAAATACTTTATACTTGCGCCCAGTAGAGCTAATCGAAACATACTCAGCAATTAAAAAATTTAAAAATAAAACAAGTTACGGTATTGACGAAATTCCCCCCACATTAATTAAAAAATGTGCAGACCTTTTAACTTTTCCCTATACCACTCTTATAAACCAGTCCTTTTTAGAAGGAACTTTTCCAGATTCCTTAAAAATATCTATTATAAGGCCAATACACAAAAAAGGCGATAAAACAGACCCAAATAATTATCGTCCAATCGCGTTATTGCCGACATCGTCAAAGATATTTGAATCAGTGATGTGCAAAAGACTGTACTCCTTCTACGAAAAATATAATATTTTTGATGACAGCCAAAATGGCTTTCGAAGGGATCGATCAACTATCCTAGCGATCTATAAATACACTAAAAAAATATTAGACGCACTTAATGACAGAAAATACGCCATAAGACTCTTACTTGATATGAGTAAAGCCTACGATCGCGTTAAATATGATATTCTCTTAAATAAACTTTATGGCACAGGCATAAGAGGAACGTCTCACAGATGGCTAAGTTCGTACCTCTCAAACCGAGAACAATATGTAGAAATAGAAAACGTCGATTTAAATACAGGAAAGATTCAACATGTAAGATCAAACAAACTAAAAACTACTTGTTCAATCCCACAAGGCACCGTCCTTGGTTGTATCCTATTTTTAATATACATTAATGATCTACCTAAAATAATAAATGAACATTGTACTCTTTTCGCTGATGACATGTCTATTCTATTCCCGTGCTCTAACTCTACTGAAATTAAAAATAAACTAAATACAACACTAGATAAAATCCAATATTGGCTCAACGAACACAATCTTCTATTAAATTTCAAAAAGACAAAAATTATAGAATTCCGACCATTCCAAAAAAAATCTTTAAATCTACAATACACATACAACAACACACAAATTGAAATCGAAAACACAGCTACGCTACTTGGAATTGAAATGGATTCTAACATAAACTGGAAACCTCATATCTACAAACTTGCTAAACAAATCTCATCACTCACTTATGCTTTAACTCAACTTAAAAAATCAACAGACTTCCAATCCGCCCTGACAGCATACTACGCATACATTCATTCTAGACTCACCTACGGAATAATATTATGGGGGAATAGCTCAATTATACAGGACATATTTGTATTACAAAAAAGATGTATTAGAATACTTTTTAATATATCAGACCAAACCATTTCATGTAAACCATATTTTATAAGTCACAATATTTTAACATTAACATCGATATATATATTAGAGTGCTGTAAATTTGTAAAAAAGAATCTTTATCTCTACACACAAATCACCAATATAAAAAGAAATAACCGTTATTCAAACAAATTAAAACTTCCTTTCACTACTCTTAGCCTATATAGATCCGGCCCCCACTCTATGGCTATTCAAGTTTATAACTGTATCCCTAATCAGATAAAAAATCAAACAAAATTGTCTTGCTTTGTAAAGGGATTAAAAAAGTACCTAATTAGTAAAGCCTTTTATAAATTAGAGGAGGTATTTCTTGATAATAAGTGCCAAATAAGTAAATAATGATAAGTATAATATAATATAAATATAAAGATTTAACTAGAATAAATTAATATATATGTGTAAATTAGTTTGTTAGTGCAATGTATGTAATGTTTTCTTTTTTTTTTTATAAATTGAAGTGTCTACAAAGACGCAGTAGTGTACAGTAGTGCTCTACACTTTGCGGTGCCCTTACAGGGTATCACACGTCGTACTTTATTATTTTTCTGTTACCTTTGTAATACCGTGTGATATGCAAATAAATAAATACAAATACAAATACAAAGTTTTTTTGGAACAATAATACAAAAAAAGCACTTAAAACAAAGCCAATAAGTACGTCCGGCGGTGTTTATATGACGAAGTTGTGAGTGATTATATATATTGATTTTAGTTCCGGTATACTGAATGAGAAAAAGTGTTGACCATTTTTACACGAGCTGGTTTCGAACCCGCACCAGGTGCATTACCAACTACTCGTATACTGTCGTGGCTCGGTTCAACCTGCCTAAGTTTATCAACACTATCTTTACTATCAGTTTATTGCGCCCATTCTTCTCCACAGTTAAAAAATAGACGTTCTGAATGGGTAGTAGGTAAAAATGTATGGACGATTCAAAAGCACTTTTCGTAAGTTTATTTGAATAAAAAATTTTTACTTATCTCTACTCTTTTCTAATTTGTTCGCAACAAAATTTGCGTAGAATATTAAGATTCATTATTAAAATAAATATTTTTTTATCAAGTCAGAAAAGAAGAAGATAATAAATATGTTTATTATTTTGATTATTAATATTGTTGAAAAAATTATACTTTGGTAAAAAATATTGGTAATTTTTTTTGTACATGTTTTAGACCCACACACTATATAAAACAGTACCAACCTCGTCCCTCGTCATGTTCTGCAGCTGCTTGTGCGTGGTCTCCATGACGCGCGTCGACAGCGCTATCACTCGGTACCCTTTCTCCGCGTACGAGCTCAACACTTCGTTCAAGTTGTCCGGAACTAAAATAAATCAAAAAGAATACTAATTAATTTGGTTGTCTGCTTATAATAAGCTATAATAATAGATAACGGCTTACAGATTGTAGTAAAAAATATCAAATATATCATATTTATAAAATACAGTGGAAAAATTAAATGCCTACCCGACCCAGCCAGGAATCGAACCTGGGTCTTCCGCAATCCGGGCAGCTGCACTAACCATTATGCTACCGGGAAAGCTGACGTAAGCACTGAATTCCTTCACTGCTTTTTAGCGGCAGCAGTGCCATCTTTCCAACGATTATTGCAACCGATGGCTATGCAGATTCATCTTTACAGAGATAACATAACGCTATAGTAATTTTTACTTTTTATTTTCAAGTGCTAATTGGTACACTTAAGCTGAATTAAATATTTATAAAATACAGTGAAAATATTAAATGCCTACCCGACCCAGCCAGGAATCGAGCCTGGGTCTTCCGCAATCCGGGCGACGACGTAAGCACTGATTTCCTTCACTGCTTTGATTTTTGACTGCTTTTAGCGGCGGCAGTGCCGAACGAATCGAACTGGTTATTTCTACCCTAGGGAAGCTGCAGGCAACTACGACATACAATTATCCGTCTCCTCCCGGCACAGCTTGCGTAACATCTCTGGCGCACTTTTGCAGTAAACGTAAATTTTTAATAGCGTAATTTTGCTAAATCATTGTTTTTGTATCCCTACTTTTGAGGTCCTTGATACCTTTTGAGGATGTTTCGTCACACTTGTTGCCCACAAAACGTCCGGTTACGCTGTAAAGGCCATATAAAGCCGCCAACAGAAATCTATTTGAAAAAATTACACTACAACTACTACACTCACCCCTTTCTGGCCGGCAAAGAGTGCGTAGCATCTCTGGCGGCCTTTTAGAGTATACGTGTAATACATCCTCGCCGCACATACGCGTCACCACTGAAGAACGTTGTAGCGACAGCGACGATACGAACTGATGCTGCTGAACTATACCCACTTCTGAAGCAGCTAAGAAACTACCTGGGCACTTTTCACCACCCCCACGACCAGATAAACCCGAGCCAAGGTTCAATCCTTAGAAACGTCCTTAGGTTGTTTCGCTTCCGATCCGATCCGAACGCCTCATAGAAGAAGCCCCCAGTCCCTAGAAAGGGACAGGGGCTAGCTTGCGTGATGCTATCCCTACTTTTGAGAAGTTTTTGAGACCTTTTGAGGATGTTTCGATACCTCGATACACAAAACGTCTTGTTACGCTGTAAAGGCCATATAAAGCCGCCAACAGAAATCTATTAAAAAAAACAATACAACTACAACTACTACGCTCACCCGTCTCTGGCCGGCAAAGTGTCCGTAACATCTCAGGCGCCCCTTTGCAGTATACGCGTAATACGTCTTCGCCGCGCATACGCGTCACCACTGACGAACGCTGTAGGGATGACACGAACTGATGCTGTTGAACTATGCCCACTTCTAACGGCAGCTGCAACAAACCAGAGGTGAAAGTGAAACGTACGTTGTAAAATTATGCGTATAAAAACCGACTTCAAAAAACAGGAAACTTAAAAAAGTAAAAACAGCTCTAAAAAGCAATAAATAATATTGAAATCATTTATGAATTACCTAGATACGCATGTCAGTTTAAAAAATTCATCATCATCATCAGACCTGTAATGACACTTATAACCCATATGGGTGCAAAGATCTTATCAATAGAAATGAATTAAGACCAAACACAAGATAGCTACAGTAAAACGTTGAGGAGTTCCCTTGACTGTCCTTCGTCTTCATCATCAGACCCCTAATGGCAGTCACAACCCATCTAGGTGTAAAGTTCTCATCAATACAAATTAATCAAGCCCAAACACCATGTAATTGCTGTAAATCGTTGAAGACTTCTCTCGACTGTCTTTCGGCTCCATCATCAGATCGACTCCAGACCTTCATTAAGTAGTAGTGCTTTAAAATACTCAATGAAAACATTAACAAACGCACTAGTCGCTCCTACAGTTTTCGAAAGTTCCCCTCAATTTCTCTGGGGTGCCATCATCAGATCCTGGTTTCCTTATCATGGTACCACCATGGGGATATCTCCTTTCCAACAAAAAAATAATCATCAAAATCGGTTCATAAACGACGTTGTTATCCGCGAACACACATAAAATATATATATATATATATATACGAGTCGAATTGAGTAACCTCCTCCTTTTTTGAAGTCGGTTAAAAAATATAGTATAGAAGGAGTTTCAAATTTTCAGGAATTAAGAAAAACCTGATACCTAATTATATACATACATGAGTGAATTTGTATCTTAAGTAATAAATAGTTTAAAATACATCATATAAAACAGTATATATAAATATATGTATAAGTGCATTTTAAATGTGCTTTATAGAACTTTATAGAAGAACAATTTTGAAAATGTAACGTTTTGAATAAAATTATTTAGAAAAATCCCATTTAAACTAGTATAATAAAACAACAATATCATAGTCATCCGGTTAACTTGACATTGACACTTGACAGTTGAGTTGCTGTTGCTCGCGCCGAATTTTTTTCTGTTTCTATAATGCAAAAGTCCCGTTTTGTATAATAATTTTGAAAATGATCTGGTTTAGTATGAAAAATGTCCCTTTTTATTTATTTATTTTATTTATTTATTTATTGGGGTAACCAACAAAGCAATTACACAAAAACTTACTATAACATACATTGCATCTTACAAAAAATTAGTAATGCTTTACTTATAGGTACCACTACATGCAAATAACATAATTATTATAAGTTCAATCTCAAGTAACAGACATCCCTTAGAGACGAATTAATATAAAAATTTACTACAATGAAAAATAAGTTAAATAAATTAAATAATGGGTTGTAACAAAATTTTGTTCTTAAAACTTTTACGTGTTTCCGAGAAAATATCTATATCAGTGGTTTTAAATAGTGCGTTGAATTTGTTTACAATTCTGTTCAACGGCGAGTAATGGCCAAGATTTGTTCTTGAAATACCGCTGACAAAAGGAATATACTTTGAAAGACGAGGAAGTTTCAACGGCGCATTAAAGTTAATTTTGGATATGAGAAGAGGACTGTCAAAAATACCATTGACTATTTTATATAGAAACATGTGATCCTGCAAGCCTCTTCTATTACAGAGGGAGTCCATTTTAAAGTACTCCAAACGATCACTATAGTGCGGAAGCTTCCGTGCCATATTACAACTATAGGCAAGATGCCACAAAAATCTTTTTTGAATTTTCTCGATGCGTTTAGTGTGGACTTCGTAATGAGGGTTCCATACGGTGCTGCAGTACTCAAGATTGCTCCTCACGAGAGCGTTATAGAGCAATATTTTGCTAGCAGGATTCTTGAAGCCCTTAATGTTACGCAAAACGAAACCCAACATTCTAAATCCTTTAGTGGCTATGTTATCGATGTGGACATGAAAACGTAGTCCACTGTCTAATGTTACTCCAAGGTCACGTACCTCATGAACTTGGGTAAGGGTTGTGTTTCCTATTGTGTAACGGCTTGTGCAGGTGTTTTTGCTTCTAGAGAACTGTATGTAGTAACATTTTTCAATGTTTAAAGACATGCAGTTAACATCGCACCATTTTACTAGAGCATTAATGTCAGCTTGGAGAAGAATCCGATCGTTTGGAGAACGTATTTCTCTATATAGTTTGAGATCATCAGCGTATAAATAAAATTTTGAATTTGGAAGAGAAAAGACTATGTCGTTTATAAATATATTAAAAAATAACGGACCTAAATGGGAACCTTGTGGCACACCGGATAAAGCCATGAACCGCTCGGACTTAAACCCTTGTACCAACACTACAGAGTTTCTGTTCAGCAGATAGGAGTTACACCAACGCAAAAGACTTCCGGCAACACCAATCGCAGACAACTTTGAGATAAGGATTTTGTGATGTACTCGGTCAAAAGCTTTACTGAAGTCCGTGTATATAACATCCACAGGAACTTTTGCATCGACCGAGGTACATATGTCATCAACAAAAGGTACTAAATTAGTTTCTGTTGATCTGGACTTATAAAAGCCGTGCTGCTGCGATGAGATAATTTTTTTAAAGTGCCACGAAATAACCGGGTATATCAAAGACTCAAAGACTTTTCCGATCGCTGGCAGGATAGATATAGGCCTATAGTTCTCAGTGCAATTTCTGTCACCAGATTTAAAGATTGGCACTATTATAGCCTCCTTCCACCGCTTTGGAAACACCCCCGAAGATAGTGACATATTAAAAATTAAATTTAAGGGATAAGAAATAGAATCTGCACATGAGCATAAAAATAAAGCCGGTATACCATCGGCGCCAGCACCTTTATTGCAATCTAGCTTTTTTAAGGCCTTTGTGACTTCCTCGCGAGAGAGTTTCGCAGAGCTAAGGTTTGACTGGGAGCCATTTATATTAGATGATTCCCAAGCAAGAGGTAAGGCGTTATCTCTGTTATAAACAGATGCAAAATTTTTGGCAAAAAGATTACAAATATCAGAGCCATTACTCACCGCCACATCGCCACTATACATTTCAGAGGGAAAGTCGGTATCGTTATTTTTCCTCTTGCTTTTTACAAACGACCAAAACAATTTAGGGTTAAATGCAAGACCAGCCTCAAGTTGTGCAATATAAGTACTGTAACACTTTGCCTGCAGCCTCGCACATCTATCCCCGAGCATTCTTAGATCTAAAACATCACGAGGGTTCTTGTATTTACGAACTCTTACACGACAGCGATATTTTTCATTTAAAAGTTTAATTAATTCATGTGTAAACCACGCTGGACGTTTCGACGTTTTACATTTCTTTAAGGGGACATGGAGAGCTATAATTTTATGAAGAATCTTGTAAAACAGATCAACTACTTCATCAACGCTGTTTGTACCAGCAGACAGCTCAGCTTCCCAGTCGGTATTGTCCAAAGATTCCCTTATCTTGTCAACGTCAGCTTTATAAAAGTTGTGTCTCAATGAGTTATTGGGCTTTAATACCCGGTCACTGCCAAGTTTAACCAAGAATTGCAAAGCAGGGTGATATGGATCCAATCTAGTTAGTACATCATCACTTTCAATTAAGTCAACGATAGGTATATTACTTAAAACCAGATTCAATATTTTATTCATATTATTTAGAACCAGATTGCACTGAGTGAACAGGTTCAGAGCGACAAAGTCCAATAAGTCTTGAGCGTACGAACTATGTGCGACTGCAGCATTGGGTGCCGTTTTGCCCATCCAATCAATGCAACTCAAGTTAAAGTCACCCAGTACAACGGTATTTTTTACATACTCCATAACGCGGTTGGTATTCGTAATAAAATGGTCAAGTAATTGTTTCTGAATAGGTGGTGGTAGATATACCGCACAAACATATAGACTGTCCTTTTTTATTTTACCACCTATTTCAACACAGACCCATAAGTCTTCGCAACTACTCTCAAACTTTTTTAACCTTACAGAGTGATAGAGTTTCGACACGGCAATTAACACACCACCACCACGCTTACCAGAGTGGAAACCACTAGATGAACGGTCACGTCTGTAGACAACATACCGACTGTCGAAAAGCTCAGAGTCCATAACGCCATCATCAAGCCAAGTTTCACTCAATACAATTATATCGTAATCGTTACAGATTACACTATTATATAAATCTAAAGTTTTTGTGTTCAAACCTCTAACATTTTGGTAATACAGTTTTAGAAAATTATATTTTAATCCTTTATGTATAAACAAAAGCAAAAAACAAAGACACTATTCTAATTTAATTTTGACAATGACTCCCTATCCTTTATTAAAATAAGAGATGAGGTTTCCGTTTGACGCATAAAAACTCGACCACTGCGTACCCAGACAAATTTAAACTGAAGTTCCTTAGCTTTCTGCCGAGCGGCTCCATGAAGTTGTTTGTTCTCAGGTGTTAGGTGCTCGACGACATAAACAGGTGATCTTTCATCTCCGCCTATACCCAAGTGCCCCGAGTTCAATTTTCCATGTGGGTGCTCACGATTAAAAGATATAGATGCAGCCAAGACACTATCACGAAGGCGAGGGCTACTAAACCTCACAAGAATGGACCGTGGTCTACTGCTTTTATTGTTAAACTTCATCGTCCGGGCACAGTAAGCAATGTCAGACTCTTTAATAGGACATTTTACCACGCTACCAAGCTGAGTGACCAAGTTCACTATGTTTTCGGATTTGTGTTCCGGTACACACTGCAACTCAATGTTACTTGACCGAGATAGTTGTTCCATCTGATTAAGACGAGCACTGATGCTACCAATAGTCGATCGCAATGAGTCGTTTTCCTTCACGAGCGATTTTATACTCGAGACATGAGTGGAACACTCCGACTTAAGCTCCTCAAACTTTTCGTTAATAAAAGTAATGGAGTCCTTAAAGCTCGTCAGTTCGTCGCGTATTTCCTTTAATTGAGAACTAAGCTTATCGTTTATAGCGCGCTCCAGACAGCGACTCATCGACTCGCATATTTGTTTATCTATTAAATCTCTCAGGTCATCCTTGGACAAACAGCGACATGAATCACCTGCTGACTGAGGCGGCGAAGACCGTAGCACCTTTCCTTTGTCCCGCATGGTGACATTCTCGAGTAAGCTCTCAGAACTACTGAGCGATGAATGTTGCGACGAACGGATCGGTGTATTATCCGATTTAGGGACCTTGCAAACACAGCCAGGACAATTCCACTTGGATTTGTAATCCTCGGTAAGCCTTTTAAAAGATCGCGTCGAAACATTAACACACAATATGTGGTACTTATTTTTACAGCGATAACATTCCAAATATTCCTTGTTTTGTTTGATTGCGTTCGAACAAGTAGCGCATACAGCCGACATTTCAACGCAGCCAAGCAGGTAACTCGCCAACCGCTCAAAGTTGCAAGTCACAATCTAGGTATGTTTCACTCGATGCGATACGCAGCGCACAGCTGACGCGATGAGTGCCGATGGGACGTCTCGGGGAGCCTCGGGTACCCTCGCGAACACGTTACGCTAACCGCTGCAGGTGTAACCGCGATGAAAGATAGCACTGGTGCTTCACTCACGGGGCGCCGTGCAGTCTAGAGGAGCACGCACTATTTTATTTTTCACTTGCAGATTCACTGTTAGGATCACACTATACTGAGCGTTATGTTAATGACTGTTAAGGATAGTTTAGTTTGTAGTTTATTAAAATTTACTTAAAGTAACCAGCGACACGTCTGCTTCTAAAGATTAACGAACGACGACTTTATGTTCAGTTTTCCTAATCGTCCAGACTGTGTTCATTAACTTTAGTAAAAATGTCCTGTTTTCATGGAAACTGGTCAATTCAAAGCCGATTTTGTATAGAAAATATCTTCTTTTGATGGGTTATCATGAAGTTCACACTAAGATATTAGGGCAAAAAACTGATTTCCGTCGCTAACTCAAAAATTGTCAAAAGTGTAAATGTCCCCTTTTGAACAGACACTCATCTTAGAAAGGAGGCATACCCACTAAAAACTCTAAAATATAATGAGCCTAAAGAAATTTCAGTTTTTAAAATATTGCCATTTTTTTAAATATCTCAACCATACCTTTTATTCATTATACTGTAAGCATTATAAAGAATGGCTACCTACTTTTGTTCTTTTCATTCTATTTGGAATCGTTACCAATTCTTGTTCTTCTTATTACTTAGATAGGTACACACATTCGCCTGCACATCAGAGGCTACCACAAACTGTCAAATTACCTCAATAGACTTTGAACTTTATGTATATAGCTTAAGGTTGAGTATTTATTGATACAATTTGTCAGATTTGGATAGGTTGAGTGCGGGGGCGTCTGTGCATTGAATCGTTATTTTAGACAACCACGTCAATGATTATTATACTAATATTATAAAGAGGAAAGCTTCGTATTTTTGTATGTTTGCAACGCATAAACTCAAAAACTACTGGATCGATTTCAAAAATTCTTTCACCATTAGAATGCTACATTATCGCTGAGTAACATAGGCTATATTAAAAAGAAATGTCCACCCGTGCAAAGCCGGGACTGGCCGCTAGTGTTTAATAAAAGGTCATCATACGTGCACGTCGTCAACGTTGATGTTGGCAGACTTCCTCGGCCTGACGATGGTGGGAGTCAGCAGCTCGTAGTTGGAGTGTTCCGGCACATCAGGCTCTTCGAGGGTCCACCCGGTCGATTCAAACATCTACCAAACATATAAAGACATTTAAAGAAGGCATGGAATAGCAACTTGCTTGAAAATAACGAAATCTAGAAATATATCTTAGCTAAAGTAGGGGAATAATTTTATATTTCATATTTACTCAATCAAAGACAAAAATAAAGTACATTTTTGTGAATGAAAAATTTTGAAAGACAATGTCTCTGACATGTCGCCGTCTATGATTCTGATCTATTTATTTACCATATTATGCTCATCATTTTCATTATTCACCGGCTTCCAAATGTTCCCGATCTTATAGAAGTCGGGGATTTTTCTTTAGTTGTATGCTTGTTGTTCAACTATAAATAGTACGGACGCCTGCACATCAACCTATCCAAAACTGTCAAATTTCTTCAATACATTTTCAACCATATGCCTTAGGCATAAAGTTCAAAGTCTATTGAGGAAATTTGACAGTTTGTGGTAGGTTGATGTGCAGGCGTGTGTACCTTCCGATCTAGCGGGTCCCCAGCCAGTTACCCATCTAGCAGAGTAAGGCTGTGGCAAGTAGCCATGGCTATCTTGAGCTCGTGCAAATCGTTGATAAGGTGCGGGGTCCCACTGCGGGCGTGCCAACCGCGGAACTAGCACAGAGCCCTATTAGGCATGTCTAGCCTTACCTCAGTCATTTTCAACTGGCTACCATCAATTTGCGGCATAACCTTCGATCAATAATGTACTACATTCCCGATGAGCGCTTGAAAAACGGTACGCAACGGGGCCACGGAGCCACAATGACGTTTGTGACGATGATAGTAATTATTAAATATAAATATTTCGCCATCTTCATTTTTGATCTTTATTATTTAAACATTAATAGTGTCGATGGAAGCCTTAGAAACTTATTATGTAACCACATCACTAGGCATGTTCCTAAAAAGACTATGGCGCCTGTGGCACTACAATTTTTTTTCGCTAGTATTATTTTGCTGTTTTTAAAATAAACAGGGCCCCTAGTAAAATAAAAATGTAAAATAAAAAGTTTATGGTTTTAGGCAATAGTAAAAGTACGCATAAAATAAAACAAAGCATTTGCTTACGTATTTTTATTATTAAACGTGATGATAAGATTTTGTCTTCTAGTAAAGACGTGGCGCTCAGGGCACGGAAACGTCTGTCTTCCCTAGAAGACCGTGGCGCTCAAAAGGTTAAGATCACACACAAGGTTCGCAGTAAGCTGAAGTTGTTGATGCTATCCAACGTTTTTGGTTATGTTATTCGAAATTTAAATGTATAGGTATGAGCAAATAGGACCACTTTCGTCCCGGATCCGATCCGAACCCTTCGGAGAATCTAGTAGGGCACGGGGACACGCACTTTTAAGTGTGCGATGCCGTTCCCTCTAGAAAACCTCCGAAGGTGATTGCCTTGTACCTTGCCGCCCCCAAAAAAGCCCGGTGACGCTGAAAATGCCATTTGAGACAATCAGCAATCTCTTTAAAAAAAAAAAACACTTTCGAGATGCATTTTTGTTTCGGATCCTTTATCTAGAGAACATTATTGATCGAAGGGCATAACCCTAGATAACCTAATACCTATTTTGCTGTCAAGCAGCATTGTAATGTTCCAGAGCAGAAACATAGGAACTGAGGTTTGAGGGTCAGCAACGTGTCCTTGATGTCGCAAGTTTATATCTTGAGCATTATTTCATAGTGCCTGAGATACTAGATTTGAAGCTGAGGCTTCGGTTTTCGAACCTTAAAAAAAAGTGTCTTTAATCTACCTTCAGATCCAGCGGGTCTCCAGCCAGTTCCCCATCTAGTAGAGTAAGGCTGTGGCAAGTAGCCATGGCAATCTTGAGCTCGTGCAGATCGTTGATAAGGCGCGGGTCCCGCTGCGGGCGTGCCAACCGCGGCGGTTGAGTCGCCGCCGACACTGGCACTACGCCCCACATGTCAAGACCGTCTTCTGTTAGAGTACCAGTCTGCAAACAAATTTAATAGGTTACCTTACGAAGTGAAAAGTTGTGAGACTATATTATAAATACATGTTTAATAAGTATACTCTTTCAAACAAAAAATAATTATACAAATCGGTCCAAGCGTATACGAGTAATCGGGGAATATAGGTATAAAAAAAAATATTTCGAAGAATTGAGAACTTCCCCCTTTTTTGAAGTCTGTTAAAAATAAACTTAAATTACATAATCACGACGAGTATCACGGAGCGACAAACGGTACTGTAATTCATGTTTTATTTATATCTCATTTTAATTGAAATGTAATCTCGTATGAGAATAAAGTTCTTTAAACATAAACCTAATACAAAAAAATATTTTAAATGTTTTATCCAATTTAGGCTACAAAAAATTATTTCTTTTGAATGTCTCTATATATTATAAAAATTCTGATATGCCTACATAAATTAATATATTATACCACATATATTAATAATATAAATAAAATAAGTGCCGTCTTTGTCCATATAGCTTTAAGTTTATGTGTAACTGTTGTTTGCTTGTCTTATCTGTGTGTGAGCAATGAAGCATTTATTTATGTATATCACAATGTCAAAAATCACATATTAACTTGGTGTTTTAAGGCTTCGCCAAACAGAACGCGCTATAGCGCGGAATTGTAATGTACTATGACGGTAGACGCTGTCAAACAGAGCACCGGCGCTAGCAGTACGCTACGCTCTGACGCGGCGCTAGGACGCTCTGACGCCAGGCGTTGTATTTTTTTACAGATTTTATTTTAGCGTCCGAATGAAATAATGCTTTATGACTGAAAATATGATTGAAAAACTGTTAGAAATGGTTCGAAAACACCCCTGATTATTAATATAAAGGATACTTTTTATAAAAACATAGTAATAAAGAAATCTTATAAAAACGATCTTCATGTGACGAAAGCTCGCGACACAAATGATGATATTCTCCTAATTCGTTTCTCTTTTTATTGATGTCGTGAACCCATACTCTTTTTCTCTGTGATCGTGATAAAGCGTATAAAAGTAACAATTCTTCCACATCTGAATAACTCGACATCTCAATATCGAATAAACTTTCCAAAGCCAACGCGACGCTCTGACGCCGCGCTATAGCGCGTTCTGTTTGGCGAAGCCTTTAATTGTGCCTTGAGGTAGCCAAATTATCTATTGCTAACCTTATCGAAACAGATACAGTGCAGCGAGTCGCTGACGTTGACATTTTAATACAATAAGTGACTGTCATGGCCGCCGGCACTATTGGTCCGTTTACACGTATTAAGGTGGATTTTCGATCCGAGCGTCAGTGACGCCGGAGCCGCTGCGTCAATGATGCTGCGGCAAAGCGACTCTGATGACTTTGGATTTCTGCGACAGACGCACATCCATCGCCGATATACTCAGTCGTATTTGTTTTGTTATCGTGGATCTTGATCTAGAACAATTCATTGAAGAAGAGCGAGAAGATGATCTTTTACTTCTTTACTACCTGAGTTTAGTTAGAGCCCCAAGTGGCTCGATTTTTCTAAGTCGAAATGAAGAAGGATTCTATAAGATTTCTGTAATCATCTCTACTTAAATCGAAGAGTATTGGGTGTGTGACACTAAAGTTATTAGGAGTTCATCCTCTTCTTCCGTAAAGACTTCTATGGATGCCATTTTTACTTATTTTCTTCTAGAAGTTATCAAAACCGGGCGTCTGTACAAGTGCGAGCGTCCGACGTCACTGTCACAGCGACACTGACGCGCGCGTTAGTGCCGCGCTGCTAGAACGCCGGTCCACACATTTTCATTGCATTTTATACTGTCGCACTGTCGCAGCGTCAGTGTCTGATACTGACGCTGACGCTCGGATCGAAAGTCCACCTTTAAGTGACGAAGTAATTAACTAAATTTTAACTTAATTCTTGCGTGTAAACAGTCACTTAAAAGCTCTTTAGTCACAAGTGGTAAAGTAAACGATTTAGTGGTCAAGTGAACAAGTAGAATAGAATAGAATCGAGTTTATTTTTATAAAATTCAAAATCTTTTATTCCGTTTAGGCTACAAATAAAGTGCTACAAGGATCTTTTGGCACGCGGCCGAAATCGGAACTAACGCCGCCATTATGTAAAACGTCACTTTTGACAGATAGCTGAAGTTGATGTTTGTTGTGGATATTTCGCGGTTTTATTTAAATAAAAATATCACAAAATATGCCAAAAGTGATAAAAAGTGGTGTTAGAGAGGTGGTGCTAAGAGTGAAGGATTTTTTCATGAAAGAAAAACAATCTAGCGCCCCGATTATTCCATTTGAAAGAGTAAATGAGCGCGTCGCAGCTGCAAAAGGTAAGTGATAACATAGCATACCTTATAAATCTCCCCGTTATTACTTACCAAGAATACTAATTCACACTTTGTAGGTTTAAGTTATGAAACATAATTTCTCCTTTGAATTATTAAAAGAAAATACGATTTCAGGTATATCTTTACATATAGTTGCAAGAATTGGAAATGAAGGAAGATTGGCTGAAGCATCATCCAGTAAAATAGTTACAGCAAGGAAAAATAGAAAAACAAGAATGGATAAAATTGTAATGTACAGTTTTGATATGGGTGTTCTTAGACGAAAGATCCACGAATTTTATGCTTGGAAAAAAGAAATACCAACAGTGAATAAATTGCTTCATGTACGAAATAATGTGTTCGTGGAGGGGCGAAACACGTGTCGGGGTCGGTGTTGGTGTGCATTTTCGCTTGCACGCATTGTTTCTCCTGCATGTGCATACTTTTTGCGGGCGGGAGGGCGGTGCATGAAAAATTGTGTGGCGGGAAGCTAATTATTCGTCATTTAATTACATTATCAAAATTTATTAAATTTTCTTGTATATGCTTTAATCCTTGTTTTATTTCCTTGCAATCGGAGTGAAAAGCAGAGTATAAAACTCATTTTACCCTCGACGTGACTATCCATGCTATGCATGCTATGCTATATGCACGTCTCGGGTAAAATGGCTCGTTTTATGCTCTTGTTGTACAGTCTACTATTTGTTTAATTTTATTCACATTGTTTTAACTTTATTTTCATGTAATGAATCCTATCATTTAAACATTTCCTAAATTAAAATTAATTACGGAATATGGAACCAGGTTTAAAGAATTCCCATAAATAAGGATAATTTTTTTAGCTGGTAACCCTAATTTCACACCCACGCCCCCATGTCACTGTCATCCACGTGCCAAAAGATCCTTGTAGCACTTTAGCTCTTATGCCATCGGTTCGTAAGTCTATCTACTCTGGGCGGGAGATCTTGTACTGAGAAGAACCGGCAAGAAACTCAGCAAGTGTCCAGCTCTTTTCTCCTTTACAGCGTCATAAATATTGGAAAATGCGCTATCATAAAAGGACACTTTTAGTAAGTAGCTTCCTACCTTATCGAAGCAGATGCAGTCGAGCGAGCCGCTGACGTTGACGGCGCGCGTGTTGAGGCAGGCCACCCGCGCGCGCTTCAGCCGCGTCACCGCGTACAACCGGCCTACCGTCATGGCGGCCGGCAGCGCGGGCGGGATCACTATGGTGATGATGTCGAGAGCTTTGATGGCTATGTCGCCGGGGGTTAGGGCTCTGTACGCCTGCGGAGAACAGAGAATCGATCATTTATTTATTTATTTATTTATTAATATGACTTACCAACTAAATACATATGATTCATTTCAGACAACATAGTTTGACAAACAGATGTACTTATATATATTTAAATTAAAGGTATGCACAACATTTACATTCTTATCCATAACCATATTTGAAAAAAATAAAACATAAATGGAGAAAAACTGAAAAACTATTTCTAATCTATTTATAATATTAATTAATTATGATGTTATATAAATATATATAAGTGGGTATACAAATTAAATTTTATCTTGTACTTTTCAGTAATCAAAAGCAACAAGCACATCATGATTAGAGTAGAATGTTTGCTCGATATGTATAGTCGACAATAAACTTTCCTACACTCACACCAATTATCTAGCCCGAGAGAAGCTTCGTTATGAAACTCGTTAAATGGTTACTAGACAACGGATAAACATACTTATAATACTTAAATACATAATTATTATACATAATTATTATACATAGAAAACACCCAGACCCGAGACAATTTAGAAAAACAATAATTTCTAAATTGACTCGACCGGGGATCGAACCCGGGACCTCAGAGATGGCGACACCATGGAAACCGGTGTACAAACCACTCGAACAAGGAGGTCGTCACAACGAAATTGCTTTACCACCTTAGAATTAAAATTTGTTTGCATATAATAATCTATTTTTGTTTAAAAGACCAAGTGATAGATACGTTGTCATTATTGACAATGAGCCTTAGCGAAATTTTATTGTAAACGAAGGAAGAAAGCAATTTCATGGTCGACTATACAAATAAGCATAACTACGGACGGACAATGATTCTCCTTTGGTGCCTTAAACATATATATTTTTTTTAAATTTCTAAAACTGCTAGAATCACAATGGCCTCGTAGCTATGAATAATCATCACAATCATGGAGGCTTTTTCGTGATCCATTTTCGGATATAGGCAATATAGGCCTCATCCCTTGTTCTTCAGATATGATTGATCCTACTAATATTATAAACGCTAAAGTTTGTTTGGATGTTTGTTACTCTTTCACGTAAAAACTACTGAATGGATTTGGAAGAAATTCAGCATACAGATAGTTTATAACCGGGAATAAAACATAGGATACTTTTTATCCAGATAATGGGTGAAACCGCGAGCGGCCACTAGTATTAACCTTTTTACCGCCAACAAATTCTATAGAAGTTCGAGATTTTCGTGCCGTCCACGCCAGCATTTCTATAGAAGTTCTTCTTTGTACCTACTTAATTAAAATACATTTATACGTTGGCGTACAGCGGGACATCACGTGCAGGATATTTGGGCGGTGAAAAGGTTAAATATACTTTACCTAAACTACTTAAACCCAACTAAAATTTTAGGTTCATACCACAGTTTTAAAAGCATACAGTTGGGCATCGAAAAGGTACTTTCGCAGAGCAAGGGAGGGGAACCCGCGGGGAAGCGGGCGCTGCGATCAGTGTCCCACAAACAAGCGCAGACATGTACCGAACTTCACTGCAACTGTGCTGGGTGCCAAGTGCAAGTTTCATTCGCCATTCATCATTACTATTTTTCTGGCACCCTGGTCACTCACCGAACTGTAGCTGCATTAGCTGAGCTCTAGCCATGAATACACCTTTAGTCATTAAGCCTACCTTCAAAGCGACGGTGTAAGCCAGCCCGACTATCGCGATAGCAGCCAGTATCAGTCGAGTCGCGGTCGAACTTGGGAGTCAGCAGCTCTTAACATTCTGAATCATTGCTACACCTAAAGTAAGTGCGATATGAATACATTTTAAAACAGTTAAACATAAATCCTACCTTTAAAGCGACGGTATAAGCCAGCCCGACGATCGCGATAGCAGCCAGTATAAGGATGAACTTGTACGAGTCGCGGTCGAACTTGAAGTCGGCGGGCACCGGGTACAGGATGGAGCGCACCAGCTGACCCTTGCTGGTAGTGTACCCGGTGCGGAGCACCAGCGCACTGCAACGAGAAACGGCAATTAATTTTAAACTATTTGTAGTGATCACCTGATGGTCGAAAATCATATTTTTTTACGTTATTGAAGTTGCAAGATAAAATTTTACATGAATTTTACAAGAAAGCAAAAATTTAAATATTTATAAGGAACTAGTGGACCCGGCGGACTTCGTACCGCTTTGACAATTTCCATCAAGTGATTAAATTCTCTTTGGTTTCCATGACAACGAAACAAACAAATCATTTTGTATTGGAAAATCAAATTGTCGTTTTTAGTATATTTATAGTGTGATTCCCGTGAGAAAATAAGGATAAAAAACTATCCTATGTGTTAATCCAGGTTATAAACTATCTGTATGCCGAATTTCATCCAAATTCATCTATCCGTTGCAGCGTGAAGAAGGAACAAATATACAAACATACACACAAACTTTCGCATTTATAATATTAGTTGAGGAATCACGTCTTTATCGATTGTTAAATACCTTGTAAAAGTGTTCTTTCGACTCTGAGGGTAACTTCACAATGACGTAATACAGTTGGTTTGCAGCGTAAATAACAAAGTACTAGAAAAATTCAACGAGTCTTCTGGGGTCTCGGTAGCTCAGCGGTCAGAACATTGAACCGGAAATCCAAGGGTCGTGGGTTCGATTCCCACTCGAACTTCATGGGACTGTTGATTATTTCTGGTAAAATTTTATCTTGTAACTACATAATAATGTAGCATTGTGAATGCAAAAAAAATAAATAATAAAAAAAGTTATTTAAGTTCTTTTGTCAAAAACTAAACTTCTATTATCATTGTGTTTTCGCATGAAAGGCTAAAGGGATAAATATTACATATCATTATTTATCTTACGTTTATCAATTACAGGTGGAACACCCGTAATTAAGATTGCATTTAGATTAGAATATCATTTTACAACAGATAATAGTTGTAATTGGTGTAAATCTCGATTAGTGATAGATAACAAATACAATAAATAATTTAATAGATGGTGGCTTGGATGCAAAATCGTGTTTACCCACCTGTGTTTGGCCAGCCGTACTTTGGGTGCGAATAAGCACGATACATCCTGTCCCTCTGACTACTTTGTACACACTTTAGTGGTACTGTATGACATTGTGGAAATTGAAACTTTTACTTGATGTAAAGTTAACTTAAATTTTTGAAGTGAAAACTTCTTTAGCGGCGATGTACACTTTTTTTGTAATGGGTAAAAAAAATTAAATTCGCGTCAGGACACGTGACCTGATCGAAAATTCGTAAGACGGATGGAGAGTAGACAGCCGGCGCGGAGTAGGAGAGGAAGTATCCCCCTGTCTTTCTACGGCGCGGCGAAAATGTATGCCTGCTGTTTCGTTTAGGCAAGCGCCCTGCGCCCGCCTATAAATTGTCATGTTTGTGTACGATTGCGCAATAAATAAATATTGTATTCTACCACATAAATGATAGTACTTTTATACTGATAATTGAAGCAATTCGTGCAAAATTCAACCATATAACCATAACCATTCCAAAATATCAAAAATGCACAACGTTAATATTCAAGTTTTCACTTCTGCCGGCACTACCAAAGTGTAACCCGTCGTTTTTTTATTTTGATTTTCTTTTTACATGTTGTGGTTGTCTTCTATATTTTTTGTTTATTTGTAATGGAAAGTGTCCTGCTATGATAGGGCATTTTCCAATATTTTTGACGCTCTGTAAGGGAGAAAAGAGCTGGGCACTTGCTGGAGTTTCTTGCCGGTTCTTCTCAGTACAAGATCTTCGCCCAGAGTAGACTTACGAACCGATGGCATAGACAAGAGATCACAAGAGCTACTTGTAGCCTAAACTGATTAAATCGAAAAAACTGAAAAAAAATTAAAAAAAGCAGTTTGACACTGTTTTTTTTAATTTTTTCAGTTTTTTCAATTCAGCGCTTACGTCAGCCTTCCCGGTAGCATAGCGGTCAGTGCAGCCGCCCGGATTGCAGAATACCCAGGTTCGATTCCTGTGGTTCCAAGGTGACGAGAGTACATCGGAGTGGTTTTTACCGAGTCGGCCTTGACCCGCTTTCTCTAGGGCTTCGGCCCTGGAACAGAGTATTGGCCATCCTCGGACAGCCCGCTGATGCGTCTGTTAGCAGATTTTACACTCCGCATCAAAGGTTCGATTCCTGGCTGGGTCGAGTAGGCGTTTAATTTTTTCACTGTATTTTATAAATATTAGCTTCAGTGCAGCAATTAGCACTTGAAAATAAAAAAAGTGATTAAATGATTTTGAATTTTGAATTTTGAATTTGGAACACAATGTCTGCATATCAGACTACCATAAACTGTAAAATTTCCTAAAAAGGCTTTATGTCTATGACATATGGTTGGAAATTTATAGTAGAAATTGAACAGTTTTGAATAGGATGATGAGCAGGCGTCTGTACCTCGCACACTAGGCGCTAACTAGTCGTGCGTGTACGCGCGTATAGTTCCGACGTCCGTCATCAATCCCAACCTGTTTGGATTTTTATTCGTTCGTACGAATAAACGTCACGTGAGTATGTCACTCTTGCATTTCAACTGAGAAAAATGCAGCCGGTGCGGTGTGGACACATGAATGCTCATTTTTGTTTGTAGGTATGTAGAAGATAAGGAAGATAGTATCTTTCTGGTACAGGTGCTACATGCATTTAAAATATAGAGTCAGCCTCGGATATTGTTATAAACGTTTTTTTTTAAATAAAGTACGGATGGCAACTCTACTTACCGCACTGGCTCGTTGTTGTAGTAGCGCGCCTGTATGACCTTCGTGCCGCAGAACAGCACGCTCGCCGCATGCTCCTTCATGTCGAACTGTTTGTCTATGCGCAGCAACGCGGTCTTGGTCACCGGCACCGATTCGCCTGGAACGAAGGGATTAGGTACAGTCACGAGCATTAACATGTATACACTTTTGACTCTTATTTATTAAATTCCATTCAAAATTCTTCAAAATTCAAAATCATTTATTCAGTTTAGGCTACGAATAGCTCTTATGAACGTCATTATGCCATTGTATTAATACATTATTTTCATGTTAATGTTCGCGACTGTACTCGACTTTTGTTTTGACATCTCAGTTCTTACCAGGGACCGGAACCGCTTTCCATATAAGGGGTTTTTGATTGGGTAATTCATAGACTTGTATTCAGTAACCCTATCAATACGGTAAGCATTTCGTCGACTTACTGCATCGAAAGGCTAAACAAATTGATACAGTTAATTAGGGTACGCATTAACCGCATCCAAAAACCCTGTTGAGGCTAACCCTATAAAAAGGGTTTTAACGCGCACAAGCAATTTAAGCTTCTACATGCAATGCATTAGACTTATTATTGCATTACCGTTTACGTGTCCTATCTCGTTTTCGTGCATTTGGTGAATTTTACTAACATACCGGTGGTATTTAAGTTCGGATCGCGGCATTGATTTGACGGCGGCGGCGTCGATAGGACACGTAAACGGTAACACAATAATAAGTTTAATGCATTGCACGTAGAAGCCTGAATTGCTTGTGCGCGATAAAACCTTTTTTTTAAATACATAACTCGGCAAATTACTCCACTCCACCTGATGTTAAGTGGAAATGGATTCTAGACGTAAGGACAACTGGTGCAGCGAGAAAACAACGCAGCATCAGTCACCCTCACCCTGCCGGCCCACAAGGTGCTTCTTCACCCCTCGTTTGAAGGACCCCATGTCATGGAAGGAGGGAAAACGTGTGCTGGTAGACTATTCCACATATATACAACAGATTTGCGTACTTTGTATGGGACAATGAAATGTGTAAATCAACATAAAAAAATACCTATAATACACTTACCCGTGAGCATGCTCTCGTTAACAACGCACGCGCCGGCTAGTAAGGCCGCGTCCACATGCATCATGCAGCCGTGGCGAGGCAGCGTGATGACGTCACCCGGCGATACACAGCGGCTGTCTACGGTACGCCCGTCCCACAGCTGGACCGTATCGTGGGCTTCTACGGTCGCACGGAGGTTTTGCTGGTTCTAAAGTAAAAAGGGGGAAAAAATCATACACTTTAAGGTTAATACAGATTGACTGCATTGCAACTGCAACCCCGAAATCGGTATATATTATAAAAATCAACCTATAATAATTCCAAAACGATTTCAAGGTTTTGAGTTAAGAAACCTAATTATTCCACTTTCTCTCAAAATTTTACGATCGTGTTTATTTTATTACTTGAACGTGTTTGCTGAGGACTGAGGTTTGATTATTTAGCCGATTCGATGACGACGTCATCACGAGCAAAACTTTAAAAAGAAATTTAAAAAATTATGTCTGCATGGAAAACAAAATATTGAAATTGGTTGTTTAAAATTAACTTCTATAACAATAAAATCAAAATCTATTCATAATATAGTAAAACAATCTATAAAAAAATTACTATAACTATAATTTTATATGTAAAATGATAGTTTTAGTATTTTTTTTCAAATTTATGGCAACTACAACATGTACCATACAAAATTTCCCTTTATTTCACAACGCCACATATTGGAAAATGTTTTCCTTGTCACATAGGACACTTTCGATTCAATACAGTAACCGTAATAATTCATCATCATCATCATCATAATTATCAGCTCATTTTTATGTCCCCACTGCTGGGACACGATGGATGGATAAGGAGAACGACTCACAAACCACCACGCGGGCGCAGTGCGGATTTTTTTTTCCTTTAGTTGATGGCTTCGTGCGATTAGCACATTTAGCCAGTGTCAAAGTAATTTTTCTTACAAGTAATACATAAATATACAATATTTCCTTCCAGTACATAATGATGATGAATGATAGAAATGAGAAGTGAGAAATGATATACCCCCCCGACCCCTCGAGTATCTCAGTAAGATGTGGAGCTATACTAAGTCCTCACGCGGAGTTCTTGAGAGAATTTGAAAAGTGAAGTTGCACTGTTTTGTTTCATTTGCCAACACTCATGCGCACTTACAAACACTTAACGGTTAATAATCCAGCATTATTTCGACCAATATTCGACATAACACAAATTTTAGAAAATAAAATAAAACCGCAGAAAAAAAAAAACTTCACTTTCCCGCTAAGAAGTCCGCAGTGCGGATTGGTGGTTGTTAACGACTGCCAATGCAGCCGGGACCAACGGCTTTACGTGCCTTCCGAAGCACAGAGCTCGAGATAATAAATTGTCGGTCATTCATTCGATGACCGGCCTTTGCAAAATTCTTAACCTACGCAATTGCAGACGACCACTGCGCTGCGCCATCCAGCTCCTCACCAGAGAAAGTTAATAAATATTTTTATCTACACTAATGTTGTAACATTCTACTTATGTTTCCAATACTTGACTTATAATTACTACTGTTATAGCGCAGACAACAAAACACTCAATTTAAGCAATTTCACATGATGGTATAATATCCACATCGATATCGTAAAATCTCATTATAACATCAATAAAACGCGACCAATTAACCTGGCGAGCCTTATGTCAAAATCCTCATACAAGTTGTATAAAATTTTGATATTAGGCTGGCTTTTGAAAACAGTTGGGTTATACGTGAAAACTTCGTTGAAACTACTAAACTTACATACACAAAACTCTTTGGTAAGATCTTGTGCCAATTAAATAAAAAAAGAACAGCGCGCGCTCGCTCCTGATTGGCCCTGCGCGCGCAGCTGCGCTCCCATTGGTTAGATTTTAATGGCGGAAATTTGAACAATTATTATAAATAAACTATTGTCAGCTTTTACTCTTGTTGTTTGACTAATTGCATTAGTGAAGATAAAGTAGTGTATGCAACTGCATATAACACGGGTATTAAAACACTCGTTACTATTATGAAACTCGCTGCGCTCGTTTCATAAACTCACACTCGTGTTTTAATACCCTTCATTATATGACAGTTGCATAAACTACTATTAAAATACTAATTTCAGCAACACCAACCTTCTTAGTCTGTATAACAGAAGTGGCAACCCCAAAGGTGGACATGATGACCACAGCGGCACAGTAATAATAGTAGGGCTCCGCAAGCCACACGGCGATCGTGAACAGTTGGAACACGTAGAACGGGTTAAAGACCTCCAAGATGACCAGTGTCAGGTTGGACTGCACTTCCACTTTGATCTCGTTTAAACCATAGATGTTGAGCCTGAAAATAGTAAATTTTTTTATTCGCCCTCTGTGGCTGGAAGAGATCGCTTAAAGCGACAAGACCACCTTTGGCCACCTTTATATTATTAGTTTATCGTTCTTGTTTTTTTGTTTACAGCAGTTTGCATTAATAAGTATATAGTACGGGCAATATAGTGTTTAATCTTTATATCTGTTTAAGTTCTGGGAAACGATTATTAAATCCCACTTGTGATCTTGTATTATAAAAATGACAAACAATACAGTATGAAAAATAGTCGAAGTTTTCATGTTAAAGCACAAAAAAAATACGACAGGGAAAACGATATCTCGCTGTCTCAGTTTTTGGACTGAAAATCGATTGCGGATCGTGGAAGGTTGCGTGCGGGTTCAAGTGCAAGCTGCGAGGCGTATTTTGTTTGTAATAAAGGAAAAACATAACAAAATGAATAGGTACAAGAAAAATCAATTTGTACTTTACATAAAGACCTAAATTAGTGTTACAAAAATCTCTCACATTTGCACTCTCTTCTCGCTAGTCGGCGCCTTCGCCCCCATAGCTTGCAGCTGCGCGCACGTCACCCCGCACTCCATGCCCGAGAGGCGGGACCACTGCGCACGCGCATTGTCCCAGATGAACGTCTGCTTCTTATGACGGAAGTAACGGTAGCGGAGCACGTCTAATAACAGATACAAAATAAGAATATATTTTTAATCCTTTAGAGTTGGCCTTTTACTCACCTGATGTAAAGTGATGATAAAATAAATTGCAGGTCTTGGCGGGGAAAGTGGAGAATCATGTTTGCACTTTTATGCATGTGGTGTATTTATTAACCGAATATTAATGTAATACAATGGTGTATTTATTTAAGTGTTGAACAAAGAATACAATGTAATTTTTCAAATTCTCTCGAGAATTATTGAACACCATTTTTCTGGTATAAAAAACATAATAAAATGCGGTCTTAAGTTATTTGATTGGAGCAACTGTATATATTGCCCTGAGCAACAAATATTTAAAAAATTGATTTAATCATATAATAATAATAATAAATCATTTATTTATTTCACAATTTGGTTACATAAGTCTAAAGCTAAAACCAAACAAACATTAGTAATGGCCCAAAATTGTCAGAAACTAGAGCCTGAAATGGGTTTCCAAAAAAAACCTGTACCTACAGGTCAGCAGCCAATATAACAACTCAATATGATGTCTGAAATAATAATTAATCTAATTCTTTCACCATACCAACAATATTAACAGTATTATTGTGTATCGTCAATTCCAGATAAGATAGCAAGATCTTACCTAATCGTACATGATAAGGCCGAATATAGAAGAACACTTGACACAGTATTCTCGACCCAGTGAACGGAATGGCTATATTATGTTTTACCATCAGGAACACAACAATGCTGCTAACATTGTCCCTAGATACAATGACAGCGATAGCCTTTTTTTTTCATTTTTTCTACCGCCTCTTTGGTTTAGTGGTTATGACCACCGGTGTAGACCCAGAAGTCCCGGGTTACATTCCGAGCGGGCAATATACGTTTGTGCTCTTGGTTTGGTTGGTGGTAGGGTTTGTCTGTCCGCCTGGCTAGCTACCACCATCTTATCTAATTATGTCGCCATAACATCAATGTTTGTAGCATTGATAATGATAAGATAGGAAGTCCCTCAGTAGTTGAGAACTCCAGGTGAAGTGCACTTCCACCTTCGACCTTATCATCACTTGAATTCAGGTGAGATGAAAGCACTGTGCTTACCTATAAGATATTAAAAAAATATAATAAATAACAAGCAAACTTACTGAGTGTAGTGCCATCATCCAATCGTATTGGTGTGTGCAACACATCTGCATCTAAGTTTGTCTTTTCGTCGGGAAATTCGTCTTGGAAGCCTTTATTAAGTAATCCACTAAAAAACATAGAACAGATAAATAGACAGATAACACACTTTATTGCACAAACACAGAGAACAGACAACGAAAACATAATACAATTATTACTTGTTAAAAGTTATCCAGTTATGTCATGTTTATAAATGCTTAAGGATCAAAATACTACAAAAAAAATAATCGTTTTTTAGATGTGATACGAATTGATGGCACAAAGTTATTTTTTATGCAGCAGAAGATAAAGTTCAAGGTTTTTTATTTGGTTAGAATAGGCAAAGAAATAATAGGAAAGCAATTGATACCTTGTATCTGCTATATTCTTCAGTAATATTTTATGTATATAGAAACTTTTACATTTCTTTTGATATGTTTCCTGTAAAGAAATAAAATTATACACATACAAATACATAGTTCATTAAATTATCTAAATTAATTAGAAACTCTTTGTCTTATTTTATCAAGTAAATGCTATGAAATTAATAAAAGGAACTGTAAAACTATTGGTGAAATAACTAAAGCTCTCTTATTTTTTATTCATGTGAATTCCGTTTTGGAAGTCACTAATTTGTACTCAGTACGTAGGTGTACAACGGGAGACCTTGTACTGAGAACTGGTAAGAATTGATAAAATGCCTTCAATATTACAGAATGACTCTTTGCAAACAAACCAAAATAGAAATAGATTTCATCATTATTCCCTTGATTTATTTTTTTAAATATTACTTTACAATTTTAAATATTTTCTAAAAACAAAACAAACATTTAAAAGTATAAAAAAATTAGGGTCCGCCGGCATCGGGACCAGGGTCCAAACTACCGGTGATTAGGGCTCCAGAGACAGGAACCTCCTCACAATGCGTGCCGTATCAAGGTGAACTGTCTTCTGAATCAGCCCCTTGATCCAGCGGCCTAACGAGAGCCTCATAAGATGTTGATCGAGGCTCTTGGCCATCAGGCCGTTGGCCGTAACAACAATCAGCACGATGACAGCCGAGTCCACATTCTAAATGTCGACAACCTCATGTGCTAAGTCGAGATATTTGATTTGTTTCTCTTTCTCAGCTTTCACGAGGTTCTCGTCATGGGGAATGGTGATATCGACAATCATCCTGAGGCGCCTTATCGATCTATCACCACAATGTCTGGCTTATTGGCTACAAGAGTCCTGTCGGTGATCATCATCATCATTATAATTATTATTTATCCGCAGCTGGACACAGACCTCTCCAATTGCACAGCCAGCACTAAGCACAACCCACAAATATTATCCAGCTCTTGCCAGCTATAGTGCGAAGATCGTCGCCACAACTAGTCTAATGGCTCCGACTCTATGTTTGCCCAATCAGGGGCTTTAGTTTTGCAAATATACAGGACATAATAAAATTTCCATGTCATACAGTACTGATATAATGGCAACACTTACAATAACTAAGACTTGGTCAGCCAATTGGAAACAGCTCCTCTCACATGTCAAATACAGGAACCATCTAGGACACCAATGGAATACGAGCAATGGCAGCCCGCACAACAAAGTGGAGAATATGTACACCAGCACCGTCCACCATTGACTTTTACGGTAACCGAATACTACCTGCGAAGTAATATATTATAAGGTAACTTACATATAACAATAGTACAACAAACTTCAAAGATGTGCCTATAAAAATATATTTTTAAAGATAAAGATGAAATGACTAAGTAGGTTTCTTTCCCATTAATCTTTTTTGGAGCTATTAAAAGGTAACTTACATTTTACTTTACAATAAAACAATGTAATTGTAAAGATCACAATTTTACTATACTTACATGAAATAATTGCAAAATTTATTTAAATCTAATAAGTTAATGTAACACTTAGTTTTAATGTAACACTTAGTTTTGTCCTTATGGTTTGTTATCGAAACTCATAAAACAATGAAACTAACTGGCTAATCAGTAATCATTCAAGGCCAATGCAATGTTTTTTGTATTCCCTACAAGATACCTTTAAGTTAAATAAAAGTTTGTATTATTTACCTGCTCAAAATCAGGCTTCACATCAAGAAACTGTCCTTTATAAAACACAACAGTCTGATCATTTAACTCAGGATATAAATCCCGATTCGTTTCAGATATGTCTTCAATAAGAGGTACAATATCTTCTTCTGATTCCATTGCTAATTATTAATTTTTATTGTTTTTTGTTTAATTAGTATCGTTAATTTGGTTCACTTTGGACTTCGTTACACCCACTTTTTAAGGATGAGCCAGTATTTAACGCATAATGTTATAAATTATCAAAGACAGGAAGTAAGTAAGTATACTTGATAGTTTAAATTGAGTCAGTCACAGCCACCACAGCCTAGCATTGTGCTCGTTTCATGTTTTACTCAACTCACTGATAATTAAATTGATATGTAAGATTCTTTGTTTTAACAAGACTAAACAACACAGAGGGACCGCAATGCAATGAATCAGTAGAAGAACAATGAGGATACTATAATAATTAGAAACTACATAGTACAATTTATTTATTTACATCACAAAAGATTTATTATTACGTCAATGTCAGTCAATCGCTAATAGTTTTTTTTTAATGGCCTAGCTGGAGTAGAGTAGCCTAGAGTAGAGCACATACCTACATAGGTACCTAAGCAAATTTTGACAGTTTAGGAAGAGTGAGTGAAGAGGGAAAAATATTAAAATAATATTCCCGCCAAACCCCTTGATTTGAGTTTTAAAATGTGGGTCATCAATCGTCATCCAGACACAAATAAGGAAAGAATTAGAAAGGTTTAAAGTTTTTACGAAACAATTGATGGACAATTCAAAATTATTTTACTCTAATAATTGTTTAAGGGCTATGACCCCCGCTCTGGAGCGTATCTGGTCCAAAGAGTTTCCTTAGGCATACAGCGGGGTAACGCTGCAAGCGTGATGGGAACTTTTGGGCCGAGTACGGTTCGAGGGGGCTAATAGTACAATAAATAAATTGTTGGCTTTAGGTATTTGTTTTTTATACTGTTACATGTTTTTTGTCAACTTATTATTTGCTATTGTGTAAACAAGCCGTTTCACTTTCCCGCCAAAAAGTACTTTGTATTTTTTCCTTTCAAATTTTCCTTTTTTATTTTCAAAGACATCCTACCTAACCCAGCCTACTATAAACTTTGTACGAAGATCAAATTATTTAAGTACTAACTATTTGTATTAATATTATTTTCTTATGAATTATTAATCTCAATGTAACTCAATTTTATTTCATGTTATTTCATTTAAAAACATTATTTTACTACTTATTATAATCTAATTGTAAGTTGTGACACGCTCGATGTAGTTATGACTTCTTAAAGAGCACTTTTCTGCATTCTTGCAGTGCAGTTAAAATGTGGTGAAAAAACTACAACAGTGTCTAAGTTTTAATTTGTGATTGTGATTAATTAATAGTAATAATCAATAATGTTACCGTTTGTATATCATCTGTAGTGATGTGTTGTTCCATACTTAGTGTCATCTTGATATTTTCCGTTGTACCTGGAAGTAAAGAAAGTGAAAGTGCAATGAATATTTATGATTAAAATTTATGATTTAAAGATTTGAAATTAATTTAATTTTTGTTAGTCAAGTAAGTTCCTTTTAACTTTTAGTATTTTGGTTTTTGTTTATAATTGTTTTAACTAAATAAAGCATATTTTTGAAAGGAATCAAACCAGAACCTTTCGCACAATCCGTGAAGCTTTCTTTTTTGCATTCAACTTATTCAAACAAAACTAAATTAATAGTTCTAACTTTGTACATTAAACTGAGTTTAAAAAAACATTAGATATGTATAGGTTTAGTTTATTTCTTAAACGTTAGCAATATCGCATTCACCAACGCAAATATTTATACCATTACATGGTCTGTGTGTAAGAGCCTTTACTTTTAAATCTTAAAATATATAGTTCTGTGCTTAAAATCTTTAAAATCAAACTTTGAATCTTAGTAATTGCTCCTGCCAGTCGATTGTACTCTTAGCGCAAAAACAACAAGGCATGATTGAAGTGGTTTTGCTGAATTTACAAAACGATTACGAACGGAGAACAAACATTAGAGTTAGCAAATAAAATGTAACACAGTCACACACCACACCACACACATAGTGCAATCTCGCTTATCAAATTCTCTCGAGTTGTCCTCGTGAGGTCTAAGTGAAATCCTACTAACTATCACTCAAGGTGACTGGGAAACCAATAATATTGTAATTTTTATAAATCAATTATCAATATTGTTACAAACAATTTTTTGTTAGATTAGGCTGTATGAGTGAGATCCCTTCGCCTTCTCAACAGCAAAAACAATATAAAAACAAATCAGTCAACGTCAAGCAAGCTGTCACCACTGTCAGTCGGTGGTTGTCAAAACAATTTGTTGCTGACTGTGAGTGTGTGCGTTAGAATTGGAAGAAGAAATTTAATTAACTTGTAAGTAAGTACGTAAAAACACATTCAGTGCTTCAATTCTATTGTGCATTAAACAAGTTTAAAAGTGAGTCCTAGAGTAATAATATGTTAATACTCTTTCAGTACTTCTTCGTATATAAACCGCCAATTCATTATCCTAACCTTAAAATGTTTGTTGGGATTTGGAATCTACATTCCAAATATTTAAAACCCCGGTTTGTTTCAATGTTTAAATTTGTTCAATAAATCGTGTCATCGGTGGTAGTACATAATTTACTTAACTTTACATAACAATATAAATTAACAGCATAAATAAGCATTTCACTTATTTGTGATGTGTTTATAAATTATACGTTTTACTTTGCAGATACCGCAACAAGCATGATCATCCCAGTGCGCTGCTTCACTTGCGGCAAAGTCATTGGGAACAAGTGGGAGGCTTATCTCGGTTTGCTACAAGCTGAATACACTGAAGGGTAAATTATGATATTTTCGTCAATAACATTTTAACAACATGCCAAAAAGCAGGCTATAGAAAATTCATAGACTAAAGAAATTAGCTATATTAGACACGCGTCAGAGTAATAAAGTTGCATATGCTTCTGTGGCTGCACCAGTGTTCGACAGAAAGCAGTGATCAACGTTTTTTTTTTTATTACTAGAAATATAGGTCAACAACTACTAATTTGTTACTCAAGCTACAATTATTGAGGTCTCGGGTGACAAGAAGGCTGGCAGCTACCTCCCAGCGTATTAGCTTGGAAATCCAGAGGGGCAATGTTGCCAGCATTCTTGGGACCGTTCCCATGACCCACAGTTGGAGGATATCTTTTATTTATAAGTATTTAGTTTTTAGTTTCCTATTTATTATTCTCTGTTTTTTTTAAGTTCAGTTGAGTAATGTTTCTTTTTGTTGTATATATTCTAATTATATTACTTATTTCTTAACCACTCAGTTATTCTTAAACCAGAAACTTTAGAAATTCAATTGTTCTACGGCACTGTGGTTACCTTGGGCGTCCAAGTAACTACGTAAAAAAAAGAAAATTCTTTGACATTTTTTGGCGACAAGAACTAGTGTCAAATAGTGATGCCACTACAATACTCACTAAAATGATTTAAATGTTATAGTTACAATATATTGTATATTTCCACATCTATTTAAACAAAATTTTTTTTTTATCATTTAATATATCTTAAATATTACTTACAATCTATTAAACACTTTCAAGGGTTTGTTAATACACATTTGAATCTTCTAACACAAGCTTATATTGAGCACAACTCCAACTAAAAGCCGGAGATAATGGAGGTGGCTAGCCCAAATACTGTGAAGGACACTATGAAGTCACACGCCTACACATCAGACAACCACAAACTGTTAAATTTCCTCAGTAGACTTTGAACTTTATGTCTATGTCATAAGGTTGAACATTTATTGAAGAGAAATATGTCATATTGTTTTCTAAAGTTTACGCGAACACTACACATTGAAATGAAACAACTTTTACGGATCTACTCGCGTTTATTTTACACATTACTTATTTAATGTTTATCCTGACGTTTCGAACCCTTTGCAAGGTCCGTGGTCACAGAGAGACTGAGGTGTTGGTCGTCTCATAAAAAAAACGAAACGTCAGGATAAACATTAAATAAGTAATGTGTAAAATAAACGCGATTAGAAATATGACATTTTTTTACAGTCTAATGTGCGAGCTTCTGTACACATGCCCCATGAGCATGACCAATCAACTATTGTCATGAAGGTTATTCATAAACAGTTTTTTTAGAACTACTTGTTAAATGGCATGTGGAATTAATTGTACTGAAGCTAATTATACCTGGCTTTTATCTCTTTTTGCTTCTTTGTGACACATTCTCAATTGTTTCTCAGTGATTAACTTCAATTCGAAACAGGAAACCTATTTGTAATATGTTTTTTAGTATTCATATTATTAAAGATAATTTGACAAGAACTGAACTTGCTTCACGTTTAAAGGTAGGTACTTCCCCAAAATTATATGATAATAAGTTGGCAATAAAATACAAGTTTAAATTATTAACACTTCTGCTCATCTGCTTAATTAATATCAAAACATTATTTCTGAGTTACATTATTTATGGATGATGTGGATGACCTTAGTTATTTATATTATGTATTTAGAAGAACAATAAAATGAGTAAAAAAATGTAAATGCTTTAAAGAACACAGTGTGTTCAATCAAATGTCATTCAAGCAATAAATTATGTAATATAGTCTATTTTTAACAACAAAACTTATGGGTAAATCTACTCTTAAGCTGCTGTTTTTAAGTAGCTTTATTATGAAGCTGAGCCGATGTATGACTTAAAACGAGATAGGCTTGCCTGACGGTAAGCAGCCACTGCAGCCAGTGGTATCATTTGTGCTTTGCCGAGTCTGTAGCTTTGGTTCTCATTAACTAAATAAATGCTTAAATAGTGTTTATTTGTAAGGGGGTTACTTATTATACACAGGAAACACCCAGACCCGAAACAATTTAGAAAAACAGGGATTTCTAAATTGATCCGACTGGGGATCGAACCCGGGACCTCAGAGATGGCGACACTATGAAAACCGGTGTGCAAGCCACTCGGCCAAGGAGGTCGTCAAATCATCATCATCAGCTCATTTTTATGTCCCCACGCAGCAGTGCCCCAGTGGGCACAAGCCTTCTAGAGATGATAAACTTTTGATCTTTTTTTTTTATATTGTGGCACGCCAAAATGGCCTCACACTACCTGATGAAAAGCAGCCAGTGAAGCCCAAGAAGTGAAAGCGTTCATCACAACGCTACCACGCTGTGCCGAACGCTCACACTATGGCGGCCTGCATAAATGCTTTTTCACGCCCCGCTTAAATAACCCGGGAGAGAAAGATCTCCCATCCAATGTCCGGCTTTCGCAATTGCTTTCTAAAATCTTTCGCCCTAGGCTCCAGAGCGTACTCAGACTTACCAGTAGTCCCCATAGGGTTTTTAGAGGACAAAACATCACGCAATCGTGTCCCCGTTCCCTACTAGATTCTCTGAGGCGTTCGGATTGGAATCGAGTGCGGGATAACCGCTCTAAAGGCTGTTAGGACCTCGGCTCGGGTTGACCGGGTCGTGGGGATTCTTCATACTCGCTTGTAATATGTGTATTAAAATAAATTGTTTGTTACAGAGATGCCCTGGACGCTCTCGGTTTGAAGAGGTACTGCTGCAGAAGAATGCTGCTAGGTCACGTGGATTTAATTGAAAAACTTCTCAATTATGCACCTTTGGAGAAGTAGAGTAAAAATAATAGAGTTATATAAGTATAATGTTGTTAAAGATGGGGTAAGTTTAATTTGATAATAGGACTATTTTTGATGGCTGTCGCCAATGTCACCCATCTCTATAGTCTCAGTATATGTCCTCCGAGTTAGGTCAAAGCAAGTTCTTTGGTTTCTCGCTCTAATGTAACTAGTTAATAAACTATGCATATATTTAAGTACTAGTAGTATGTTACTAAGCTTGATAGGTCATCAAGCCATGACGATTCTTAGATTTGTTAGGGCTTTCCCACAAAAAAGACAATTAACAATGCACTTATGTCAATAGAGACCATTTTATTTACAATTAAAACACTTTATAGATAAAAGAATACATTAAAAAACCAAAATTGTGTTTATTAAATTTTTTGTATAAGTATCACATATGTATTTGTTTTAGGAATCAAAAGATTGTAACTTCTAAATATTTCAAAAATTATTTGTCAATAGTTTCTGTTCTGTAACATTATGAAAGCAGAAGGTGTACAATAAGATAAGTCTATTGTAATGTACAAATAAAGATAATGAGATGTAATCCATATCGTTTTATTTAGTCTGTCTTATAACGCGGCGTTTCGTAATTTTTATAGCATACATTTTTTCATTAACATAAATGAAAAGAAAACTTGTTAAAAGAATGACGGGCGGAATGTACCCACCGACCAATAACGACCAGACGTATGTCGTTAGAAAGCTCTTTTCATCACTATCATTATTGTTATTATGGGGGCTAGTCAAACTCGAATTTCGAAACTCGAAACTCGAACTCGAACCTCGACCGATGTAAACAGGGGTCTCCCTGTTAAGGCGTAAGACTAATACGAGTATCTACCTATGTATTTTTACATATTTTTTATTAAAAAAGCAATCCGCACTGGGCTCGCGGCCGCGTCGTGGTTTATAGCCTTCGATATTATATTAAAATATAAGTCAATGTTTATGGCCCGTTCTCCCTATCCATCCATAGGGAGGATTCGTACTTCAGCAGTGTCCCCCCACACTGCTGAAGCACGAGGGACATAAAAAATGAGTTGATAATTTAAATATTATACCTATACCACTCGTATTAATGAAGGGAACGTTTGTGATAATGTTTGTTTGTTTGTCGGGGCTAATCTCTGAAAGTAAAGTAGGTACTAGTAAATATACAGCGAGTCCAAAAAGATAATCCTTTAGCTGCGGGTGGGTCACATCATGTCCTTTATGAAACATACTGGAATTTCTTTCGGATTCATAAAGATTATCTTTCGTTTTTTGGACACGCTGTATATATGTATGTAGCCGAACGGATAGATACTCGGGAAAATCGTGGTTCAAATCCCCATAGCTCCGTAAGACATATCCATTCTTAGAGCATTAAATGCTCTAAGTATCCATTAGTTAATATTATGTGCTACTGACGTGAACCGATTCCTAGCACAAACAAGCAAATGAACTGAACAAACTGCCAGCTAATTACAATTAATATTATCCGTTCTTCATTCTGTAAAAGATGCAATATTCATGCATACATACCTACATACATTTCCTGTTTGATTGTACAAAATCCGGTTAGTTGCGAATCTGATCTGATGATCGAAGGATATGACCCCCCAATCTTTGGGTTTTAGTAAATATGTGAGACTTTACCGAGAGACCTCACGTGGATTTATTGAGAATTTAAAAAGTTTTGTTTTACATGTTAATGCTGGGGGGGGGGGGGGGGGGGGAGGGGCACGAGCTCTTAAAGCAGTATTAAAGACCGAACATCTTTTCGAGATGCATTTTTGTTCCAGATCCTTTAACTATAATATTATAACATTATTCATCGAAGGTTATATGACTATTGGCGTAACAATAAAAGGGTGGCAAGGCTGGCAAAATGCTACGGGCCCCCAGTCCTAGGGGATCCCCGCCCCGGCCCGAGAGACCGCGAGCTTAGAAGTAACGTAACATTAATAACAAAATTGAGTAAATATTAGAAATTAAGGAACTTTAAATCTATTAACCTTTTTACCGCCAACAACTTCTATAGAAGTTCGAGATTTTCGTGCCGCCCACGCCAGCACTTCTATAGAAGTTCTTCTTTGTACCTACTTTATTAAAATACATTTATACGTTGGCGTACAGCGGGACATCGCGTGCAGGATAGTTAGGCGGTGAAAAGGTTAATTAAAGTTACCTAAAACTAAAGATCATATATAGGTAAACATATTTTATCGAGTAGGTATTGGGCATCATCATTAATCAACTGAAGTCGCATTTCCTTCCAATGATTGAAATTGTTTCAAGTTTTAGTTGCAACCTGCAACTATGCAAAATTTCAAAGACACTGATCTATTAAAAAAAGCTCTAAAATTTATTGATTTATATAAAAAGACATATCAGGGAAACTCTCAGTTTTCGGACCATCTTCAGAGATGAAATAGAAAAGCCTTCGTGTATAACGTGCTGATTTATTAATAATAAAAAATCATTTCATGTCGTGCATTCCTGAAGTATTTACTGCAGCTATTGCTAAAAGATCATTTTCGAAACTAAAATTTATAAAAACCTATTTATGTAACTCAATGGGACAAAACAGGCTACGTAACTTGGCTATTCTGTCTATTGAAAATTCTATGGCCCGATCTTTGAACTTTGATGACGTTGTGGCGGCTCCACATTATTCGACACGAAGCAAACACCTTCTCAACCGTGTCAACAGATGGCGCCACAAACGCATACCAACGACAGACGTCGCCATACTACGACGATAAAATAGTATGGGAAGCCTGCATCGCGGTAGCGAAGTTTCACCATCTCCTTCGCTATATGTAGCTAACATCCGTTGGACCTTGGTCCCCGAGCTATACTACCCAGCTCGGAGGAAGATCTTCCCTAAAAAATGGACTTCGGTCCCCGAGCTTATACCACCCAGCTCGGAGGAAGATCTTCCCTTTGGCCTTCCTCAATGTGGCATTCTACCTACCATCGACATCCTACAACGTCATTGATACTTTTGCGGAACAGAAAGCTCGGAGAAAAGAATTTTATTAAGGGTGCGCCGTCCATAAGTGACAAGTGTCATATGTTTTATTTGAAATGTCGTCGACCATATTTATTTGATGCCGCGCGGCCATTACTAATTTTGTATGGGGAATTTAAGGTGCTTAATAAAAAATAATTATTTAAATAACCACTTGATGAATCGAAAATGTAGTCTAGCAATTTGTAGTTTATCCATTGATGATTGTTTAGACAAATTCAGAGGTACAATAATTTAGATAAACTATAAGAAATCTACTAAACGCCGCCACTCGTTTTCATGATTTTTGCCCAACTTTAAATGATATTGTAGAAAAAACTATAGCGTGTTATGAATTTATGGTTCTGACAAATTGTAAACACGTTCCCTATGATACTAAATATATATTTTGTTCATTTAATACGATAGTATTTTCAATTATATCTACTTAACCGTAACTGCATTTTTGGCATTTTTCTGTCGGCGCACCCTTAATAAATATCTAATTAATGGAATCAGGCGTTATTTTGCGGAAATCCACAGTACAAAAAAAAATTAATTTAAATAATATGTAGTGTTAATTCCGCTAACTCACTCGTTTATACAGCTTGGATGTAGCACACCAACACCGATACCGATTTGGGTATCGGTGTTGGTGTGCATTTTCGCTTGCACGCATTGTTTCTCCTGCATGTGCATACTTTTTGCGGGCGGGAGGGCGGTGCATGCGTACTGCATCCAAGCTGTATAAACGAGTGAGTTAGCGGAATTAACACTACATATTATTTAAATTAATTTTTTTTTGTAATAAATATCTTGTTAAGATTAAATTGTTATTTCATTATAAATATAATATATGCTCTTGAAAATAAAATTTATTAGATACCTAGCTAACTAAAATGCACACAATATTTAGTAATGTTAGGTAGTGTTGGTAGGTAACTACATAAGTGATTTATTGAAATCAAATAACAATGTACTTAACGATTTTTACTGAGAGGCCCCATCCATTGAATTTGCCACGGGCCTCAGAGATACTATACGCCACTACTGCGTATGACTTATCATTCGTCATCCATCACATAGCATAACTAAGTAGCGTGAGATGAGTGTAAGACAATGTAGGTATTTTGTCAAAGACTTGCATACAACGTCATAAATAAAACATTTCTTTCGCCTTCTGTCTGATGAGTACTGATGGATGATGGATGACACACACACAAGAGTATGTAAAAATTTTGCCATAATAATTTCTCGGATTCGTCAAACTCTATGCGGCTCGATACACGCCAGGTTCGTGCGCCGCACTTATGTATCAATTTTGTTCGAACGCTACAGCAGTGCTGCCTTTTACACACCTTACGTGTTTACGTCGTCCATACGACTGTGCGGCTCCACACGCGCTGCGTGTGCGCGCCGGACTCACGACTGTGCGCCCCTACACGCGCTGCGTGTGCGTGGCGAATACACGGCTGTGCGGCCCTACACGCCTGGCTCGGGTATATTAACGTGTGACGGTTAACCGGTTATGGTGAATGAAACTTGCACTTGTCACTCGGATGTTTTCCAGCTATCTCTACACACGACTAGTACGATTCTTACTAAGTATGTCAATTATAATATAATTGAAGTATGTTATGACGATAAACTCCTTCCCTCCATTAATGTGTAGTAGTAATAATCAGCATTTAAACTGTCTCGATGCTGTGCAAAGGTTTTCTATCATTGAAATCAAGTCATCGCTACAATTATGGGTATCTTGCTAAATGGGGGTTGGTGATCACAAATCCTGTCAATGCATCCGAAATACACTCCGCCCAACTTGAGAATTAGGACCTTCGTATAACGGGCCGAGTGCTTATCCAGTCGGCTACAGAAGCGATATTAATGATTGATACTATAAATAGCAGCCGTGCTCTTCTATAATTAGGGACTTAGATGTATTTGCATAATGTCGCCATTTTAAATACCTAGTAATAGGCATTAAGGAAAAAGAGTATTTTCCACAATGTCGACTGATTCGGCGTTCGCCTTGTAACATTTCTGCATGTAAGCATACTGGTTTATCTTGCTTGGCCTTTCATTCTAATGCTTCCTTTCAACTGTAGGTAGTACTTACCTATACTTACTCAATAACCTATAATGACTTTGTAACTGTTTAAGTGAATAACTTTGACTATATACATGTATAGACGGAGCGTCGCGGTACAAACGCTTCGCTCAAAGCGGCCAGTTTTTGTTTAGAAGTGTGCGTGACAGCCGCGTATGACACTAGCGCTGAACGGTGTGCGCGAAAGGTTGCCAGTGAATACGTAATTCCCGATAAAGTAGGGAAAAAATATTTATGCACAATCACAGAACAACTAATGGCACAATACAATTTTAAAATGAAAATAGTAGTTTTAAAATGCCTTCGTTGATAGATTTTATTTGTGTTTACGGTGTTTGGAGTTGGTAATTGTTACCGACAACTACTAGGAAAGTATGTACGAACTCAACTCAACTTAGCAAATTATTCATCATAATTCATAACATAACATAACTTTTAAATCAGGTATTTGTAGGTATAACGCATCAAAGTAGCTGGTGTGTTTAGAATTGATGGATGATTGAAAGCGAGAGCGAGTACAATAAAATTATGCATTAATGGAAGCTTGCGTGCTTGTGATATGTTTGTATAGATTATAGAGTTGAAAGAGAAACGACAGGCAGGATGATTTACATTTAATAATCAAAATCTTTTTTTAAAATTAGTTTTTTTTAATTATAAGCAAAACAATTAATGGCCTTCTCTTTGTATTTGATTTTTAAATAATTTTTGTTTTGACGTTACATCATTTTCCATGTTCTTTAATTTCATAATATTTTATAACTATTTTTCCACCACCAGCCTTATTAGGTGCACTTGATGTAGAAGACCGCATTCATGATCAGCTGGTACCTGGGATTGGAAGTAGATCACCCTACAGCCAACAAAATTGCTCATTATTTTTGACAGGATTTTTTGGTATGTCGTTAAAGATATTCGCGGTCTTTTTAAAAAAAAAATATGACTACTTCAGCGCTTCTGCAGACTGAATACACATCTTGTGAGGCATAAATTAGACCTTCATCCCGCAAATCGTCATCATGGATTCGATGCAGGCAATGCACTTTCATTCATCTGCGTATACATTACATCTGACTACGCAACCTGCTATGTAACCAATTATTTGTTCCTTGTATTCACACAGTTTTATCTCATCCATAAGTCGACTCATATTTAGATAATGGTTAGAAATCTCTAAGTAGGTCACAAAAAATATAAATCATAAAGTACGTAACGTATTATTTGTTAATTTAAATAGTAAATTCGTCATAAATTTGTCAAAAAGCACTTTTCCGCCTAAATGCACAAAAATCAAAATTATTTCTACATGATTTCAACTGTCTTAAATTTTTGACAAGTTTTTGAACGAAGAATTGTCTCATCTATGTAATCTATAAATGTCAATACGTCAAAATCGTATGTATTGTGATTATTCAAAAAGAGTTTTTTTAGAAGACTAGAAAACTGTATGTTTCCTCACAAAATTAATATGTACAATAGAATCTCTGATATTTTGACAATAACGTAGCCACCTCGTTTTATACACATTCGCGCATAAAAACTCTAAATCCAAGCCCACATACATATACCTTCTTACATAAATACTTACGTACATTAAATTCAAACAAAATTATTATTTTACTCATTTTGCTCATTCATTCATTACTCAATATCGATACCATACCACAATAACAGTTAATATTAATAGTACAATATTATAAAATATAACAGTATTATATTTTCATATTCTGCCACCAATAATGGGATTGGGAATTCTACATTTCGATACTAGCAACACGGCCGGCTTGCTTACGTAATGAAATCGATTATTGTTAAAATAATAATTATCATTAAACTTTATCTATAAGTACAGATGGAACGTGACTTTCCTTTTCGAAAAGATCTTTTCTTTGTAGTTTCGACAAAATTTCATTGAGCAAACGGTCATTTTGCGAAGAAATTCACCAAAAAGCGAGACTTTATCACTACTTGACGGCACAAATGACACTGACAGCCGGAGGAGCGCGTCAAGCCAATACTGGCCCGATAATTTTTGTACGTTTTCTGACGGCCAGGCTCTATCTAGACAGGTATATAATCAAAGGTGAATAACTAATATAGTCATATTATCAAGTGCGAGTTTCATTCGTCATTCGTTAACGTAAACGAAAACAAGAATTTGTATGGCATAATTTTAACACTTTTCGTATGTCGCTAGGAGGCTGCTGCTTCAATGCTATACCTATCTACTAATTTGCGTTTTCGTAAACGTAATCGAATTAATACGGATAGGTAGTAAACAATTACTCACACTAGGCACCCAGGCTATCGGCTAGCAAGCTATCACTGATGCTGTCTATTCCAGCTCGCTTGGAGCTAGGCTTGCCAACCGTCCCGGATTTTCTGGGACGTCCCGCTTCTGGGTAAATTTTGGGCCGTCCTGCCGCCGTGACCCTCTGTGGGACGCTTTTTGTCCCGGAAATCAGTGATAATCTAATATATAAAATTCTCGTGTCACAGTTTTCGTTGCCATACTCCTCCGAAACGGCTTGACCGATTTTGATGAAATTTTTTGTGCTTATCCGGTATCTATGAGAATCGGCCAACATCTATTTTTCATCCCCCTAAATGTTAGGGGTAGTCCACCCCTAAATTTTTTTAATTATTTATATGGCAAAACAACGTTTGCCGGGTCAGCTAGTCTAATATATAAAATTCTCGTGTCACAGTTTTCGTTGCCATACTCCTCCGAAACGGCTTGACCGATTTTGATGAAATTTTTTGTGCTTATCCGGTATCTATGAGAATCGGCCAACATCTATTTTTCATCCCCCTAAATGTTAGGGGTAGTCCACCCCTAAATTTTTTTAATTATTTATATGGCAAAACAACGTTTGCCGGGTCAGCTAGTATGATATAAATATCTTCTCGTACCAACTACCCTCGGGTTAGGCAGTTAGCCCAAGTAATTTGTTACGCATTATTAAAATTTCTTAATCTTAAAAAATCGCGACGCGACGCGAAATACGCAATGCATAGGGCATTGCGTATTTCGCGTCGCGTCGCGATTTTTTAATTAAATGATAATAAAATATATGCAGTTTTTTTTCTAACTATTTTATACGTGGTGGGTTGTGTCCCGCGTAATATGCCCAAGTCCCGGATGTCGAGCTGGGTAATCCCGGGAATGCCTTTTTTGGAGTTGGCAAGCCTAGTCGGAGCCCTATTTTGATTATGCTAATGGTCGTCGAGGTCACTAGCGGCACAAAATTAGAAGAGATATTTTGTGCTAGCGGCGAGTTAACTCAAAATTGGTGATTTTGGTGCTCTGTCCTAACTATGTACTTAACTACAAAAAAAAATATTGTACAGTAAAGAGGGGTCTCTTCTAAAACAGGTTTTTTCAAACTTAACAGAAGAGTCCCACACATTTGTAAAAAAAACTACTTGTAGTTAATAATAACAATATTTTTGGTTTTGTTTTGTCTATGTCTGTCTACCCTTTTATGGAAGAAGGACTAAGAGAAGATATTTAAGTATATGTAAGTATGTTATAATATCTTATTATAACAGAATCGAAACCCTGGCTTACTATATTAAGAAGGATGATGAAGCAACCTGTCATTGAGATACTTAACCCATATTCCTAATTAAGATTCTATTGTGCAATGTATTAGCTAAAAGGGGTTTCTTTCTACACTCGCGAGCAATAAACGGAATCACTTCATCGCGGATTGCTAAAGACAAGTTTTTACCATTTTTATGCAATGACTTATAGATTGTGGTATATCATTTAAAAGGTAATTTTATAAGCTTTCAAATGGTATCAAAAAGATTTAAAATTAATAAAATTTCTTACACATGGACATTTTTTTTAAAGAGGAAACACTAAATAAGGTCGACTGAATTGGAAAATATGTCTGAAAAGTAGACAAATCTACTTTTCAGACATATTTTTTTACATTCTTATATAATCTCGTCAAATGGAGGAGCTCGATGGCGCAGTGGTTAACGCGCCCGGTCAGCGTGTATAAAGGCTAAGCAACTTTCGCAAAGGCTGGTCATCGGATGGGTGACCAAAAATCTATCATCTTGAGCTCCTCCGTGCTTCGGAAGGCACGTAAAGCCGTTGGTCCCGGCTGCATTAGCAGTCGTTAACAACCACTAATCCGCACTGGGCCCGCGTGGTGGTTTAAGGCCCGTTCTCCCTATCCATCCGTAGGGAAGGCTCGTGCCCCAGCCGTGGGGACATAAAATGAGCTGATGATTGGAGGAGAAATAAGGGGACTGCGAAACGAATTTTTTGCGAACGAAACTTTGAATATTTTTCGTACATATTTTTCAATTCAATCGACTTTAGTATTTCCTCTTAATATAGCAGTTACCTACTCAGCGCTAATGTAGCATTCTAATGGTGAAAGAATTTTTAAAATCGGTCCAGTAGTTTGAGTTTATTCGTTACAAACATACATACAAAAATACAAAGCTTTCCTCTTTATAATATTAGTATAGATGTGTATTTTATCCCCCCCTCAATACTTTGTATTTCTCCCCCTGGCCCTAATGACTGCCTGTAAACGGTTTCTCATTGACCGAATGAGTTTCCTGACGGAATCTTGTGGAATTCCGTGCCACTCTTCAACCAAAGCAGTTTTCAGATTTTCTATCGTCGCCGGAGCTGGATATCTTCTTCGTACCCGTTTTTTCAGCTCGTCCCACACATGTTCAATAGGGTTCAAGTCAGGACTGAGGGCTGGTCAGTCTATGGTGGAAATCCCGATTTCTTCCCGGTACTGTCTAGTCATTGAAGCGGTGGCAGCGGGTGTTATCTATGCATTAGCAGGAAATCTTCGCCAATAAACCTGGCGTACGGGAGCACATGGCCTAGCAGAATGTCATTGATCGTTGTCGCATCTTTCCGCAGTTAGGCCCCCTCCCCGACCACCACCAGGTACAAATACCAGCTCCGTTTTTGCTTCTATAGAAATTCCCGCCCATATCATACAGGACCCGCCCGCCCCAGTATGCCACTGCTTCATCCGAGAACAGGACTCGACTCCATTGCTCTATATCCCTATCTAAGTGATCGCGAGCAATCTGAAACCGGGCTTCTCGGTGGGCTGGAGACAATTTGGGCCCCGTAGCTGGCCTTCTTGGGGTCAAATTCGCTTCTTTAAGTCTTCGCCTCACTGTCCACTCGCTAACAGCACTCTCTCGATCTTCTCTGAGCTGCCGTTGGACGTTCACGCCGTAGGTGTCGATTTTGGAGAGAAGTGGTGACAATGAATTGGTCATCGAACCGAAGTGCAACGCTGTCTTCCAGATACTGGTCTCCGGACAAAGTTTCCAGCCTCCCTGAACCTTCTGAACACTTTCGAGACACAAGACTGGCTTAGTTGAAGCTGTCGAGCAATATTACGCTGAGACAACCCGTGCTGGATTAAGATGACGATTTGAGCGGCTTCTGCAGGTGTGGTATCCATTTTATTTAAATAAAAGGGTATTTTTTAAAATCTGAAATCCACGCGGTTGAAGTGGCGAGTTAAATGCTAGCTACCTACCTAACTTATACGGAATACAAAAATGCGATGTCTTCTTTTTTGCATAAAATGTCATACATGAAACATGACGGGCACGGTATCTATTATTATGGTAATTTGAAGTCATCTTACCTCGCGTGAAGGTTATTTGGATTATTAAGATATTAAAATGTTTGAATGCAAGTAAGATAAGGTAGATAATAGTGCTGCCATTCCCAGGCTGGTCTTAGACGTGAAAAAATTTTTATCAGCTGCTTAAGCGCCCTATTACATTTTGACTATGATTTTTGCCTAAAATGGTCATTTTTGGCGTTCTTGATCTCAGACACGAAAATACATTAACAATTTTGACTTATTGAATAGGGTAGAATAACTATTGGCATAGTTCGTAGCGGCCTCGCTTTTTGTAAATTTTGCTTAACTTTTTAATGAAACACAAAATAACAAAGAAAGAGTTTCATCAAATGCGCGAAGGCACTTTTTTGAGCTCCTAGATTGAACTACTGTTCTAAACAAATGAAATAAAAAAAATAGAATGTTATCTTTTATATAGTCGAATAGTTCGTAGCGGCCTCGGAATTTTTAGATATCATTGATTTTACATACAAAAAAAATCTTATTCAAAACCAAAAAAACTTCGAAAATCGCTTTATAATCGCTGTGAATTTTTCCTATCTACGATAATATTATTGAGCAAAATTTATACCAGAATAATTGTTACTTCATGAGGAATAAATATTATATAATTTATTTATTATCCTATTTCGATAAAAATGATAAATACAACTGCAAAATTACTACAAAATGCGATGCGCCGGCCGTCCGAACTCAACTTTTTCTCGCAGAGTGGAAATTTGAAATACTAAGCATGAATTTATTATCCTATTTCTATAAAAACGATAAATACAACTGGAAAATTAGTACAAAATGCGAAAATGGGCATTTTACGCAAAAATCACAGTTGAGATGTAATAGGCCTTTTAACATCCCGTGAATGTCGTAAGAGCCGACTAAGGGACAAGGAATAAACTCTCTTCTGCGACATGGGTGAATGGGTAGGTAATTCCAATTTGCAAGATACTCGCACTTTTTTTTTTCCTTTATTTGATGGCTTTGCGCGACTAGCACATTTAACCAGTGTCAAAGTAATTTTTCTTACAAGTAGTACATAAATAAACAATATTTCCTTCTTGATAATGATGATGAATGATAATAGAAATGAGAAGTGAGAAATGACATACCCCCAACCCCTCGAGTATCTCAGTAAAGAAAGATGTGGGGCTTTACTAAGTCCTCACGCAGACTTCTTGAGAGAATTTGAAAAGTGCCGTTGCACTGTTTTGTTTCATTTGCCAACACTCATGCACACTCGCGAATCCACCATTATTTCACATTAATATTCGACATAACACAAATTTTAGAAAATAAAGCAAAACCCAGACATGACTCTTCACTTTCCCGTCAAGTCAAGTCTTTACAAATGAATTATCTTTTATCTTTTTATCTTTTAAGAAGTCCTACTCGCACTTCAGGCGGCTAGCAACCAGTGTTGCCAACTTAGCACTTTCAGTGCTAGATTTAGCACTATTTTCATGAGTCCAGCACGAAACATCAGCATACAGCACCTAGCACTAAATCTAGCACTAAATAGTAGGTACTCATCCACTCAAACGTCAGGAGACACTTGAGTGTCCAAAAAGTATTTTGCATCTTACGCCAGGAGACACTTGAGTGAGACCTCTATGGGCAAGTGATTTCCCCGAGATATTATTAATAAAATAGGCAAAAAAGAAATGTACACATTTCAATTAAAAAAGTCGGCTGAAAGTCATCGTGAACAACCATCCACTTCAACGACGGCAGTACAAAGAGAAGAAAACACGGCAGCGGATACAGATGACAGTGAAGATGACTGAAGATTTACAACGCATCTGTGATTGCAACGCATCTGTGATTCCTCTGGTTTTGCGGGTGTCCATGGGCGGCGGTGATTGCTTTCCATCAGGTGACCCGCCTGCTCGTTTGCCTCCTTCTAATATAAAAAAAAAAAAAAAAAAAAAATATTATTACTGCTACATTTTGATTATAATTTTTGAAGTGAAAACTTCTTTAGCGGCGTTGTACACTTTTTTTGTAATAAGTAAAAAAAATTAAATTCGCGTCAGGACACGTGGCCTGATCGAAAATTCGTAAGACGGATGACAGCCGGCGCGGCGTAGGAGAGAAAGTATCCCCCTCTCTTTCTATGGCGCGGCGAAAATGTATGCCTGCTGATTCGTTTAGGCGGCGCAGGGCGCTTGCGCGAATGTTCGAGTGCTTTTTAGTGTAAAATAAATTTTCATGTTTGTGTACGATAGCGCAATAAATAAATATTGTATTCTACCACATACATGATAGTACTTTTGTACTGATAATTGAAGCAATTCGTGCAAAATTATTCCCTAACCATTCCAAAATATCAAAAATGCACAACATTCATTCATGTTTTCACTTCTGCCGGCACTCCCGGAGTGCAACCCGTCGTTTTTTTTTTTTCATTTTACATTATGTCATTTTATTAATTATAAATTATATTATTATTTTATTTAAAGTCCAAAAAAACTAGCACTATTTTTGAAAATCCATGTTTATCTAGCACTTTTTCAGATGTCATTTAGCACCTATTTGTGGTATTGTGTTGGCAACCCTGCTAGCAACCTATCACTCGCTCTCAGGGGTGTCTCACTACAAATTATGTATTTTATTGGGAAATAAAAAACTATTATTTTAATTATTTACTTAACCTGTCACTGATGATAACTATCTATTTTTGATTTGATGTGAATGCATACATAACACATCATATTTTTGCATGCGTTTTTTTTTATTTCTATGGGTTAACATGACTGTTATTAATGAGATGGTAGCGCATTAAAAAGGTCCTTAAAAAAATCGTTTTATCTAAAGTGTATGTATAGGTAAACAAAAAAAACTTATTTCTCGAGTATAACTAAATTTAGACGTCGAGCAGTGCAATAGAAGCAAAATAAAGAGTTTCACCTGTGGTTTTACTAACTGCTACCTTCACAGTTTCAGATTTCAAAAGATGACATTGCAGCCATTACTCGGTATAAATAAATAAATAAGAAAACAACGCCGGTATCACAACCACACAGACCCGACACAATTATCAAAAAGTTCAATTTCGACATTGACGCGACCGGAAATCGAACCTGGAACCTCAGAGTTAGCGCCACCCAAAGTCCGGCGTGCAAGTCACTCGGTTACGGAGGTCGTCAATTAACACAGATACCGAATATACCGATACGCATTGTCATGTAAGTTTTGTGTGTATAGCCAGTTAAGTGAACCAACAAAAAAAATTGTCCTGTGATTAGACTACATCTGGACATACGCCTCTCCAAGTCCACGCTGCTGAAATCCGCGACTACTCTCATCTCAATAGGTCTTAATTATGCTGTTATTATACGGTTTTTAACCTAAATTGAGGTTTCAGCATCGCTCCTACGTCTTTGTTTAAAAATGTATGGCACATTTCCTTTTATGTTACTCAGACAAATAAGTAGTTCTGTTTCGCAATGAGGAAAGGTTGTAATGATTGTGTATTGTGTAGGTGTAGAAGTCAGACGTAGTTTCTTTTACTGCCAGTTTTTTATGGCTTAAAGCTTTATAAAATAAACAAATTAATTCCAAGACCAAACTACTTAAATGTACAGTATTTAAGTAGTTATCTAGATCTCGGTGGAGCTTGATGGTGCAGTGGTAACCGCGCCCGGTCTGCGAGTGCTGAGGTTAAGCAACTTTCGCAAAGGCCGGTCATCAGACATGTGACCAAAGATATATCATCTCGACCTCCTCCGTGCTTCGGAAGGCACGTAAAGCCGTTGATCCCGGCTGCATAAGCAGTCGTTAACAACCTCCATTCCGTACTGAGCCCGTGTGATGGTTTATGGCCCATTCTCCCTATCAATCCGCCGCGAATCAACCGCGTAGGACTTCGGAATTGATCAGGTGCCTGGATGGGTACCGAGAAGTGAGTGTGCTTACAACTCCGCCACCAAAGAGGACATTTGGTAGTCGACTTTAGAGTTGACGACCCGAGCAGTGGTAGGTACACTGCGAGTTGGCTCTTAGTGTAACGAGAAGTGAGCGAGCTTACAGCTCCTGTAACCTATCTGGATCTTAGGTAGTGGGCTATACGTGTCCACGGGGCAACTAGCTCGAGACACTAGTCTTAAAAGTACCGGATGAAGGATGCGTAGCCGGCATGTTCTGATCTGGCGTTATGACCTCCCTTGTGCTTGCGTAAGGATGTCTGACACCTAACTTTATAACCGTGAGGTTGGTGGAGGTGTCAGTAGAAACTTTAAAGTAGTGTGTAGCAGGGTGTCTCCCTATCAATCCATAGGGAAAGCTCGTGACCCAGCACCAGGCGATGATGCTAGTTTTTAACAATTTCAACTAGGTATCGTTATTTCAAATTTCGTTAAAAATTATTATTATGCAAGTGACCATGTAATTTTTAACAGTATTCTTACCATGTTTATTATTTGTGATATTTGATATTTGGAAAAGACAAAATCCATTCTGCAAGCACTAATGGAAGTGGTGATGGCGCTAAGATCGAACAGTCATAGATTGGTGTCATAGTCTGGAACATCTTCTACAACCACTTCATGAGTAGACGCTCAAAAGGAATCCTCAATCTCAACCCTTGTCCTTAGAGTACACACGACAGCACATCTGAGTACCACCGACCACCGACTGACATATTCAAGACGGTTTTTATGTAGATGATTTTCTTTCGGGAGCAGAGACCGAAAGTCAATCGTCAAATACAAAAGAATCTGTTACATCAACTCTGAAATCTGCATCCTTACCGTTGCAGAAATGGCGAACCAATGCAACTGCTATATTTAACAATGATTCGGATACTTCACAACCTAAAAATCTAATTTGACGAGTCAATCTAGTTTGCTCGGTCTAGAATGAAAATGTAAAATCGTCTTTAGAAACGCTTTTACATTTCCTGTAGATATAGAATTTGGTTCAAATGCAACAGAACAATTTTATCTAATTCAGCAAAGCTTTTTGACCCTTTGGGATTTTTAGTCTATGCAATATTGTTCCTAAAATAATCTTGCAGAAGTTATGGCTTTCAAACCTTTCAAAGCTCGAGTGGGACGATGCGATAGATAGTTCATTAGAAAAGCAGTATGGTTACAGTTTACAACAAATCTTAAACCATTGTCTACTCTTGAAATCCCAAGATTAGCCTTAATTGTGAAAGCGGAATTTGTCGAATTGCACGCATTTTCTGATGCTACTCAAGCAGCTTAAGGTTCTGCAATATATCTTAGATCTTCAACTAGTGCAGGAAACGTTTTAGTCAAACTGCTTTGCTCAAAAACTAAAGTAACACCAGTGAAAGTAACAACCACTCCGAGACTAGAACTACTCGGTGCACTGCTTTCAGCATCATTGAGTGCGAAGGTCCTTAACCCTTTACCGCATACGAAACCATATATGGTTTGACATGTTTACAGTTCATTTATTCTAAAAAAAACAATAAATTGACGTATAAACCTTAATGGGGTTTGTTTGTCAAATCATTAGCAATAACAAAACGCAACTATTTAGTTTATGGTCACTTGTCATTTGGATATAAACTCACTTTTCTAGACGTTGTCCGTGAATGTTTACACGTGCGTGCGACTCTCAACTTTGAAAAAAGGAATAAAAATGAAAAGGTGAATTTTTTGAGCGAAAAATAAATGTTTTGTTGTGTGTTATAACCTCTAGTTTTTATGCACTGCAATAGATTTTCAGTTTCTAATCAATTTTCACCCATTTCTACACCAATTGTTTCGAAACCATATCTGGGTTCGTATGCATTCACCGCTTTTTTCGTTTAGACATATGTGGTTTCGTATGCACTCAAACATGAATATATGGATTATTAATTAAGCACGGGGATATGGTTTCGTTTCAATTTCCATTACGTTTTCTTTATGCTAAGCTATCGTCTTCTTTCTTGGTGGTAGAATAGACCTTGGGCGTTTTTATGGACATAATAGGCATACCAACCCAATCCATGCTCAGCATGGCTTTATTCAGTGACTAGTTCACCTTGCGCAAGCCGCCATGGAAGTTCATCAATTTGTTCAAGCCATGGGACACCAAAGTGGAAGATAATGAGAAAAGCTCCAGAAAAGCATCGGGAACTACTCCTGGCCTCTGTGCGGACTGACAATATTGGACACATGCCAGAGTGGCAGAAAAAACGACAAATTTGCTCAATGAAAACCTATACTAAGTATTTCAAATGTAAGGCATATTTATGCTATACCTAATGATAAGAGAAATTGTTTATCTAAGTTTCATTAATAATTTTCTATAACATTATTTTTCACTTATTTGTTCAGCTGATTTATAAAGTTTTGATATCAGTTATCATATTTGCTTAGTATGCATACGAAACCATATATGTCCAAGGGATTCAAAGCTTTGATGCATACGAACCCATATATGGTTGCTGAAAAAAAATACTGTAAAAGAGGTACTTTTTGAAAATAAAAAAATTATAGTAAAGTTTGAAGCCATAATTAAACCATTCATCTAAAAAGATTTTTTTTATTTCACTTATTTAATATATCATGCAGTAAAGGGTTAAAGTACTTCGGCGTAACGTAGACTCAGTTTTTACTGGACCGACTCGACAGTAGTGTTGAAGGCCGGTCATCGGATGGGTTGCAGCTCGAGCTCTTCTGTGCTTCGGACGGCACGTAAAGCCGTTGGTTCCGGCTGCATTAGCTGTCATTAACGACTATCAATCTGCACTGGGCCCGCGTGGTGGTTCATGGACCGTTCTCCCTATCCATTCATAGGGAAGGCTTGCCTCAACAGTGGGGACATAAAATGAGCTGGCGTTGATGCGGACAGAGTCATGAGCGGTACTATGTACCTACCTATGTAATAAACTACTCTACATTACTCTTAAAGTGTCTCAACATTTTGCTTAACGTTACCTCATTATCTTTAAATGTAGTTACTTTGTTATAATAAAACGGTTCCGTTCGACCCGTCACGGCTCGTTACATTTCAAAGGATGAAGGTTGCAGGATAGCACACTGTATTATTTCAGAATCATGACCGGAACGTGGACTATTGACTGCCGATGCTCCGATGACGGTTCAAAAATGCACTTTCAGTTCTGTGCGATAAGGAAGCAAGGTTCTTGTCAACGAATAAGTATTGTTCTTTTACTAGGAGCTAAGAGCGTAATAGATGGTAGAGTAATTACGTCGGCAGTATTCCTGTATTAACGACATGAGTTGCGATGTCTATTACACCTACTTAATCTTGATTCCTGGTAGTTATTTTATATCGCCTATGTCTATGTCTAGTGGTAAAGACCACCGGTTTAGACCCAGAGGTCCCGTATTCGATTCCCAGCGGGGGGTACATCTTTGTGTACTCGGTTTGGTTGGTGGTAGGGCTTGTTTGTCCGCCTGGCTAGCTACCACCATCTTATCTAAATATGTCGCCATAACATCAGTGTTTGTAGCATTGTTGTGTTCCGGTAGCTAGAGTTAAGATAGCCAGTGCCTGACTAGTTGAGGATCCCGGGTGAAGTCCGCTTATCATCACTTTACATCAGGTAAGATCAAGGCACTATGCTTACCCGTAAATATATATAAAAAATAAAAAAAAGTTAGATTTATGACAATTTTTCTATTTCTGTTTCTCAATTCAACCATGACACATGGAAAATAATAAACCTTTATTAACTATTTACATATAATTTTACGCAAATTTCGTTGCGAACAAATTTCAATTTGAAAAAAGACAAAGCGTTGAAAAAACCTGACCTGTTAACCTGTCATATCATGGGGTGCGGGTTCGAATCCAGCTCGTGGATATATTTTTTTCAACAATTTGTCTTTTTTCAAAAACTTTATTGTTTACATACATACATAATAATCCTTACATGGCGAGCAAGAACTGAAGCTATTAAAGTAGTATTGCTTAAGCAGGATTATTGCGGTCGTAAAAACGTGACCGCGAAGTGCGAGTAGAAACAAAGAAACAAAAGAAGAAGAGATCACTCTTCTCATATGTCGCCACAAACGCGGATCCACCGTTGTGGGCACAGTGGGCATGCCCTTATTTAAGATCAACCTTAATTAAGATCACAGATATTCTTTTTGTGCTATTTGTAGTTTTAAAACTGGACGAGTTTAAAAAAATGTATTATGTATCCGTTTTGTATGTTTTATTGTTATGTGTTGTGCTTGTGCAGGTCAATAGATGTTTCTTTATCTTTATCTGCGGTTATATTCAATCCCTAAAAAACTAGCAATAAACCGTGTTCGTGTGATTCTGAACGTAGAGCAGCACACAACACACGCACACAACACACGCACACATTCACAGCTAAAACCTTACCAAATTCAGAAGTCAACATTCTGATTACGATTCGCACTTGGCCGATTTTTGGGTGGCCGTACCCACAGCCGTTTTTGTGTGCTGGATCCGCTTATCGCCAGGAGGCACTGCATCAATGCCAGACTAATCTTCATCATCATCATCTCAGCCAAAAGACGTCCACTGCTGGACAAAGGCCTCCCCCAAGGATATGAGGGGTATTTGCCGTAATCGCCACGCTTGACAGGCGGGTTGGCGATCGCAGTAGGTTGAGGGTAACCTCAGAGAGATGCTGCTGCCCATCCACTGGAATGGTCCCTTAGTCGGCTTTTACGACACCCACGGGAAGAGATGGGGTGGTGCAATTCTTTATCCCCGGCACCACACAGGAGACTAATCTTAGAATAAGAATAAGAATAAGAAATTATTTATTGACGATCACACAGACATAACAGAAAAAAGACAATGAATGAGGAAACATTTAAAAAAAAATAAAAAATAAAACTGATATTATTAATAACTAAAGCAACAACAAGGAAGGATGGATGTGTGTGAAGGCCAACTAGGACCCTGCGTCAGCTTGTGCCGTTGCGTTGCTGAGAAACAAACACCACCACAACGACGCTGGTATTCTGACAGGGCCTATAGTGTGTGAGTGTGACTGTAGTGTTGTGTGTGTGCGTGTACATCTTCGTTTTCGTCAACGTGATCGACTGTCAAATGAAACACACTAGCACCCTGCGTAAAAAGAGTGCGTTTGTTTTAGCGATCCAGACGGTCATGACACTTAGCAACAATGTCAAATTGGCAATATGTTAGTGATATATCACAGGTCGCGGGTAGGGGAGCCAAGGTCTGGGGACGTAGTTATCTAGCTGGCGGGACGTCATCAGACGTGACACAGACACGTGTAGGGTTCACATCACAATAGTTTTTATTTTAACCGGAACCGGACTCCCAGCGGGTTTGCATGTTTTCGTACGCGGTTTGGTTGGTGGTAGGGCTTGTTTGTCCGGCTGGCTAGCTACCACCGTCTTATGTAAATGTGTCTTCATCAATGTTAGTAGCCATTATTGTGTTCCGACATTTAGAGATAAGATAGCTAGTGGTTCAGTAGAAAGGATTCCGGGTAGAGTGCGCTTCCACCACTTAACATCTTCAGTTTTATCATCATTTAACATCAGGTGAGACGAGGGAGGGTCAAATGCTTACCCGTAAGGAATCTACAAGTTTTTATTTTAACCAGCAACTGACTTACACACACACACACTCACACTCACACACACACACACACACACACACACAAACACACCCTCACACACACAACTCACATTTTCTAGTTTATTTATGTTAACCATAGTATCTGGTTTTAGGATTATTTATTTTTAGCTGCTTTGTTTTGTCGCTTACCGCTTGCTTTATGGCTTAGGAAGCCCACAATTCAGGATTTCCTAGTGTGGGATTCACTTTTTTAGCTTTGCTTTTGCATAGCCAAGCTACAAGTTTATCTGTTTTTGTTATATTCGGGTTTTAATAGCATTTGGCACATGGTGATTTAGCCAATACCCATCAATTGTAGCGATTGCCCACCAGTGGGACAGTATATTAGCTATTTACTACTACAGGTTAACAAAGTGTAGCTGGCTCCGTTAATTGCATAGAGCGACCCTGAATTATCCTGGCAGTACGTGAGGGGAAGTAGGTACTGAAGTTATTGGTGGGTTCTTCCCCCTTATGAGGTCATGGAAAATCTCTTGGGTGCAGCGGTATGCCTAATGCATTTTCTCCTGTATACAAAAAGGGTTATAAAATGTGAAACCAATGTAACCACACATAAAATGCATTTCCTTCTGTATACAAAAAGGGTTATTTAGTGAAAAACTAATGTAAATTAATTCACATAAATTAGCGTTTGACACCCCTGTGAACGAGGATTCGTTAGGTTACGTACGTTCCTCGCATAGAATTAAAAAGAAGTAACAGGTATCCAAGCGGGGAAGGAAGTCTGTAAGGTCTGTTACTGGTCTCCTGCCATAGGACTTGTTTGATTTGATTACTAAACCCAGTCTTTTTTGAAGATCAAAGCCTGAATTAAAAACCAAATTCGGTATTACATACGGTTTAAACGGGGTTATTCCACTAATCCCCATCGACAATCTCATGACAATAAGTTTCGTATTTGTTTGTAGGTATGCAGCTCTCGTAAAATGATTAAACTACAAAATGACGTAGGAATGTAAAGTGAAATAAATAGTGAAATCAACGACTATATTTAAAAAAAACACAAATGTTGAAAAAATTTCCACGAGCAGGATTTGAACCCGCACGCTTCTGACATACCGGGTCAGGTGCTCTCCCAATTGAGCTATCGTGGTTCTAACCAGCCCGTCAAAATTATTCAACACTATTTACTTTTTACTTTGAAAGCCAAAGGCGCCCATTCAATGTCAACAACTACCGTCATTAACATCTGATCATAATATTACTATATTTTAGCTGTTAGTTAGGTTTAAGTCATGGGCTAAGTACTATGGTTAGGTAAGGTTAGAACACGACTTCACGACAACGACAAGATAAAAATAGATAACTAACATATTTTTTAGAAACGGTAGAGCTATAAATATTTCTAATAAAACTCGTTCAAACACGCCACACGGGATCACACTCTATTACAAATGCTATTTATTACACTTTGTTTTTATTTTTTTGGAGAGAGTGTGCTGATTGTCTTAATCGTCAGTTTCAGGGTCGTCACCGAACTTTTTGGGGGCGGACAGAACCTTAAAGGGTTCCCCAAGCCGTGTCATCGAAACACTGTCGGAGGTTTTAGAGGGAATGGCATCATGCCCTAGTGCGTGTCTCCATTCCCAACTAGATTCTCCGAAAGGTTTGGATCGGATCGGAATAAAATGACAACTACCTCAAAAATTGGCACTTTCAAATTAATATTCTGCTATAAGTTACCTACTAGGTATTTGCAATACAGCTCTACGTCCTAGACTTACCGATAAGCAACAATGTGGATAATTTCCCAATAGTGACAAATAGTTGGAATGTAAAGTGTAATCAAATCATGCATTAGTTGCAATGGTACTAGCTTTTGAAAGAAAGATAAGATATACCTATTTAGGTTAACGCGTGAAATGTGTACTTACCTATTTTTAAGCCCACTTACCTACTTACGATTCGGTTAAGTATTTCACATTGAAACTTTTTTTAAGGCCAGTTACCTACTTAATGCCTACTTACGATTCGGTTAAGTATTTCACATTGAAGAGAGAAAGACCTTGTATCCAGTGATAGAGAGTCGATTTAAAGCTATAAACCCACAGCGCGACAACGCAGGACAGGATCAAGGTACTATGATACCTATTTATTATGCGTAGCTTTGCACACAGTTGGATTAGAATTTTGTCATATAGATGTTAAGGACTAAGTAATAAATTGGAGCATTTTTGATAATGCCCGGGCATTATCAAAAATTCATATTCATAGGTATGAAAGGAATAATTTTATTTGTTTTTAAATGAAGTGATTTGTTTTTAAGTGATCCTACGTTTGAAATAAAAAACAGTAATAAAACCTGGTTTTAATTACTCTGCTCCATAGGTGATAAAAATTAGGTATAATTAATGTCCGGACGATTTGATTATTTCAATAGATATCACACTGCCCTCTCATATTGGGCATTTTTTATAATATTTAGGGCATTAGCCCTATTAATCACTTGGTCATTATCATAGATAATACATTCTAGTATTTTTCGCAATGGCCTATTAAACTATTCCTATAAGTACTTACTAAAGAAAAAAAAAATAACTTAATTTAAGAAAAAATGTCCTCCAGCTGTGGGCCGAGCACAGTCCCAAGAATGCTGACAAAGGTTTCCATCCTTGAAATAAAGTCATCGCTACAATTGAATGGTTTTGGATTTTATCACCACTTGCCAAATGCGGGTTGGTCATAAAACCCCGGGGCTATGCGACGCGTCGATAAATTTGAAACACATTTTGCCCTAGCTGGAAATTGAAACCTGCACCTCCAAAATCGAGCCGAAGCTTTGCTTTTCTTTTAAATGCGATTTGAAACTATGGAAAGTTTCAAATCGCAAAAAAACAGTTGAACAAACGATTTTTTTAAATGTCTCGTAATTCCTATTAATAACTGTCGACATCTCTGTATTTTACCCATTCCTTTAGCAAAAAAGTTTTATTTAAATTACCTTATTGGTTAAAAAAAGAGCTTCAAAGTTTGTAAGGGATTACCGAAATACAATATTATTTTGATTTACTGCACAATTACCTACGCTATATTGGCTGCAGACTTACGCTATCGCTCGCTCTGTCTTCGCTAGCTGTGTAACAATTGCCTAACAGCCAAGTCTAGATAATATTTTCTTTCTAGTATTCATACATCATGCTATTGTTAAACAGAACAATACAAGTTGCGCCACTCCGCTGGTACTTAGCACTGATTTATAGTGTAGTTCAGTGGTATGTACATACCTACTTAATGGCATTGCATTGCAGTATATACTTTCTTTGTTTCATTCTTCATCGGTGATGCTGGTGATTCTAATATTTATTTATTTATTTCAATAGGACGGGTAATTACCCAACACGGTAACATTTACCCAGCATTTAATAATAGGTAAGAACACACTGCACCATAAACTGTCAAAGGAGATGTTTAATTTTTTGCCAGGACCATGTACACCTACTCAAAAAATAGTATAAAATACATGTATTTAGTTGATATATTTAATATTCCGATATGCTTTACCATTTTTGCGTAAGAATAAAAAAATGAAACATAATTTTTAATAACCTGGCAACTTGAGATGTCTTTCTGAGATTAAACACAAGTGTCCAAAGCTGTAAAGAACGTAATTAAAAGTGCAACTGTCACCATGATTTAAAAAAAACCGGTGTTTTGTTTTCATTCCGTTTTTACGTGGATTCTGAGTCGTTGTGTTTTTGTGCTGTGCTGTTTTTAAATTCTGATTTGGACCGATTACCTGCTACCGTTTACTGCCTCACTTGTTGACTTCTGCCTGCTATCCTGGACTTCCGTTTGCTGCCTCACTTGTTGACTTCTGCCTGCTATCCCGGACTTCGATTTGCATTTGACCCTGCTACTGTTGATACCATTGCATTGTTGCTACTACATTCGTTGTTTTCAGGTGAGTTTTTCGTATTTTAATTAGGCATTTACCAGAGAATTAATAAAATGCTTTAAACACTTCTTTTCGAGGAAATAGATTCCGAACCAACTCAATTATCTATGACAGTAATGGAATTGATCTCAAATATTTACAGTGCTCTATTGAAATAACTATAATCAAAGTAAAATACAATAAACTAAATAAAATATCTATTTCAGCCAACAAACAATGTTTTCTTTTTGTTTGATGTGTGATGGACAGATAGATGTGTGTTCGGAAAACCATTATCTCGCATCTAATCTGGGGATAGAATTACTAATGATCTTGGAACAACATGTTGGACATGAGGTTAGTTGTTATTGCATGTAGTATTTATGTAAAACTATTTTTGTTACATTTTTATTTTCCTAATAATTAGAACCTAACACATTCTTCACAAGAAGACAAAATAAATATTAGTTTAAAACAAACTTTTGTATTTTAGGTTGACACTGATGGCATAGTTTGTCATCCATGTTTCGCAATACTAGAAGTAGGAATGTCATCAACTGAAAATGAAGCTTCTAGCCACCGAGAACATGTTTGCGTTTGGTGCAGATCAGCATTGTTTCAAAGACGAACACGTTCTATCTCAGAAGGACCTCAGAGAGAACTTATTGCTGCTAGAATTTATTCTAGACAGGTATTGATTAACTTTTAATAAATAATACAAATTCATGTTGAAGTAATAATTAAAGTGAAGATTTTTTTATGAATTACTGATTTGAATTACAATCTTTTTTGTAGATTCCTGAAGGAGGATTAGTATGTTATGCATGCTGGGTCTACTTTAGTGGCCTCGTTAGTCAAAATGAGGGTCCAAATCCCAGGCCTCCTAGAACTTTGGCATCACAGGACTCAAATGCCTGTGTATGGTGCAGAAGGTCTTTAATTCAGAGAAGATCACATGCATTGTCAGAAGGTCCCGAAAGAAATGAAATCGCGAGAAGAATTAGTCCAAGACAGGTATCTTTTCATAGTTTTATTATCAAGAAATACAAGTGAGTGATCTAATTTAAAAAATTACTTTACATTTTATGATTTCTTTGTTAACAGATACCTAATAATGGACGTGTTTGCTATGCTTGTTGGGTTGCTGCTCAGCGAAATATTCGCAGACAAGCTGCAAACAATGCTGTGAGGCAAATAGAGGAAGGAATTGTTGATAGGAGCGAGGATGAAGCAATCACGTATAATAGAAATGTTTGCGTGTGGTGCAGATCATCTTTGCTTCACAGACAGACACATATTCTGGGAGATGGTCCTGAGAGAAATATAATCTCAGAAAGAATGTTTTCAAGAGAAGTAAGTAGTTTCATTTATCAAAATTCTTTTTATATAATTGCCTTGTTACACTATGGGCCATATCTTCGTTCTAATATACGGGTGACAAAAATATCGTTTTTAGCTCAGAATCCACTAAATAGTCGATCCCTATTAGTTTTTCGAAAATATCTTCAGTGTTTTATAATAGTATAGATAGATATGGTAATAATTTTGTGTTTTCAGATTCCAGCGGATGCATTAGTTTGTATGGGGTGCTGGAGAATGGTCCAGGAGTTACGAGAGAACCCCAATATTATCGCAGTACCAGAAACAACTATGCAATTAGATGAGTTCACTCATACGACACATTCAAGTGCACACTGCTTTGTACCAGGTTGCACAGAACCAGAACGATTGAATGTGCCTCTATGTTTAAAGAAGAGAATCCTCCAATCGAAAAAAGTGTTTGTAACAGAAGATGCAAAGATCTGTCAAATGCATAGCACAGTATATGACTGGGACATTTTAGACCAATTTGAATTAAGTGACTCCTTTACTAAAAATGAAGTGCAATCTTTACTGAGACTATCCACAGAGGCAGAGGATGCCAGTGGAATACCAATTAACTTTAAAAATTATAGATTGGTTCACGACAATATTTTTCATTTTTGGACTGGAGTCACGAAATCCAATTATGAATCAATATTAAGACAAATACCTAGTTTACAAGAATCATGTAAGCGTCCACATTTGGCACTAGGGCTTTACCTAATTAAGTCTCGAACAGGGGAGTCACACGACAGAATAGCTTCTCTGTTTCAAATAAGTAAAGCTCTAGTGACAATATTATTAAAAAAAGCTAGAGAAGCTTTAAAAAATGACTTTGTACCGTTACATTTAGGTATTAACCACATAAGTAGAGGTGACCTTATAAATCGAAATCTTTTGATACCCGAAGGGTTATTCGGAAATCCTAGTGCAGAGAGAAAACCAATTGTCATCTGTGATGGTACATATATATACGTCCAAAAGTCGTCTAATTATCTCTTTCAAAAAAAAACTTACAGTATACACAAGTATAGAAACTTGGTTAAACCATTTTTAATTGTCGCTACTGACGGATATATAATAGATGCTTTGGGGCCATATCCAGCAACAACATCAGATGCAGACATCACGAAAGCCCTTTTCCAAGATGAAAATGCGGAATTAAGAAACTTTTTCAGACCTCAAGATATTTTCATTTTAGACCGGGGCTTTCGTGATGCTCTGCCTCTGCTGGAATCACTAAATTATGCAGTGTATAAGCCAGAAACATTAGAAGAAGGAGAAAACCAATTATCCACCCTTATAGCAAACAAATCAAGATGTGTGACGTTATGTAGATGGGTAGTTGAAGTGGTAAATGGCAGATTTAAACGAGACTTTAGATTATTACGTAATGAATATTTTAATGTGGCTTCAAGGCATCTAATGGACGACTTTAGGATTAGTGCCGCAATAATAAATGCTTTCCATAAAGTGCTTGTGAACCGGCCAGATGCTCAAATAATTTTGGAAAGAGCAAAAACCAGAATTTTGTTGCCTAATTATTTAGCAGAATATATAATCTTAAATAATGTTAACCGTCGGCGGGCCCATTTTTACAGAATAAATGAAGAAAATGAGCAATTAAGTATCTTCCCACGAATGACCATGAGTGATCTCACACTATTTGCTCTGGGTATCTACCAAATAAAACAAGCGAGATCGTATTATGGCGAACATTTGAGACAACATGGATCATTCGTGGTGGAGATATCAACTGATTTAGAAGTTACTAACATACCAGAATTGTCCTCACATGAGACTGTGTTGCTAAGAGGACGTATAAAATCTCGCCATTTTAGTCAAAAAATATATTACACATATATCCTCTTAGCAACACAAGGTAATGAATGGGAAGATGTAATAAAAGGGTATTACTGTAGTTGCATATGTGGTAAAAGAACTGTTGGAACATGCGCTCATGTTATGACAATTATTTGGTTTCTGGGATGGGCCCGTCACGAAGAAAATATAACAGCTCCAGCAACATTTTTAGATGGCATTCTTGTGAATGACATCTAAAAATGTTGCTGGAGCGAGAGAATGAAGTCAAATTGAAATAAATAAAAATATAAAACTTCATAAAACTGTTTTATTTCATCACTACCAGTTACCTTCCCTACCTACTTAAGTGTGTTTACTAGGTAGTTGATTATTCACTGCATGTTACTACAATAGGACGAGTATGTTGTGTGTTTTCTCTAATGTACATTAAGATTTGATTTGATGTAAGTACATAGAGTTCAATCGAGGTTAGCTGCTGTTCTGTTATGTGTAGGTGCAGCAGTAGGTAATACATACATATAATCACGACTATTATCCCCGAAGGGTTTGTCATTGTCAGACACTAGGCAATGAGGACATCAAAAGCAGTCCTCTGCTATAGTCCACTTTTCACCAAATAGCGACTGCACATGTTCTCAGCGTGCACCGCTCTATGATGTTGGATGTATGTGCAGTCTTTAGTCCGTTAGTCGCCTTTTATGACGCCTAACTAAGGAAGGAGAGTGGGTGGTAGTATTCTTTCACAGCTATGCGACATGGCAGTAGGTAATAAAAAGCTGAAATCTAGCACTTAATAGCTTAAGTTTAACTCTACTCTACCTACAAGTTATAAAAGTAATAGCCAGAAGTAAGTTAATTTATTAACATTAACAATTTTCATTCATACGGTAAGTACTTTTGTTATGACAGCTACTTGACATGACATGACATTGACAGAATACCACCATTACCCCCTGCGATCACGAAACTTGCCATTATTTGTTATTTAAAATACTTCTTACGTAAAAACTATTCATTTATTTGAAGAAAATCATTTTGAATAAGCTTATTCCATGCATAAGCTACATTTTGGTATTATGTACAAGGTGTTGGCATTTTCTCCATACAAAATTAAACATCTCCTTTACCGTTATGTGTTCGTGAGTGTGCATGAGTGTTGGCAAATGAGACAAACCAGTGCAACGTCACTTTTTCAAATTCTCTCAAGAATTCCGGGTGAGGACTTAGTAAAGCCCCACATCTTTACTGAGATACTCGAGGGGTTGGGGGGTATATCATTTCTCACTTTTCATTTCTATTATCATTCATCATCATTTGAGAAACGTATAAATTAAGTTTTCGACTGGAGGACTAGTATCCATGGTCATGAATAAATTTAAAAAAAAACTGTCAAATTTCCTCAATAGACTTTGAACTTTATACTTAAGGCATATGGTTGAAAATTTAATGAATAAATTTGAGAGTGTTGGATAGGTTGATTTGCAGGCGTCTGTACATTTATTTTTATTTTTATTTAATGCTACTAACACTTTTTACTAACAAAAGGAGTCTATGTAAACTTCATTGAATAAATTAATTCAAAATTCTAAAATTCTAAATTCAAAATCATTTATTCAGTTTAGGCACTCTGGTTTAGGCTACATGTAGCTCTTGTGAATGTCACTATGCCATCGGTTCGTAAGTCTACTCTGGGCGGCGGTCTTGTACAGAGAAGAACCGGCAACAAACTCAGCAAGTGTCCAGCTCTTTTCTCCCTTACAGCGTCAAAAATATTGGAAAATGCCCTATCATAGCAGGACATCACAAATAAACACAAAAATATAGAAGACAAACACAACATAAAAAATAGAAATAAAAATAAAAATATGGCTTAACCACCACGCACCTTTGGACAACGGGCCCCATCCCATCAATTGTAGCGAAGACTTGATTTCAATGATGGAGGCCTTCGTCCAGCAGTGGGACAATTATAGAACCATATGAAGTATTATAAAATAACAATTTGGTTTTTTATTTTCTTACAGTATAGGAACAAAATATTGAGATCTGTTCTTACACAAATACAAATCTCAACTCACCTTGATTTACTCATTGCAATAACCACAAAATTGAAACTTATTACAAACGAAATATATTACATGTAACTCACAGTTATTACTGTCAGATCCAACACAAAAAAAAGGATAAAGTATCCACATAAACTTTTATATTTTTTAAAATTTGGTGTGTCGTTAAAGACACAGTAGGAGTAAGTGGGTGTGACCGATCCGATCCGAACCCTTCGGAGAATCTAGTTGGGCACGGGGACATGTGTGATGCCGTTCCCTCTGGAAAACCTCCGAAGGTGATTCGTTTCAACACGGCTTGAGGTACCCTTTACGTACCTCGCCGCCCCCAAAAAAGGCCGGTGACGCTGAAAATGCCGTTGGAGCCATACAGCCGAAGATAGAAGCGCACTTCACTCAGAATCCTGCCGGAAAGCAACAATGCAACTAACGTTCGTTGATGTTATGACGGCATATTTTGATTAGATGGTGGTGGCTAGCCAGGCGAACAAATTCCTACCACCAACCAAACCGAGTACACAAACATGTTTCCCCCTCTGGGAATCGAACCCGGGACCTCTGGGTTTGAGACCACTAGACCACAGAGGGAGCTCTTAAGAGCGTTTACGCCGCACACTAGCGCCGCTAATGAAAAAAAAAACATATCTAGTAATTAGAGATAGAAAATCAAATTATGCTCAACAAACTATCTGAATTAAGTAATATAGCATTTTTACGTCACCTAATGAACACCTGACATGTTATGGCTTAGTTAAATATGGCGTTATAGTTAAAAGTGGCCGTAACGTCTTATTTAACATAATTTGATTTTCTATCTCTAATTACTAAATGTTTTTTTTTTCTTTGGCAGCGCTAGTGTGCGGCGTAAACGCTCTTATGTGTAAAGTCATCGAATAAATTCGAATCTCGCACTAGGCACTCAAGAGGTTTAATCTTGTCACGTTCACTCGACTTCACTCAAGTACAGCATTTATAGGCACTTAATTTCTTTGGTTAAAACGCTTGTTTGCACTGTTAGTACACAAAATAAAGAGACTGCAGAAGACAAGCTTCATTCATACAAACGCTTTTTCTTTTCTTTGAGAGTGATTGCTGACTGTCTCAAACGGCATTTTCAGCGTCACCGGGCTTTTTTGGGGGCGGCGAGGTCCGTAAAGGGTACCTAAGCTGTGTGAAACGAATCACCTTCGGAGGTTTTCTAGAGGGAACGGCGTCACACACTTAAAAGTGTGTGTCCCCGTGCCCTACTAGATTCTCCCAAGGGTTCGGATCGGATCGGGACTCATACAAACACGCTCGAACAACGCACTCATGGACAATCTCTCACGGATACGGAATCTCTCCACAGCAGAGTGCCTAGCTATTGTGAGTTTTGTTTATCTATCCGTATTCATTCGATTATGGAATTGTAGCAGCGCCTCCTAGCGACAAACGAGAAGAATTAAAATTTTGCCATACAAATTCACGTTTTTGTTAACTACGTGACCGAATGGCGAATGAAACTTGCACTTGGCACCCAGCTCTCGTAGGCATGCAAACATTTTCTGGGACGTCCCGCTTCTGGGTCAATTTTGGGCCGTCCCGCGCCGAGACCCTCTGTGGGTCGCTTTTTGTCCCGGGAATCAGTGATAATATGATATAAATATCTATCTCGTACCAACTACCCTCGGGTTAGGCAGGTAGCCCGAGTAATTTACTACGCATTATTACAACTTCTTAATACCTATCCATGCATTGCGTATTTCGCATCGCGTCGCGATTTTTTTATTAAATGATAAAAAAATATAAGTATGCAGTTTTTTTTCTAACCAATTTATACGTGGTGTGTTGTGTCTCGCGTAATATGCCCAAGTCCCACATGTCGAGCTGGGTAATCCCTTTTTTGGAGTTGGCAAGCCTAGCCTCGGACTGGTTTCGCGGTGTTCCGAGATCCGTGTCTGTGCAAGGGTTCTATGTGTAAGGCTCGAGCGCGGTATGCATTAAACTGACCTTCTGGCTCCTCCTTATTTTGTGGTTAGTGTGACCAATTAAGAAAATTAAATGGCAGTTATGCTAAATGTGTGTAATTTCGATTTTGTATAACTAATTTAAAGGCATTCGCCATTCTTTGAGGACGTTCAGATAACAAGTACACAGCCTATATCTGATGGGCAAAAGGCCATCATTAAAAAAATCAAGAAATCACTACAACATGGCATTTGTCTTAATCACACATGTCTTATCACATGCGCATAGATAGGCAGTAGCAATACTTTAAAAGTTCATTAAAAGTTTTTTTTTATTTAGAAGTTTCATTTAGGAATTGTATTATCATTAAAAAACTTTAATAAGGTACATAGTACCTAAATTAAATTACTAATGTTAATGTTGCGTTTAAAAGCAGTTGACTGGGCCAATATTCTCTATTCTTTAAACCACTAGATTATACAAGTGATTAGAAAACATGGACAATCCGAAATATTATAATACAACTTATTATCGAACCATTGAATAATGATATCACATTAATTTGACAAATGCTTTTACGCAATCAAAACCTAATAACGAGACCGAATAAGAATGACTGACTCATTGGCGAAAGCTGGTGTTATCGACCTCTCCACAGAAATGCGCCATGCACAACACGTTGCTGTTGCATAACAATAAAATAACAGACGGTGACCAAAATAAGCACGAGACATATATATACATGCACACATATACTTTCATATATACATACGAGGGCGACACTGAAAGTTCTTAGATAATCAAAAACTGAACAAACAAACTAACAAGTTATTAGTTTTATTACATCTTTTCAAAATAGTGTCCATTCACATCAATACATCGCTGCGTCCGATGGAACCACGGAGAAAAGCACTTTGCCCACTCGTCCTTAGAGGTCTCTCACGAGATGGGGCTTCATCGTAAAAGGCCAATCGAAGTCTATTATAACTTTTTTGTTGACTTAAAATTGACATCGAAAGTCATATAAAATCATTTCACGAAATTTTTTTTGTGTTAAATTCATGCTGACGTAACAGACAATTTTCAATTTGCCGCCAAGTCGTAAAACAAATGACAAATGAATGAAATACTTAGGTAGGTATAGTCGAGTCAACGGAATTTAACTGTTCTGTGGTCGAGTCGACAATGAAATTGCATTACCACTTTAGAAGTGAATTTTGTTTGCATAAAATAAAACAACAAGTTCTATTTTTGTTTAAAAGACCAAGTTGACAGATACGTTGTCATCATTGACAATGAGCCTAAGCGAAATTTTATTGTAATGGATGGAAGTTTTTGTCAAAAGTGATAAAGCGCAATTTCATGGTCGACTATACAATACACAACAATATCAGCAAAGAGTTCCATTTTCAAAATTTGAACTAATTTTTTTATTATATCGCTCACGAGTGGCCAGTTCTAAAAACTTTCAGTGTCGCCCTCGTACATAGTCTCACCGCTCACGGTCTTTCCCGAAAAGGGGTAGACCAGAGCAACGAAATCACCAATTTTGAGTATACTCGCTATTATTTGACCCGAACGCGACGCTACATTCAGCTTAAATAAAGTTAGGGTTCCGACTTCCGAGGTTGGAATAGATAACATCAGTGATGGGTTGCTAGCCGATCACCTGATGTGGGAGTATCTTGGAACTCTTGTTCCTTAGTCAGCTCTGACTTACGACATGCATGTAAAGTAAAGAAGGTGATACATTATTTGTATCCCTACTATTCGAAAAATGTCGCTTTGTTCCTCTATAAGTGGGAGCAAAATAGCTCTTTTCCGATAGGAACTTTTTAGCTTTCGGAAATGAGATTTGAATTTAGAACATATAGCATTCATAGAAATCGAACGCAAATTGTATGAATAAATTACTGGCTGGTACTTACATGTTGGCAGCACGGCGCGAGTGAGGACTCGCGCTAACTAAAAAAAAACAGAAGCGCGCGAATTACGTATCTGTTCTTGTAATCAGTACATATTTTATTGTACTAGTGGTCGCCCAGTGGTCGAAATTCGACCGTAATTTTATTAAGGCTCACGGATTGTATCCTAAGCAATGAAAAATTAAAAAAGATAGAATGTGAGTTTGGATTGGCATCATGCATGACAGACTTTGACAGCTTCTCTTCCATTTTTGAAATTTTTGAAAAGAAAATATTCGTGTGTTTCAAATACATATGCGTGTGTGGACTTCTTGGCGGGAAAGTTAAGCGTCATGTCTGCAGTTTTGTCTTATTTTCCAAAATTTGTGTTATGTCGAATATTAATGTGAAATAATGGTGGATTATTGACCGTTAAATGTTCGTGAGTGTGCATAAGTGTTGGCAAATGAAACAAAACAGTGCAACGTTACTTTTAAAATTCTCTCAAGAAGCTCGCGTGAGGACTTAGTAAAGCCCCACATCTTTACTGAGATACTCGAGGGGTTGGGGGGTATATCATTTCTCACTTCCCATTTCTAATATCATTCATCATCATTTAAGGAAATATTGTTTATTTATGTACAACTTGTACGAAAATTACTTTGATACTGGCTAAATGTGCTAATCGCACAAAGCCATCAACTAAAAAAAAATAAAAAAAAAAATATGCGTGTGTGTCAAATACATGGTAGTGTGTGTAATGTTTGTTTTATTAATATAATGTATTTTTTATGCATAATTAAAAAAATATATTAACATTCTGTACTCCTTCTATAAATAAACTATAAGTGTGCGAAATTTCATACTCCTCCGTCCGCACAATTTTCGTAAAAAGGGGTACCTACAAAGTTTTTGCTTCACGTAGGTATTATTATATATATTTTGCAAAAATAATGCGTTCTACGTCGAGTTATGAAAGTGACAATGCATTAACTCCTGAAAAAATAACTTTTTGTACAATTTTGTACACATTAATAATAATATTCAAACCAGTGCTGGCGACTTATTTCCACACGCATTTGTATGCAATATAGTCATATACATTAAACCTAATAAACTTTCTTAATTAAAATATGTTTAACATGCGTTTTGAATTCAGTGTCTGTTAACGCAGTTATGTATATCATCCATCAGGTATTTTATTATAAAATTAAATTGAGTTACCTATAAAGGATTTACTAGGTACTCTTGCTGAGTGTGAGCTTTAATAATGCAAAGAGAAGCCGTTATCTAGACATTCTGCTTTAAAAGATTACTAAATGGCACAACTGGCAAGTCCTTTGTTACGGATATGACTATGGCTACTGACACTACAATATTCGAAAAGACTCACATAATAGATTATTTACCAAATGCCAAGGATCGGAGCAATATGTGGCAAGAAGTGATATCTGCCAACCCCTATGGGAAACAGGCGAGACTATATAAGTATGTATGTATGTATGTATGTTTACTACCTTATTTTTAGTTTATACAAAAATCGAAACGGGTCAAATATTTTCATATAAAGAATCAGTACAAAAAAAAAATATCTTGAAAACTCACGAAATTACAAGCTTTTGTGCTGTCCGCTTGTCCTCGTGCGAACGTGGTCACAAACAGCACGCGACACTGCACTTATTGATTACGTATTGGTAACGTCGCACTGCCGCCGCGGAAACGTTATCACCACACACAGCTTGCGTTCGTACCATTTATGTGTACTGAGCTTTGGTGTCAAAACCCCTTTTCTCGATATGGAAACTAACACTGCGCGGGAGCAAGAGTCAGGCCAGGAAGGACGCGCGGGGCGCATGCGACACATACACACCGGTCGATAGCTTTCGGGTGACTGACACGGGGGGTGGGGGTGGCGTGCGTCCACGTGCGTGCAGCCAGCGCGTGCCTCGCTCGATTGGTGCGCTGCGACCTTGCGCCCTCTCGCATCCACGTGACAAGCGAAGCGAGACGCACGCACGAGTGAGATTTTTTTTAGTAGGGTGTACTTTATTTGAGATTTTGTAAATATTATTTTATCAAAATGTAACATGGTATAAAAAATATTGAACGTTGTATATGTAAATAAAGTAAGTCAATAAGAGTAAATATCTAGTAAATCTCCTTTATCTGTCTCACTGGCTGGGCAAAGGCGTTCATCATTGAAATCAAGTCATCACTACAATTGATGGGTATTGGCTTCATCATCACGCTTACCAAATACGGGTTGGTGATTGCAAACCCGGGCTATGCGTCGAAAAAATCCGAAACACACTTTGTCCGACCTGGGAATTGAACCCGGGACCTTAGGGTATCGGGCCGAGCGTTTTGCCACACGGCCACCGAGGCGTCTATATGTATGTATGAAATTCCAATTTTAAGATTATAATACCTTTACTTGAGTCACTTCAAGTAAAGGTATTAATTAATTTATAAACACACGGTGCGTCCGTGAAAATCCAATTAATATTTGTTTTCATAACAATTCTACGTATTCATTGTAGTGGAATTTTACTGCTAGATCCATGATGAAAGGCGGTTCGCTCGTAAAACGAAAATCGTGCTTAATCTACCTATATGCGTTACATATGTTATTACATACATTGTTCAAACGTTGCAATGTTAACTTGTAAAGATATAAATTCTAAACGAATGCTAAGTCTCTTCTTAGACGTCCGACGCAACTCAAAACAAACAAGTTAGAAACCGAATGAATGAATGAAATAAATATAATATAAAAATTAGACAACATCACCGATCGCTTTGACTTCGTGTGTGGTTTATGACGTCATCTTGCCGTTTCGTGCCGCCTATGAAACCAATATCGAAAGCTATAGCCTTTAGCTTTTGATATTGCTTTCATAGACCGTGCGAGGTAGCAAGATGACGTCATAAACTATACGGGTAGTCAAAGAGATCAGTCGGCGGTCGGGGGGCTGATCCCAAGTAAGTAGCTTAAGCACTCGTATTATGGAAAATCAGAATTAACGACGGTACCACAACCACCCAGACCCGACACAATATCGAAAAGTTTGATTTCGACATTGACCCGACCGGGAATCGAACCTGGACCTCAGAGATAGCGCCGCCCAAAGTCTAACAAGCCACTCGGCTACGGAGGTCTTCCGAAATGTATGGAAATATATTTTTTAATTAATGGAATCAGGCGTTATTTTGCGGAAATCCATAGTACAAAAAAATGTAATTTAAATAATATGTAGTGTTAATTCCGCTAACTCACTCGTTTATACAGCTTGGATGCAGTACGCATGCACCGCCCTCCCGCCCGCAAAAAGTATGCACATGCAGGAGAAACAATGCGTGCAAGCGAAAATGCACACCAACACCGATACCCGACACGTGTTTCGCCCCATTATTACGTATTGTCGCAGGTAGTACGTCACAAATGTCAAACGAAGGCGCTTTATAAAAGCGGCCGGGAGCTGCGTAGTCCGTAACAGTCGGTGCGCAGCTCTCGACCAGTCAACAGCTCTTGAGGATGCCCCGTGGAGGGGCGAAACACGTGTCGGGTATCGGTGTTGGTGTGCATTTTCGCTTGCACGCATTGTTTCTCCTGCATGTGCATACTTTTTGCGGGCGGGAGGGCGGTGCATGCGTACTGCATCCAAGCTGTATAAACGAGTGAGTTAGCGGAATTAACACTACATATTATTTAAATTACATTTTTTTGTAATATATTTTTTGTGCACCACCATAGTAAAAAGAAGACAATACAAGAAATAGTACAAATGGCGGCCTTTTTCCTAAAGAACCTTTTTTTCCAGGCAAACTATTTGTTGAACAGGACAAAAATGATGTAAGAAAGAAAGAAATGGGCGTTTATGGTTTTCTCGAAACACACCGTCATCGTCAGAAGAAAGGGCAAGGCATCACGCAAGACCGTCTCCTCTTTTCCTACTAGATTCTCCGAGGGGTTCGGATCGGATCGGAAGCGAAACAACCCAAGGGCGGGCGCCTAGGTTAGGCCCTCATTTTGAATTTAGATTTTTTTTTAAATTTTGAATGGGGGTAATTCAGGCTAATTCAGGCAACCACGTGAAAAAGAAAAAAAGAGAGAGAAAAGGGGTAGTTTATTGTGTTAGGTATTCGAATCAGTAATATTAACGTTTATTTAACTGGTTTATAACTTTAGTACCTACCAGGGGAAGGCGCCTCGGTATAGTAAGCACATAGATTGAGCTGATGATGAGATGAACTAACTAAGTAGTTTGTTTTGAGTAGCGCCGTGTAAAAACGGACGTACAGCAATGAATGAAACTATAACAATACCTTACAAATTTATCTATACATAAAGGTAATAAAGCTAAAGAGGGTCGAAAGTCTGTACATGGAAGATATTCGAATAAAAGTTGGCTGGGGATACTTAGAATCGATAACAGAACACGTTCCAACAATTTTTAGAATTTTTGTCTGTTTGCCTGTTTATTTGACCGCGCATCACGTGAAAATGGCTGAACTAATTTGGATGAAACTTTACACATAGACAGGCCATGACCCGGACTAGGATATAGGATTATACTTTTTATCCTAGTGTATTTTATTATAGTGTAGTCTTCGCTAACGAAGGAAGTCTGGCTGGTGGCGACAACTAGTTAACGATAAATTACAAAGTAGTGTATTATACCATACTTACTTAGTATTTATTATTCGCTTAGAATAGAATAGAACAATTGTTTATTGTTTATTGTTAGGATATACGTGTGACAATATGGTGTCAACAACGTTGTTTTAAATAATACTATATTACCTACAAATCATATTTTAAAGAGGTAAGTTATTCTGTAAACACAGATAAAGTTTGGTTTAGAAGTCTGTAAGTACTAATACTAAACAGATTAAAAAATATATTTTTACTAATAAACCACAACACTGACCCTGAGGTAATTAGGCTTCATTTAAATAAAATTAATCTAATAATACCTAGACCGCCTTTGCCAATAATAACTGATCTTTTTATTACAAGCTTTTATTTAACTTCACATGTTTGTTTTATATATGTATGTATGTGGCGTACAAATCTTGCAAGTTAAATTTGATCCACTTCCCGGTTACCGATTGAGCTGAAACCCGAAGACCCGGCGTTTTATGCTTAAGTTGTATACCTACTTTTTTAATTTGTAATTCAATAATATCTGGCAATATCTGTCAAAAAATGACAGTTATAATGCGAAAGACGGTTGACTGACTGACTGCCGTGACGGCATTGTTGACATTTCACTTTTTTAAAAGCAAAAGAATTATGGTTTATGCAGCCACGTTAGACATTTTTAAAGTAACTTGTGTGCCTTTTGAAGACTCAGTGTTTCCATATTAAAAAATGTTAATAATTAAATAACTCTTATCTGAGATTCAATAAAAATAAGTCAAAACTTGGTTTAGGTTGCAAATAATATTAGCTTTACTATAAGACTAAATTCTATTGTATACAAGTTTATCATTTTTTCTAAGGAAAGTGCCGGTTCTCCTTTTGCATGCATGTGTAAATCGGATGACATTGCAAATTTTTTTTTTGTGCATTTTAATAAAAGCTAGTTGTCTTAAGACCTTTTTCTTTTTTTTTCTTTTTTTTTTGCCTCCATTCGTGTGTGCGCAATAAAGAATTTATCTATCTATCTAGAAAATAGGAAAGCAAATACCTACCACTTTCGAATTGTCCCTGGCGGACTAATTAGGGTAGTGTGGTAGTGGCACGCAGTGTTCGACAGGGACCAGTTGTCGACATAATAGGGGCCAGCAACTGGTTTAGGTATTTAGTAACAATTGAATAGACCAACTGCTTCCTAGCTGTAACCCCGTTTTTTTTTGTGTATTGTTTTACGGATTTTCCGGATGAAATCCATCAAGCCTATTCGTTCGTTCTAGACACTTCTTGTCTGTCTAGTTTCTTATTTTCATTTATATTTTCCCTTCTTGTGTGATGATTATGATAATGAATGAGAAGTGAGAAATGATAGACCCCAACGCCTCGAGTAACTCGAGTATATAGTAAGATGTGGGGCTTTACTAAGTCCTCGGGCCGAATTCTTTGAGAATTTGAAAAGTGACGTTGCACTGTTTTGTTTCATTTGCCAACACTCATGCACACTCACGAAAATCTAACGGTTAATAATCCACCATTATTTCACATTAATATTCAACATAACACAAATTTTAGAAAATAAAACAAAACCGCAGACATGACTTTTCACTTTCTCACCAAGAAGTCCCTGTAACCCCGTAAGATTACAATGACAACCAATGCTAATTTTAGCCGCCAAAAAGCTTTGTGGCCATAAGTATAAGTGTCTAAAACACTAGAGCCACACATGGTATACTTACCTATAAATTTTCAGAAACTAAAAGCCTACAAACTCGATGTTTGCCAATAAGTTAGCTTATAAGATACTAGTGACCCGCTCGCGACTTCGTCCGCTTGAGAACATCCGTATGCGTATCCCATAATGTGCCAATATTGCAGCGCCACCTACCGGGTCCAATTATAAATCTAAACCATTCTCGAATTCACTTGAACAAAACTTAAAAATAACATTGTATATAAAGAGGTTAGGAAGGAGGGTATATAAAGACATTGTCCTTTAAGAGGTATAGTTTGTGACTTTGTTTGTTTGAAGAGGGTAATCTCTGGAACTAATAAGTCAAACTCCAAAAATTTTTTCACTGATGGTATGCTTCATGCCTTTCGGGTAACATAGATAGGCTTTATTTTATTTTGATTAAAAAATAAAGTAGGTATGTACAAAATACAGAAAAAATCGGAATCAACGCGACGAACTCGCGGGCAAAGTGCTGGTTTATAATAAAATTAAGTACATGTGGCATGCATACTATGTTATTATTTATTATGAAACTAAAACAAGTTTGAGTTAATTTACTTTATCTGTCACTTATCAGAAACTAATGAAACTGGCCCTTATGCTAATGTCAAAAATGTAATTATGTGCTTCTACACAGAGTTACTTTATCTCTTCCTATAGTTACATAGTAAATTAAATTACGGTCGACTAAAAATTTCGTGTTCCAACTTATTATGAGGAAATACTAAGGTCGACTGAAATGAAAAATATGTATGAAAAGTAGACAAAATCAACGTTTCGTAGTCCTCTGATTCCTCCTCCATAACTAGACCGATTTAATTACTTTTTTCATTAAATATTAAAGAAAGGCTTTGGCTGTGGCCCTATGTTTTCCTTTTTTACATAAATTAGTTATTAAAAAAGATATGAACCTTTAAAAACCTTAAAAATTGGCCAGATTTTCCGCTGTGTTCAGACATCCAGCAAACAAATTTGACGAGATTATATAAAAAAAAGCAAAACTTTGCTTACCATCAGGCAGGATGTGGTCACTATGACGTGTCAATATATATAAAAAAACGCACTACTTCATAATGAAGCTTAACTTCTGAATCTCCTTATTTCGTGGTTTAACGAATAAGTATTCTCAGTCGTGCCGTCCGTCGTTGTCGTTGCATCACTGCATCTTATTGAGGTCGCAGTCGCATCGCAGACGGAACCTCTCAGAACTTTCCTGTAACTGCATACCTAGCCTTGCTTTATCAAGGTACTTACATGGTACTTACCAAAGATTCCTTTGAAAAGAAAACTATAATTTCAATCCCCTATCCAAAGAATAAGATTGTCAATGTGACATATTTTCTAAAGAGAATCTGTCATTCATTATGTCAAATTATTCAATGAATAAACTTTAACCCCCTTACAATTTTATACAAAGATAGTCCGAATAGATAATCCGTGTTTTGTACCTGTCATGTAAACGTCATTTCAAATTAGAGTAAAAGAGACAAAAGAGAAAAAAGGGGTGTAAAAAGGTTTTTCTCAGGTCGGTAAGACAATAGCAACATCTATGATGTTGCTGATGTCCATGGATGGTGTGACCGCTCACCATCAGGCGTGCTCGTTTGCAGGCTATCAATATATAAAAAAACACGGAATAACTATTCGGACCATATTCTTAGTTTATTTGTAAGACGGAATTGAAAAATCAGCCCTCAACAAACAACTATCTACTTGCGTTTATTTTACTTATTAATTAGTTAAACTATATTATTGTATCGCGAATAAATGCGAGTAGATCAGTAATAAACTTTAGAAAACAAAATTTAATTAAGAGCGTTTACGCTGCACACTAGCGCCACTAATGAAAAAAAACATATATAGTAATTAGAGATAGAAAATCAAATTATGCTCAACAAACTATCTGAATGAAGTAATTTAGCATTTTTGCGACACCAAATGAACACCTGACATGTTATGGTTTAGTTAAATATGGTTTTATAGTTAAAAGTGGCCGTAACGTCTTATTTAACTAAACCATAACATGTGAGGTGTTCATTAGGTGACGTAAAAATGCTAAATTACTTCATTCATATAGTTTGTTGAGCATAATTTGATTTTCTATCTCTAACTACTAGATATGTTTTTTTTTCATTAGTGGCGCTAGTGTGCGGCGTAAACGCTTTTAGGTATCTGTTTTGTTGCTATTAAGGAGAGAAAATTAATAAACTAACAACACAACAAAGATTATCAACATAAAAATATCTAACTTTATACTTTCATTGTTAGCCTATAAACGATCCACTGCAAGATCAGAGAATGTAACCCAGGACATCAGCAGGATATCAAGGTATCGGGCCGAACACAGCGCCTAATATTTAGTCATGGCGGCGATTTTTGAATATCACTCACTGGTGATATTGAAATTAAATATGTCATGAAGTAAGCTATGAAATACAATTATTAAGATAAAAGACCTTGATTCGAGAGTTTTTGCCGTCGAAAATTTGCTACCAGGGCGTGTTTGATCCGCCATTCGTTAACGTAGAGATGAATGTATTAAGGAGCAATCCTATATCATAGCGTGAGAATTAGTCACCGGGTTCAAAAATCGCACACTTTGCATTTATGTGCAGACTTCCTTTTAAATACGTTTGTACGAATGGTTATTACAAATAAACCGTTAAGGTAAACCGGTCGGGACAGTCCCGAACGGGGAACTGAACCCGTTACCTTGAGATGGTAGGGACAAGATTTAAAAGTCTTGTGTTCAAAAAGTTTTTTTACATTCGCCTGGAATAATAAAGTTACAAAGAACCAACTTTTAAACAGAATCCCTGGCTAGGTCATTCGGATTGTATTGTTGAAAGTAAAGCAGCTTTCCCAATGCTGGTTCACAAGATGGGTGACCAAGTTCGAATATTTCGAGCTTCTTCGTCCGTGTTTCGGTAAGGCACGTTAAGGCGTTGGTCCCGGTTGTAGTCAAAATTCAAAATTCAAAATTCAAAATCATTTATTCAGTTTAGGCTATAAATAGCTCTTATGGACGTCATCATTACGCCATCGGTTCGTAAGTTATCTACTCTGGGCGGGAGATCTTGTACTGAGAAGAACCGAAGAAACTCAGCAAGTGTCCAGCTCTTTTCTCCCTTACAGCCTTGTCGTATGATTACAGTCGTTAAAACCCACCAACACTAATTAGACCAGCGCTGTGGGGTTATGGCCCTATCCCCAAGTGCTCGGTGTGCGATTGCTGAAGTTAAGCAACTTTCGCAAAGGCCGATCATCGGTCACCCAAAATTGTATCATCTTGAGCTCTTCCGTACAACGTAAAGCCGTCGATCCCGGCTGCATTAGCAGTCGTTAACAATCACCGCACCGCGCTGGGCCCGCGTGGTGATTTATGGCCCGTTCTACCTGTGTGGTGTTACCATCTATATGGAAGGCTCGTGCCCCAGCTGTGGGGACATAATTATAAGCTAGTAATGATACTCATGTGTTGTTGTTCATGTTGAAAGCCTGAGCCTAATAGTTGGACGTTTATGGACTGATGATGATGGCCTTTATTTAAAATTGCTATTTGCAACCGATTAGACTTACGATAATTGCTGAAATTTAAAACAAAATAAGTATTTTAACGAGGCTATATATTCACCTTGGGTTAAAAAAAAACTAAATAAGTGTAGTGCCGTCTGGTGTGATGGATGACTCACAAAGAGATCAATTTGTGAAACAAATGTTTACGTAAATCATCATAAACGGTATGCGAGGTAATGATGGCAAATTGCGCGCGCCGCTGCCACCAGCCAAACCAATCTGTCAAATATTAAAAACAAACATTAAGATATTTACGGTGGTCTTCAGATCAGTTTCGACCAATTACTTATGTACTACTCAAAACAATAATAGCTTTAGTTGTTGTTCTGACAGTATTCGATACCAGTGGTCGTCACCAAAAATAATATAGAATTTTATTTAAATTGACAGTTTTGGCTAGGAACCAGGTGGTCTCTTTTCAATGCTTGATAAACTTCCGTTCCACACCACAGGTTGGCTGGAAGAGATCTCTTCTAGAGAAAGCTCACCTTTTTATATGTCTTGTATAACGTCTGTTTTAATAGTGTTATATGTACACACGATGCCTACATATCACACCTATTCGAAACCTATTCAAGACGTTACGGCCACTTTTAACTATAACGCCATATTTAACTAAACCATAACATGTCAGGTGTTCATTAGGTGACGTAAAAATGCAAAATTACTTCATTCAGATAGTTTGTTGAGCATAATTTGATTTTCTATCTCTAATTACTAGATATGTTTTTTTCATTGGTGACGCTAGTGTGCGGCGTAAACGCTCTTAATACATTTTCAAACATATGCCTAAGGCAAGGCCATCATTGAAATCGAGTCATCACTACAAATGATGGGTATTGCTTGCCAATGAGGGTTAGTGATCAGATCACAAACCCAGGCTATTATAGCTATGCATCGAAAACATCTGAAACACAGTTTGCTCGAACTGGGATTTGAACTTCGGGTATCGCGTCGACCGCCATTAGGGTTGCCAACCATACTTTAAAATAACGTATCCTACGTTATTTCCCATCACCATACTTTATTCTTTTTAATAAATACTTTTTTTCCGACTAATGCGTGCGTTTGAACGGAATATCCCTGTTGACTTAATTTCTGAACTACTGAATGATTCTCAGACTCAGGTGAAGTGAAACGAAACGCAACGTTAATTTCTGTACGCGCTATAAAACAATAAAAACTTATTAGATAGTGCCAAGAGTACAAAGAAATATGTTTTTAAACATTTAAATAATAAATAAACTCGAAAAATACTTTATTTTTTCTTAAAATTTTTTTTATACAGTTAGTGATAGATTTACTTTAATTTCCTGAAAAATAGTTGGCAACCCTTAGCGCCTTACCACTCCCAACGAGGCGTTACACATAGGTATACATATAGGTACGTAAATATAACAAAATCACCAAAACATTGTTCCATTTCATTAGTACCTAAGTAATATACATGCAACTAACTTTGAATTGATTGATTTGTTAATTAGATACTACCTTTTGAGTAAGTGTGCTAACGAACCAGCGCATTACGTTAGCAGACGGACCGTTTTAACCTGGCAGTATATTTATATAAACATAATTATTTAAATATACACTTTATAGGAAATTGCCATAAGATAGTGACGACCACGGTCGAGTGGTTTGTACACCGGTTTTCATGGTGTCGCCATCTCTGATGTAGAATTATCTGAGGGGAAATTATTGTTTTTCTAAATTGTTTCGGGTCTAGGTGTTTTCTATGTATAATAAGTATGTATTTAAGTATTTTAAGTATGTTTATCCGTTGTCTAGTAACCATTTTAACGAGTTTCATAACGAAGTTTCTCTTGGGCTAGATAATTGGTGTAGGAAGTGTAGGCAAGTTTATTTGTTTATGTTTATTTTATAACTACTTAGTATACACGCCTGCACAGATAACCCCGATCCGATCCGAACCCTTCGGAGAATCTAGATCTAGATCTAGACACGACACGCCTTGCCTTAGTGCGTGATGCCGTTCGCTGTAGAAAACCTCCGAAGGTGATTCGTTTCGCACGGCTTGCCTTGAGGAACCCTTTAAGTTTCTCGAAGCCCCCAAAAAAGCCTGGTGAAGCTGAAAATGCCGTTTGAGGCAACCAGCAAACACTCGCCAAAAAAATAACGCCTCCACATCAGAATACCACAAACAGCTGAATATCTTGAATAGACTATCATTAATGTATCGGAATCAGAATCAGAATCAGAATATTTATTTGTGAAGTTTGTTTATGGCAGATAGTTTAAAATTTATTGAAGAAATTTGACAGTTTTAAATAGATTGATGCAGGCGTCCGTCTGTATCTACATTAGGGTTGCCAAATTTTTTCAGACTAAATATAGTATTTTTGGATTCAGTACCTACCTATAAAAATTTAGTAGATAGGGAATTAATTTAAAAAAATAGTATATTAAAAAAATATTTACTTTATTTCTTAAATGAATATTTTTTGCTGCTTTTGATTGCTTTATTACAATCTAATTTGCGCTAATCTTTCCACTTTGTGTTCATCACAGAAAGCTATAGTAAAAATTTAGTAGTTTCGCCTATTAGGTATAATATATTTTTAAAATAATAGTAGTTGAACACCTAAAATAGTAGGATACTGTATTATATACTTAGTAGGGTTGGCAACCCTAATCTACACTAAGTAGGTACATTTTTAGGATCGTAGCATTATATTATACATAGGTAACTAGTTAGTTATGAGGTCGTGTGAGAGAACGGGCAGTTAAGGTGTCTTGAAGTCTCCCTTCCCAGATTTCCTGGGAAAGAGGTAAATCCCCCAGTTAGGTGATAGGGTGTGAGATAGGAAGAAAAAATTTCATCCGTCCACCATTCGCTATTAGGGAGATACATACATAGAACTTTTTTTTATGGAATTTACCACCTAGTAAAACCCCGTTTTTTTCTTAGCTCATTTCATATTATGCCTACTCGTTGTTAGGCATAGGAGTGCCGAACTTATATCCTACTAATATTATAAACGGGAAAGTTTGTAAGTATGGATGGATGTTTGTTACTCTTTCACATAAAAACTACTGAATGGATTTGGATGAAATTCGGCATACAGATAGTTTATAACCTGGATTAACACATAGGATACTTTTATGCCGATACTCCTTCGGGAACGGGAACCACGCGGGTGAAACTGCGAGCGGCCGCTAGTAACAAATCAAAAAAACTTGCGCTAGTTAGAGGCAACCACATACCTATATAATTTAATACCTCTTTTCAAAACATCACCAGATAGATACCGGTAATGACCTCATCGAGAAGTTGAATCTTCTCTTTTTGTCTGTCTGTAACACTGTAACTGTGACTTTTTTGGCTTACTAAGTTTTTTATTATAACCGCTTATTTATTTATTATATTAAAAGAATTAACATAAAGATTGATTATCCATCATAAGGAAAACCTCAAATGGGCTAACTCTAGCTATACGTAGACGCAAGCACATCAATGTGCATGCATTATGCAATGGTTTCCTAAGTTTATGCGACCACTAGATACTGAATTATTAGATAGCGGTATTTTTTTATAGACTTTTTGTGTTCTTTCATTAATTCTTGCAATTTAATTAACAACCCGTTTTATCGTACATACTTAAAAGCTGCCGCCAATCTCGCACAGACAGTGTTAATAGATACGGCAGGAGCGCAGTCCAATGCTTCTGAGACGCCTGAAGAGATTTCAGACAATAATGACGGAAAGAGCGATGAGGGCACATCATTCGTAACGGGCCATGTGAGAGACATAGACTTAAACAAATGCCCATCACCTTCTTCCATAAGACGTATCGCGGTGGGATTCCTAGCCTCAGCCACATGAGTAAATATCCTCATTTTATCTACTCTGTGCCTCAGCTATGCAATAAAGTTAGGGATGACACCGAAAAAGAGTAGCAGTCGATAGACGGCAGTCAGCACCGATAGGATAGGTGGCAGGCACTATCGTGTCAGTATCTTATACACCACATTGAAGCTACCAGTAGTGCCCGCTGTAGACCGGACTTGGGTACTGCATCGATTGTACATCGCACGGATCAACTGTACATTTTTAAACACTGTAATTTGCGTTACAGTGTTTTTGCTTTATAAACTTTATTGTAAGCACAATTAAAGTTAAAGCAAAAAACACAGCCTAATTTAATTTAACATTCGACCTCCTCGAAACTGAAAATAAAATGTATCAAACTCTCTTTGGTGTACTTGTAATTTTTTTTATGTTAATATATTTATTATGTTCTATGTGCCTCACTAATAGCACATGAGTAACTATTTTATCTACTCTGTGCTAATAGCGACTGGTGGACGGATAAAACTTTTTAAATCTAAAAAAGTTTCGTCTGTCACCCTCACCCTATTAGTTAGGGGGCGACAGGTGAAACTTTTTCTTCCCATCTGACACCTTGGTAGAAAAAAAAGGGTGACAGATATGAATATTCCCCCTGTGGTAAGGTAAGGGATATACTATATGGTTTTGGCACGAAGGCAATCAAAGTGTGTCATATATAAATCTTATAGAACTTGCCTTTATGATATCTTATTGCGATTTTGATTGACACATAAATGCGATGACCTGTTGATAACTTCTTTAGATAGCCAGATATTCTTAGATAAGCTATATACGTGCTTACTTTGTAGTTAGCTGATTATCATTTTATAAGAGAGTATCATAATCAAGTGATACCCTCATATAAAAATGTAACTAGTTATTAAAAATATGTCTAATGGTTCATTATCGATCCGTTATGAATCATCAATGATGATGATGTTATCAATTCGTTATGAATTTCTTTATTTTTTATGAAAATCGCCATTAAAATTCAAATTAATAAAATAGCCGCCAATACGCTGAATGCAGGTCACGTGATGTCGTGACGTCACCTGCTTGTAAGCAAACTTTTAGCTGACAAAGGAGACGGTATAGATTTTGTATGGAGCCTGGTAGTGGAACACCGACTGCTTTGAAATTTAAATGACACAAAGTTCCCATTTTTGTTTATCATTTGCCTAAATATCAGATTTTAAAGAACCCCCGTCTTTTAATTTTTTTTTTTTTTTTATATTAGAAGGAGGCAAACGAGCAGGCGGGTCACCTGATGGAAAGCAATCACCGCCGCCCATGGACACCCGCAAAACCAGAGGAATCACAGATGCGTTGCCGGCCTTTAAGGAAGGAATAGGCTCGTTTCTTGAAGATTCCTAAGTCATATTGGTCCGGAAATACCGCCGCTGAGAGCTGGTTCCACAGCACTGTAGTTCGTGGTAAAAAATTACGTGAGAAACGCACAGTAGTAGATCGCCATCCATCAAGATGGTGTGGATGGAAAGACAGTCGATTGCGTGTAGTGCGGTGAAGGAAATCAGCGGCAGGGATCAAACCGAACAATTCCTCAGAGCACTCCCCATGATAAAGGCGATAAAATATACAGAGAGATGCAACGTCTCTCCGAAGGGCCAGTGGATCGAGCCGACCAGAGGTTACCACGTCGCCGACAACTCGAGCAGCTCTGCGTTGAATGCGGTCAAAAGGGAGGAGTTGGTACTGGGGCGCTCCAGCCCAAAGATGGGAACAGTATTCCATATGAGGCCTGACCTGTGCTTTGTAAAGCTGTAAGCGATGGATCGGCGTGAAATACTGTCCCGCTCTATTGAGCACACCCAGCTTTTTCGAAGCTAATTTAGCTTTACCTTCCAAATTACCGCGAAATTGAATGTCACTCGAAATATCGACTCCAAGGATTCCAATGGTCGGTTTGGTATCAAGGGGAGCTCCTTCAAAGTTTAGAGATACGACGAAGGGATGTTTTTTAGCGGTAAATATTTAATTTTAAAAATTCAACATAATAATTGAACTGGCAACATTGGCCGCTTGTTCGTGCGTGCCTCATTCATTCGACTGGGGACTGCAGCACAACAGTACAACACAATGAATGCGAATAAAAGAAAAGTTTTTTAATTAAAAAATTGTGTGATTTTTGTGTGATAGGTACGACGATAATACACCCCGCCTTTATTAAACATGAAAATCTCAAGCGTATGCTGTATCGACTTAGATTCCTTTGCCTTACCTATAGTGAATGGGACACATCTCACTAGTGACAGATGACAGGATAGACAGGCAGACGGTTTTCCGACTTCGCTTGCGTTGTACGTGTATTATTCGTTGTTTCTTGCTGCTCAAATCTACCTCTACCCTGCTATTATTTTGGACTCCGATATTTCCGTTTTTTTATGTTGACCGTTGTTGTTAGTGTGTGCATACGTATATTCATAGTTATTAGATAAAAAACATGAAAAAAACGGATTTGATAGGTAGGTACTTAACTAAAAATCAAAATAATTGAGTTTGGTGTGATCCTAGATAAAATTACATACATATTATAAGTGATTGTTTTTTTTTTTACTGACACTGACACTTTTCTTTTTCTAGTTTGTGCTTCACTGACACAGAGTAAACAAATTGTAGATAATCGGGGTGAACAACAACTTAAAAATACGCAATTTTAATTTGTGATTAAAACTAAAACGGGGGTAAATAAAAAATTGGAATAAATTGATAATGCTATAGCATAAATTAGCTTTCGAATGATATACTTTTCATTGCTGTCGGTTTTCAACTACTCCAAACTTTAACCATCTCCTTTAACGTACAAAACTTTGATTGACATTTACTGTCAACAAGCTGGTGACGTCACTCCAGATTCAGCGTCATCCCGTGCGTTTTTGATCACGTGGCCAATCATAAAAATTGTATCATGTTATTAATGATTATTTATAAAAATCATACTTATTTAAAAATTTTGTGCTGGCTAAATTAATTTAAAAACATGTTTACTATTAAGTTAACAACAGTTAGATCAATATTTTCATTGTAGTCAAATACCCTCGCATACGATTTACAACAAAATGATTAATAATATAAAAAAATACAACACAAAACAAAGTTAATACAAAAAAAGAATAAGTAGCGGAAAAAAGTTAAACAATAAACAAAAAAAACAACAAAAAAGTCTGTCAAGAGTTCTAGACCCTTTATCTCGGGAACGCGTGGAGGTATCGAGTTGAAATTAAAACCATATACGTTCAAGTCTGCGGTCCCTTAAAGCTGTAAAAAAATACAAACATCTAAGTTAACGAAAAATAAAGATACGGCCGTTTATGTCGCAAAAAACGTATATTTCGACACTCTCAAGGGAATCAAAATTCATAGGGTACTTGCCGTTGACCTAGAACTATGAAGTTTGGCAAGTAATATCGTCTTATACTACAAGTACAGGGAAAAATCTGAAAACTATACATATTTCATTAAATCACAAAAAAAACAGGGTCTTTATGCAAGTAACGAGGGGGGGGGGGGGTCCAAATTTGTGCCATGTGGGGTATAGTATGAAAGGGCTTCATTTATACAAGCTTAAACAGATTTTTAATTATATTTATGATCTATAGTTTTCGATTTAGGACGAAGAATGAAAAAATAAATTATTTTTTTGTGATTATATTAGTATGAACTGTTACTATAATCACAATTTCACATATAAAACACAAAAATATAAGTAATTGTAGGTTTTGGAAACTGAATTTCGGGAAAAGTTCGAGACTCGATTCCTGAACTATATAATACCTGTCTATGTAATAAATTTGTACGGAGCCTTCGGTGGGCGAATCCGACTCGCACTTATCCGGTTTTTTCATAAAAATGTGACTTACGCATCCACTCTCTTATTATCTTAAAACATCTCAAATTTAACTTTGAAATTTGAACTATGGAGAAATCTTTAGAATACGCCCGTCCACTGAGACGCGTTTGAAGATGGTTTATAAGGCGACGCACACGCACCGCTAAACAATAAATCTCATACGGAGCGTTTGCGCCCCGTACCATTAGGAAAACTGTTTTTATTCCTTCAAATTAAAATTACAAATTATTTAAAAAAAATGAACTACAATATTGAAGTGTGTGTTAAGACTAATCTACTAAGCTTAAATTGGTCTGGTTAACCTGTAAAATGCAAATCTATGTTTTAAAAGAGGTTACTTTGATATTTTTTTCGCTGTTATAAAAGTTAACAAATCGTGTTTCTGCACCTAGCAAAATGAAGTCAGTTAAATGAAAAATCATGTCACCAAATATCACTTTCATATGTTTTGTAATTGTTGGGAAAAATCAAGATCCCCGCCACGTAAATTTCCAATGCGTCGCCATAATACTCGTAGCAGATTAATGTCTGCTGAAGGTTAGCTCGTAATGTTCTCACTTAACCTTTATTTTTTAAAGAGAGTTTAGTTTGTTAGTGCAATGTTTGTAATGTTTTATTTTAAGTGTACATAAGGATGCAGTAGTGTACACTGTACAGTGCAGTGCTCTTACACTTTGCGGTGCCCTTACAGGGTATCACATGTCTTATGTAGATACTTAATTATTTTTCTTTTACCTTTTGTAATACCGTGTGATATGCAAATACATAAATATGAAATATGAGTTTGCTGATGGCCTTGGCCGGCCTTTTCAGCGTAACCGGACTTTTTTGGGGCTCGGCGAGAAACTTAAAGGGTTCCAATTCTAAGCCGTGTGATCGAATTGGAACCCTTTAAATTTCTCGCCACCGTCAGGGTGCCTAGTGCGAGTTTCATTCGGTATTCGATCACGTTAAGAGCGTTTACGCCGCACACTAGCGCCGCCAATGAAAAAAAAAATCTAGTAATTAGAGATAGAAAATCAAATTATGCTCAACAAACTATTTGAATGAAGTAATTTAGCATATTTACGTTGGTTTAGTTAAATAAGACGAAACGGCCACTTTTAACTATAACGCCGTATTTAACTAAACCATAACATGTCAGATGTTCAATATGTGACGTAAATATGCTAAATTACTTTATTCAGATAGTTTGTTGAGCATAATTTGATTTTCTATCTCTAATTACTAGATTTTTTTTTTCATTGGCGGCGCTAGTGTGCGGCGTAAACGCTCTGAAAACGAGAATTTGTATGGCAAAAGTTAACTCTTCTCGTATGCCGCCAGGCGCGCTTCTTCAATGCCATACTAATTTTCGTTTTCGTAAACGTAATCGAATGAATATGAATAGTAAACAAATTTCGCACTAGGCACCCAGAGGTGTCTAGAAATAGTAAGAATGACATCACACAGGCATGTCCCCGTTTCCCCTACTAGATTTTCCAAGGGGTTCGGATCGGAGATTCGGAGCGGGAGCGAACAACCCGCCTCACTTTAGTCAATGCCACAATTTTTTTATTATGAATGTTAAAATATGCGCGAGTTTATTCACAACACCACTGCCTGCCACTGCCATCGTTTGCTTTGTTTAAGCAAAAAGTTAGTAAACAAAAAAGAAAACAAGCTACTAGTTAGACATCTCAATAATTGTAAACAAAAACTTTGATTGCAACAGCGGCAGCGGACATTATTTTTAATTTCTCGTCTCTGAGTTTTAATTTTGTAGGACTTTCTGAGGCTTAACAAGGATTTCTGGAAAGAATTTGAAGTGTTCTGCTTCAATGCCATACTAATTTTCGTTTTCGTTTTAGGCGCGCGGGCGCGGTTTCTGGTTTTTTCTGTATTCTGAGACAGACATTTATTGCACCGTAGAGTCCGCCAAACAATTTATTAATTACATTTTCATTGGTTTTGTTGCTAGCTGTACCTACTGTACGTTCTCTGTAGTTACTAATACTAACGTTGCAACGTTGTGTTTATTTTATTATACAAATAAATAAAATCGCTTGGAGTTGGTAGGACAAGAAAATAAAGATTTTGGAGTTGGTGGGACATACTGTATGGAGTTTTAAAATTTCGAGAACAAATACATTTGGAGCTAGCGGTACTAAGCCTCCGTTTTATTCCTATGCGTAGGTATCGTACTCCTATCGGGCCTATACGTATAGGAACTCATATACACATACTCTTAGAACAAACTTTCTTATGTATTTTTATAATAATATTATTCAGGATGACTGACAACAAATAAATATCTTCTCCTTTTTTAAAAAATTTTTTGAGAAGTTTCAATTATATTGCTTCAACTTTATATACGGGACACTCGTCAGTATCTCTGTTTAGTACATATATACCTTATTTCACCCTACCATACCTTACATAATTTCCATAGGTTTTATTTGCGCTTATGTTTAAATATTAAATATGAATGGGTTAAAACAAAATGGCTATCTTACAAAAAATAGAACTAACCCTAAATATCAATAGACTTCGTGCATGGTTGGTCCACCATACACCATTTCTTAATTATCACCTACGTACTATCACCGATTTTGTTAATAGTAGGTACCTAATTATTAATCATATAAGAATCATAATAATATAAATAACGTAAAAAATATGGTCACAGAAACTTACCCCTTTCCTAAAAAGAACTAACACTTTATGTTATGACGATACACAAAACCGTATCCAATAATCACAGAACCATTGAGTTAGAGTCAATCCAATTTTAACACACACTCCACTCCACAAAGGTTTTAAAAGTTACAAATACTTTTTTCGCGCGCACTCAGGTATTATATTTTGGCGCGAGAAGTGACAGCAATGGCGAATGGCGCGCTACTGCCTACCTGTCGCAGTTCGCAGTTGCGCGTGCGCTGCGGGCGCAAGACTAACTATCGAGGCGAATGAAATTGTCTACTGCGTCGAGGTATTGTCATATGTGCACGCTGTAAGGCTATAATTATTTTATTATCAAGGAAGGACGGTGGTATTAATCGCTTTGCTGCATCATCTTTCGCTTTAGGTAGTTTAGGCGCACACAAAAAGCTTGTGTCTTTTTTGTTTGTTCCGACGATTTGTTACACAAAAGCATTTTTTCATATCCATAATTTGTGTTTACAAGTCGTTGGATAAAATAGAATGTGATAGAGAATCACAAATATTGTTTTCTTCTGAGAATGAGAGCTTCTCTCATAAAATATTTTTATTTAATTTACTTTGCTTTCTTGAAAGGCCTCTCTTGATACATTTTTGTATAGTTTAATAATAATAAGGAGGTTCTAAGGCAAATGTTCTATTTCTATGTACTTACTACTGGAAAATACGTAACGTTATCTTGAAAGAGCTCAGTAAAATTTCATGACACTTTACTGTACAAAATAAATGATGAGCATTGAAATGCTCTTCAAATCTTTGATAAGGAAATTCTTTGTTATCATTAAAGTAGATTCCATGCAAGGTTACGATTTTGGAATACATTGGATGTGAGTGACATATTTAAAATACTGTGCTAATCTGCACATATTGTTACATCTATTAGCAAAGCATACACATGGTAGGTATATGGATCAAGCTGCGACTGTTGTCAATATTAAATTTTTGTATACGGCTCGAAGGACCAAGAAAGAAAATGAAAATGTCAAAAAATACCCTTTTATGTGACCTTATTTTGTTTGTCTAATTATTCAGGGCATGGGCTATCAGGGTAAAGCTGAGAAGTGCAAGGGTTAGGTTAGGGACTTCCACATTTCCACGTTTTTCAATCCGTCGGTAGTCATTTTAGTACCTACATTTAAGCCTAATTAGAGCACTCTCCTGCTACAGAGAAAGATGACAAAATGATGATGATGAGAAAGACGTTTTCCCTCCTTCCTATGACATGGGGTTCTTCAAACGAAGCGTGAAGAGGCACCTTGGGGCCTGCAGGGTGAGAGTGACTGATGCTGCGTTGTTTTCACGCTGCACCAGTTGTCCTTGCGTCTGGACTCCGTTTCCTCATAACATCAGGTGGAGTGGAGTCATTGGCTGAGCTATGTATAAAAAAAGAAGAAGAAGAGTCTCTAACTATATACTCTCCAAGATACAGGTCACGACGACACGCGACCTTCGTAACTACTCTACCTACATTTGTTTATTTTCGTAAATTTTCGGTTCCGTGTAAAGTAAGAATATTTTCAACTGGAACCAGGGGCACTTTATCCCGACAATTTGAACCCGTTGAATGGTCCATTGGTCACATGGCGACTGAGCTGGGTGAATTTCCCGGGACCAAATATTGCGTGGCATTGATGAAATCGGTACTAAAAAACATGGTTATAATGTTCTAACATTATTACATTCCTTGTGCTGAATACACGGTTTGGCGATACCTCTTCTTATTTATTTTCACCTGAAGAACCAAAAATACAAAATACACAGTCCGCTGCCCTACATGGTCCTTCGAGCCAGATTTGAACCAGCGACCTATGGATTTACAGTCCGTAACGTAACCAAAGAGAAAAAGTGTTGCCACACGGCAAAATAAGTATCCTTAATTAAAATAATGTTGCTAGTTACAACACATACAAATTCTCAAAATCGAATGGCTAATGAAACTCGCACTAGGCGTACTTAACTCCAAAAAAGACGGAATATCAGTCGACACGCTTTTTAAAATAAAGCCAGCCATCACAGAGATATATCTTTATCACTACAGATCATTGATAATACCACTTATCTTAACTCGGTTATAATAAAAATGCTTTATTATCAACGTCAGTATCTGCTATCTAACAAGCAAACAAAGTTTTACCATCTTAAAATCACTTATCTTTGAGCGTCACTATTCTCTTTGTGGTCGGTTTTTTCACAGCGTTTATTTGTTTTAACCGTAAACCGTATTAATAATAATAAATTCGTTTATTTTCAGGCAACAATTTAAAGTTACAAAATAACAGGCCCATAGATAAATACCTTATAAACTAACATATAATATTTAATATTAATATGAAATATTTTATTTTAATGTGCAGTTTTTGTGACATAATTTTATTGTATACCTATCTGTGACTCTAGTTCTTAAGATTTTACATTTTTATTTGATGTATGACATGTCGGTGTTTTGGACGCATAATCTGTAAACTAGCATGTAAAATTAAATAAGTAAATAAATAAATATAAGTACATACCAATATACAATTGTATTGTAATTGTATTGTAGCGGCACCATAGGTGCCTATGGTCAGTTTTGTTTACCATCCGTATTCATTTGATTACGTTTACGATAACGGAAATTAGTAAGTACTAGTTGTCGCCCGCGACTTTGTTCGAAGAACTATCCACTATCCCACAGGAACCTGTTACCGGGATAAAAAGTATCCTATATCCTAGTCCGGGTCATGGTCTGTCTATGTGCAAAGTTTCATCCAAATCCGTTCAGCCATTTTCACGTGATGCGCGGTCAAACAAACAGACAAACAGATAAAAAGATAAACATATCTATTATATATTATCAATTTTAAGTGGTTTTTTTAAACCTGTACAACTTGGCAACGGCATATAATTTTGTAAATGTCGTTACATATTAAATTATAGCTGTGCAGTTTCTTGCGCCCATTCTTCTCCACAGCTAAAAAATAGACGTCCTGAATGGGTAGTAGGTAAAAAAAATTTTGGACGTTTCAAAAGCACTTTTCTTAAGTTTATTTAAATATAGAATATTTGACTTTGACTTTGACTATCCCCAGCCAACTTCTTTTCGAATATCTTCCATGTGTACAGGCTTTCTGGAGCAGCGTCTCCTGGCGGCATACGAGAAGAGTTAACATTTTGCCATATAAATTCTCGGTTTCACTAACGTGATCGAACGGAACTCGCACATGACACCGAGTGTTCGACACGGTAACCCAGTCTCCGACACCTGTTTTCGTCGGCAAAAAATAAGATTTACTTATTGAAATTTCACTGGATGACAGCAAAAAACTAGTCTGTATTCATACATACATACATATAATCACGCCTCTTTCCCGTAGGGGTAGGCAGAGACTTTTTTCCACTTGCTACGATCCATACATACTTGTTTCGCTTCGTCCTCTTTCATTATTTCCTTCATACATGCTCTTCGGTTTAGGGTACTCTTGACCTGGCCTTTTTATAAGACGTCCCCGATTTGGTCTCAAAACGTATTCAACTGTTACTAAAGTCCAAAATCAGTTGTTGACCCCTATTTTTAATGATTAAAAGAAAAAAAGTGACGATCACTCTGGTCCCTGTCGACAACTGATGCCACTCCCCTACATCTCTCAGGTGCCTAGTGTGAGCTTTGTTTACTATCAGTATTCATTCGATTACGCTTACGAAAACGAAAATTAGTATGGCATTGAAGCAGCGCCTCCTTGCGGCATTCGAGAAGAGTTACAACTTCGCCATACAAACTCTCGTTTTGAAATAAAATGAAAAATATTTATTCGGAGCATCTATGACAACTTGACATAATGGACATTTTAAATTTATAATTATGCAACCGAAATGGTCACCACTCAGCTTATGCCATGACATTGACGTGCCAAGGCGCTGATATTCTGTGGAACCACTAAGAGAGGGAGGGAGGCGCAGCTCCAGACATGAATTTCAAAATTTTACACAGTGACAGATGTATACAATATTAACCATAACATACAGCCAACATACACTTAACATACATACCATAACCTACACATAAACAATAATATATAAAATAATAAATCATAAAATAATTAAGTAATAACAATATCACACATAAATAAATAAATAAATAAATAAATAAATCTGTTCAATGACAGTAACCTTTTAAAATAGGTAAGTAATAACAAATCACTTGATACTTACCCAAACTTGGATTATATTAAAGAATAATAATAATATAGAAATTGTAAAACAGTACAACTGTACATAGTAGGCTGATAACAAGTTTTTAACTAACTGTGCAAAATTAAAAAAAAAAAAAAAATTTTACAAAAAAAAAAAACACAACACGCTGGAAACCTGTAACTCCAACAGATACACTTTTAACCTTACTTTGAATGTGCTAGCAGTAGTTAACGTGATCGAATGACGGATGAAATTCGCACACCCCAAGAAATCGGAAACACTCCTTGAGGTAAGAAGAAGTACGAGGATCATACTGCACATTAAACACTAGGGTAAGAATATGTTCTTCGCGACGCAACCTAATAACAAAAAGAAGCCATTCAAGCTTTATGCCTGTATTCAGACACATGGTCGAACTTACGCAAACCGTCGATGAACCTGATGCAGAGATTTTGGAGGCGTTGTAGTTTGTTGAGTAACAAATCTCTGGTCCTCATTTAAATCAATAAGGCGGACATCAGCATAGTCTAAGATCGGTAAAACCTTCAACCTTGGTCTTCACAGGAAGCAAGTTTTTCATATATTTTCAATGTATTTCTATATCTATTACATTGTGCTTAGGTACAGACGGCTTCTCATCAGACTATCCATCATCATCATCATCAGCCTACACACGTTCACTGCTGGAAATAGGCCTCTCCAAGTGCACGCCACTGAGCACGATCCGCGGCTACTCTCATCCAGCTCTTGTCAGCCACCTTGCGCAGATCGTCGTTCCACCTAGTCTGAGCTGAGGGCGTCGTTTGCCGATACGCAGTCTCCACTCAAGAACTTGTTTACCAAAGACTATCCAAAGCTGGCAAATTTCTTTAATAAATATTCAACCCTATGCCCTAGAAATAAAGCTCAAAATCTATTGAGTAAATTTGACAGTTTGTAGTGCACGCGCGTGTACTTGTATTAATACGACTATGGGTTTAAGTCCCAACTGAATATATGTTGAATCATTTTCTAGAGATAAGATAGCCAGTGCCTCAGTAGTTGAGAAATCTGGGTACCGAATTGCGCTTCCACCTTGGTCTTATCGTCAATTAACATCAGGCAAGATGATGGCAAAGTGTAAGGAACCTCTAAGGTTTAGTGGCTAAGACCACCGGTTTAGACCCACATGTCCCGGGTTCGATTCCCAGCGGGGGGTACATGTTTGTGTACTCGGTTTGGTTGGTGGTAGGGCTTCTTAGTCTGCCTGCCTAGCTACCACCATCTTATCTTAACATGTCGCCATAACATCAATGTTTGTAGCATATTGTTTTGTTCCGGCAGTTAGAGATAAGATAGGCAGTACCTCACTAGTTGAGGATCCCGGGTGAAGAGCGTTTCCATCATTGGCCTTATCATCACTTAACATCAGGTGAGATCAAGGCATTGTGCTTACCCGTTAATATATAAAATAAAATAAAATAAAATCACACCAATCTTAATCTCATATAAAAGTAGGTATAAAAAAATCCACATATTTATATAATTCATTTATTTAAATTGTATAGTATTCACATTGTCGCTACGAGTTTCAAGACGTGAAACACCAGCTTCCACATACAAAATGAGAACACAATATTTCACAAAACTAGATATAAGAGAAATGCAGCGGTCAAATGAAGCTATACTAGACGTCCGCTATTCCACATAGCAAATGAGACTTAAAATTTAAACTAATGTACTTGGCAGTTCACGACGCAAGGCGATGAGATGAAACAGAATGATAATACTGATCTTTGCCAAGTGCGAGACAGAGACAGGTAGAGAGTGAGAGAGAGAGAAAGCCATCGCCGATGACTGACAAGAGCGTGACGTCGAGCTATCACAAAGTTCAAAGGCCGATGAATTGACTCGTCTCAGCCCTCATGTAAACAACAAAAAAAGCTATACAATAATTGACTAAATATCTTAAACCGCTACTCGGGCAGCGCGTGCGCAATCACATCAAAACCAGGACACCACAACACAGACGATATACTCATTAACCTAAGTTATTCGAATTGTTCGTTTCTATTCGTATTATGTACAACCAGTTAATGTATGATACAAATTCAGAAGTCGCCGTCCGCGATTCTGGTGTGACTATACACGCCTTAAAAATAAACAAAAATTAATGTCATCAAATTTGTCAGTACCTAACACAGTGTAAATCTACCGCAACACATGCGTACCGTATATATAGTGTACGTACGGTAGGTAACATTGTATATTCGCACGGTAGCTTTACAGACTAAATTATACTATTGAGCATATCAATAAACAAAGGCAGTCAACTTAATACGATTATCAAAAAAAATATAAAATGCTACCTTGAGTATAGTGAGATACTGTCAAAGAACAAACTAAGGTACATTCGCACTAACGTGACGAAACTCACTAACTCAGTACTTTGTATGACAACAATTGGTATAAAGTATGAACAATACTTACTGATTAAGTAAATCATAATAAGGCCACGACAAAAGAAGATTTCGAAAAATTCTTTGAAACTGACTTTCCAATCCTCAGTTTATTAAATCTAATATTAACAAGCCATTTTGAAAATGTCTTATCAAATCATGTCTCTTCTTGTGTTACAGATGACATTTTCATTCGGTTGGGTAATACTTAAACAAAAGAATAAAATTTTTTCAGAAAATTGAAAAATCAGCTTTTTATTAACTAATTTACAATAGCCTATGTACAATTATTGTGTACTCCATATTACAAATTGTGAAAACGTCATCTACCACTTTATGCACCGCAGTTTCTATCCAAAGTAAGCTGTCCATTTCGTTAATATAACTGTAGGAAATAGAACTCAATAATTAAGAGACTAAGGGTTTCTTTGGTTTGGCACAAATCACGAACACCTTGTAAGGCAGTGGCGTAATTGAAACCACAAATAAAATGAACTCTTGTCACCGCTATTAAAGTTGAAAATCAAATGAGACATGTTGTATCTGTTAAACAGCACTAGTATAGCACTTTGCCGATTCAGGAACTTGCAAGAAATTAACAAAATCTATTTTTTTTTAAATTTTACTAACCATGGTTACCATAAAGAAACCCACCACAGCATATAAAAACATAGAAATGGAGATATGTAACATTCAACTTTTTACAACTTTCCTTTAGTGACTTAGAACTTTCAAATCACTTGCATATCTAACCTAAATAGAAAATGTAGGAAAAACTTTTTACACCGCTCGTGGCCGGATTTAGCATATGCTGATAAGTGCCAGATAGCGTATCTTAAACTTATTTAAAAAAAGAAACAGTTGAAAAATCTATCGACACTAATACAGTAAATGGTAAATCTGGCAATTTTATAAAAAGTAGTTTTCGTATAAACCTTTATATTTATAAAGAAACTAAGTGAGTTTCGTTCGCGTTAGTTCAACATAACATCGCCTTTTCGAAGCATCAATTATAGTGTGCATTTCATTTGCTATTTATACGTTATACATTTTTTTTATAACCACATACATAAGAAGAAAAAACACTAACTAAAAAATATATTTTAAAAAAATGCTTCAAGTTAAATACATCGTAGGCCTTTAAAATTTATAGGAAGACAAAATAAGTTTATTGAAATAATTCCCCTTATTGCACCGACATAGTTAAGTTACAGATGGTAGGCTAACTTTCAATACGTCACATCTTCTATACATACAGTATAAAGATTTCAATGGAAAGCATTCGTAATGCTTTTTATAATACCGACAAACAACCAAAAGAATACAAAGAACGATGCAGGTAGATAAAAATATTAAAAAAATGCTCACGAGAACCTGCGCTAAGCAAACGTAATATACGTATCAATGGCCAGATACATTTATATAGGTTCAATTCTACCCATTACAAAAAAATCATAATGTATAAATCATCGATACATCACAACATACACTATGCTATTCACAAAATTAAAATGTACCATAGCACTTAAAATTACAGAAAGGCCTTTATCTATCTACCCTTACATCCTTTAAGAATTTTAATAATAAGGTCACAATTTCTTAACGTCACTATATCACTTGAGACGATGAACTAACACGATAATAAACTTAATGTCGAATTGTAAAATTATAATTATAAATCAAAAACAGTTATCTGATTCCTTACAAAATTGTTGTTTAGTCACACACAATAATAGATTCGCTTACACTACGGTTTTCGAGAGAGGAGTTTTTGTTATATTATTTTTATTAATACAAAAACAAATATAGTATAACCGCTCGCTCGGCGACGCCTGCCGTACAAATCGCTAACAAGCGTCACCCCGGATCCCCATGCCACGTGTCTACACTCGTTGAGCTTCGATAAAACTCTGAATTATAAACTCTATTTACATAAGAACACAATTCAAATTCCAACTACCCACTCTCGAGTGAAAACACAATCGCACGCTACCCCCATTTGGCAAGATGGCGGACTCGGTCGACATCTTGCGTGACGTATGCAAGACGCGGCGAACGCGCATCGTCGCGGAGCGCCAAAAGCGTCCCCTCTCGAAAGCAAACATGTCGTTTCGGTAAAATGTTCAAAGAGCTCCCTTAAACAGTGGTCGAAGTTCCTAATACTAATCCAGACTCAGTAGGCACTAACACCGACACACCATCGAACGTCCTCTCGTTCATTACATGTATAATTACATAGAAAACGGGTAAAATTCCCTTTTTATTTAAAATTTTTCTTCAGTTAAGTCACTCGCACAATTCCACTAGACGTCCGTTATACTAATTTCATAGTCTTTATTTTATAACTGAGATCATTTTTGCCTCTTTGCACAGTATCGATTAATCGAGTGCGACGCCGCTGCTGACTATTTAGGAACATGACAATCGATTGTGCTAACTCGAGAGATTCTCGTCGGCGCGATACGAGCTGTTGGATTAATGGTCGGGTTACAGCGTATCGTTGCGATAGAATCTGTCGCAAAACAAAAATCGGGCGCCGAATAGATGACGGTCGATGGAAAAAGTCACTGAAATCACTTTACTTGTTTAAAGTGAATTATAGTGATTTTTACTAACGATAATTTGAGACGCGAGTATTGGCGGCGGCGTTCGCGGGTGCCAAGCCTATTTGTGCGACGGCCTGACCTTACAGCGACTGTAGCGGCCGAGCCCCGACGATCTGCGTACTGTACGGCTCATACGAATCTGTGAATTGATGTTTAAATCGATCGATTATCGATTTAACGGCGATTTGAGCTCACAAGTCGAAATGAAGCGTTACGGCATACAATCTTCAAACTATCGATGAACGTGACGTGTTTTTTTTTATTTATTGCGTTTTATTTTAAATCATTTTAATAAGGCAAACAGTGTGTTTTAAACCAATCATCTCGTGATCAAAAGCTTAAACACAGTAAATTCGTTGTCGAACTAGTCTCTATGTTAACAAAGCTTCGATAAGTTTTGTCACACTTTGTGACACTTATTGCAAAGTGAATAAGGTTGGCAAAGTGTTAAATAATTTAATGTAAGTTTTTCATACTAACTTTTAGCCTTTTAAAAACTTTATTTCGAAAGAACCCTCTATTCAAACTCCTTACGGGTCTCAATGAAGGTATGGTATCTGTGCCGAAATATCGGACACTGAAAAATAATATTAATATGAAACATAGTTTAAAGTCTCGTTAATAATTAATTACTCTAATGTAAACCATGATAATTTAAAAAGTTACATTACTAATAAAGGTAGTTCACGCGTCTTAGACAGAGAGAAGGTATCGTATCGCTTCATTTCTACATTGGTATAGTCAACATCAAAATCTTATAAGCGTTTTAAACCTATAAAAATATCTAAACATTTGAAAAACAACTTTATTACAAGATTTTAAAATGCTCTCTCATTGTTTTTAAAAAGTCAATCAAAAGCGTGCCCAATACCATTGACATGAGGTTGGTTTTTGTCGAATATTCAGATATTATGTTAGGTTTGAACGCTCAACGCTTTTGGCGCTGACAGTACAGACGCCTGCACATCAACCAGTCCAAAACCGCCAAATTTCTTCAATAAATAATCAACCATATGTCATATACATAACGTCCAAAGTCTATTGAAAGAGAAATTTGCCAGTTTTGGGCAGTCACATTCAAAGTGCGTACATTAAAAGAACACAGATCGCGCGTCGTACACACGCGTCGCTTCGGGGCGGCCGGGGTGCGGCGGTCAGACGCGGTGCGCGGGATGCGACACGGTTTGCGACGCGGACTGCGACGCGGCGTGCGACGCGTTGTGCGACGCGGCGTGCGACGCGGCGTGCGACGCGGTGTGCGGCGCGGAATGCGGGGCAGAGTGCGGCGCGGGGTGCGGGGCGGGTTGGGGCGCGGGGCGGCGCAACTCTCGCTCTAGGTCGAGGCTGCGTCGCTCGAGTTCAGCGCGCGCCGAACGACGCGGCGCCTCCAGCGATGAGACCTGCGAATCGCGCGTGTGTTACTGCTTATGCTCAGACAAGGACGTGTGCAACCCTACATTCAAACTGCTCACAAACTGAAGGTTAGCGTAGACGACACAGATAGACTGAGTGAGTATGTGTCAAGAGTAGAGATGTAAAATGACTGAATCTGACCAGTCACGATTGTCAAAAACCGTATTTGACCGGTCATTTATTGTCGAATTCAATCAAATTGACTTAAAACATATTAATATTTCTAACTGTTGAAGTGACTAAATATAATTAGTGACAACTATTAAATACGATCAATAGAATGTGTAGCACTTATAATTATTTGGTTAACGAGCCTAGGTTTGCGAACATAGACATAATTTTCGGATAGTTATTTAACACTTAAACGCAAGCTTTTAAGACCTTAACACTTTTTAATTTTATTTTATTTATATATATTTTTTTTGGTATTAAAATTTTATATTTTTATTGTTATTTGTAAAATTCCATTGTATACGAAACTGGTTTATGTTTTATTTTTAGAACGTTATTTGGAATTTGTTTGGTTTTGTTTTTAGCTTCATATGTTTTTTGTAAATGCTCTGTATGCCTGTCATAAATGTCATACATATCTTATTACTACAAACATCTAAATTTAATTTAACTGTGTGAACATTGTTGGTGTACTTTTCAAAATAAATAAATGAATAAATTTACATTACTGCCAATTCCGCCAACATCGCGACACGATTTCAGTTTATTTAAAAAAACAAAATTGTTATTCTGTGTTCATGGAGGAGTACCTCTCTATGATGTTTAGTCACGTTTTCAAAAAAAGTAGTTTAATTAAGTATTAAAGTAGCTAAAGAAAGTTCAATTTACTCTTTGTTTACTCATACTGCGGTGGTGCAAGTCGTGACAAGTATCAACTGCGCGTGACGCGGCGTTATAAAAAGAATTTGAAACCTAAATCTAGCTAAACGCTTTTTTTACATTTTTATTCAAAATAAATATTAAAAACACTAAAGATCATATTGACCATATATGACCCTTTTTGACCAATTTGACCGTAATTGACAGTCAGTCAAATTCAGTCGCTTTGGTAATTTTCATCTCTAGTCAAGAGCATCAGCGTAAACAGAAAAATACTTTCAAACATATATTTGTATGTCTACTTGAGTGAATTTATGAATTTGTAGGAAAAAACAATTATTTAGAAGTATCTATCTATTCTATCTATTCAGTCTTTTAATAAGAGTTTTAAAAAATGAGAAAAAAAAAATAATTTGAAAAAAGACAAAGTGTTGAAAAACAATTCCTTATATTTCATTCATTATAGTATACATAATGTTTGATAAAACAAAATTGTTAGGATAGTAAATCAAAATCGTATATTTTTTTACTATAATAACCAGACGATCTGAATAAGTAGAGTATATTAATAAGTTTGTTGAATAAGTAGTTAAAACAACGATTTGGTTAAAACCACCAAAGTACCTGTACCTGCCACTACTTGAACCTTAAGCCCCTTACAAATAAACAAAGAATAAGGTCCGAATAGTTATTCCGTATTTTGTTTCTGTCATGTAAACGTTATTTCAAATAGGTGTCAACGAGACAAAACACGAAATAACTATGAAGCTTATTCTTTGTTTATTTGTAAGGCGGTAAGTATTCAAGGTGTATATAAGTATCCTTGAGGGAAGACTGTCCAACAGAGTTCCTTTTTTGTCTAAGATGGTGATGATGATGATGGTGATGATGGTGATGATGATGATGATGATGATGATGATGATGATGATGATGATGATGATGATGATGATGATGATGATGATGATGATGGTGGTGGTGGTTTGCGTTACCTTGGCGAGGCGGCGCGCGGAGGGCGGGCGCTAGGAGGGCGCGGGCAGGTGCGGCAGGCGGCCCGCCCAGTACGCCGCGCGCGCGCCGCCCTCCTCCGACAGGGCCGCCTGCAGCTTCGCTTCTGGACAAACAACATTTATTTCGACTTCTTGGCGGGAAAGTGAGGCGTCATGTCTGCGGATTTTGTCTTATTTTCCAAAATTTGTGTTATGTCGAATATTAATGTGAAATAATGGTGGATTATTAACCGTTAAGTGTTCGTGAGTGTGCATAAGTGTTGGCAAATGAAACAAAACAGTGCAACGTCACTTTTCAAATTCTCTCAAAAAGCTCGCGTGAGGACTTAGTAAAGCCCCACATCTTTACTGAGATACTAGAGGGGTTGGGGGGTATATCATTTCTCACTTCCCATTTCTTATAACATTCATCATCATTTATGGAAATATTGTTTATTTATGTATTACTTGTACGAAAAATTACTTTGACACTGGCTAAATGTGCTAATCGCACGAAGCCATCAACTACAAGAAAAAGAAAAAACATTTATTTCACCCCACTTGCTCGAAAAGGCTTACTTCCTCCTTCAAAATCCGGGTTGAAAAGGTTTTTGAATTTAGAATGTGACTATGGACTCTATGGTGCGCACTATTCTTATACTGCGAAATAAGTGTAGTGTATGAGTCACTTGCCCCTTATTGTACCGCTAGACATTATTTAATTAGTAGTAAATCACACATCAATGACTACACTCGTTTCATTTAAAGCGTCTCCCGGTCCCCACATTGCATGGCGACCCTGCCAGTGCTGCCTATCGGCTGCGCTGTGCAGATGGTTTGGAGAGTGCCAAATCGTCAAGTGGGAAACTAATAATAATTAAAAACTTCGAACTACGTATTGTGCCGTCCCGCTCACACTAATAGGTGTGTAAGAGAGACAGTATAATACGAATTTAGAACTTGTTAGGAGACCCCCTAACTTTTCTTTCTTAAAAAATTATATGAATTAATAATAAAACTGTTTTATAACAAAGCTCAACGGTTTTTCTTCCATCCACCATTTTCTCGCAGTAGTGAGGTAAAAGGTTGTGTGTTTTGCTCGGCAGCAAAGTTGTTTTGCGTCTCGTGCCTTGAAACCCTCGCTAGTCTCGCTAAAGTAGATATACTCACTAGCAACCTGCGACGCGACGTTGAAGGTGACCGGCGTCCTCGCCAGCGGCGTCCGCAGCGAGCCGCCGCGGCCGCCGCTGCCGCCCGCCGCCGCCGCCGCCGCCGCCGCCCCCGCGCCCGCCCCCACCGCCGCCCCCGCGTTCGTCGCCGCACTTCCACTACTCGTCTGTAACGTTTCTTACACATTAATCCAGGGGTCTCCATACTTTGAAGCCTTAGGGCCATAATCATTTTTTCGGTATGTTCCAAGGGCCAAAACAATTTTAATTTTTCTGTAAATAATTAATTAAAGAGTAATTATCATTCTGTGCTTTCGTTCTCTTCCATTCAACTTATCACAGCAATAGTAACAACAGTAAAACATGGGCCAGATTGATGACACAAGTCTTAAGCTGTCGCGGGCCGGATTGATGGCACTGGATGGCCGGATTTGGCCCGCGGGCCGTAGTTTGGAGACCCCTGCATTAATCATACGTTACGGTTTAAAAAAAATCTTTTTGGCAATTTAAAACTATCATGATATATTATAGTAAACTGTTGAACCCATTACTAAAAGGGTTTTTTTTTTTGAGTTTGCAGATTGCCTCGAACGGCATTTTTAGCTTCACCGGGCTTTTTTGGGATTGGCGAGAAACTTAAAGGGTTCCTCGAGCCGTGTGAAACGAAGCACCTACGGAGGATGTTTCTAGAGGGAACGGCATCACGCACTATTGCGTCTCCCCGTGCCCGAATCTCCGAGGGGTCCGGATCGGACTAAAAGGGTGTTCTGAAAACCAGGGCTAGTTACTGCTGTTTCACTGCACATGCTGAGAACATGTCTTGCCATGAATATACCATAGCTTAATATATTTAATATAAGTTTTCTATGTTTATGGCAATTTTTTTTTATTAATAACGAGATTCTTACAATGTCTATTATTGATGAGTATCCGATATTTCGGCACAGTTACATGGATACAAAATCACGGATGTACTGAAGTTATTGCGGGTGGATGTTTATGAGCAGACAAAAACAAACAGCGCGAGCAATTTCGAGTGAATAGTGACTTAGATGGTACGAGCGTCGAGCGCAAAAAACTACTATGGAAGAGGTCGTTTTGTCTGCTCATAAACATCCACCCGCAATAACTTCAGTACCCGTGATCATGTCGCATGCAACTGTGCCATTATCAATAATGAAAGTCGACTTTATCTACTTTGGCATACAGTTGAAATTGCTATTGCTCTCCGCAGTGGACTTTTGACGCTCGGTGTGCCTTGCAACCGAGACACTGCTTCTTTGTTCTTAAGTGTTTTATCATAAGTTAAAATTTTGTTTTACATTTAGTAATACGTCAAGAATCAAAGTGCGAACAGCCAAGGTTAATATAAATATTAATAACAACACACACACATTTTTATAATTAATTAAAGTACGTTAAAAACTTAGACATAAGGAATCGGCCGCAAAATTTTTAGTGTATTATTGATTACATCATCACCATCTTCTTGAGAACTCTCCACTGCTGCGCTAAGGTCTTTCTACATAAACACCACCTCGTTTGCTCATTGCGACACCGGTGGCGGTAGCCAAAGTAACATTAAGAAAACGATAGCGAAGTTCGAAAAGATTGACCACGTGATTTAGCGCGGCTTATGTCAAACCCATACATTTCATTCTTTTCGAACTTCGCTATCGTTTTCTTAATGTTACTTTGGCTAAGCCTACCGATTTTAAGAAAAACGCAATTTAGATATTGAGTGTTGGTTGACAACTATACTATTTTAGAAGAATAACTGGAACACCAACCGCTTAATGCACCTTCCGAAGCACGGAGACGAGAAACTGAAGACTATCTAATTAAATTGGTCATGATCACCTATCCGCGCCAGCCCGAACGGCCCAGCCGTTACATCAATGAACACCACATTGATTTTACATTTTGACATGGATGTTTTATTTGATATTTCTATTGGCTACCCAATATATTATATTAATCATGTCTTTGATAAGGAACACAAAATTGCTAAGATACAAATACATTAAAAAAATTATAAGTAATGAAAAATCTCTTAAGCATGTAGATTATTTTTTTATATATACGTTAATTTACTGTAAAGGATAATTTTAGTGGTGAAATTTAATGTAAGTGAATAATAATCAAATATTATTGCAAAAATCGTTCTAAATTGCCTGAAAATGGTAAGGGACATTTTTTGGACGATAGAGCAATTCTAATTATACCAATCGATAGAGCGGAAAATTCTGAATCCTATATATAAAACTCATTTTGGCCAAAATGTCCCTTATGTTAATTGATACTTCTGGTATTAAATTCTAAATGCATTCTCAACTACACATCAACATTCACATTCCAATTTAATTTACTCATGCTACTAAAGCACACACTACTATTTACTATATAGGGTCTAACAATATCAATAAGCGAACGTTTAAGGGGAGCATCTATACATCACACTGAGCATGCTCACCAAATGTTTATATAATTTTTAACGCAAATTTTGTTGCGAACAAATTACAAAAACACAAATGTTGAAAAAATTTCCACGAGCAGGGTTTGAACCTTCAAACAAAATTTGTTCGCAACAAAATTTGCGTTAAAAATTATATAAACATTTATAAATAGCTTGCCTACTTCTTAACTTATCTTTAGTATTTGTAAAAATATTATGATCGGATGTTAATGACGGTAGTTGTTAACATTGAATGGGCGCCTTTGGCTTTCAAAGTAAAAAGTAAATAGTGTTGAATAATTTCGGCGGGCTGGTTAGAACCACGATAGCTCAATTGGAAGAGCACCTGACCCGGTATGTCAGAAGGGTGCAGGTTCAAACCCTGCTCGTGGAATTTTTTTCAACATTTGTGTTTTTTTTTATGCTCACCAAATTTGGTCCAAAACTACAGGCTCGTTACCGAGATAATCAACAAAACATTATCATAATTCACCAAAAAATATACCCTTTACAAACCCTTACAGCTGCACTACACGCACACAAAGATAGCCAATTGTGTGCGTGTATCTGTACACTATCTTTTTATTGACGTTTGCGCGCGTGTTAGTAAGGATACAGCATGTTTCATGATGTGCATTATTTTAATTGATTTAGTTTGTTAGAAAACATAACTTTAAAAAATCACTATAAAACTGGAGCACATTATTTGTCATTGTATTCAGAATGATGTATAGATACCGCCCTTAAACGTTCGCTTATTGATTTTGTTAGACCCTGTATTTTATGTTTTAATCTATAAAAATATATTAATAAATCAAACTGCTCAATCAATCAACAAAATCAGTAACAAACCATGCCTGAACTACATCTACGTGACAAAAATCAATCAAAAACATAATGCCTACATAATCTCTTTTACTGATCCAAAGTTGGTCCATCATTTATATCAGCCCAAAAACGTCCCACTGTTGGGCTAAAGCCATCACACGCATTTCAATAGTGGAAAAAAACAACTGATATGCCGTTTTAGCAACTGTTCAGCAGAGCTGTTCAAAGTTTGAAAAATCAAGTGGTTATGTTTGATTCATATCAATCAGAGTGGTTTGCTGTAAAACTTTAATTAATTACTGTAAAGTGTGTATGAACAATGCTAGAAATAAAAAAAATATTGCCTATTTCACGTAGTTTCGCGAACCCTTCGATCTTAAAGCAAACATTATAAATAATGGCACTGAAAACTTAGAACGTATGTAATGAATGACTGTACATTTGATCTGCCATTTGAAACTTTATGTCAGATTAGAATTTATCTAAATCTGAAAAAAAAAAAAAGTTTTGAAAAACAACAATTATTATTTTATTTTATTTTTCAAAACTTTATAAAATTTTTATACTCATTTTATAAAGTTTTGAAAAATAAAATAAAATATTTTTTTGATTTATTTATCCTCATGTGACAACCCCACCAAAGAAGATTATGCGCGCTTCAAAGTTTGAAAAATCAAGGACACAGTTATATTTTGCTTTGATGTTTCGCATGAATGTAAAATTGATTGTTTCCTATGTCGATGGATAAAATAAGAACCCTACTGAACCGTGAATAAAACTCATTTTCGACCAAACTTGCGTGTTAGTTGTTATTCCTTTCCACCATATTGATATGAAAAGATCGATCTATAACCAACCCAGCTGGCCCAATGCGGGTAGTTGGGTGTTAACTGTTAAGAGTGTGCCGTCCGTAAGTGACAAGTGTCATATATTTTATCTGAAATGTCTTCGTCCATATTTATTAGATGCCGCGCGGCCATACTAATTTTGTATGGGGAATTTAAGGTGCTTAATAAAAAATAATTATTTAAATAACCACTAGATGAATCGCAAATGTGGTTTAGCAATTTGTAGTTTAGCCATTAGTGATTGTTTAGACAAAATCAGAGGTACAATAATTTAGATATACTATAAGACATCTACTAAACGCCGCCACTCGTTTTCATGATTTTCGCCCAACTTTAAATGATATTGTAGAAAAACTATAGCGTGTTATGAGTTTATGGATCTGACTAATTGTAGACACATTCCCTTTGATACTAAATATATTTTTTGTTTATTTAATACGATGGTATTTTCAATTTTAACTACTTAACCGTGACTGCATTTTTGGCATTTTTTGGTCGGCGCACTCTTAACGACTATGCTATTTTAAAATAACATCATCATCTTGTTTTATAAGAGTCGAGATACTTATTGTTTCTCAAGTCGGCTGGCTGGCTGGTTCTTTTTTATTCGTTTTAGACCCTCAAGTGCGGGTCTAAGACGGTTAAAAAAGAACGGTCTATGTCCGCTACTAGATTTCGAGTTGTAATGGTGCTTTCGAGATAAGATTGTTCATACTTCGAAAGCACCATCGCTCTTTTTTGTTGAGATACCATTAAACTGGTCACCCAATCATGGCACCACCAAATCTGTAGTCACATCATTGCATTACTATAAGGAACGTTATAGTAATAATACAGACAGGGACAGAGTAAATTTATAACTATTAATAATAGTATTAGTAGTAATAAATTTACTCTGTCCCACTGCTGGGCAAAGGCCTCCATCATTGAAATAGGTTTTATACGAGTAGTCAATATTGAACCAACTTTGCGTCAAAATATGAGATAATGGTATAGACAACAGTACAAAGATACAAGCCAAATAAGTTCGAGCGAAGCGTCTACTTAGCTTTTATATAGCGACTAAGAATTAATCAACAAACATATAAGTAAATTAATTAAATAAAAACGTCGTTGCCTTTCTGAATTCTATAAAATAATATACAACAGAATAAAGAGAATAACCAAAATGTCAAAAATATAATTTCATAAGTAAATAAAAGTAATTCATCTAAATATAAACTTAATTAAACGCATTTAAAATAATAATAATATTAAATTGCAACTTAAAGCAAATAATAAAGGAATTCGTTTGTGGTATGATTAATATAATTATGATTTAATATCTTTGAGTAAAAAGAAATCTTTAAAAATTTCTATTTATCTAACACAGATATTATAATTGCTTAAAAATCACAATTGAGTATGAGAACGTTAGAATATAAAGTTGAAAAACATGTAAATATTTAAATTGGCCCAGTTTCAAAAAGAATGGTATAAGTACATTATGGTACTAAAAAAAATAAACCTTATCACTACAAGATCAAAGGATGTTTTTGACTAACACAGTCAACAGTTTCGATTCAAGTCAAAATAGACTTACGCATTGAAACTTAATTTACTAAAAACTCTTTTTGACCATTTAGTAGACGAAAATTGAGCCGCGGGCAAAGTGTTTATAGGTACTGGGTACCTATCGAAAGAATTATCACATGAGTAAATACCCGAACAGAGTCCAACCATGCTTCCTTAGAGCGCGCTGCGTCAGTACACTACTACATAGCTCGGTTATTGTGTGCGTGACTTCTCACGACGGGTTCACGTATGCGCCTCGAGAGGACAAACCGGTTTACACCGGCACAGCCAGCGGACAATCTCAGTGAGTGTCACACACGTTGTTTTCGTGTTGTGAACTGTCATCGCTCGTAAAATATTGTAATTATTTGAGGTTTTGTTATGTTTGATTCAAATCAGAGTGGTTTGCTGTAAAACTTTAATTAATTACTGTACAGTGTG